>CM048753.1:58851046-60070046 GCA_026315105.1 Locusta migratoria | reverse complement strand
AAACAGGACCATGCCTAGTAAAGCACTGTGGTGTTCAAACCGAACTTTGGACTGTTGACTGCTTTACCTTTTAGGTCGCGAACTAAAATATGCACGATAGGTCGCGAACTATTATGCCAAATATATCTCGCTTCTTAGTCCGTTGGTGTCTTTTCCGAAGACCGACGGACAATAGCGAGAGGGCGCGCAGCAGAATTAAGAATCACGTGTTTGCCTTCTGCTGATGAGAGCCATTTCTAGGTGAGCGTCTGCCTGCTAGATTACGTAGTTCAGTGATACAAAATTTCTGCTTTGAAGTATTCTGCACTCTGCAATGTCTGACTTATAAATTCCATAATGCCGAGATATAGAGATAACTCTAAACATAAACGCGAGAAATTGTCCACAATTTCGTTTGCGTGATATCGTTAGGAGGTAAAGCAGCAAGCGTGGTGGCCGAGGGGACTAAGGCGCGCCAGTCACGGTTTGCACGGCCACTACGGTCGGGGGTTCGAATCCCTCCTCAGGTATGGATATTTGTGCCGTCCTAGTTAGTAAGTAGTTCATAAGTAGTTTGTAAGTTTAGGGACTGATGACCCCATAGTTAAGTCCCATAGACTATACAAACATTTTTGTGCAGCTTCTAGCGGTCCCACCCCACTCCCCGCTCCGTTTGCTTTCTTAGGGGAATTTCTTTCGATTAATGGGGATTTTGTAGTAAATTTAGAGGGAATCTTTGTGGACGAGTTGGCAACTCTCCGCAATCCACCGTAAGGTGCGTGGCGGAGGGTACAATGTACCACTACTAGGTATTTCCTATCCTATTCCATCCTGAACGAGAAAAAAGAAGAATGCCTATATGCCTCTGTACGAGCCCTAATTTCTCTTATCTTGTCTTTGTGATCTTTACGCGAAATGTAAGTAGGCGGCAGCAAGATCGTACTTCACTCACCTTCAGATTCCGGCCCTCTAAATTTCCTCAACAGAAACTCACAAAAAGAACGTCGTCTTTCCTCCAGCGATTCAAAATTGAGTTGCCGGAGCATTTCCATGACAATTGCGCATTGCTCGAACCTACCGGTAACAAATCTAGCTGCTCGCCTCTGAACTGCTTCTATGTCTTCCTTTAAACTGATCTGCTGCGGGTCCCAAACACTTGAGCAATATTCAAGACGTGGTCGTACAAGCGTTTTATACGCGATTTCCAATACAGATGAAGTACATCTTCCCAAAATTCTTCCAATAAACCGAAGTCGGCTGTACGCCATACTCACAACTGTCCTTACATGTTCGTCCCATTTCATATCGCTCTGCAGTGTTACGCCTAGATATTTTAACGACGCGACTGCATCAAGAAGCTCACTACTAATTGTTTTTTATACTCATGCGTATCACCTTACATTTTTCTACATTGAGAGTAGCTGCCATTCTTCGCACCAACTAGAAATTTTCTCTAAGTCATCCTGTATGCTATTACAGTCAGTTACAGACGACACCCTCCCATACACCACAGCATCATCAGTAAACAGCCGCAAATTACAACTTACTCTGTCCATCACATCATTTATATAGATAGAAAATAATAGCGGTCCTATCACACTCCCCTGGGGCACGCCTGACGATACACTCGTCTCTGATGAACACTCGCCGTCGAGAACAACGTACTGCGTTCTGTTACTTAGGAAGGCTTCCAGCCAGTCCCAAATCTGTGAACCTATTCCATAAGCTCGTATCTTCGTTAGCAGTCTGCAGTGTGGCACCGCGTCGAACGCCTTTTGAAGTCGAGAAAAACACAATCCGCCTGTTGCCCTTCATCCATGGCTCGCAAGATGTCTCGTGGGAAAAGGGCAAGCTGAGTTTCACATGAACGATGTTTCCTGAACCCGTGCTGGTTCGTAGAAAGAAGCTTTTCCGTCTCAAGGAAATTTACTATATTAGAACTGAGAATATGCTCCAAAATTCTACAGGAAACTGATGTCAACGATATTGGACTATAATTGTATGGGTCATTTCTCTTTCCTTTCTTATAAACAGGAGTCACATGCGCTTTTTTTCTAATCACTAGGAACTTTCCGCTGAATTAAAGATTAGGGTGGGCCGAAAAAAGCGAATTTTTATGTATCGAGTTGTAATAGGGCTAGAAAGTTGCGTATTTGTGTGCTGATTAACGAAAAAATAATTTAAAAAATCTTACTTAATATCTTCAGTTCGCGCAAAAGGGCCTAAAGTTTCTAAAAAACTGAGGCTGCAGAAAAAGTAAGTTGGCAAGATAGCAGAGATGGATTCATTAGGACGACTCTGCTGTCAAGATCAATAATGAATGCCAAAATTTGGACACACATCAGAATTCAAGCCAACTACATCTTTGACTAGTATGTAAATAAAGGTATAAAAATGTAAATAAATGTATATATTATAAATATGAATTTATAATTAGTATGACCTCCTTGGGCGGTTGGTTGGTTGGGTAGGGTGTGGGTAGAACTCGAATTGCAGCCACCTCCTCGTGTTGAGTTCTGGGCCATTTAACCAAATTTGCTGGTGAAATGCGCGAAGAGCTGCAAAGTTATGATGTTATCTCTTTAAATAATCAAATCACAATAAATAAATGCTAACATAAACATACGTATAAATACGACATATTAGCAAATTTCCGTAACATTTTGAACATTTAGAAATGTTGTCATATTTGGATAGTTAAGGCCTTTAGCACGAACTGATTACATAAGCTAGGACTATTAAAAATATTTTTATGTTAAACTATACATGGATATGCAGTTTTTGAGTCCTATTAGAAAGTGATACTGAAAGATATATTTTTATATGACCTTTCAGAAATTCTATAAATTTATGGTTTTTCTAGAAACTTTAAGCCGTTTGCGCGAACTGAAGATATTAAGTTAGATTTTTAAAAATTATTTTTTCGTTAATCAGCACATAAATACGCAACTTTCGAGCCCTATTACAACTCGATACTCTAAAATTCATTTTTTCGGCCCACCCTATTAAAGAGTCGCGATAAATGCAAGCCAAGCATGGGACTACTGCCGCAGAATAAGCGGTCTAAAGCGTCTCGCTGCGAGGCGCGCGGTTGCTCGCCTTGGAGGTTCGAGTCCTCCCTGGGGCATGGGTGTGTGTGTTTGTCCTTAGGTTAGTATGCCTAGGTTTAAGTAGTTTGTAAGCTACGGACTGATGACCACGCAGTTTGGTCCGATAGATTTACAGATATTTGATCAATTTTTTTTCCCTATTCCACTCGCAATAGAACGAGGAAAAGAATGAATGCCTATGTGCCTCTGTACGAGCCCTAATTTCACTTGTCTTGTTTTTGAGATCATTACGCAAAATGTAAAGCCCTTTATACACGGGAAGTGAGAGCTTACGAGATTACCCATGATGCACCGGTCACGCCGTCCGCGTACAGTGTAGACGTGTCCACTTGCACAAGATGCTCGCATACGAACGCTAGCAGGCGGAATAGGGTGCATCCTATTCTCACGCGTATGGAAGTGCTTCGCGCATGCGCAGATGACCGAATGGGGAACCCAACTGACAAACGAAGCCAAGTCGCGAATCTGTTTGAGGATGTGTACTTGTCTCCTGCTCGGAGGAACGTAGTTTTTGCCGGCCGCGGTGGCCGCGGGGACTGAGGCGCTCCAGTCACGGTCTGCACGGCCACTACATATGATTTTTTTTTTTTTTTTTTAATATACGGGAGTCACCTGCGCTTTTTTCCAAACACTAGGAACTTTGCGCTGAATTAGAGATTCGCGATAAATGCAAGCTAAGTAGGGGGCCAATACCGCAGAACATTTGAACATTTTTGCTTCGGAATACTCCTTGCAAAACCTAACTGGTATTTGCTTACTCATTATATGGGGTAGTTCGCATAGAAACTTGGTGTCTCCCCATAGTAAGCTTTGCTGTTTGCGAGACTAACGAACAACCGTAATGACTACGACGTCGACGGGACATTTAACAATCATCTTCCTTCCTTAAACAAGGTGACAGCGCTGAGCTGAATACAATGCTTTGTGTGTCCGGACGGTTCTTGCAGTCTACAGCGGACATCTTCAAGTGCTTTCGGAACAGCTGCACAATGAGGCAGGAGTGCGTCCCGCCTCATTGAACGCACAGTGTGTCTGTAATGGCGGAAGTAATCACTTAGTGTCCAGGCTACCCGATCGATCATCCCCGGCCCGTGTGTCAACACTGACGTGGTCGAAGGTAGTAGGCGGCGATAAGCATCTCTGGCTGAGCCAAGCTATCGGCAAAGTAGCCAGCGGGCCAAGGACACAGGTTCGCGAAGTCGCTCGGCTAACGATAAACAACAACTTGACCACTTACCTTAATTTGATAATGGTGTCTGGGCAATCAATGTGTCAGGACAAAATTTATCGTCCGAGACACAAATGGAGAAATTATCTCGACGAGGTGGAGCTAACGTACAGTACGTTCTTGACTAGCCTTGCGCATAATAGTTTGCGGTCGTGAACGCTCACTTTAGTTCGCGGCTCTGCTGAAACATTAGACCAAATATGTACTGCCTCTTCAGACAATACACGTCTCTGTTTGTTTGTTATGGGACTTAACTACGGGGTCATCAGTCCCTAAACTTACAAAACTACTTATGAACTACCTTATACTAAAGACGGCACAAATATCCATGCCCGAGGGGGCATTCGAACCCCCGACCGTAGTGGCCGTGCAGACCATTACTGAAGCGCCTCAGTCTCCTCGGCCACAGCGGCCGGCTACACCTCTCTTACTCTTGGTTCTCAAACAAAATGGCTTATCGGAAACAATATAAGAAGTACCGCAACTCTTGGTAGGTACCTCACAAACATTCCAAGTGCGATAAGCAATAACATCTCTCTCACAGAACGACTCAAGACCAGGAACTGAAGCATTACTTGTATGAACAAAACAACAGTAAGCCGTCCGGAACCACCAAAAACTTCAGTAGTCGTCACCGTAAGATCGCCGGCTGAGGTGACTGGGGCGCTCCAGTCACGGTCAGCGCGGCCACTACGGTCGGGGGTTCGAATCCCCCCTTGGGCAAGGATATTTGTGCCGTCTTTAGTCTTAGCTAGTTCATAAGTAGTTTGTAAGCTTAGGGACTGATGACCCCGTAGTTAAGTCCCATAAGTTGTACAAACATTTGAACATTTTCACCGTAAAATCAAATCTTGCAGACACAATTTAAGTAAGTGGCCCATGAAGAACTTCTTCTTGAGCAGTAGTCTCAACACCAGAAGGACCAGGTGTAAGATCAACATTAGCTATTGCCTTATACACAGGAAACATACTTCGCTCTGCCGCGAACTAGTTCGTTCGTTTAGTTCGTCCGCTCCCAGTGACGGCTGAGCGGCGTGGTCTGCGCGTGCAGGTGGAGGGAGAAGTTCCCCCACCTAGCTGCTTCATGCGCTTGCTGCTTGAGCCGCTAACGATATCACGCAAATCAAAAGAAACAGTTTGTCGATAATTTCTCGCGTTTAAATTTAGAGTTATATCTTGGCATTATGGGATCTATTAGTCAGATATTGCAGAGTGCAGAATACTTCAAAGCAGAAATTTTGTAGCACTGAACTATGTAACCTAGCAGGCAGACGGTAACCTCGAAATGGCTCTCATCAGCAGAATGCAAACACGTGATTTTTAATTCTGCTGCGCGCCCTCTCGCTATTGCCCGTCGGTCTTCGGAAAAGACTCCAACGAACTAAGAAGCGAGATAGTTTGGCATAATAGTTCGCGACCGGTAACGCATGTTTTAGTTCGCAACCGACTGCACATATTTTAGTTCGCGAACGATCGCGCAGATTTTAGTTCGTAACCGATCGCGCATATTTTAGTTCGCAACCGATCGCACATATTTCAGTTCGCGAGCGGTAGCCCTCCTTTTAGTTCGCAGCTCGGCCGCGAAGTAGGTCGCTCTTTTCAGTTCGTCCGCTCTTTTTGGCTTTTACTACCGCTACTAAAAGAGCTCTTTCTTTTGTTATGACAGCTTTTCTACATAATGATCAGTGTTGCCCAAGCGTGTGCTATTACCCGTATTTTTGGGCAAATAGACATAAAATACTTCAGCAAATCAATTCAACTACTTTGCATACAGTGTACTCGTAGTATTTTATTTTTTAAATGAATTTATTTATTTACTTATTTAATACGTCACTGAAGGAATCTGCAGAAGGGAATCACGCGATTCTGCGCGCTCTCGCGTCCTCTCGCTGTTACCCGTCAGTCTTCGAAAAAAGAGCGGACGAACTAAGACGCGAGGTATCTGCGAACTAGTTCGCGTAGCTCTCCTGTGGAAGCTCTCTTCCGAACTAGTTCGTTCGCGAACTATACAAGACTACTGTGCTATCCCGTCACGTCTAACGATGCCGCCCCACAAATTTACTTCCGCCAGTACCTCGCCTCCTACTTTCCAAACTCCACACAAGCTCTTCTTTCTTCCAGGAGTGCTAGTCTTGCTTGGTTCGTAGGAGAGCTTCTGTGAAGTTTGGAAAGTAGGAGGCGAGGTACTGGCGGAAGTAAAGTTGTGAGGCGGCATCGTGAGTCGTGTCGGGATAGCACAGTCGGTAGTGCGCTTGCCCGCGAAAGGCCAAGGGCCCAGGTTCGAGTCCCGGTTCCGGCACACAATTTTAATCTGCCAGGAAGTTTCATATTAGCGCACACTCCGCTGCAGAGTGAAAGTTTCATTCTGTATACAAGACTATTCTTAACACTTTACATACGCCCTGACGGATGGAGCCTTTACCCAGACTCTGCGTCCACGAGGTTTCTGTCTGCTCTCCCGTCGACACGTCTTCTCTTCAAACTCGCGGTTTGAAGCCAGCATTTTCGTAAGTTATTCTGTTTGTTAGCGTAACACAAATTCTTCTTCTTCTGTGGCGCTACAGTCCACGGTGAGTCGTGACCTTTCTACAGAGCTTCTGCCGTCCATTGCGCTCACATGCTACAAGTGCCGATTGGTACTTCAGGTGACCGGTGGCTGACTTCTTGGAGTGCCGTATCCTGATGGTCTCGCAAGATGAGAGTTTTGTGTCCCAGCCTCGTCGCCGCTTTTGTGTCTCGTATCCGTCGTAGGTGTCGGTGGCCGAGTAGGAAGACCGACACAGTAATAAAGGTAGCACGCTTGTGCAGGTACGTAGACTGCAGAAGGCTGATACATAGTTGAGCTAGATGCCTGCCTAGTGCCTGTCCGATAGCAAAGTCTTCACTGGTGCCTATCTGATTCCGAAGTGTTAACTGTTTCCTATCTCAGTCCCAAGTGAACGATGTCGTTCAGTGGTGGCCACGAGCGGAGTTGTAGCAGAGGGCGCTCGTGGCTGACGTCGTAAGAACGCCGCGCCGTGCGTGCGTGGCGGCGCGCGGCGAAAGTAGGTGGCGCGCACTTTAGACTTGTGCGACACCACAGAGAGAACGTCCTATGTCCAGATGAACACAAAATATTCGCTCATCTGTGAACTGAACCCGACGCTCTTCGTTACAAATCCAATCCTAACGTTCCACTATCCAGTTTCAGCAGATTAAAAGGTGTACTGGTGCCGGCCGCGGTGGCCGAGGAGACTGAGGCGCTCCAGTCACGGTCTACACGACCACTACGGTCGGGGGTTCGAATCCCCCCCTCGGGCATGGATATTTGTGCCGTCCTAGTTCGTAAGTAGTTCATAAGTAGTTTGTAAGTTTAGGGACTGATGACCCCGTAGTTAAGTCCCATAGACTATACAAACATTTGAACATTTTTTTGGTGTACTGGTTTTAACGCGACATGCACCATAGGCTTCAGTGTGTAGAGGCGACGTTCCTGAAATCGATTTCGCACTGTTTGTTTCGATATTGCGCCTCCTGTTGCTGTCTGTAGGGCGTTGCAGCTGAGTTGCTTTCAGCCTCCTGTCTCGACGGGCTGTTAACAGGAGATAACCATCATCTCTGGCTGCCGTTACCCTTGGACGTCCTTGACGTTGACTTTTTATAACGCTTTCTGTTGTCTGAAATCGCGTCCAGGTCCTGAAAATTACACTCTGTGACACTCCAGTAGCTGCAGAGACCTCCCTCTGTGTCCGTCCCGCTTCCAATCTTGCTATGGCTCTGCGTGCCACAGCTTAGGGCAAGTCCCGTTGTTGTTGCTTTGCACTACCCGCTCACTACACTATCTGACCCCAACCGCTTGTGTAATTCGTCTGGTAGAGTAAACACAAGTCACAACTTGTGAGTTCATTTTACCGATGATAATACTTCGGAATCTATATATCTCAAGAGATCTCTCAAATGTTTTGACCAATGATGATCTGAATATCACATTTCAATGACAGAGAAACGTAAGGTAAATCAGTCAACAATCCAAAGATTCCAGAATGAAACTTCACTCTGCAGCGGAGTGTGCGCTGATATGAAACTTCCTGGCAGATTAAAATTGTGTTCCGGAACCGGGACTCGAACCTGGGACCTTTGCCTTTCGCGGGCAAGCGCACTACCGACTGTGCTATCCCGACACGACTCACGATGCCGCCTTACAACTTTACTTCTGCCAGTACCTCATTCTGGAAACATCCCTTAGGCTGTGGCTAAGCCATGTCTCCACCATATCCTTTCTTCCAGGAGTGCTAGTCTTGCGTGTTTGCAGAGAGCTTCTGTGAAGTTTGGAAAGTAGGAGACGAGATACTGGCGGAAGTAAAGTTGTGAGGCGGCATCGTGGGTCGTGTCGGGATAGCACAGTCGGTAGTGCGCTTGCCCGCGAAAGGCAAAGGTCCCAGGTTCGAGTCCCGGTTTCGGCACACAATTTTAATCTGCCAGGAAGTTTCATATCAGCGCACACTCCGCTGCAGAGTGAAGTTTCATTCTGCAAACATCCCTTAGGCTGTGGCAAAGCCGTGTCTCCACCATATCCTTTATTCCAGGAGTGCTAGTCTTGCGTGTTTGCAGGAGAGTTTCTGTGAAGTTTGGAAAGTAGGAGACGAGGTACTGGCGGAAGTAAAGTTGTGAGGCGGCATCGTGAGTCGTGTCGGGATAGCACAGTCGGTAGTGCGCTTGCCCGCGAAAGGCAAAGGTACCAGGTTCGAGTCCCGGTTCCGGCACACAATTTTAATCTGCCGGGAAGTTTCATATCAGCGCACACTCCGCTGCAGAGTGAAGTTTCATTCTGGAAACATCCCTTAGGCTGTGGCTAAGCCATGTCTCCACCATATCCTTTCTTCCAGGAGTGCTAGTCGTGCGTGTTTGCAGGAGAGCTTCTGTGAAGTTTGGAAAGTAGGAGACGAGGTACTGGCGGAAGTAAAGTTGTGAGGCGGCATCGTGAGTCGTGTCGGGATAGCACAGTCGGTAGTGCGCTTGCCTGCGAAAGGCAAAGGTACCAGGTTCGAGTCCCGGTTCCGGCACACAATTTTAATCTGCCAGGAAGTTTCAATCATAAGATTGTTATAGGGGGACCTACAGTTTAACGTGGATTCCGAACCACGGTGCTACACGGTATTTTTCACATGAGCAACACTGCCAGAGGTGAAACAAGTGGAAAGTAACAGATGAAAATCCCAGGACCTAGCGGGGATCGAATCCGCGACATTTGGATTTGTAGTCTGACACTCTACCACTGTGCAACCGAGGTGCCCATGAAAAAGAGGCCTCTTAAAAAAAGAATTACGATAAATTACGATAAGTTAGCAGCATCGTAACAGACGGTTAGAAATATTCCAACTTCTTCCGTTTAAAAACGGCAATGAAAGCGTACGTGTGGCCAGGAAATACATACACACGAGCTAACGCGGCGGACATCGACACGGTACTCAACATGGCGGTAGACAAGGTCTCTGACCTGATCCATCACGCGCACATTTTCGAGTCTCGTGTCACCCCTGCTATCGCAAAACGTGTGCAACGCTCTCGTTTGTAGGATTTTAGTGTGTTGCCTTTGCTTCCACCCAAAACAGATGAACAAACACTAGGAAGAAATATTACGCATAATCTAAACCATACATATTCCTCATAAATTGTTTTTAGAACATCTACATCTACATCTACATGGGATACTCTGCAAATCACATTTAAGTGCCTGGCAGAGGGTTCATCGAACCACAATTATACTATTTATCACCCATTCCATTCTCGAATAGCGCGCGGGAAGAAAGAACACCTGAATCTCTCTGTTCGAGCTCTGATTTCTCTTATTTTATTCTGATGATCATTTCTACCTATGTAAGTGGGAGTCAACAATATATTTTCGCATTCGGAGGAGAATGTTGGCGATTGGAGTTTCGCAAGTAACCCACGCCTCAGCGATAAGCGCCGTTGTTGTAATGATTCCCATCCCAGATCCTGTATCATTTCCGTAACGCTGTCTCCCCTGTATCGTGACAATACGAAACGAGCTGCCCTTCTTTGGACTCTTTCGATGTCCTCCGTCAAACCCACCTGATAAGGATCCCACACTGGGCTGCAATACTCCAAAAATGGACGGATAAGCGCAGTGTATGCAGTTTCTTTAGTAGTTCTGTTGCATCTTTTAAGGATTCTGCCAATAAAACGCAGTCTCTGGTTCGCCTTTCCCACGATATTATCTACGTGTTCTTTCCAGTTTAAGTCTGAAGTAATAGTGATTCCTAGGTATTTTGTGGAGTTTATGGCGTTCACATTTGATTGATTTATGTTGTAAACAAAGTTTAACGGATTTCTTTTCGTACTGATGTGGACGACTTCACAGTTCTCATTATTTAGAGTCAATTGCCAATTTTTACACCATACTGATATCTTATTCAGATCGTTCTGCAGTTGGTTTTGATCTTCAGATGATTTTACTAGACGGTAAATGACGGCGTCATCTGCAAACAACCTAAGAGAGCTAAGATTTTCCCCTAAATCGTTTATGTAAATAAGGAATAGCAGAGGACCAATAACACTACCTTGTGGAACGCCCGATATCACCTCTGTTTTAGTCGATGCCTTACCATCGATTACTACGAACTGTGTCCTCTCTGACAAGAAATCCCCTATCCAATTGCAGAACAAACAGAAGCCATCCATCTACATCTACATCCATACTCCGGAAGCCACCCGACGGTGTGTGGCGGAGGGTACCTTGAGTACCACTATCGGTTCTCCAGTCTCGTATTGTTCGCGAAAAGAAAGATTGTTCGTATGCCTCTGTGTAGGATCTAATCTCTCTGATTTTATCCTCATGATCTCTTCGCGAGATATACCTAGGAGGGAGCAATATACTGTTAGACTACTCGGTAAAGGTATGTTCTCGAAACGTCGAAAAAACCCGTACCGAGCGACAGAGCGTTCTCCTGCAGAGTCTTCCACTGGAGTTTATCGATCATCTCCGTAACGCTTTCTCGATTACCAAATGATCCTGTAATGAAGCGCGCTGCTCTCCGTTGGATCTTCTCTACCTCCTCTATCAACCCCACCTGGTTCTAATCCCACACCGGTGAGCAGTATTCAAGCTGTGGGCGAACAAGTATACTGTAACCTACTTCCTTTGTTTTCGGACTTCATTTCCTAAGGACTGTTCCAATTAATCTGAGTATGGCATCTGCTTTACCGACGATTGATTTTATATGGTCGTTCCAATTTAAATCACTCCTAATGCCTACTTCCAGATAATTTATGAATTAACTGCTTCCAGTTCCTTGCCTGCTATCGTGTAGCTAAATGATAAAGGATCTTCCTTCTTTCTCTGCATTCGCAGCACATTATGCTTGCCTACATTGAGATTCAATTGCCATTCCCTGCACCATACGTCAATTCGATGCAGATCCTCCTGCATTTCAATACAATTTTCCATTGTTACAACCTCTCTATACACTACAGCATCATCCGCAAAAAGCCACAGTGAACTTCCGATGTCATCCACAAGGTCATTTATATATATGGTGAACAGCAACGGACCCACGACACTCCCCTGTGGCACACCTGACATCACTCTTACTTCGGAAGACTTCTCTCCATTGAGAATGACATGTTGCATTCTCTTACCTCTATGCCATATCTTCGGGTAGTTCCCATTGTTGTTGCATTGTACCATCTGTTTACTACACATTTCCGAACCCCACCGCAAGTGTAGTTCGTGTGGCAGGGTAAACACAAGTCAACACGAACCCTCTGCAGCAACTTCCTGTTACTACCACTGTCTCACTTACCGTAATGTTCATAGAACCGACAGGAAGACGTGCAACCATTTGAGATCATTCTACCGATGACAACATTTCAGAATCTATATATCTCAGCTGATCCTTCATCTCTTTTGACCAGTGAAGATCTGAATATCACATTCAGTGAAAGAGAGGCCACTTAAAAAAGAATTAAGATGCAGCATCGTAACAGACGGTTGGCGATATTCCAACTTAAAAACGTCTAAAAACGTTGGCGAAACACAGCTTGCCCTCTATTCACCTGAACTGATAAGTGCCATCGACAAGGGATCTCAAATCGATTCCATATTTCTGGATTTCCGGAAGGCTTTTGACACATTACCTCACAAGCGACATCTAATGAAATTGCGTGCTTATGGAATATCTCCCCAATTGTGCGATTGGATTCACGATTTCCTATCAGAAAGGACACAGTTCGTTGTAATTGACGGTAAGTCATTGAGTAAAACAGAAGTGATATCTGGCGTTCCCCAGGGAAGCATTATAGGTCCCCTACACTTCCTCGTGTTTATAAATGATTTAGGAGATAATCTGAATAGCTCCCTTAGACTGTTCGCGGATGATGCTGTTGTTTATCGGTTACTGAAGTCAACAGAGGATCAAAAGCAACTGCAAAGCGATTTAGACAAAATTTCTGCATGGTGCGAAAATTGGCAATTTACACTAAATAAAAAAAAGTGTAAAGTAATACACATGACCACTAAAAGAAATCCGCTGAACTTCAATTACACGATCAATCAGTCAAACCTTAAGGTCGTAAATTCTGCCAAATACCTAGGAGTTACAATTACGAACAACTTAGACTGGAGAGAACACACAGAAAATATTATTGGGAAGGCGAACCAAATGTTACGTTTCATTGGTAGAACGCTTCGAAGATGCACCAGCTCCACCAAAGAGACTGCCTACATCACACTTGTGCGTCCTCTCCTGGAGTACTGTCGCCCATTGTGGGACCCTCACCAGGTGGGACTGACGGAAGACATTGAGAAGGTTCAGAGAAGGGCAGCTCGTTTTGGTTTATCATGTTACGGGGGGCGAAAGCGTCACGGAAATGTTGCAAGAATTGGGGTGGAAATCATTAAAAGAAAGACGTTATTCATTGCAGCGAGATCTGTTTGCGAAGTTTAAATCACCGACTTTTACTTCTGAATGTGAAAATATTTTGCTAGCACGCACCTACTTCGGAAGACATGACCATCCCAATAAAATAAATCACATCGAAAACGAATCGATCGAGGTGTTCTTTCTTCGCGTGTGCTATTAGAGAATGGAACGGTAGAGAAAAGTTTTGAATGTTGTTAATGAACCCTCTGCCAGGCACTTAAATGTTATGTGCAGAGTATCTATGTAGATGAAAAACGGCAATGAAAGCGCTCGTGTGGTCAGGAAATGCATGCACACGCGGCGGACATCGACACGAAACTCAACATGGCGGCAGACAAGGTCGCTGTCCTGGGCAATCACGTGCTCATTTCCGTGTCACATGTCACTCCTGCGACCGCGAAACGTGCTGCTTCCAACGCGTAATCGTGTGTGACACTTTCGTCTCTAGGACTTTTGTGCTTTGACTTTGTTTCCACCCAAACAGACGAACATACTTTGAATCGAACATAGTGTGTGTGTGTGTGTTTGTGTGTGTGTGTGTGGCGTCTGTTTCGAAAGAACAGACGTCACTTCTGATCCTGCAGCTGTTATTATTATTTAATATTCACAGAATATATGACATCAACTGCGATTGGGCAAAGCTGAAAATGTGTACCCAGCAGGAATTCGAACCCGGGTCTCCTGCTTTCTAGGCAGTTGCGCTGACCCCTACACCACTGGGGACCCAGCGATCACCGCACCTGCAGGGACTACCTAAGCACGCCTCCCGTCAGATACAAATTCCCAGCTTCGCCCTGCCCACAGTACTCAAACTCGTAGTTATGAACTAATTCCCGTAAGAGTAAGGGCTTCAAACTTGCCCACCCCTCCCCACTAACGATAGGATCATTGCCCGTCATGGGCATAATATATATACACATGTGGTGTCTGTTCCGAGAGAAAAGACGTCACTTCTGATCCTGCAGTTGTTATTATTCAACATTCATAGAATATATGACATCAACTGCGATTGGTTAAAGCTGAAAATGTGTACCCAGCCGGGATTCGAACCCGGGTCTCCTGCTGAATAATAACAACTGCGGGATCAGAAGTGACGTCTGTTCTTTCGGAACTGCCGGTGACGGAGAATGATCCTATCGTTAGTGGGGAGGGGTGGGCAAAGTTTGAAGCCCTTACTCTTACGGGAATTAGTTCAAAACTACGAGTTTGAGTTCTGTGGGCAGGGCGAAGCTGGGAATTTGTATCTGACGGGAGGCGTGCTTAGGTAGTCCTTGGAGGTGCGGTGATCACTGTGTCCCCAGTGGTGTAGGGGTCAGCGCAACTGCCTAGAAAGCAGGAGACCCGGGTTCGAATCCCGGCTGGGTACACATTTTCAGGTTTGCCCAATCGCAGTTGATGTTATATATTAAATAGCTGCCAACCAGGTGCGTTAAATGGGTTTGATTAATACCTTTACCTAGGTTTCAAAATGTTCAAATGTCTGTTAAGCTTATGAGACTTAACTGCGGGGTCATCAGTCCCTAAACTTATAAACTACTTATGAAATCAAATAATTTTCTTAAAAGGGCAACCACAGCTGAAATACATATTTATGGAATTCTCTACACAATCACCACAAAAAAATAAAGATTGAAAATGAAAATTGACTTCGATGATGTCTTAGGTGGAGGTGTGTAAAGAATGAAATCGTAACAGGTGTCAAGACGTGTTTATTCCGACACTATCGGTTTCTCATCAGTAAAGATGCATCTTCAGGTGGATGACGTAAGAAAATGATTACACAATAATTGGAACAGCATCCAGCTTTCAGGGTACCTTGTTAAAACATTCCCACAACAGGGTGTGGTCGTCTTTAGGTAAACACTATTCCCGCTTTATGTCTATATATAAAAGGAAGTGTCCCGATTGACTGACTGACTAACTGACTCATCATCGCCCAGCCCAAACCACTGAAGATAGAAACTTCAAATTTGTGGAGGGTGTTGATCTTACTCTGTAGGCGTCATTTAAGAAGCGATTTTTCGATATTCCGTCCGTAAGAGGGTGAAATATGGGATGAAACGTTTTTTGGAAATACGAAGCTATTTAGGCAATTTTGAAGCTAGAACTACAAAATTTCGGATTTTAATTCAGGATTCGAATTTAAAAGACACTTGTTTCGGCATTTTTTTGAAATTCAACAAATAAAGGGGTAAAATAGGTGACGCAAAAAATTGATTTTCAAAAAATGTTACTGTTAACTCAAATTTTATGCAACAACTACGAAACTTCGGATACGGAATCTTGGTCAGAATTAAAAATCCATGATTTTTAGTATTTTTGGAAATTCAACAAGTAAGAGGGTTAAATAGAGCAACAAAAAATCTTCTTGAAAACACGTTGCTATTGATACAATTTTGAAGCTAGAGCTGCAAAAATTCATATTTGTATAGTTGGTTAGACGTTAAAAAATACGTGTTTCGGTATTCTTGGAAATTCAACCATCAAGGGGGTTAAATTGGAGAGGGGATGTTTTTCGAAAATCTTTTGCTATTTAGGCAGTTTTGAAGTTAGAACTACAAATTTTCGGATTTGGATTCGCGGTTCAAATTTAAAAGACACGTGTTTCGGTATTTTTAGGAATTCGACCAATGAGGGGTGAAATACGAGATGCAAAAATTGATTTTCAAAAATATGTTGCTGTTAACTCAAATTTCAAGCTACAACTACGAAACTTAAGATATGGATTCATCATCAGGATTAAAAAGAAACAACTGGTGCAGACCAACCAGCCTACGCATGCGAAGCAGCGGGGGTTCAGCTAGTCCTTTATAAAGAAACCACTGATGGGAGTCAGGATAAAGCGGGAATATTATTTGCCTAAAGACGACCACACCCTGTTGTGGGAATGTTTTAACAAGGTATCCTGATACCTGGATGCTGTTCCAATTATTATGTAATCATTTTTTTACGTCATCCACCTGAAGATGCATCTTTACTGATGAGAAACCGCTACTGTCGGAATAAACACATCTTGTTGCGATTTCATTCTTTACACACCTCCACCTAAGACATCATCGAAGTCAATTTTTATTTTTCGTGGTGATTGTGTAGAGAATTCCATAAATACTTATGAACTACCTCATACTAAAAACAGCACAAACATCCATTCACGAGGGGGGATTCGAACCCCCGACGGGGAACGACCTCGCGCATCGTAGCACAGCGCCTCAGTGCGCTCGGCCGCTCCACCGCGGCACATAGGTTTCTACAAAATTAATTTTGTCTTCTTCAGAAATATTTTTATTTTTAATTTGTATATTTTTCTACCAAATATACAGGGTGTCCCAGCTATCTTGTCCACCCAAAATATCTCTGGAACAAAACGAAAACGACTTTCACCGGTATCAATGTACGGCTGGGGCCTATGAATATACCTATTTGGAAACATTCTAAAACGAAAGCAAATGTGTTTTTTAACACAAACTTATGTTTTTTTGTTAAATGGATACCCTATATTTCTTTCTTCAGCAATCAATAGCATGACAAATCACATAAACAATGGCGTTGATTGCATCGCAATATTCCGATTACATCCCGAGATATTGAGACGCGAAGTTGACGCTTGAAATACGCGAAACGCGCTGCTAGCGCATGGTTTTTTGTGTGTCAAGTTACTTTCCATTGTTTGCGCTCCACGGCTGGGAGATGTTTTCAATCCTCTGATATTTTAAGCTATCGGTCGATCTTTTTCTTAAATTTTTATTAGCAAATGATGATTTCGGCCGGTTTCAATGCTAAAATGTACCAGTTATGACAGACATAACAATGTCTTAATTAATTATACATACCGTGTGTTTAGATGAAGATGTTAGTAATATGGATAACTCACACCACGCCAAGTATGTCAACTGGACATTTTTACCGTTTCAAATCTGCACAAACAAAAGTGGGTGACGTCATAGACCATCATTTGGACATGTGCTGCCCTCTACAGTATAACAAATATGACAGTTTTTATCAACAGTATAAATAAATTACAGAAGTCAAAGTAATAAAACAAGATGGCTTTCATTTCTGACCAGATTACAAAAATATCATAATAAATTAAAATTAAAGGTTGTCATATAAAGTAAAACAGATAAAAGTAATCGCTACATTATATGACAACTTTTCATTTTAATTTATTACGATGTTCTTGTAAGCTTGTCATAAATGAAATCCATCTTTTTTTATTACTTTGACTTCCGTAATTTGTTTATTCTGTTGATAAAAACTGTTATATTTGTTATACTGTAGAGGGCAGCACATGCCCAAATGACGTCACCCACTTTTGTTTTGAAATAGTGTTTGTATAGATTTGAAACGGTAAAAATGTCCAGTTGTCATACTTGGCATGGAGTGAGCTATCCATATTAATAACATCTACAGCTAAGCACATGGTATGTATAATTAATTAAAACATTGTTATGTCTGTCATACTGTCGTAGGTGATACTTATGTAACTTTTTCATGTAGTGTGTTTTTCGTGTACTTTTCAGCATTCATAATGGCTAGTTACTGGACGAAATCATGATTCGCTAATAAAGATTTTTAAAAAAAGATCGACTGATAGCTTAAAAACTCGGTGTATTGGTTTTTGTGTGTGTTGTCCTGAGGACAGTTTAAATTTGTTTACGTCACTGGACGCACTGGAAGGCTCCCAGCTACCTGCCAGCTCCACAACATCGATGGAGACAAAATTCCTGAAGATGGTCTAAATAAGACTGAAACCAGTTGAATGAAATAAATTACTGCATTCTAGACTGTTCTTTATTAATAAATTGAAATAGAGTGCTGTTGACTCAAAAATAGAGAAACGAAAATGTTTCCAAATATATTTGTTAACATAGTTTGTATGCCTAGGGACTAATGGCCGTAGTAGTTTGATATCCTAGATTTACAAACATTTCTATTTTTCTTGAACTGAATATCCAAATTCAGGGAAGGAGTGGCCACTTAAAAAAAGAATTAAGATAACTTTTCAGCATCGTAACACACAGTTGGCAATATTCCAACTTAGAAACGTTTAAAAACGGAAATGAAAGCGCTTGTGTGACCAGGAAATACATGCACACGAGATAACGTAACGGACATCGACACGAAAATCAACATGGTTGCAGACTAGGTCACTGTCCCTGAGCCATCACGTGCGCATTTCCGTGTCACATGTCACTTCTGCGATCGCGAAACGTGCTGCTTCCAACGACGTGTGATCGTCTGCGACAAACCCGTTTATATGATTTTTTCCCGTTTTGACTTTCCTTCCACCCAAACCAATGAACAATCATTGGGGACATTGTAAATTAGTGATACCAGAGACGCGCCTTTTTATTAAATTATTTTATACTAGCTGAAAACCCGGCGTTGCCCGGGTATTTATTTATTTATTCCTGCCATTTGTCAGGCATATATTCATTGTATTAGGACAGTAAGTCTGTAAAATCTCTCGGATATACAATTAGCAGTAAAGAAGTAATAGATTAAAACTTGGTGCGTGATAGGGCGGATCTCCACGAACGATACTGTTTACGTGCTCATATCTCATGAACTACGTGTTGTACTGTGATACAGTTTAGAAGGTACACTCAACTGTATGCATGTATATTGTTTGTAAGATTTCCTGCGACTACTATTTGTAGTGTTCAAATTATAAATTGTAACGTCATTCCGAATGCCGTAGTTTTACTCCATAAACAGCGGAAAAGTAATAAGCGAGAAACTTTTCTCCTCTCGTATTTTGCTATGGTTGTCAGCGAGAAAAAGTTTAATAAAGGTTTGAAATTATGTTTAAAGTTAGTTGCAAGTCGCCAAGTACTGTCATTCTCATACAGTGTATTTCTAAAGTCTCGCCGCATTATATGGCATTTTTTGCGCTTTCTATTGGTTATGAGGTAATATCTTTGGAACTATGTGTCGTATGTGATTCTTAACCATGCAGCAATTGTCACCTCACGCTAAGGAATGTGTGTACCAAATTTTTTTGACAGCGATCCAATGGTTTAGGAGAAGATGAGCAGCACTGTCGCAAAATGCAGCAGTTTTTCGCGCATCTCATTGTTTGTGACGTCATATCTCGTGAACTATATATCGTATCTGACTCTTACACTTACGGCGACCGTTCTCATGGATTGAAGCTTACGCGTACAAAATTTCATAAAGATTGGAACAAAAATGTAGATTTGTATGCAACACGTACAAACATACGGACACTCTGCTTTATATATTAGACGACAATCCTGTTTCGGCGTGAATGCCATCGTCAGCTGTACTGTAAAATACAAGTGGGTACACAATTATATATACATATATATTTTTGACGAATTACAGCGTTGAAATGAATGAAATAAATCGCAATTTGCGATGTTATGGCATCACTGTATTAGGTTTAAATGGAATACCAAACTGTGGCGAATGAAAATTTATGCCCGTGTTCGAATCCCGGCCGGGAACAAATTTTCATTCGCCAAGTTTGGTATTCCATCTAAACCTAATACAGTGATACCATAACATCGCAAATTGCGATTTATTTCATACAAAGTGGGTATACTATTTATTTTAAGAAGATAATTGTAGACCTACTTTATATATACATTGCTCTTCTTACCTTTGGAAGATCGCTGCTTCTCTATGTATACACGTTCTAATTTACACATATAAAAGAACTGTTGTTGTTATAGCTCTTGTTGTTATAGCTCTTTTCAAAAAAAAATAATTCTTATGTTGTCGATGTTTGACAGCTATTTTGACACATATGTCAGCGATATTACAAGTTTACAATGCAATTATTTCTTTGCTATAATATAGAGCATATCTGGTCTTATTGCTATGTCAATACGATGTTTCATTACTAGTATGTAAATGATTAACCATATATTATTTTGTGGAATTAATTCTGATGTAATGTTTTTTTTTTATTTTTTTTATTTTTTTTTTTTTTTTTTGTGGATCGTAATAATTATTTGCTTTCCAGTGATTACTTTTAACTTCGTGACAATAAAATCTCTGAAGTATTTGTAAAATCCGTCTATCTCTTTGGAAAAATGGTACTGATGAAGTCGAGATGAGGCATAAGCGTTGTTTAGAAAATTTCATCAGTACCATTTTTCCAAAGAGATAGACGGAATTTGCAAGTACGTCAGAGATTTTATTCTCACGAAATTAAAAGTAATCATTGTAAAGCATATAATTATTATGTTCCATAAAAACCCAAAAATTCCACCAATATTAATTGCACAAAATAATATATGGTGAATCATTTACATACTAGTAATGAAATGTCATATTGACATACCAAAAAGACCAGATATGCTCTATATAATACCAAAGAAATAATTATCGCTGGCATATCTGTCAAAATAGCCGTCAAACATCGGCAACATAAGAATTATTTTTAAAAAAAGTACATATACAGCTGTATACGAGCTACAACAACAACAGTTCTTTTATATATGTAAATAAGAACGTATACATATAAGTGAACCACAAGCAAGCACAACAAGCACAAACAAAGAAAATATGTTATGTGGACATGTCTCCAGAAACGCTTAATTTCCATGTTAGAACTCATTTTAGTATTTCTTTTTAAATGTAAATTGAAATAATTGGTGCAGACAATTATCAAAATACCCAATTGTTTCGTTAGTATGTATTGTACTTCGTCGATTCACGTCATCAACACAGATGTTCTGTGAACGTTTGGGCAGGAATTGTTGGTGATGTCTTGATTGGGCCTCATGTTCCTCCACCTACGCTCACTGGAGCACGTTATCATGATTTCATACGGGACACTCTACCTGTGCTGCTAGAACATGTGCCTTTACAAATACGACACAACATGTGGTTCATGCACGATGGAGCTCCTGCACATTTCAGTCGACGTGTTCGTACGCTTCTCAACAACAGATTCGGTGGCCGATGGATTGGTTAGAGGCGGACCAATTACGTGGCCTCCACGCTCTCCTGACCTCAACCCTCTCGACTTTCATTTATGGGGGCATCTGAAAGCTCTTGTCTACGCAACCCCAGCACCAAATGTAGAGACTCTTCGTGCTCGTATTGTGGACACAATACGCCATTCTCCAGGGCTGCATCAGCGCTTCAGGGATTCCGTGCGACGGAGAGTGGATGCGTGTATCCTCGCTAACGGAGGACATTTTCAACATTTCCTGTAAGAAAGTGTTTGAAGTCACGCTGGTACGTTCTGTTGCTGTGTGTTTCCATTCCATGATTAATGTGATTTGAAGAGAAGTAATAAAATGAGCTCTAACATGGAAATTAAGCGTTTCCGGACACATGTCCACATAACATATTTTCTTTCTTTATGTGTGAGGAATGTTTCCCGAAAGTTTGGCCGTACCTTTTTGTAACACCCTGATAGCTGCATATGTACATAAAAAATAATTCTTATGTTGTCGATGTTTGACAGTTATTTTGAGAGATATGTCAGCGATATTACAAGTTTACAATGCAATTATTTCTTTGCTATTGTATAGAGCATATATGGTCTTATTGGTATGTCAATAGGATGTTTCATTTCTAGAATGTAAAGGATTAATCATATATTATTTTGTGGAATTAATTCTGATGTAATTTTTTTCGTTTTTCGACTTAAGCACAAGCGTTACTTAGAAAATTTCATTAGTACCATTCTTCCAAAGAGATAGACGTAATTTACAAACACGTCAGAGATTTTATTGTCACGAAATTAAAATTAATGACTGTAAAGCATATAATTATTATGATCCATAAAAACCTTAAAATTACACCAATATTAATTCCGCAAAGTAATATATGGTTAATCATTTACATATTAGTAACGAAACATCCTATTGACATACCAATAAGACCAGATATGCTCTATATAATAGCAAAGAAATAATTGCATTGTAAACTTGTAATATCGCTGACATATCTGTCAAAATAAATGTCAAACATTGACAACATAAGAACATTTTTTCTAAGTACATATACAGCTATATAAAAGCTATAACAACAACAGTTCTTTTATATATGTAAATAAGAACATATACACATAAGAGAAGCAGCTATCTTACAAGGGTAAGAAGAGCTACCAATTTATGTATAAAGTACAATTTTCTTCTTAAATTAAATAGTATACCCACCTTTGTATTTTACAGTACACCTGACGATGGCATTCACGCCGAAACAGACCTGTCGTGTTAAATAATTTAATAAAAACCAGAGGTTTTGGTATCAATAATTTACAATGTCTCTAAATGACATATATGACGCACCTGGTCCAGAATATTATAAAACATTGGGAAGATATGTTACGCGTAATCTGTACCGAACATAATCGTCATAAATTGTTTTTAGAATAAACAGGAGCCATCCAGTTGCGTTAAAATGGGTTCATTTGAAACCTTCACCTAGACGTCGACAAAATTAATTTTATGAAAATTCATCTTAATGATGGTGCAGGATCAGCAACTGGTGATATTTTGAAAACAATTTCAACTGTTCAACTATTTGTATAGCTTATGGGACTTAACTACGGAGTCATCAGTCCCTAAACTTACAAACTACTTATTAACTAACTAAGACTAAGGACGGCACAAATATACATGCCAGAGGGGGGATTCGAACCCCCGACCGTAGTGGCCGTGCAGACCGTGACTGAAGCGTCTCAGTCTACTCGGCCACCGCGGCCGGCTGAAAACAATGTATTTTTCCGTCACAGTTGCACTGTTCTGGAGTTAGTGACAAGTTTCTGACTCAACCGTCCATTTCCAAACTGGTTCGCCTTATTCCAACCGTAATAATACAATGCACGAAGCAAATGGCTGATAAAATCTTGTACACTATCCACTGTTATTAGTCACTGATTACATAAAAATTTCAAAATCGGTTAAAACAGGTGATGCATCAACAGACCTCCAACTAGTCACTAACTCCAAAATAGTGCAACTGGGACGGAAAAATACATTGTTTTCACAATTAATTTTGTCTTCTTCAGGAATATTCTTATTTTTATATTTTATGCTTTCCTACGAATTGTATATTATTGTTCGTCACATTATTCTTCGTAGGTCCGACTTCTCAAGAAGACAGAATTAATTTTGTCGAAACCTAGTTAAAGGTTTTAGTTAAATCCATTTTAACGCAACTAGATGCCTACTGTTTATCCCAAAAACAATTTTTTGAGATTGTGTTCTGTTTAGATTATGCGTAACATATCTTCCCAATGTTTGTTCATCGTTTTGTGTGGAAGGAAAGTCAAAAGCGAAAAATCTATCGTTGGTGAACAGCAACCACATTCAAGATTTTCATAATCGTCTTAGGCAGATCTTAGCTGATGTAGTGACCTGTGCGTTGTGTCGAGAAGTAAAAGCTACATCATCTACATCTAATCTACATGGGATACTCTGCAAATCACATTTAAGTGCCTGGCAGAGGGTTCATGGAACCACCGTTAGCCGCGGTGGAGAAGCCGAGCGGTCTAAAGCGTCTCGCTGCGGAGCGCGCGGGTACTCGCTGTGGAGGTTCGAGTCCTCCCTGGGGCATGGGTGTGTGTGTCGTCCTTAGGTTGGTTTACGTAGGTTAAAGTAGTTTGTAGGCTACGGACCGATGACCACGCAGTTTGGTCCGATAGATTTACAAACATTTCAACATTTGAACCACCGTTATACTATTTATGTCCCACTCCATTCTCGAATAGCGCGCGGGAAGAAAGAACACCTGAATCTCTCCGTTCGAGCTCTGATTTCTCGTATTTTATTCTCATGGTCATTTCTACCTATGTAAGAGGGAGTCAACAATATATTTTCGCATTCAGAGGAGAATGTTGGCGATTGGAGTTTCGTAAGTAGCCCACGCCGCAGCGATAAGCGCCGTTGTTGTAATGATTCCCATCCCAGATCCTGTATCATTTCCGTAACGCTGTCTCCCCTGTATCGTGACAATACGAAACGAGCTGCTCTTCTTTGGTCTCTTTCGATGTCCTCCGTCAAACCCACCTGATAAGGATCCCACACTGGGCAGCAAAACTGCAATAAAGTGTAGTGTATGCAGCCTCTTTAGTAATTCTGTTACGTCTTTTAAGGGTTCTGCCAATAACACGCAGTCTTCGGTTCTCCTTTCCCACGACATTATCTACGTGTTCTTTCCAGTTTAAGTCTGAAGTAATAGTAATATACTCAGCTACCATGCCAAAATAAAAAAACTGTGCAGTGATTGTAGCACGGTTGGTTACTTCCTTACTTTCCGTGTCCGGAACTAGACTTCTAATTTCCAGAAATTTAGCAGCCAATGTGGCTTTGTCGTTAGCCTCCCATAAGTCTTCCAGTGTACAGGGCTTTTCTAAATATGGACAGATAAGCAGGTGTTGAGGATCCTGCACAGCACCACAAAGACACACAGTGTTCTCATTATCTTTTAGGAAGCCCCATCGCTGCATGTTTGTCTTGCACTTTGGCACTTCTACCCTCATACGGTTCAGGTTCTCCAGGTTGTGTATGGCAGGTCTCCACCATGTGCCAGTTCTTCTTTTGCTGCTTTATGGGGGCTTCTCAAATCCATTTCCCACCTCGCAATACGGTTTTCTGCGACCGACCCTTCCCGTGCTCGGGTAGGTGACAGGAAGCTCTTCCTCGAACGAAGCCGTCGGTCAGCAGGCTGGTGTCCATATAGAGGGTGACGCGTGTCCTTTTCTTGCTTCGTTTTTTCAGTTTCGGCAGCAATGTCACGTCGTATGTTGGGCGGTGCGATCCCCATAATTATGTACATCTTGTGTACTGGTGTGGGTTTCAGGCACCCAGTCACAATCCGTGCCATTACATCCACCGCGATGTCAACTTTTCTCGCGTGAGTTGACGAACTCCATACTGGAGCGGCGTATTCCGCTGCTGACACACTAAGCGCAAGGGCTGAGGCTCTCAGGACTTTTGGGTTTGCACCCCAGGATCCGTAAGTTAATTTCCTGATGATGTCGTTTCTCGCTGAGACTTTCTCCCTTGTGGAATTGCAATGATGTTTATAGGTCAGCGTGCGGTCCAGTGTGACACCGAGATATTTGGGCGTCGGGCAATGCGCGAGTCGTTCACCTCTCCATGTAACATTCAATTCCCTATTTGCCTCCGCGTTCTTTAAATGGAAATCACAGACCTGCGTCTTGGAAGGGTTCGGCCTTAGGTGGTTTGCCTCATAATACTGGGAGAGGGATTCCAAGGTACTGGATAATTTCTCCTCTATAGTCAGAAAATTTGTACCTTGTACAGCAACTGCAGTGTTATCGGCATACATAAACTGGCGCGTGGTGTTTGGCACTGGTTGGTCATTTGTGTATATATTATACAGAGCTGGAGCGAGGACGCTTCCCTGAGGCAAGCCGTTCCTCTGATTTCTCCACCTGCTCTTCTTACCCTGGAGACAGACAAAAAATCTCCTATTTTGCAGGAAAGTAGCAATCAGTGATGTTAAATGATGGTCTTTTGTTACATCATATACTTTCCTGAGGAGCCTCCGATGGTTTACAGTATCGTATGCAGCTGTAAGGTCTATGAAAGCCACTCCCGTGATCTCTTTCCTCTCAAAACCATCTTCGATATGTTGGGTCAGGTTGAGGACTTGACCGCAGCATGATTTGCCTTGTCGGAAACCTGCCTGCTGTGGGATGATCTGTTGTTCTAACACGTTTTCTATGCGACTTAACGTCAGGCGTTCCAAGATCTTAAAGCAGTGACACAAAAGAGACACAGGACGGAAGTTTTTTGGATCATTAAGGTCCTTTCCCGGTTTCAGAAGAGCAACCACGCGTGCTTTCCTCCACATCTTTGGGATGTGAAGCCTTTCTACGCATGCATTCATCAGATCTAACAGCCACTGTAGGGTATTGCTGCCGAGGTTTTCAATTTGCTCGACTCTCAGTTCATCGATACCAGGAGCTCTGTTAGTCTTCAGGCTAGAAATAGCTGCTGTAAGTTCTGACATTGTGAATGGTGCCTTGAGGTGATGTTTTTCCTCTGTCGGAACACGCGTTAATGGTTCGTGGTATTTTCTGCCGTGGGTTTTGCCATTCAGGAGGAGTGTGGTGGCGACTTGGTCTGCAGTGACGTTAGTAAATTTATCGTTTGACTTTGTGGCGTCACCGTTGAGGTTCTTTAGCAGTTTCCAAGC
The DNA here is from genome assembly GCA_026315105.1 of Locusta migratoria. Lineage (NCBI taxonomy): Eukaryota > Metazoa > Arthropoda > Insecta > Orthoptera > Acrididae > Locusta > Locusta migratoria. The sequence continues at coordinate 60,043,653 of CM048753.1, read as the reverse complement.
CCTCCTACTGTTCACTTTCATATCCAGCTTCTCCACAAGGTCACTCCATTTGGCTTTACGGTTCTCTGCAATGACTGACATGAGTTCATTGCCTGCTAAAAGAGTCTCATCATGAAGGAGCCTCCCCGAAGATTGCGACAGCAAGATAAAAACGAAAACCGCAATGGGGAGCGTCCCGGGCAACGTTGATACATCAGCGGCTAATCCTTCAACAACCGGAACGGACTTCTGAGAAAATGAAGAAAATTAAGACCCCACGGTTGGTTAATCGCATGCGTTAGAAGCCACCGCTTGCGACAAGTTCGCAGGTTCACAAATCGATTCCGTATTTCTTGATTTCCAGAAAGCTTTTGACACCGTACCTCACAAACGGCTTTTAATCATATTGCGTGCGTATGGAGTATCGCCCCAAATTTGCGATTGGATAGGCGATTTCTTGTCAGAGAGGACACAGTTCGTAGTAATCGATGGTAAGGCATCGACTAAAACAGAGGTGATGTCGGGCGTTCCACAGGGTAGTGTTATTGGTCCTCTGCTATTCCTTATTTACATAAACTATTTAGGTTGTTTGCAGATGACGCCGTCATTAACCGTCTAGTAAAATCATCTGAAGATCAAAACCAACTGCAGAACGATCTGAATAAGATATCAGTATGGTGTAAAAATTGGCAATTGACTCTAAATAATGAGAACTGTGAAGTCGTCCACATGAGTACGAAAAGAAATGCGTTAAACTTTGTTTACAACTTAAATCAATCAAATGTGAAGGCCGTAAACTCAACAAAATACCTAGGAATTACTGTTACTTCAGACCTAAACTGGAAAGAACACGTAGATAATATCGTGGGAAAGGCGAACCAGAGACTGCGTTTTATTGGCAGAACCCTTAAAAGATGCAACAGAACTACTAAAGAAACTGCATACACTGCGCTTGTCCGTCCATTTTTGGAGTATTGCAGCCCAGTGTGGGATCCTTATCAGGTGGGTTTGACGGAGGACATCGAAAGAGTCCAAAGAAGGGCAGCTCGTTTCGTATTGTCACGATACAGGGGAGACAGCGTTACGGAAATGATACAGGATCTGGGATGGGAATCATTACAACAACGGCGCTTATCGCTGCGGCGTAGGCTACTTGCGAAACTCCAACCGCCAACATTCTCCTCCGAATGCGAAAATATATTATTGACTCCCACTTACATAGGTGGAAATGATCATCAGAATGAAATACGAGAAATCAGAGCTCGAACGGAGAGTTTCAGGTGTTCTTTCTTCCCGCGCGCTATTTGAGAATCGAATGGGAGATAAATAGTATAACGGTGGTTCGATGAACCCTCTGCCCTCTGATTTGCAGAGTATCCCATGTAGATGTAGATGTAGACGAATGATTATTCAATTTAGTTAGTCGTAGATAAATGAGAACAATGTGCTGAATTTAGGCGATTGAGCTGTATCAAATCTCTACCTCATTATTTTATGTATGAAGTATTCCGTTTTATGTTTTTCAGAAAAGCTCGACAGATAATGGTTTGTACAGCTTTTCCTGTTTTTCTGAACATTCTGTATAGAGCGTTAGATTTTCTGTTCAGTTCGTCGTCCCGTCTATAAGAGACACTTCCACGGACATTAATGCAATTCGCGATACTCAAGAGGAAAAAATGAAGTACATTTCGCTACCATTATTGTAGGTACCTAATGAACATGTCTTCTTTGAAACGACTACAATTAAGACAGAGAGTCGTTATACGTTTATCGTACAACGGCTGCCCTTCGGCGTCGCGTACAATCGATAAAACCACTTTGTTTTGATAAATCGACTTCTACCTTGTTAGAAATAACTGTCTCTTAGCCCTTCTGTCGAATGATTTTATTTCTTTTTCGTTCTGTGTGAAAGCAAAACAAGGAAAAAACGCCATGAAGTAATTGAATTTTTGAGTAGGGAGATTGCATGTTGTTCGATACGTTGGGAGCATCGCTATTTCTGTAACCTGTGGCGTTTTCTCGGCAGCTACTGACATTTCGTTCAAGAGATCGATATAGCTAATAAGCGAAATATTTGGTGTTAACGTCCTCTATTATTAACACATACATCTAAATGTTTGTTTGTTTGTTCGCATTTCATACGAATCTACATTCTACAATTCCAATCTTGATGAATTTTACAGACCTCCAAAACAGAAGCAACGTCACTGTCTGCATAATATTTCTTATAGTGCACGGCGGAGGGTGTTTTGCAACAGATTTCGACACTGTTTGATCGATCACCATGAATGTAGGGACATTATCTGATGATGGAGAAGAATTTTGTACATAACAAGACATCGTACGCACATCGCAAAGTGTACAGCATGTCCATATATCCTAATTAAAGCGAGATGTGTTTGACAAATTGCTCTAACTTTCGTGAGCGATAAATGTATTAACACGGGAAACATTAATATTTCGTTCCAGATTTCCTTCAGAGGAACTGATATAAAATCGTTCTGGTCACGAAACGTGGCTGCAACGTTCCGTCATTTCTCTACGGCCAAATCAGGAACTTTCGAGTTTATGGACGAATTTAATTTAGCTTCGTCATTTATCGCTGATAATGTATAGACTTTCTTGTTTGTAGAAGTTCACAAACTACATGTATTTGTTTTTTACAATTTACACGTGGTATAGTGGCCTAGTGCAGGGCTTTTAATTCGTCGCCAATTCGCGGACTTGTAGGTCATTCGCATACCTCTGAAATGGACGAACAGTTTAACACGGGGTACGTTCCTGTCGATTCTTCTAATATCACTCACGTTGCGATCACGGATTTACTTGCAACTTTGTAGCCGTGGCGGAGTGGCCGAGCGCATTGAGGCGCAATGCTCCGATGCGTCAGACCGTTCCCCTCGGGCATGGCTGTTTGTGCTGCATTTAGTATAAGTTAGTTTATAAGTAGTTTGTTATTTTTATGACTGATGACCCCGCAATTAAGTCCTAATGGTTAAACAAAAATTTGAAAATTTTTAACACTGAAACTTTGTACACCTTTAGTAAGCCGTTAGAACAACATAGTGAACAAGTGGTAAGGTGCACAAACTTGACAATTCCGAGAAAACTAAGAGAGAAGTTTTTTCGTCTGTACGTGCGGAACATTTTAATCATGGTCCAGAAGTAATTGGATTAAAAGGCCATATATGCGATTTATGTTACGTACTGAATCTAATATTTGTCCAGTGCGTCATTTTATTAACACACTGAAATTATTACAGAGAAACACTCCATTTAGAAATACAAAAGGCGTTAGACTAAAACGCGAAGGAAAACAGCACCATAGCTCTCAACATTTCTAAGACGATCATAAATGAGGTGACGTTTCGACTACCGCTCCATTATTTTCATTTCGAAAAAGTGGTCATGTTATTTAAAGTATATGATATAGTGGACGTAATATAATTAAAACCATGTGTATTTGTATGACATTTCAGTGAATTTCCGTCATTTGAGTATTTAATAAAATTGTATTAATCACCATGTATAGCACGCCATCTGGTGGTGCCAATGTTTACTTTGTCGTGAGCACAATGACATGCTCATTCACGTATTTGTTTTCACTGTCTACACCTTTCTTTCTTGTATGCCGAAGTTTGTTTCTGTTCACGTTATTAGTCTTGTGTACTGTGCTGTTTGTTAACCTTTTATTTCATCTATCTTTTAATGCAGCTATCCTTTTGTGCTCATGATTGTGTGTTTCATTCGCAGCGTATCTGATGATTGGCAACGCCCGAAACCGGTAATAAAATAATCAATTAACCCTATTTGCAACCATTCAGCATTGAGTTAAGAAAAAAAATATACGTTACAAAATGGTTGCTCATCTCATGCACGATTTTAAATCGTCTTTGGAATTTTATGGTTAAGTGGAGGAAATTTATGCCTTTGTTTGTTTCATGTTCTACAGTAAATTTCACGTTTGAGTGTAGGTTCTTGAGTGCCATGTGGATATAATTTACTTCAGCGATGTTTATTAACATTACGGTGTCATCGACGTAACGGTGGTAATACATTATTTTGTGCTTTATTGTGTCTTACATACTTGACCTCGCGCGGGAATCCGTAATGGCGAGTGTAAGAGGGCATGGACGACAGGGGCGCTACAAACACAGCGTGTGGGAGTTTGAGACGGACGGGAGGCGAGCACGGGTAGCCAAGTGGTGAAAACAATACCGTCATGTGGCTGTCAGGTAACTGTGTTAACTACGTGGTTCATATCAGAGGAGAAGACGACTTCTGCTGTTTGACGAGCTACATACACGTGGCATACTGGACCATTCAAAACATTGCTAACACGAAGAAACTGTTTGGAAACATGTTAGACATAGTCTTTGAAAAACATGGAATAAGATAATCAACTCGGCAGAGTAATGCAACGAAATTAGTTTATGCTCAGGAGAAAAAGTTTTTTTATTTGTTTTGGCTTTAATTTACACTAAAGAAGAAATATATTCAGTTCAGCTTCTGTTTTAAGATGAATAGCATTAAAGAATGTATTTTATTTTTGTGTACCTCTGCTGGGAATAAAAATCATAGCATTCTTTATTGAGGTATAAATAAAAAATATAGTAATAACAAAATACAGATAAAAACAGTATGAAGACATCGTCAAGTGGCGGTTCACGGGTTAAAAGAAGACAAAGTAATATTAAAGCAAAATGAAATACCTGAAAGAAACTGGAGCCAAAGAATCAACTCAGAATTATCTGCGAAAGCAGACAACATTCGAGAAGACGAACTCGAAAGCCGTCAATGATTTGAAGTGTTCATGAAGAGAAGCCGTAGTAAGCAGTCATTTTTAAAAGAAGGGAAACAGGAAGAGTACAAAAGCAATGATATTATTTTATGAAAAAATAAGTTGACCAAGAGATCAAAGACGATTCCACTATTTTTGCATTGTCTTTTGGAAATGCTTGTATTACGTTCATTTCGTATTTTAAAAAATATGGCTAGGATACCAGTCCCGGGTTCGAGTAATTTTTTATGAAGAACGTTTTGCTTCTGTTTTGCTATGGAATTTGTCGTTTATTCATTTTGTCGTTTTGTTAGAAAGCAGTTGTTTTAACTAAAGAAAAAAAAGAGGTCAAAGGCAAATAATTGTTGTTGTTGTTGTGGTCTTCAGTCCACAGACTGGTTTGATGCAGCTCTCCACGCTACCCTGTCCTGTGCAAGTCTCTTCATCTGAGAATACGTTCGGCAACCTACATCCTATTGAATCTGTTTGCTATATTCGACCCTCGGTCTCCCTCTACGATTTTTACTCCAGACACGTCCTTCTAATGCTAAGTTGTCAATTCCTTGATGTCTCAGAATGTGTCCAACCAATCTATCCCTTCTCTTAGTCAGCATATGCCAGAAACTACTTTTCTCCCCGATTAGGTTAAGCACCTCCTCATTAGTTACGTGATCTACCCATCTAATTTTCATCATTCGTCTGTAGCACCACATTTCAAAAGCTTCTGTCATCTTTTTGTCTGAACCCTTTATCATCCATGTTTCACTCCCATACAATACTACACTCCAGACAAATGCTTTCAGAAAGGACTTCCTAACATTTAAACTAATATTGGATGTTAACAAGTTTCGCTTCTTTAGAAACGCTTTTCTTCCCATAGTCATTCTGAATTTTATATCTTCTTTACTTTGGCCATCAGAACTTATCTTGCTACCCAAGTAACAAAACTCGTCTACTACTTTTATTGCCTCATTACCTGATTTAATTCCTTCAGCATCGCCTGATTTTTTGACGCTATATTCCATTATCCTTGCTTTACTCTTGTTGATGTTCATCTTATAACCTCTTTTCGAGACATTGTCCATTCCATTCAATTGCTCTTCCAGCTCCTTTGCGGTCTCTGACATCATCATCATCATCATCATCATCATTGGAGACATTATGCCTTTCAGTGTTCAGTCTGGAGCATAGTACCTCTAATAAAATTCCTCCATGATCCCGTATTCAGTGCTAACATTGATGCCTCGTCTGATGTTATGCCTTTTACTTCAAAATCATTCTGCACCGAATCTAAGTACTTTCTTCTTGGTCTACCTCGACTCCTCTTACCCTCCGCTGCCGAGCTCATGAGTCTCTTACGTAACCTTGCTTCTCCCATGCGTGTAACATGACCCCACCATATCAGTCTGTTCGCTCTAACTGCTTCATCTATGGTGTTCATTCCCAGCTTTTCTTTGATTTCCTCATTATGGACACCCTCCTGCCATTATTCCCATCTATTAGTACCTGCAATCATTCTTGCTACTTTCATATCTGTTACCTCTATCTTATGAATAAGGTAACCTGTAGCCACCCAACTTTCACTCCCATACAACAAAGTTGGTCGAAAGATAGAGCGATGCACTGCTAACTTAGTCTTGGTACTGACTTCCTTCTTGCAAAAGAGAGCATTAGCTTTGCTGCACCTCGATTCCAGTTCTTTCGCTATGTTGCCATACTGTGAGGAAATACATCCCAGGTACTAGAACTGTCTACCTGTTCTAACTTTGTTCCTCCTATCTGGCACTCAATCTCTTTAAATCTCTTTCCCACAGACATTACTTTCGTTTTGGAGATGCTGATCTTCGTATCATAATCCTTGCACCTCTGATCGAGCTCTGTATGTAAAATAAAAAAAAGTACCAAGAAGGGTACTTAAAATATGTAAAAAAAAAAAAAGAATAAAAAATAGTTGGTAGAGCGGTGGACTGTAGTGGAAGGTTCACAGGTCGGTGGTTCAAATCCGGCCCAGAAGAATCTTTTTCTAAACGGAGGAGCAAAGTTGCCCCAGAATGTGACTGCTGAAGGAAACAGTTCTCCTCGTGGTAATGTTTTAAAACAAATGTTTTGCTCCTCTGGTAACATGTAGTTTTTAATGCTTGGACTCAATATCGTGGCAAATGATTCAAGTTTCTACTGCTAATAAACAAAAAAAATGCTTTCCCTCATAGGGAATGTTACTCTATTTCGCTATAAAAACAAACAAAAAAAGTGGTTAAGGCGACCGCTGTCCAGATGTGGGAGACCTGGATTCGTTTCCCAGCCCGACTCAAATATTCACTTGTCGCCATTGTATAATGTCAATGCCTCCTCAATTCAGCTGATATCGCCGCGGTGGAGTAGCCGAGCGGTCTAAAGCACCTCGCTGCGGAGCGCACGGTTGCTCGTCGTGGAGGTTCGAGTCCTCCCTGGGGCATGGGTGTGTGTGTTTGTCCGTAGGTTAGTTTACCTAGGTTTAAGTAGTTTGTAAGTTACGGACTGATGACCACGCAGTTTGGTCCGACAGATTTACAAACATTTAACATTTTAAGCTTTTTCTAGTCCACGACGACCGCGTATGCAACCTCCCTTTAAACAGTGAAACAGTTGAGCAAGAACTTGCTAACCTGAGGCACATTGCTAGAACCAATGGACACCAGGCCAGCGTGGTCGACCGATTGTACAGCAGAAAAAACTCTAAAAATAACACCTCCCCCCTCCCTAGCACCATCACTACTGAATCCATCTATGTCTCCTTACCGTTCATAGGAAATCTCTCTTACACACTCGCCGAACTTCTTAAAACCACCCACATAAAAGTAGCCTTCACGATCAAAGACAAGATCCAGTATCGCTTTCACCACAGTGAACGGCAAGTTAAAGACTCTTTTAGCCAAGAGACAATGTTTGCAGTGCCCCTTATCATACATTGGCCAAATTGGACGAGCATTCAAACTAGGTTCCAAGAACATCATTTAACTATGAAACGAGCTGCCAAAAAAAAAAAAAAAAAAAAAAAAAAAAAAAGAAAGGGGTAAAGTAGTCGCCCGCCACGGAGAGGTGGCTTTGGTCAATGGTTCGGGTCTTATTGGAGTAGAATGTTTTTGGCTGTTTTTGTGACTGGGGTTGCGCGAATCCATATTGAAAATAACAACGGACTTCGTGTGGTTACTTGTTAAAAAAGAAAGAAAGAAAAACGTAGTTAAGCCGACCGCTGTCCAGATGCGGGAGACCCGGGTTCGATTCCCAGCACGGCTCATATTTTCACTTGTCGCCATTGTATAATGTCAATGCCCCAATTCAACAGATGTGATTCTTTTCCGTCCTAATCCTTCATCTACATCTACATACATACTCCATAATTCACCGTAAGGTGCGTGGCGGAGGGTACACTGTACCACTACTAGGCATTTCCTTTCCTATTCCACTCCCAAATTGAACGAGGAAAAAAAGAATGCCTATATGCCTCCGTACGAGCCCTAATTTCTCTTATCTTGTCTTTGTGATCTTTACGCGAAATGTACGTAGGCGGCAGCAAGATCGTACTACACTCAGCTTCAAATTCCGGCCCTCTAAATATACTTAACAGAAATTCACGAAAAGAACGTCGTCTTTCCTCCAGCGATCCCCAATTGAGTTGCCGGAGCATTTCCATGACACTCGCGCATTGGTCGAACCTACCGGAAACAAATCTAGCTGCTCGCCTCTGAACCGCCTCTATGTCTTCCTTCAAACCGATCTGCTGCGGGTCCCAAATACTTGAGCAATACTCAAGACTTCGTCGTACAAGCGTTTTATACGCGGTCTCCTTTACAGGTGAAGTACATCTTCCCAAAATCCTCCCAATAAACCGAAGTCGGCTGTCCGCCTTACTCACAAGTGTCCTTACATGCTCGTTCCATTTCATATCGCTCTGCAATGTTACGCCTAGATATTTGAACGACGCGACAGCATCAATAAGCTCACTACTAATGCTGTATTCGAACATTATAGGATTGTTTTTTCTACTCATGCGCATCGCGTTACATTTTTCTACATTGAGAGCTAGCTGCCATTCTTCGCACCAACTAGAAATTTTGTCTAAGTCATCCTGTATGCTATTACAGTCAGTTACAGACGACACCCTCCTATACACCACAGCATCATCAGCAAACAGCCGCAAATTACAACTTACTCTGTCCATCAGATCATTTATATAGATAGAAAATAATAGCGGTCCTATCACACTCCCCTGGGGCACGCCTGACGATACACCCGTCTCTGATGAACACTCGCCGTCGAGAACAACGTACTGCGTTCTATTACTTAGGAAGTCTTCCAGCCAGTCACAAATCTGTGAACCTATTCCATATGCTCGTATCTTCGTTAGCAGTCTGCAGTGTGGCACCGCGTTGAACGCCTTTTTGAAGTCGAGAAAAACACAATCCGCCTGTTGCCCTTCACCCATGTATCGTAAGATGTCATGTGAGAAAAGGGCAAGCTGAGTTTCACATGAACGATGTTTCCTAAACCCGTGCTGATTCATGGAAAGAAGCTTTTCCGTTTCAAGGAAATTTACTATATTCGAACTGAGAATATGCTCCAAAATTCTACATGAAACCCATGTCAACGATATTGGCCTGTAATTGTATGGGTCAGTTCTCTTTCCTTTCTTCCCTTCATTCCCCTCCTTAATAAATAATCCACACCTAAGTGCTTGGTACACTACAGAAGCGCACGCCAGACACGCCTCTGCAGGTAGTGGCCTACTTGTCAGCGACTGCTTACGTCAGAGACCAGTGCCCTATACGCGGAAGGTGCGGGCTTTGCTTCGCGCTCACACCGCTATTGACTGTCGCTCAGCTGTGCGCCATGCATAATGGAGGAGGACCGTGCCCGGACAACACCCGCGCTAGCATGCCATGCCACATGACATGCCATGCCACATGCCGTGCTACAGTGTGGTAGCCCTTAGTTATCTCCACCGTTCCGCCTGCTGAATCTTTTATGCCACGCGCGGTTCAAAGAACCCGCGACCACTACTGTCGGCCGTTTATAGGTCCGTCAATGGAAAACAACTTCCTCGATGCCCTCCCCAATCCCCATCCAATGACCCCCTGTCGAAATACTCCGAGGTCGTAGAGGGTAATTTGAAGCCGGCCGCGCTGGCCTAGGGGACTGCGGCGCGCCAGTCACGGTCTGCACGGCCACTAGGGTCGGGGATTCGAATCCACCTCGGGCATGGATATTTGTGACATCCTTAGTAGTAGCTAGTTCATAAGTAGTTTGAAAGTTTAGGGACTGATGACCCCGTAGTTAAGTCCAATAAGCTTAAAAGCTGTGTGTGTGTTGTGGGTATTGAACCTATCGTTAAATCAGACAACAAATTGTTCATTAACGCAGCAATTTGGTTTAATTATGGCCCTGATATTGATGTATATTCTATTAAATAAGAAACAGTGCATTAAACTGATTATGTGCGCAACGGATATTTTAAACACAAAACAACTGTGGCAAATCACCATTTGAAACAGACACTGACTGTACTCAAAACTTTTGACTGCGAGAAAGATATTGAAAAACCACAAACCACTTTCTTAATGTTTGACTCTTAGAATTTTATGCAGATCACTTTCTGATTATTGAAATTTAGTATCATAGTCAATTAACTATCATTTACTATGGCACCAATAACGAAATCTGTTCAACAATATTATCAAAATCAATACTGCACTTTAAATCCACTAATAGCTAATTATCAAATGAAGGAAGTAGGTTAATCTTCTAACTACGTAAATGAAACAGGAAACAAAGGTCAACTTTGTTACTTATTATTAATAATCAGCATTACATTACCTGCATAATACAACTTCTTCCTAATGACATCAAATGCAATTACCTTCATTCCAGCGGTGTTACAATACAATACAATATATATTCCAAATACAATCAAATCGACTTGCTGGCACAGCAGCCTCTGCTCTACATCGGAGCCATACACACAACTCAACCGCTCTCTAAGCGAGCTGAACCACAAGTGCTTCTCCCTCTCAGCGTGAGCTACAATGCTATGCAACACATGATCTTTGCCAAAGATGAAACTTCACACATATCGATACACACAGTAGAAGTGATATTATACATTTTCTTGCAAGCAAGTTACTCGACACAAAACAGGAGGTACAATATTAGACATTTTCTTACAAAAATATTTTTATGGACACGTTCCAAGCTACACAAACATCTGAACATTTGTTGAGAGGCTGTGTGAGCCACAGAGACGCACTCCAGGCTGAGAAATAGAGACCATTGCAGATAACAGGCTAAAACAGACACGTATATCTTACGATGTAGGCAGTAAGGAAATCTCCTAGCGAACTGCTGATGCCCTCAGCCACCGTTTCAGGGTGGAGGTTACCTTTCGGAGAAGATGGGCGTAACTTCATAAAGCGTCTAGACGCTGTTGTAAGACGTTACATTAGTACTTGGTGGCCAACAGGCACGTTTTAATGTACGTAGCAAAGTTGATACCAGTCTCCTGTGTGGTGTCGCACAAGTCTAAAGTGCGCGCCACGTACTTACGCCGCGCGCCGCCATGCACGCACGGCGCGGCGTTCTTATGACGTCAGCCACGAGCGCCCTCTGTTGCTACTCCGCTCGTGGCCACCACTGAACTGCATCGTTCACTTGCAAATCAGTTAGGCACCAGTTAAGACTTGGCTATCGGATAGGCGCTAGGAATCATCAGGAATCATCTATCTAAACTATGTATCAGCATTCTGCAGTCAAGAATTATGTAAAAGTATTACCAAGACTCCTCGAAATATATATCTTGTCCTAATTTAGCCTAGTGTTTCTAGTTTCTGTTGTCCCACTGGCTGGTCACCTCCGTACCTGCACAAGCGTGCATCCTTTATTCCTGTGTCGGTCTCTTTCTACTCGACCACCGACACCTACGACAACCGGCGGAAACGAGACACAAAAACTTGGGAACAGCAACGTCAGTGGTTTCACGAGGCTAGAGTGACAGGGTAAAGAAGAAAAACTGCAAGTTAGCAGCTCCCCTGAGGCGTGGCCTAAGGCGGAGCCTAAGGCGTGACCAACTGACGTAAAACATTGTTGTTGTTGCCCATATTGGGTAGCGTCGTGACGTTTTACTTTCAGCTGAACAATGTTGCTACCAAGTATGGAATTTCATTAGTGCACAAACAAGCCACCTCCCCACCCGGGGAATGGCAGAAGGGACAGGACTGAAACGCGGTTCGCTAGAGGACTCAGAGAGAGGCAAACCACAATTTAGATTCCAACAGTCGTTCATGTTATAATTTTCTTTAGGCGACTAGTTTCGGTACATCAGTTGTACCATCTTCAGGCACCAATAGTGAATATTTTGGACCTCAACTAGCATCCGTTTTACCAACCTCCAGTATGTGTCAACGCTGCAACCATTAACTATCAATTGACTCAGTTGCAGCGTTGACACATACTGGAGGTTGGTAAAACGGATGCTAGTTGAGGTGTAACCTTACGGATTGGAGGAGCTTAACCGAATGTTCACTATTCGGGCCTGAAGATGGTACAATTGCTGTACCGAAACTAGTCGCCTAAATAAAATTATAACATGAACGGCTGTAGGAATTTTTTTTTGCAAGAACTGAACTGACATAAACAATTTAGATTGGTTGAACCAAGCAGCGGCCAATAGGAAATTGTTAACAGTCGGAAAGTGGGGAAAAGAGGTGCGCCCACACCGGCCGTTAGAACCCCCGGTTTTTGGATCGAGAGGGGAGTTCTCTGTCAGACGAGTCGGGCGCCGTCGGCCTCGGGGTGCTCCACGACAGTCTGTTTCTCGCGGGGAGTGCGTCTGTCTGTCTGGCTTCTGTTGTGGCAACCGACTTGCTTTTTAAATGAATAACCCCAATCTAGTAGACTTAGTATGGGATGCAATAAATTCAATGCAAGGTACCTAGGAGTTCCATAAAGTTTCCTAAACAAGTATCCTCTCGAGTCCCGAAATCCGCATCTCTAGTAGATGCCTGTACTGTCTCTCTGCAATCACTCCTTTCCGATCGAGATATGCAGACTGACATAGCTACCTCTTCCCTCTTTCCTACGTAGGACACGACAGCGTCTCGTGAACAAATCCGCTGGGCCTTCGGCGAGTGGCAAGTTGAGGGGGAGGGGGTTAAAAGATGTCGCTTAACGGTAAGTGTTCTGGACGACGATTTTTTCTAGTTTTTTTTGTTTAGTTTTTTATGCCATCCGCAGTGGCCGAGCGGTCTGAGACGCGCCAGTCACAGTCTTCACGGCCGCTACGGTCGGGGATTCGAATCCCCCCTCGGGCAGGATGTTTGTTTCGTCTTTAGTATAAGGTAGATTACATTAGATTAATACTCGTTCCATAGATCATGTATACGACATTTCCTAATGATATGGAAAGTGTCATTTTAGTAAATGTTGTCTACACTTGACAGTCAATATTTTAAGGATTTTTTATGACAGTATTTGTTGTTTTTTTATTGTTTTCTTAAAGTTTTATCTCAAAATAAACTACATTGTAGAAGGAGTTGCCATTTAGATATTCCTTTAATTTCTTTTTAAATACTAGTTGGCTATCTCTCAAGTGACCAAAAGACTTTTGAGGCAGCATAATTCACCCCTCTCTGAGCCAAAGTTAGATTTAACCTTGAATAGTGAATATCACCCTTTCTCCTAGTATTGTAGCTATGCACACTGCTATTATTTTTGAATTGGGTCGGATTTTTAATAACAAATTTCATGAGTAAATATACAGGGTGTTTCACTAAGTGTGTTTGCCTCTGTAACTTATAAAATAATAGGTGACGGGAAATTTTAATGCGGTAGGTCAACACAAGAAATGTTACACTTTCTGCGGAGCTATGAACATACTTTATTGTATCATTTTCCAAACAGTTACAGCACAGAGATATAATTTTTTAAATGGAACAATAGTTTTTTCTATCGTGCATTGGATTCGTTGAAACCAGCTGCGTCCAAATCAATTTAAACTACATTCGTATCACTGTTAGCTACAACCCTTCAAAGTTTCAGGGGCAGATACCACAAGCTGTACATAATACATGGCTGTGTGGTGGGCGATGGATGTTGTGGCGGAGGAAAGTTGATTTACATGAGATGTTGAAATGTGTGTTCATGTTCCTCAATGCATAATGCAATGCGCCGTCGAAAGGATCTGTGGACGAGATGTAACATCGCCGGTGTGACGGAGCGACATGCGTCCTCGATGCGCCGTTTTAGATCATCTGGGGATGTGGGCTCAGTGACATAAACACGATCCTTTAGATATCCCCACAAAAAGAAATCTACTGGTGTTAAATCGGGCGATCTTGAGGGCCACGAATGAGGACCATGGCGCCCCAACCATCTTCCTGGAAACCAGTTGTTTAGTTCTTCCACAACAGCACGCGCAGAATGGGCTGGGTGACCATCGTGCTGCATCCACATGTGGACTCTCGTGTGTAGACACACATGTTCAAGGAGACCACCCAAACTGTCGGCTATAAAAGCGCGATATAACTCACCTGTCAGTGTACCTGGGAAGTAGTGTGGACCGATGATTTCATCGCCAAGGATTCCACACCACACGTTAATAGACCACCTACGTTGTCGGTCAACAGGTCGTACCCACCGAGGATTGTCTGCGGCCCAGTAGTGCATGTTATGGCGATTCACTGCACCATAATTTGTGAACGTGGACTCATCAGAGAACATAACACTTTGTAAAGACTCCAGCGTGAAATTACGCATGGCCCACTCACAGAGTGTCACTCTTGCAAGGAAATCGTTCCCATGCAGCTCCTGGGTCAGTGACAGGCGGTACGGGTGAAACCTGTGGCCGTGTACTATACGCCACACAGATGTGAGACTGACAACAGCGACTGAAGTAACGGCTCGTAAGCTGACATGACGATCGTGGTGTAGTGCAGCTAAAACAAACACCTCCGTCTCCTCACTTCTTGCAGGTCTTCGTCTGTTACTGCGGCGCATTACCGAGCTGCCTGTTTCCCGAAGTAGTTGTTCGGCACGTAAGAACGTAATGGCTGCCGGGGCTCTTCGCCTAGGATATCTCACGCCATACGACGTGGCTGCTTCAGTGGCATCGTGTCGGCACTCGCCGAGCATCAGCAACATGTCAACGTACTCGTTGTTCGTGTATGCCTTAGTAAATTTCATAGCAAATCTCGTCTCTCAGTAAATCAGCAACTGATGTTATGATATCATTCTGAATGCTTTTTGATGTTCCGTGGAAGACTAGAAGTTGCTAAATGTTCTTTTAGGCCAAAATCGAACTCATCACGTCAGTAATAAATTCAGTGTAATTTCCTCTATTGCAGGACTGTTCATTTTCATTGTGACCTCTGAAAGCCAGCTAAACAGCCCACAGCATTAATGAGCCTCTTTCATATCTCTCTTCTACATCAATGTTTTTCACCGCAACAGCCAGGGGGATCGCGAAGTCTTGATGGGGGCGGAAGTACTTGCACAATAAAATAAACAGGGGTTCCGTAATAAAACAACGTTTGCCGAAGTGAAAAGTATTTATTAAAATCACAACTTCCTTGTGTAATATTCATTATGAATTAGTTAAATCATAGATTGTTTACGATTCAGTCTTTTAATGAAGCATAAGCGCGAAGTCTGAAAATCAACAGACAACAGGACATTATACAGTAAGTAATTAAAAAAATTCGAAAAAAAATCTACTTCTTTACAAACAACATGCATTTCGTCGTGTTGGGAACAAAAAAAAGGAAACACGAAAATACAGAAGGTAAATCATGGCTGCTAAACACCTCTAAAATGTGTACCAATGTGAGAAATTATGTTGATGCGCAATGTGCTACATGTGGCCTTACCCAGATGGAGGGAACAGCAGAAGACAGTTGTAAAGACAACGAAAATGTAAATAAAACATTCTTCCGTTATATTAAAAAAATACGTGAACTGTTTATAATCTCGAAACAACACATCTCACCAAAAATTATATTTGTAGATCCCACTGATGATACCTTCAAAATAAAAGGCGAAACACGTCTTAGGGAAATAAAATCAATTGCAGCAAACACAAGGATTTTTATTTTGACTTTCATAAACGAAGAATTTATGCTTCGTTTCTACTAAACACCACCAAAAATTTTGTTTTTTTAACAATTCGTATACGTTCGTGTCTGAAACATCGCTTTAGCATGACTGAAAGAGTGGTTCACAAAAATATGTCATTTTAAAAGTATTCCTCAAAACAAAAAAAACTCAGGAGGGTAGATGCTTCAAATTACAGGGTGTCTCACGAAAGACGCCTGCCAGGCGTCCTTTGGATCGCTCTGTTCGGTACGGCTCCCGGCCGCCGCCACCGCATCCGCCGGCCACGGCAGCGCCCGATTCTATGTAGGACTCTATTGTGCCGCGGGCGCATACAGAGAGTTAAAAGTCTGAAAAACACTGCCATCTGAGTAACCGAAGCTTACCTTTATTCACAGTAGATGCTCAAAATGATGTTCCTCTATGGAAAGAGCGGCCTGACATCTCTTGAACACATTTGCGAACACTCGACGAATTTTAACTCAGATACTGTTGATCGACGTCATTACTGTAACTCGCTGTTACAGTCTGTGAACAATGGGGAAGTTGATCCTGCGATACTTTATTTTTCTGATGAGTCAAGGCTGCATTTGTCAGGCTACGTAATTTCGCAGAACAATCGACGTTGGAGCTCAGAAAATCCACATGAGTTACATCAACAACCTCTTCATGACGTGAAAGCCGGCGACGGTGGCCGAGGAGACTGAGGCACTCCAGTCACGGTCTGCACTACCACTACGGTCGGGGGTTCGAATCCCCCCTCGGGCATGGATATTTGTGCCGTCCTTAGTGCGAGGCGAATGATTGGGCGAATCTTTTTTCACGAAACAATAAATTCTGACTGATATGTGAACAATATCCTGCATCCATATTTTCAAGAACTTTCACCCAACGAAAATCTGTATGGTTATTTCATACAGGACATTGCAAGAGCACACATTGCCAATGCTTCTATGGCAACAATACGAAGTGTTTTTGATGATAGAATAGTTGACTGGCCTCCTCGTTCTCCAGATCTAAATCCCTGTGACTTTTATCTTTGGGTAATGTTAAAAGACAAGGTGTATGCAAGCAATGCCCATACAGTCGAAGAGTTGGAAGACAGGATTCGACTAATCATTTCCCAGATTTCGGCAACCGAAATTCGTCGAGTGTTCGCAAATGTGTTCAAGAGATTTCCATAGAGGGACATCATTTTGAACGTCTACTGTAAATAAAGGTAAGCTTAGGTTAGTCAGATGGCAATGTTTTTCTAGACTTTAACTCAGTTTATGCGCCCGCGGCACAATAGAGTCCGAGCATCAGGCGCTGCCGTGGCCGGCGGATGCGGTGGCGGCGGCCGGGAGCCGTACAGTACCCAACAGAACACAGCGGTCCAGGGACGCCTGGCAGGCTTCTTTCGTGAGACACCCTGTAGTTTAAAAACTTTTAAAAAGAAAGAAAGATATAAAATGGACGTGCATTGAACAATACAAGCCGGCCGCGGTGGCCGAGGGGACTGAGGCGCTCCAGTCACGGTCTCCACGGCCACTACGGTCGGGGGTTCGAAACCCCCTCGGGCATGGATATTTGTGCCGTCCTAGTTCGTAAGTAGTTCATACGCAGTGTGTAAGTTTAGGGACTGATGACCCCGTAGTTAAGTCCCATAGACTATACAAACATTTGTACATTTTTTGAAGAATATAACAGTTTCTCTTAAAATTGAAACTCTGGTCTGAAGCTTATGACTATGGGATGTTCTAAATTAAGGAAAATATTGAGTCTTATTTAATTTGTTTCCGTTCTAAAACTCCCTCTTTGCCTTTTCTTTTTCTTCGTGAAGTGTCGTTTCCTTCCAACTTATGTCAAAAACGAATGGTTCCTCCTGTAAAATGAGACTGATACTTAGTCTGTGCTATGATTTGCCTTTGGACACAATTAATTGAGACTAATCAATTAAGGCATTACACTATAAGGGTATCTTGGTAACCAATCTTTCCATCTTTTGCAGGTTCATCGTCCACTATTTCGACCATAGGAGCATCCAGCCACGATGATCTCATACCCATCAGCACAAGAGCAACCTAGTAAGTGAATTTCATTTCCATTACAAACGCAGCCAATTTAGAAATATTTATTCTGAGTCATTTTATTTTTAATTAGTTTAATTAAAATCTTCAAATGTTTGTAATTCCAAATGACCAAACTGCTCATCGTTCTCTAGACTAGTACATCTACATCTACATCTACATACATACTCCGCAATTCACCGTAAGGTGCGTGGCGGAGGGTACACTGTACCACTACTAGGCATTTCCTTTCCTATTCCACTCCCAAATTGAACGAGGAAAAAAAGAATGCCTATATGCCTCCGTACGAGCCCTAATTTCTCTTATCTTGTCTTTGTGATCTTTACGCGAAATGTAAGTAGGCGGCAGCAAGATCGTACTACACTCAGCTTCAAATTCCGGCCCTCTAAATTTACTTAACAGAAATTCACGAAAAGAACGTCGTCTTTCTTCCAGTGATCCCCAATTGAGTTGCCGGAGCATTTCCGTGACACTCGCGCATTGGTCGAACCTACCGGTAACAAATCTAGCTGCTCGCCTCTGAACCGCCTCTATGTCTTCCTTCAAACCGATCTGCTGCGGGTCCCAAATACTTGAGCAATACTCAAGACGTGGTCGTACAAGCGTTTTATACGCGGTCTCCTTTACAGGTGAAGTACATCTTCCCAAAATTCTCCCAATAAACCGAAGTCTGCTGTCCGCCTTACTCACAACTGTCCTTACATGCTCGTTCCATTTCATATCGCTCTGCAATGTTACCCCTAGATATTTGAACGACGCGACCGCATCAAGAAGCTCACTACTGATGCTGTATTCGAACATTATAGGATTGTTTTTTCTACTCATGCGCATCACCTTACATTTTTCTACATTGAGAGCTAGCTGCCATTCTTCGCACCAACCAGAAATTTTGTCTAAGTCAACCTGTATGCTATTACAGTCAGTTACAGACGACACCCTCCCATACACCACAGCATCATCAGCAAACAGCCGCAAATTACAACTTACTCTGTCCATCAGATCATTTATATAGATAGAAAATAATAGCGGTCCTATCACACTCCCCTGGGGCACGCCTGACGATACACTCGTCTCTGATGAACACTCGCCGTCGAGAACAACGTACTGCGTTCTATTACTTAGGAAGTCTTCCAGCCAGTCACAAATCTGTGAACCTATTCCATAAGCTCGTATTTTCGTTAGCAGTCTGCAGTGTGGCACCGTGTCGAACGCCTTTTTGAAGTCGAGAAAAACACAATCCGCCTGTTGCCCTTCGTCCAAGACTCGCAAGATATCATGTGAGAAAAGGGCAAGCTGAGTTTCACATGAACGATGTTTCCTAAACCCGTGCTGATTCATGGAAAGAAGCTTTTCCGTTTCAAGGAAATTTACTATGTTGGAACTGAGAATATGCTCCAAAATTCTACATGAAACTGATGTCAACGATATTGGCCTGTAATTGTATGGGTCAGTTCTCTTTCCTTTCTTATACACGGGAGTCACCTGCGCTTTTTTCCAATCACTAGGAACTTTGCGCTGAATTAAAGACTCGCTATAAATGCAAGCTAAGTAGGGGGCCAATGCCGCAGAATAGTCTTTGTAAAACCGAACTGGTATTCCATCCGGACCAGCAGACTTTTTCGTATTTAGCTCTCTCAGCTGCTTCTCTACACCGGAAATACCTATTGCTATGTCCCCCATTTCGGAATTAGTACGTTGATCAAATGATGGTATATTTGTGCGGTCCTCCTGCGTGAAAGATTTCTTAAAGGTTAAATTTAGAACTTCAGCTTTCCGTTTGCTTTCTTCTATTACTGCCCCGGAATGATCAACTAGTGACTGGACAGTGGGCTTTGACCCGCTTATCGATTTTACATAGGACCAGAATTTTTTCGGGTTCTCGGAAAGATCTTTTGCTAAGGTATGGCTGTGATAATTATTGTATGCTCCACGCATCGATCTTTTTATAGACGCACGAATCTCTACTAACTTTTGCCTGTCATCATTTGCGTGTTCTTTTTTGAATCGAGAGTGCAACAACCTTTGCTTTCTCAGCAGCTTTCTAACATTATTATTATACCACGGTGGATCTTTTCCATCCTTAATCGTCTTTACTGGCACATATTTCTCTAACCCTTCATTAACAATGCATTTAAATTTAGTCCACAAGTCCTCTACATCCATAGTCCCAGAATTAAACGATGCCCATTCATTTTCTAAGTGCGATCGTAACATTTGCTTGTCGGCATTTCCCAACAAAAACACGCTCCTAGCCTTCTTGACTGGTTTATGAACTTTGGTCACCATCGACGCTATGATGACATCATGATCACTAATTCCTGTCTCTACACAGACATCGTTAATAAGGTCAGGCCTGTTTGTGGCTATAAGGTCTAGAATATTTCCATTGCGCGTGGGTTGCCGGTTTAACTGCTCAAGACAGTTTTCGGAGAATGTGTCCAAAAGTAGCTCGCAAGACTGCTTGTCTGTACCACCTGAAATGTAACTAGCGAGGTCCCAATCTATACTCTTAAGGTTGAAGTCACCTCCGACTAATATTGCATGGCCCGGATACCTATGCACTTCCTGGTGTAGACTTTCCTTGAATGATTCTAAAACTGCTACAGCAGCACTGGGGAGCCGGTAAAAACAACCAACTATTAACTTTACTTCTTTTAGACCTGTTATGCGTGCCCAGATAATTTCACAATTACTTTCAACCTCGATCTCAGTAGAAACAATAAACTGCTGAAACTAACTTGTTGTTATTTGGTCTTCAGTCCGCAGACTGGTTTGATGCACCTCTCCACGCTACCCTGTCCTGTGCAAGTCTCTTCATCTGAGAATACATACGCAACCTTACATCCTTTTGAATCTGGTTACTGTGTTCGTCCCTCGGTCTCCCTCTACGATTTTTATCCCACACACTTCCTTCTAATGCTAAGTTGACAACTACTACTTTTATTGTCTCATTACCTAATCTAATTTCTTCAGCATCGCCTAATTTTCTCACATTGCATTCCATTACCTTCGTTTTACTCTTGTTTGCGGTCTCTGACAGAATTACTATATCATCAGCAAACCGCAATGTTTTTATTTCTTCTCTCTGCACTTTAATGCCCTTTACAAATTTCTCCTTCCATACCTCCACTGCCTGCTCAATGTACAGATTGAACAACATTGGGGAAAGGCTACAACCCTGTCTTACTCCCTTCCCAACCTCTGCGTCCCTTTCTTGCCCTTCGACTCTAATAACCATTGCCTGGTTTTTGTATAGGTTGAATATAACTCTTCGCTTCCTATATTTTACCCCTGCTACTTTCAGAATTTGAAAGAGTGTATTCCAGTCGACATGTGAGTATTTTCTCGCGTGTTCCTACATTTCTCCTAAATCCAAACTGATCTTCTCCGCGTTTGGATTCCACAAGTTTTTCCATTCGTCTGTAAATAATTCGTGTCAGTATTTTGCAACCATGTCTTATTAAACTGATAGTTCTGTAATTTTCACATTTGTCTGCACTTTCTTTCTTTGGAATTCGAATTACGATATTCTTCTTGAAGTCGGAGGGTATTTTCCTTCTCATACATCTGGCATACGATGTGGGACAATTTCTTCATGACTGGCACTCCTAACGATATCAGCAGTTCATACGGAATGTCATCTATTCCAGGGGCCTTTTTTTTACCCGATGTTTTAGTGCTCTGTCAAATTCTTCTCGCAGTATAGAATCTCCTATATCATCTTCCATTTCTAGAATATTACCTTGAAGTTTATTTCCTTTGTACAGGCCCTCTATATATCCCTTACGGATTTCAGATTTCCGACTGAATGGCATGAACATGTTGTTGTTGTTGTGGTCTTCAGTCCGCAGACTGGTTTCATGCAGCTCTCCACGCTACCCTGTCCTGTGCAAGTCTCTTCATCTGACAATACGTTCGGCAACCTACATCCATTTGAATCTGCTTACTGTATTCGTCCCTCGGTCTCCCTCTACGATTTTTACCCCACACGCTTCCTTCTAATGCTATGTTGCCGATTCATTGATGTATCAGAATGTGTCCAACCAGTCTATCCCCTCTCTTACTCAGGATATGCCAGAAACTCCTTTTCTCCCCAATTCGTTTAAGCCCCTCCTCATTATTCACGTGATCTACCCATCTAATCTTCATCATTCGTCTGTAACATCACATTTCAAAAGCTTCTATCATGTTTTATCTGAACTCCTTATCGTCCACGTTTCACTCCCAGACAAATGCTTCCAGAAAGGACTTCCTAACATTTAAATTAATATTGGATGTCAATAAATTTCGCTTCTTCAGAAACGCTTTTCTTCCCATAGCCATTCTGTATTGTATATCTTCTTTACTTCGGCCATCACAAGTTATCTTGCTACCCAAACAAAAAAACTTTTTTGTCTAATTGCCTAATCTAATTGCTTCAGCATCGTCTAGGAACTAATAACCAAGCAGTTACATAGATTTACAAACATAATGATACACGATTCACTCACATGGTTTTGTTTCCCTTGGATTATCAATCACTAGAGCATAAATAATGGGTTCGTTTTGGGGAGGGAGGGTTGAGCTGTTATGGAAAGCGGAAAGGGGGGGTGGAGCGACAGTCAGTTATGTCAGAATCCAAATTACCTGCAACTGATTGATTTCTCTAACCATCTTATCATTTCATTCTGTGATGCATGAATTACTAACAAATGAGGAACCAGCCTGTGAATTGTATAGTTACGCGTGATGCACCTGCTGTGTAATCTATTGTTTAAAATGTCATCTGTAAGGTTTGTCAACTGTCAAGTGTATTTTTTTATTCATATGTTGATGCTATCATCGGACTGGCTTACTTTCATTAGAACCAAAGATATCGTAAAACAAACTTATTGAAATGTTCACAGCAAGAAAGAAATGTAAAGTAGGAAATCGCTTTGGAGTCTAATTTAAGGAAGGCGAGAGTTACAGGTTTTTAACTGAATTAAAATTTACCCACTAAAATGAGTTACGGACATTCTACGAATTATAAAGAAGTTCCATGGGCATTCTTCGAATTTTATAGAAGTTCCATGTCACTTGCTAACATTTTTTTTGAACAGGTAAAAGTTTGCCGAACTCTATCTGCCGTTTTCGATTTTTCCCACGAATGTGGCATACACCATTCGATATAGGAGAAAATTCTCTACAATATATTTGAAAATGAGAAAAAATTTAAATGTGGCAAAAATAACACCTTTTTTGTTTTCCTGCATTTGTCTTTGGATATTTCCAAAAACAGACTTGGGATTCCGATTCCTGGGGTTCTGATTGCCATAATGACACTGCAAAACTATTCAGAAACGCATTTTCTTTTTCTTAATTTTTTCCATTTCGAATTTACCCCTCGAAACGTGCCGATTTCACTTCGTTCGTACTTTTCCCTGTGTTTACAGCGGCCACTTTATCTGAAATCGAAAACCGCGAGTAAATTGGTCCACCCGTTGCTGAGATCCACTAAAACCGCACAAATGTTTTCCTAATATATAAAAAATTCTAAATTGGGGCCTTTACAGTAAAGACGAATGTCTGTTTTCGTAAAATTCGTAAGTTTATTGAAATTTACTACTTGTAAAAGGAAAATAAAACAAATTCACTAAAGTGGTCACTGTGCACTTGAGACCTCCCGTCCTTTCCGTGAAATTTTTCCTTTTTTATGGAAACTTTCTAAGCATTTTGGGCATAGGGGCTCCTCATTTAGTGCAAATGTACTTTGTCTCAATTTTGTGAAATTGGTGGAACACAGTTCCAAGAACGCCCGCTGAGCTTCACGCTCGCCACCTTGACTGCTACTGCTTCCGGGTGAAAAACTGAAGCTTGTCAGTCCAGCTTGTGGCATTTGTAGATTAAGTCCTTTGGAGTGGCCTCCATGCGCTTACGAATTTAAAAAAAAGACTATTGCTTACAATAATAGCTGCAGGGTTACAATTGGGACGCAGTTTGCACTGTGACCGACATGTGGCTATGGGGGAGATGGCTTGGGACGCCCTACTCAATAAATTTGGCAACAGGATGGCATGTGGACACAAGATAAATAATTTTCAATACCATTAAAATTTTTTTCTCTTTGATACCAAATCCGCTTTGCTGCAATTAACTTTTATTTAAAAAAGCACTACCGGTCTCGCGTCCTGTAGACGCATCGTCAGGTGATCTGCAATGTACATAAATGAAACAGACTTACAAGAGTGTCTTTTGAAGTTAATAGAAACTATACATTAACATTGCTGACTGAAAAATAAAGTTAAATAAACCGTAGGAAAGTACTCACTAAAATTCCTTAGAAAAACATGTCTGACATTTAGCCTTCCCCGGCGTTCACGTAAAATTTAAAACAATTAAAAGATTCTTAATTTTACGTCCTCGTTAAAAAAATATAAAACTTGAAAGCTGTTGCGTTAATCATGGTTTTAAAAATATGCTGGGGTGGAGGGCAGGTGAAACCTATAAGAAAATGCAATATTTAAAAAAAATGTTTGGGATTTACACCGCACTCGACGCGAAAACGGATTCTTCTCTTAGTAAAGAGATAAGGTTCCTTACCGTGCCATGTGGAAGCAGTACTGGCCGTTGAATGATACAGCCGCTGTCACCAGGAGGGCGATAGCGTCGCTGGAAACCTGACCGTTTCTGAACGACACGTGAAGGGTGGGGACGACTGTACAAACTGTTTAGAAACGGTAAGGTTACCAGCGACGCTAGCGCCATCTTGGTGAGTATTTTTCTACGGTTCATTTAATTTTATTTTACAGTCAGCAATTTTTATTGTATATTTTCTCTTAACTTCAAAAGACACTCTCTTTCATTCATATACATTGCAGAGCACCTGATGATGCGTCTACAGGACGCGAAACCCATAGTGCTTTTTTTAAATAGATTTAATTGCAGCCGAAGCGGATTTGGTATCAAAATGAAAACATTTGGCTGCGGATGAGCGAAATTCAAGATAACATGCCATTAAAAAGGGTGAATTTCACATAAGAGGAGAATTAAATGTTTAAATGTTTGTAAATCTATCCGACCAAATGGCGAGGTCGTGAGTCTGTAGCTACAAACTACTTAAACGTAGGTAAACTAACCTAAGGACAACACACACACGCCCATGCCCCAGGGAGGACTCGAACCTCCACGGCGAGCAACCGCGCGCTCCGCAGCGAGACGCTTTAGACCGCTCGGCTACTCCACCGCGGCGTCGAAGAGGTGATCCTCGGTGGAGAAGAAAGGGTGTGTAGGAGGAGAAGATGAAGGCAGAGATTGTGGTGGATGCGTCAGGACAGGAGGGTTTTAAAGACATTGCTGAACACCTGGGGCCGGCCGCGGTGGCCGAGCGGTCTGCGGCGCGTCGGTCACGGTCTGCACGGCCACTATGGTCGGGGGTTCGAATCCCCCCTCGGGCATGGATATTTGTGCCGTACTTAGTCTTAGTTAGTTCATAAGTAGTTTGTAAGTTTAGGGACTGATGACCCTGTAGTTAAGTCTCATAGACTATAAAAACATTTGAACATTTGAACCTTAAGCTCTACAAACATTTGTACATTTTTTAACACCCGTGTGAGGCAGGTAGACCGATAGGTGGAAGTGGCAGAAGGGAGTTTGTTGTGTTTTATGAGGATACAGGATGTTTTCCACAGGCTGGGAGAGTAGGTGGTTTAGAGGTTGTGTTATAAAGGGAGGGTAATGCGGTCCAGGTAGTGGAAGCCACCGTTAAAAATCGGACAGGTGCTAGGGGAGAGTGGTGCGCAAACGTAAGAGAGTTGAACAGCTGGATCCTGTAACTTTGGGATTGACTTACATGTCAGTAGACATGTTCAGTGATTCAGTCCCTATCCAGGTCTGAGGAAACACAGATGGCAGCACAACAGGAATTTAACTGTGGGCGATTAGTTGTGGAATAGTTGATCCTCAGTGGAGAAGAAATGGTGAAAGCCACACAGGATGTCTGGATGTGTCGAGACAGGAGGGTTTCAACCTTGCTGAACACCTGGGTGAGGCAGATGGGCCAGTAGGAGGAAGTGGCAGAAGGGAGTGTATTGTGTTTTGTGAGGATAAGGAATGTTTTCCACAGGCTGGGATAGTAGGTGGTGTAGAAGTTTTGTTATGAAGGGTAGCAATGGTGACAAGGAAAGAGAGGGTAGATTCGTGGAGATGTGATGGTAGATGTGGTCAGAGACAAATATATACAGACAGGAAACCTCTGTAATGGCCCATTCACAAGCGCAAGGGTGCGGGGTGTGGGGTGTAGAAGCAGTTCCTTAAGATGTCCCGTGATGGCGCTGCGGTCAGAAGCAGCTCTTTAAACTGGCCAGAGCAGGCGGCAGGTAGCGGCTGCCCCCACCACCACCTCCCCTCAAACGCCAGCACACCGGACACAGCGGTGGCCTCGTGGCAGGCGGCACGAGCTCTCCCCTCAGCCTCCCCTCCATGCTACCCTCTCTGTGCAAGAGGCACCATCAGAAGTGCCTCTAGTGTGGTTTACCGGTACTAAGCTGGGGGACCGCCTGACATCTGCTGGCATGTTACGGAACTACGAGGGGAGCGTAGGTCAGTGGTTTAGATGGGGGGGGGCTTCTTCTCTGTATATGTTATTCTGTGTTGTGGTGCATTTGGTGTGTAGTGATTAGGGTGTTAAGCGATTTGGGTGTTAAGTTCTGAGGGGGTGGGGGATGCAGCCCAGGTGAATGTCACGGGATGGGACAGGTGCTAGAGGACAGTAGTGCCATCCTCCAGTTTAAGTTGGCGAGGAGGGCTGCGCAAAATTAAAAGAGTTCCACAGCTGGATCCTGTAACTTCGGGATTGACTTACATGTCAGCAGACACGTTCAGTGATTCAGCTCTCCAGATGTTGCAGGTTTACGTCTGGAGGAAGTGGAGTGAATGGGACCCCACCCCCAAACCTCCAAATAAAATAAGAAACTTCCCTGATCTGAACTCTCTGGTTGTCCACCCACAGCCTGAAGAGGACGACGCGTCGCGAGCGCCGCCTGCTGGTGCTGCTCGTAGTTCTCGGACTCACCGCCGCGGCGCTGCTCATCGCCCTCATCATCCTAGCCTGCCTCTGTGAGTACCAAACACTCTCCATACCCAGAGATACTCGGCTTACTTACGTAATTAGAAATTACTGATACATCAGCTGTACCTAGACCACAGGAATTTCTTTTTTTGTTTTTTGTTCTAGTCATGACCAGTTTTGACAATTATTGGCTACAATCATCTTATCATTTGAACATGCATTCTAATATTTTTAATTATCTGCACAACATCAAATCCCGCCCATCCCTCTCCTGTCAAAGAGGAACTCAGGAACTCATCGTTTCCTTCGATCCCACTGATACCTCGATCCCTGCCAGTAACTCCATACTCTCTCCCTTCACAGTAGAGGTCATAATCGAGCTCCTCACTGTTGTCCTCCAGAATTTCACCCATTCCAGCACACTACACCATCAAGTCACCCTGGTTGCTGGCGCCCTCTTCAACCTCGATTTTACGGCCACAGCATCCCAAATCCACATCCACTTCACCTTTACCCACGACGTGTTGATGGAGGGGGAAGATTCATGCAACAGAGGGGTGGAGAGGATAGGGAGGGGCAGGAGGGGTCACAGGACCAGGGTAGGTAGGGACTGGGGGATAGGATGTCCCAGTTAGCAAGGGGAGGAGGGGCAACTGGGGTGGGGGTATGGAGGGGAGAATGAGGAGAATGGGGGAGTGAAGGAGGGATAGTTGGGGCCCGCAGGGAGAGGGTGAAAAGAGGGTGGAGGCGCGGGATCGCACCTGACAGGAGGGCTAAATTTCAGGATGGTGGAGGAGGGTGCGGAAATTTCCAAGGGAAAGTATCCTAAGGGTGGACTAGTGAAGTGTGGGATGAGGGACACAGTGATGGGGATGCAATGGACGAATGGTAGAGAGGAGGGGATGGATTGGAGGGTTGGGCGGGTCTAACTTCAGGACAGGTACTGGAAGCAGAGGTGTTCAATAAAGAGGACGAGGTAGGGAAAGGAATGACGTGCTGGAGGATCCATGTGGAGGAAAGAGGACAAAGAAGGGTGCAGAAGGCGAGGCAGAGGGCAGAGTTCTCCAGGATTTCCAGGGATTTTTGGGGGGGGGCGAGGAGGGGCAGAGATCCAGGCGAGATGGGGTACGCATGAAAGATTTGTAGTTGTAAAGAACAGTGGAAGGCTGTAGCCCCAGGTTTCGCCAATTAGGCGGGAGCTGGCCTTTTCTTGGATGGTGTGAAACTGGGGAGTCCATGTGAGAGTATCATCTATGGTTAGGCTTAGATATTTGAGTGTGGGAGTAAGGTGGACAGGGTGACTGTGGGGTTGGAACACTTCCACGGAATGACACTTGCGCAGAGTGACACTTGCGTGGAACCCAGGGCCCTTGGGGCGGTTAATGGCTTTTCCTGGGTACAGGCACACCAACAAGTCTAGCACTGCTGTTGTCAAATTTCCACACTGTCAACATAACACGAAAATCAGTGAAATTACACAACCCTTTGCAAGATGAAGAGCAGTATAGTAACTTGTTCTAACTACATATTAATCCGTTGAGTGTTCCTCCTGTAAACAAAAAGGTATTTTAATAATGATAATGTTTGGAGAGTTAGTCTCTGCTACTACAAGACTATGACTTTCCACAGTCATACCTCCTAAAAGCATATTATTCAGAACACTAAGCATATCAAGACACCTGCGCAAGCAATAAATATATTAGGCATCCTGCACAGATACGTTGATGTAATTGACCGCTATGTAGTTAACCCCAATATCAAGCAACTTCCATCTCTTTAAAAATAGCTACTATGCTTTTTAATAGAAGATGCAACCTTAAACCTTCAATTGAAAAACGTTAATAATAAGTCAATGAGTATTTTACATACTTAAAGCGTTTATTCGTAGACCCCAAAACGATTTGGCTGTATTCGAATTACATCTATATCTAAGAAATATATGAAATACGGAATGTGTAAGGGAATGTCACACACCGAAAAATGCCAAAGATAAATTCAATTTTCCATCACCGTCATATACAACCACTTTTACTCCGAACTTGGCATAAACCAACAGCGAGAAACAAGTTGCAAGACTTCCAGGAAAAATGAAGCGAAATTGGCAGCCAATAGTTGGTTATAAATTACATTGCCTGTTAACTGTATAAATATAAATTATGGAATACGCGGAACTACAGTTCAGTACAGTCAAAAAGGTCTAAGGTAATAGGCAGTGGTTTACAATCAGATATCCGTATCACTCTCCCCCTCAAGAAGTCTGTGTGAAGATTTATATTCAGAACATTCAAGAAAAAGGTGTTGAAACTATAAGAAGCAGCTCATTTACTCAGGAAGGGAAAACGTTATGGTGCCCGTAAATTTGAATGGCTGTATCTCTTGTAGTAACATTTAATTTTTGATAAAATTTTGAAATCCAATATACCAGAATTTTGTTTTTCTAAACTCAGTGCCAAATTTTTTTGTCGACATTTTTGCAGGAAGTAGTCTTGACGTGATTTCATACTTCTATGCATTAATATTATCAAACATGTAATTTGTGTCACAAATTGCGCGGCCGGTCCGGTCGAAGGTTCGAGTCCTTCCTCGGACATAGGTATGTTTGTTTGTACTTTGCGTAAGTTATTTTAAGTAAGATTAAGTAGTGTGTAAGTCTAGCGACCAATGATCTGAGTAGTTTGGCCGCATAAGACTACACATATACACGTAATTTATTTATTTCATAACCACATTTAAGTACTAATAATTAAAGAAACTTAAAAGAGAAATTTGAAGTATACACTGAAAACAAATGTTAGATATTTCTCATAAGATGAATGCACACAACCGTTGACTTATGTCTTGTGAATGTACCTACAAATTCTGCCATATGAAAATTGTAGTGTGAGTCCCAAATATGTTTTTTCTGTAATAACATTAAAAACATATTAAAAATTCAGAACTCGAAAATCAGTGAAGTTTTGGTCTTGAAGCGTTTTCTGTTGCTACATCTTTACATAGTAGACACGATTTTAAAATTTGGTTGCTATCGCCAAAGTAGACGAAACGTTAAATTTTTTGGTGTAATCTTCGCCGTATAGACTGTATGTTGTAGAAGTCTACGTCGAACCTAATTAGAATCATACCTCTGAGGAGAGAACGTTGTTTGCACTTCTCCTGCGTTTCCAGTCGGCAGTGCTGTGCTATGTAACGACATCGTACCGTTCCATTTTACCGAGAGCTATATATGTATTGGTGTGATGTCTGTTCTTTCGAAATAAGACATCACACCAATATATGTATCATTTAGACGCAAAGATTCTGGGTTCTGTTTTCATCGCTAACGCGATTAACAACGTTAAACCTCGTGTGTAAACAAAATGTTCAAATGTTTGTATAGTCTATGGGACTTAACTACGGGATCATCAGTCCCTAAACTTACAAACTACTTATGAACTACTTACGAACTAGGACGGCACAAATATCCATGCCCGAGGGGGGATTCGAACCCCTGACCGTAGTGGCCGTGCAGACCGTGACTGGAGCGCCTTAGTCTCCTCGGCCACCGCGGCCGGCGTGTGTAAACACTTAAAGGTTATGAGTGCCACTGGAAAAATGCATAAGTAGCACCTGTTGTTTGAGACTTGAAGATGACCTGAAATTAGCCGAAATCGATATCTCATAATAAACATAAGGTGTAGCTTTCTATATTTCATAATGCTATTCCTAAAATATTTAAAAGCTGCTCAAAACCACCTACAAAAAACCTTTTTAATGAGATTGTATATAATTCCACGATCAAATTGTGTTTTAGTTATTTGTAGTAATACACCCATAGATCTGCCCTTGCTTTTAGTGCCTTGATCAGCTGTTTATTGTTAGAGGTATTACTAGGGACAGGAAAAATTCGCATTTGCGATAAATGCGAATATAGATGCGAATTCTGACTGAAAATGCAGTAAATCCGAAATTGTAGTTAGCAACGGTTGCGATCAATTCCGATTTCATCACATTCCTCTACACATGGTGCTGTACTGTAAATCGAGTGATATTTGTATGACGCGTTATCTCCATGTTGAATGAGGCTGTGATATCTCCGGGCCGTTACTACTGCTCCCTCGCTCGGTGGGCCTTTCCCTGAATACGGCACAGGTAGCGGCTGGAGGGCGAGGGGTAGGGGTGGTGTATCCCTACTTCTGGAACACCCTGTTCACTACCTGCAGCGTCCGGGTGTCCGCGCAAGTGTCTACACATTCCCTTTCCGCGCAAGTGTCACTCCCCGCAAGTGTCACAAACTCGGTGACTGTGTAGGGTGAGGTAGAGTTCGAGGTGATGGAAGGAGGGGGTGATCCAACCTACAGTGAACACCTGAGTCTTGTCAGGATTTACAGAAAGTAGCCACTGATTGCACCATGTGGCAGAGGCCAAGGTGTTCCTGGAGAAGACTTTGGGACAGGGTGAGGGTGGGAGCCAAGGCAAGGAAGCGATCAGTATACTGGAAGAGGTGTATGGGGGGTGGGCGCTAGCTTAGGCATATCGGAGGAGTAAAGGAGATATAGGAGGGGAGAAAGGATGGATCTTTGGGACACAACGGCAGAGGGGTAGGAAAGATTGGAGTCAGAATTATGGAGGGGTCTCCCCACTCTTCCCCCCTCCCCCACTCTCCCCCTCCTCCACAGTGTCTGTGAGTACTTCATCGAATGTGTTGTTTTTATTTTCACGAAAAGCGAATGGGCCAATGTAACCGACACCTGGTGTTTCTTTTGGATCTAGGCCCTACATGTTGCAGTGTCTCTGAGACTGTTTTTGATTTTGTCTCTTGAATGTCGACATATTCATGCTTAAAGACTACATTCTTTGAGCTATATTACATGATGTACAACATCTTTAACACTGTCACCATGAAAATTTTAATTAATTAATTAATTTATTTATTTATTTTTGTACTCCTTATTTTTATTAAATTTCAATAAAGAAAAGATATTCAAACTCGTGCAGTAAAGCAGTGTCAAACTATAAGGAGACCTAATTTTTGGAATCAGCTTTTAAATTTTATAAAAATTATAAGTATTATAATTTTTATGGAAATTAAAACATTCAACGTAAAACATGTTGCAGTTGTCAGTAAGCAATAATTTCTTCCTGGTCAGTGTCATAGGAGCTGGCTCCGTGTACACCCATGTAGACGAGGGAAGACTTTAAATTTCGTAGACTGATATGATAATATAGAAAATCAGTGTAATTACAGATTTAAAATACACAGACTTACTATTTGCTACTGATTACTTCTCAAGACTATTCTCTTTGAAATGGTCGAAAAGTAGCTTTCTTGTCACTTTTCGTAAAATTTGACTCATTTTTTAATGATTCTAAAATTGCTGGCGATTGCTTGAATAATCAATAGATGTTATCAGTAGATTATTTATTTTCAATTCACAACATGATTCGGGCTTAGCCCATCATCTGGTGATCGATGTTATATAAATTTAGATTTGATGCATTCAAATTTGTCATGTAAAACACTGTTGTTATGTGTTGACAAATACGTAACATGTTGTGAATTGACAACAAATTATCTACTGATAACATCTATTGATTATTCAAGCAATCGCCAGCAATTTTAGAATAATTTAAAAAATTACAATGAAGGTTGCATACCTCTACCAAGACTTTCAGTCTAAAATAAGCTTCATTTTTTTATGTTTTGTGGAAAATTAAAGACCGTTCGAATTGCTTTGGGCAAGACACATATGTGTTGTACATACATCTTTAAAAGTAACTTGAGTGGAAGTAACTGGTTGTAGTCGTGAATCATTTCTCTTGTTTCGTATATGACATTATTGCAAACCTTATTACATTGCTTCCCTTATTTGGAGAGAAATTAATATTTGAAGAAAGCCTTGGACTCTTTAAAAGATTCGCTTTCCCATCTGTCTTGTATTAAGTTATATTTAGTGATTCGTCTTCGATGCGACCATTTCTAAGCTTAACACATTTTAGGCTTGTACGATTTACATTCGCTAAACATTTCTACAGAGAAACGTTATTCCCACACCCGTAGCTTGAAAACTGACTATGGTCTGACCACTGTTAAAATGGCGACCGAGATTGCATTTATTGCCGCAAGGCGCTCTGTAAGTCGTGAATTAGCCACTCCATGATTTTTACCTCATTGGTACGACAATTCCATGAACAAACGATGACACATACTGTCTCATTTATCGCCCAAATTAGGCGTAGATTCAACAATATCGTATTGGCACTACACATTAAGAAGTACAGGTAACGTTATTTCTTCGCTTTTGTTAATATTGATGCGATAGTTACATATTTCATATCTTACAAGGAAAGTACATGGGCTCGAACAGACATATCTGTATGAACGTTTGCTTACACGATCTCTACGTACACCTCAATGTGCTGGTGGGTGTCGTTTTTCTGCAAAGCTCTGCAACCATGCTCTAGATAGCACTGTAGATGTAATTGTAGACGCCATACGTAATGCAGATATCTTAACTATAACTTATATAATAATGATCGTACATGTTCTCTAGTGAATTGTCATCAAAAGCCGTGATGATAGTTGCAACTTTAACCTTCTTCTCGATAGACTGTTGGTATTCACTGCCACTGCTTCCATCGCCTCTTCCCGCACTTGCCGTAGCACTACCGCTTGCAATGAGTTGTTCGTCATTATCATCCCTATTATCATTATTATGTGTTAGTGTTACAACAGTATCTGACTTATGCTCATATTTCTGTACCATAATAGATACGAGAAAGCATTCGAATGATTCATCTTCTACACTAATACCATCTTCACGAAGAAGGGTTCTTTGTAACTTCATCTCAATCAATCGCAATACATTAGCAGGATTGATTAGCAATCGCCGCCCCATCTGACGCTTCACCACACAAATAACGCCACAAAATGCAACTTGGGAGACACATTGCACCGTCCCTACTGGCGAACCGACAGGTCAAAGTGCAATGCGGCATGGCACACGCAGAGGCCTCTAACGGACAATTGCAGAGTTTTGCAGATGCGGGAGTGTCACTAGTGCAATAAGGGATCTTTACATTATCTCTCATACGATTTTGGTGTATACGTGTTTGTTCGAGCCCAAATACTTTCCTTGTTAGTAGGTAAACATATTGGTAATTATTTTCTCAATCAATAGAATTGCTTGCCTAAATTAACATGAGTTAGATAGTCAGGGTGTGGCCCCATTAACATTGGTTGCTGTATCAGTCGCTAGCATGCAGTGGAGGAATGTTTGGGAGATATTTTGGTAGTTTGACATATTCAGTCACTCATCGACAGAGTGGCTGTTTCAGAAGGACTTGGATAGAACAGGAGGAGCAATCATTCCTAGTCCCATTAGGGACGATCCACAGATAGGTTATAACTATTAAATCTTCCTTTATAATTCTTCATGGTGCGTTGCAGTATATATATGTTATTTCCCTCTCGTTCCAGACCTCAAGAGGAGCTACGCCGTGCGAATCTGTGATTCACCGGAGTGCATCAGATCTGGTAAGAGCTGCGATTCTTTATTAAATGTTATCGCTGGTCTCTTAAGTGAATGGCGTTGCCCTTCTTTAAAACTTGATGTACTACTATCAGTCACAGATGACCGAAACTATTGTGTTCACAAACAGGGAAAATCATCTTTGATGCCGTAAATCTAATTTCGAATTTTTGATAACGCTTACTAAATGGTGTAAAGTTACGATATTTCAGGATAATGGTATGAAAATGCCAGTCAGGGCAACGTTACATACAGTCACTATTCGCACAAAAGTGAAACGGAAAGTTACTCGTGGCATACACTTAGTGGATAAAAGTGTGATAAGGTGAACTTAATCAGAAATGTAGTGATGAAAAACTGCAGTGCTTCCTTTGGGAAATTCATTGATTTATTGTGTTTTATAAAAATTATGTCGTTCCAGTTTGAACTTAAAATTGTAAATGCGATGGGTCTCTGCATTGCTAGTAATTTTACATATCATTCAAAAACGTTTGGTCATGGATTCAATTAATGTGATTTCTATGGTTGGCTCTAAATATAAATCAGATTAATTAGAGCAAACTGAAATAAAAAAGTATCCAAATGCTTGTATATACACTTATGTTCAGATAAATCAGAGATACGAAGTTCATATGCACATAACATGTTCATTAGTATGTCCTGAAGACATGTTCATTGAACAAAAATACACGTTCCCCTCGACGCTCTAGCATTGCCGAAAACTGTTTTTCGATACGTGTACCCATTCATGACACACAAGGGGTCTTTTACGTCACTCACCCTGTATATATGAAGTGCGCATCTAGCATACCTCAAGTCTCAACCGTCAATTGTGGTAGGGACCTAATACGGTGTGCTTTTATTGAAAACTTGCCATGCACACATCGACAATGAAAATAAAATTGTGTCATTACTGAAAAAATATCAGCAATAAATGAAAAGAAATTGAGCACTAATAAAGTAAGAAGATTAAAAAGATGTTCAGTGAAAAGGGTACCATATTCTTGCAAGTAACCTATTGTTCACAATAAAATCATTTAAAAACAAGTTAATAAATTACGATTGCCATTTTCTTTATTTATTATTTGCTACTAATGTGAGGCTTTGCAGTTTGAAGAAGTGGTTATTTTAAAATAAAGATTACATTACGCTTCTTTCCCATTCAATATTTCGAGAGCGGTGTAGCCACTAAAATCCTCCCTCCGGGAACACCCATAACATCAGGTCACAGCATTGCAGCATCATGTGGTTATATCGCACACATTTTCGACTGGCGACAAGTCGTCCTCGTTGCCTTGTGTTTGATCCTTCCTGGCCTGTCTTTCAGGAGCTATCAGGACGCTTGGGATGCGTTGACATCTAAAACAACTATACTGATACAAGTTTTATTTACTGAAAGTTACACCAAATACTCAACTTCCATCAAGTATGTCTCTTCTCGTGGCGGCATCTTCTTCTTCGATGCTAGGTGCGCTCAGTTCTAGTGACTGCCTATTTCGGAGCCGGGTTCATATGGGCTCTTCCAGACGCATGTCGGCCTAGGAAAAGCTGCTTGTAGAGGGCTCGCTACGCCGTTGTTCCCTCCAGGATACGCGGCAGCAGCGTGTAATTGGCTACCGGTCATCCACTGCCTTCTCCACGATCGTTCTACATCTACATCTACATGGGATACTCTGCAAATCACATTTAACTGCCTGGCAGAGGGTTCATCCCAGGTCCTGTATCATTTCCGCGACGCTGTCTCCCCTGTATCGTGACAATACGAAACGAGCTGCCCTTCTCTGGACTCTTTCGATGTCCTCCGCCCAACCCTCCTGATAAGGATCCCACACTGGGCTGCAATACTCCAAAAATGGACGTTCAATCGTAGTGTATGCAGTTTCTTTTGTAGTCCTGTTGCATGTTTTAAGGGTTCTGCCAATAAAACGCAGTGTCTGGATCGCCTTTTCGGGGGTTCGAATCCCCCCTCGGGCATGGATATTTGTGTCGTCCTTAGTATAAGGTAGTAGATAAGTAGTTTGTAAGTTTAGGGACTGATGACCCCGTAGTTAAGAACCATAAGCTTAACAAACATTTGATTTGATCGCCTTTCCCACTACGTTATCTACGTGTTCTTTCCAATTCAAGTCTGAATTAATAGTAATTCCTAGGTATTTTGTGGAGTTTACGGCCTTCACTTTTGACTGATTTATCTTGTAAACGAAGTTTAACGGATTTCTTTTCGTACTCGTGTGAACGATTTCACACTTCTCATTATTTAAAGTCAAGTGCCAATGTTTACAGCATAGTGATATCTTATCCAGTTCGTTCTGCAGTTAATCTTCACATGATTTTACTAGACAGTAAATATCGGCGTCATCTGCAAACAATCTAAGAGAGCTGCTCAGATTTTCTCCGAAATCGTTTACGTAAATAAGGAACAGCAGAGGACCAATAACACTACCCTGTGAAACGCGCGATGTTTCCCTCTGTTTTAGTAGATGCCTTACCATCGATTACTACAAACTGTGTCCTCTCTGACAGGAAGTCCCCTATTCTTTCATAAATTTGGGGCGATATACCATAACCACGCTATTTGATTAAAAGCTGGCGAGGTACGGTGTCAAAAGCCTTCTGGAAATCAAGAAATACGGAATCAATTTGAGATCCATTGTGGATAGCTCTCATCGATTCGTGCGAGTAAACGGCTAGTTGTGTTTTTCATCAACGATATTTTCTAAATTCTTATTGATCTTGGGTCTATAAATCATTATTTTTGAGTTTTCAGTGCACAAAAACGTGCTTTTTGGATCATTTGTGGTGTGAACGCAAGAACATCATGTAGAAGCTATTTAAGGACCTTGGGGTACTTACTACTGCTTCGCAATACATTTATTCTCTTACGAAATTTGTCGTTAAAAATATGTCTTCTTTTCAAACCAATAGCTCAGGCCATGGGATCAATATTAGAAACAAGAATGACTTGCATAAAGATATAAAGTAACTTACTTTGGCTCAGAAAGTTGTCCAATATTCAGGAGTACACATTTTTGTTAACATACCAGCAGCCACAAAAATTTAACTGACAATAAAGTACAGTATGAAAAGAGTCTAAAGGATTTTTTGGTGGCCAACTCCTTCTACTCCATTGATGAATTTCTTACCAGAAGTGATTGATGTAAGTT
Source organism: Locusta migratoria (assembly GCA_026315105.1). Taxonomy (NCBI): domain Eukaryota; kingdom Metazoa; phylum Arthropoda; class Insecta; order Orthoptera; family Acrididae; genus Locusta; species Locusta migratoria. The sequence continues at coordinate 60,006,007 of CM048753.1, read as the reverse complement.
ATTGTATATAATATTCACAAACATGAATTCTGTGTTTATTTTTACTTCAGTACAAGTTTTGTGTAGTAATGTGAACATTATAAATCAGTGTCGGAAAAAAGTATAAGCTCCTATTATATTAGTATGTAGTTATAAGTTTTATGTCCTATGGAATATAAATCTTGTTAAGGCAATTACACTTGGGATCTGTGGAAGGTACATTAACACATCTGCTCTTATTTTGTAAGTATATATTGTGTATTTTGTTCTGACATGTTCTACAGCCAAGAGGATTTCTTCAATTCGGATCGACTGGAACGAAAAGTAGATCTAATCTAGTCTTCATAGGATCTGAACACAGTTTTATACTTGCACATGGTCTATAGCGTATTTATTTTGTAGCTTGGGAAACCTCTTATGCACGAGGCATGGGGTGTTGTTGCAGATCATTGGTGTCAACAGAGAGACTATTCGGTTTAGATGAACTGCCACTCTTTTTCTTCAGATTCATCCATGACTCACTCCTTATAAGGATCTGGCTCTTTGAATCAGTTCAGGAGCGGATTACCCATCTCTAGTTAAAACCCTCGTGCTTTGCTCTCTAAATGATGTGGCACATAGTTGTAACGTCACAACTGCCATCAGAGAGTTGACCCCTATTGTTATCTACTTCCCAATCTAATCAATAAACATGTATAAAAATGGAATGTGGGACATTTGTCCGTATATTTCATTTGGTATCCAAAATTATTCACTGCAGACCAATTGAGGCTATGCATGGGAGTAGCCTTTAGGTTCGTGGTGTACACTATGGTTTTTTGGTCGCGGTTTGTGGCAGTGGGTAAGTGTTGCGAAGAAAACTCCGTAAAATGTGGAGCAATACGATTATCAATATATTGTGTATTTTGTTCTGACATGTTCTACAGCCAAGAGGATTTCTTCAATTCGGATCAACTGGAACGGAAAGTACATCTAATCCAATCTTCATAGGATCTGAACACAGTTTTATTCTTGCACATGGTCTATAGCATATTTATTTTGTAGCTTGGGAAACTTCTTACGCAAGAGGCATGGGGTGTTGTTGCAGATCATTGGTGTCAACAGAGAGACTATTCGGTTTAGATGAACTGCCACTCTTTTTCTTCAGATTCATCCATGACTCACTCCTTATAAGGATCTGGCTCTTTGAATCAGTTCAGGAGCGGATTACCCATCTCTAGTTAAAACCCTCGTGCTTTGCACTCCAAACGGTATGGCACGTTGTTGTAACGTCACAACTGTCATCAGGGAGTTGACCCCTATTGTTTTCACCTTCCCAATCTAATCAATAAACATGTATAAAAATGGATAGTGGGAATGTGTGTCCGTATATTTCACTTGGTATCCAAAATTATTCACTACAGACCAATTACGGGTATGCATGAGAGTAGCCTTTAGTTTCGCGGTGTGCACTATGGCGTTTTGGTCGCGTTGTGTGGCGGTGGGCCAGTGTTGCGAACAAAACTCCGTAAAATGTGGAGCAATACGATTATCAATATATTGTGTATTTTGTTCTGACATGTTCTACAGCCAATAGGATTTCTTCAATTCGGATCTACTGGAACGGAAATTATGTCTAATCTAATCTTCATAGGATCTGAACACAGTTTTATACTTGCACATGGTCTATAGCATATTTATTTTGTAGCTTGGGAAACTTCTTACGCAAGAGGCATGGGGTGTTGTTGCTGCTCATTGCTGTCACCAGAGACACTTTTCGGATTAGATGAGCTACCACTCTTTTTCTTCGGATTCGTCCATGACTCACTCCTTAGAAGGATCTGGCTCTTTGAATCAGTTCAGGAGCGGATTACCCATCTCTAGTTAAAACCCTCGTGCTTTGCACTCCAAACGGTATGGCACGTTGTTGTAACGTCACAACTGCCGTCAAGGCGATTACCCTATTGTTCTTACCTTCCCAATCTAATCAATAAACATGTATAAAAATGGAACGTGGGACATTTGTCCGTATATTTCATTTGGTATCCAAAAGTATTCACTGCAGACCAGTGGCGGTTTATGCCTGAGAGTAGCCTTTAGGTTGGCGGTGGTGTGGTGCACTGTGGTGTCTTGGTCGCAGTTTGTGGCAGTGGGTAAGTGTTGCGGACAAAACTCCGTAAAATGTGGAGCAATACCATGATCTACATCTACATCTACATCTACATGGGATACTCTGCAAATCACATTTAAGTGCCTGGCAGAGGGTTCATCGAACCACAATTATACTATTTATCTCCCATTCCATTCTCGAATAGCGCGCGGGAAGAAAGAACACCTGAATCTCTCTGTTCGAGCTCTGATTTCTCTTATTTTATTCTGATGATCTTTTCTACCTATGTAAGTGGGATTCAACAATATATTTTCGCATTCGGAGGAGAATGTTGGCGATTGGAGTTTCGCAAGTAACCCACGCCTCAGCGATAAGCGCCGTTGTTGTAATGATTCCCATCACAAATCCTGTATCATTTCCGTAACGCTGTCTCCCCTGTATCGCGACAATACGAAACGAGCTGCCCTTCTTTGGACTCTTTCGATGTCCTCCGTCAAACCCACCTGATAAGGATCCCACACTGGGCTGCAATACTCCAAAAATGGACGGACAAGCGCAGTGTATGCAGTTTCTTTAGTAGTTCTGTTGCATCTTTTAAGGGTTCTGCCAATAAAATCTATATATTGTGTATTTTGTTCTGACATTTGGGTTCTTCGATTCGGATCTACTGTAACGAAAAGTACATCTGAGGAGCTACTTTTCAAAAAGCATTATGTCCACCAAAGTAGATTTTTTTGGAGAATCGAAAAACGTATACCGTAATAAATTTTCGATTAATTTTTCCGAATTTTACACCACATACTGGGGTAGGGCTGTTGATCAAAATGTGTTTAATACAAGGAAATTGATTTTTATACTTTCAAGCTATGAGCACTTTAGTGCTGGACAAAATGCACTTTGTTGGGTTCTATTGGACAATCTGCCTTTTGATGCAAGCTATTTTGGACATAATGTTTTTTGATTAGTGTTAAGTCACATAGAACTGGTAAAAATACTATTTATTGTTTGAAAATACAATTTTTAGCATTCCGTGAAACATTTTAACACCCAAAGTAGGAACGAAACCGAAAAATTTTTTGATCAAAAAGCTCCTCTTCTAAACAGACAGTATCTTGTGCAATACGTTCGTTACATGACAGGCTGATAGTCTGAGTGAAAAATTCAAGTATTTCATTTTCACACCAGTCGTTTCCAAATGTGAGACTTAGTAGTTTTTCCACATCGTCTTTCTTTTCTTGTTTCATCCTCATCAGTGATGATACTTTGGAGATATGTGATGCTTTGTTAAAGCGGTATTCACGTTTACGTAATGAGAAAAGCGCTTTGAAGGATCATCAGAATGGTTATGAGTATTTTGATTTTCACATCAGTTACCCTTTCACCTACCATATAATATTTTTCAAATGGATCCTTTTCAGATCACTGATCCCACCTAAGGCCTCAAAATTGTACTTATTTCCTTGAAATCAAATATTTCCGAATCTTTCCCTAAAATCCTTGTTTCGCGTCCTCTGCATAAACATTCTGGTACATGTTTGGTTTCAAACTTTCCCTAAACTCCTTGTTTCGCGTCCTCTGCATAAACATTCTAGTACATGTTTGGTTTCAATATTTCTGAAATTCCGCGAAGTTTATTTTCTATTCGTCCAAATACTCTGTCGGGAGGTAACGTTCTCGACCTGGAAAGCAGAGAAGTACATCAATCACATGCACAGGAGAGTCTATGAACAACCAGAAAGCAATTGCTTGAATTACTGATTTTGTCTTCATTCGTCTTCTCGGTACACGATTGATCTGCACTGCAGCAGTCACATATTGAATCGCTATAATATTCTGCAACCTAGCACAACAACGTTTTTACTGTCTGTAAGTCTTACAGACAGAATGATAAACCTTTGTACACAACAACGCCGTGATAATGAAAATGAATACTTACTGGTCATTGTTGGCCAGTAACATGGTTTCGATTTAGTCCACTTGTCTTACAACGCAGTCAACATTGCTTAATAAAACAGAATAGAGGCAACTGCTGGACTTAACCCTAGAACGGTCGGCCGAAAAATAGTTTCAGGAACGGTCGGGCTGGGTCTGTGGAACCCAGAAATTAAAATTCTTATGACAAGTGCCAAAACAGTGTATTTACATCAAATGACGAGTTTTTATATTGTTTAGGTCCTTCCAAATGCTGTAGGGACATTATTTCAATGTTCTGAATTTCAGAATTGCTGTAAAATAAAAATAAAAATTAGAAAATATACTTCTTAGTAGTAATAAATGTAACCACATTAGAAGTTCAAGTAAATTGGATTGATATATAATTATAAATGAGAATAATTTGTAGAACTGACAAGCAGACTTGTTGAATTTATCTTATATAAATCGAAATTGTGTATATAATGAATAGTTTGTGTCATATCGTTCTCTAAATTCGTCACTTTTCGTAACATAAACCATTTCTGCATGCACCAAGCACAACAATATTTTGCAAATTTTGCAGAAGTATTTAGTTTTGCTGACCTTCCACTTACAGCATCTTCCCCTTCATCCCCACTTATTTCACTATTGCTATCATGATCACTGTTTATTTCGAAGTCTGGGTCCGCGTCAGAATCGTCAATTTCATTATCATCATCGCATAAAATGTTGAAAATTTCACAGTATGAAACACTTTCTCTTGAAATTTTAAATCATTGGCATCAGAAATAGTTCATAAAATCATTTGAAACTGGATGAAACACCAAATACAAATCCACCCGCACTGGTAGAAACCAATAACGTAAACGGTCGTGCTGGGTCTGACAGACCCTCCCGATTTTTGTAGAACTGCCGAGCATTGTCTAAACAATTTAAAACCTTATTCATGATGTTAACGCTTTCTCTTGCATGTTTCGGGAAGCTAGCAGAGCGCTCGACTCAGATCAGCGAGTATAAGCATATAAATTCGTTGAAATAGAAACTTGTGGGTCTCACAGACCCAGCCCGACCGTTCTAGGGTTAATGCAGTTTGATCACACCAGAGGACAAAATGGTATTTGTTGCATCTGCTACTTTTCAGCGCTCCTTTTGAAGGTGTTAAAATGCGTTTTGACACAATCTGATTGCAGGAGTGTATAGATCGGGTAATATAATACCGGATTTCATATCAAACTCAATTTTGTCCACCAGTGGACATAATGCGTTTTGAAAAGTTCCTCATTCTAGTCTAATCTTTATAGGATCTGAATACAGGGTATGTTCCAAAACCCTGCTGCATATTGAAGTCAGTTTACTACAGAGGTGGGCACAAATTGGCTCATTTCACCTTCTACACTTCCATACTGGTTGAAGTGATGTGTTCTCTAGTGGCGTTCTAAATTGTACTTTCTTATGCCTAGTATTTTACCACATACCAAACATTTTGCTCCTCCTTCGCTTTCAGTGAACAAGTAATCACACTCACAACTAGAGTTGAACTGGAAAATAGAACGCCGCTTTACCGCGCCGATTTGTCTAGCCATTTCAACTCCACAGCGTACTTCACCATAACGCAATATCATAGATTATAACGAAAACCCTGAAGTACAAAATTCGAAGTAACAGATGACACTGTTAGCGGTGTCTTCTGAAACAAAACAAAAAAATCGCTCTTACCTTTAAAGGATATTTGCCGGCTCGACTGCACACGTTAGACGTTGTAGAGAAGAGTTTCCAGTTTTATGTATATAAGTTACTTACTTACAAACATAATAGTATTTTTCAGGAGATACCCCTAGCAGTGGAATCTGTTCATTCGAGTTGGATACTAAAGAGTTTGCACTATTATCTTTATAAGTTACTAGCTGAAAACCCAGCGTTTCCCGGGTATTTATTTATTTATTTATTCCTGCCATTTTTCAGGTATATATTCATATGTATAAGGGCTGTATGTCTATAAAATCTCATGGAAATACAATTAGTAGTAAAGAAGTAATAGATTAAAATTTGGTGCATGATGGGGCGGTTTTCTATGAACGTTACAGTTTATGTGCTCATATCTCAAGAATTACGTGTCGTGCTGTGATACAATTTAGATGGTACATTCATGTATATATGTGTATACTGTCTGTAATATTTCCTGTCGCTACAATTTGTAGTGTTCAAATTATAAATTGTAACATCATACCGAGAGCCGTAGTTTTACTCCATAAACAGCGGAAAAGTAGTAACCGAGAAACTTTTTTCCTTTCATCATTTTAGTATGGTTGCCAGCGAGAAAAAGTTTAATAAAGGTTTGAAATTATGTTTAAAGTTTGTTGCAAGTCGCTAAGTACTCTCATTCTCATATAGTGTATTTGTAAAGTCTTATCGCATTATGGCAGTTTCTTGCAACTCCTATCGTTTATGGAGTTATATCTCTTGAACCATGTGTCGTATGTGGTTCGTACTCCTACAGAAGATGTTATCTCACGGTAAGAAATATGTGTACCAAATTTGGTTGAAATCGGTCCAGTGGTTTAGGAGACAATGAGCAGCATTGTCGCAAAATGCAGCAGTTTTCCGAGCATCTCATTGTTTATGACGTCATATCTCGTGAACCATATATCGTATGTGATTGTTACACTTACGGCGACCGTCCTCATGGATTGAAGCTTACGTGTACAAAATTTCATAAAGATTGGAACAAAACTGTAGATTTGTATGCAACACGTACAAATATACGGACACTCTGCTTTATATAATACATTTTAAAACGCACTCAGCTAGGTGCTTTTCTGGGCTACGTTGGCGCGTTGGCTGCGCATGACGCCACCTGGTCTCTTCAGCAGGAACCACGTGGTGGACGCTGTAGCCAGCTGCTCTCAGCTCTCGGCTCTGCTCCCGCTCAGGCAGGCGGCTCCGAGAGCGCGGCTCGCTCATTGCCCACCTCTGGGTTTAGTGGGTTGCTGCTAGTGCCTGTCTTGAATGTCGGTGTGAACTGTGCAACTAATGCTACCTGATGTCTGTGTGTCGTTTGCAGCGGCTAACCTGAAGCGGTCGATGGACTCCTCGGTGGACCCGTGCGCGGACTTCTACGGCTACACGTGCGGCGGCTGGCCGCGCGACCACCCCATCCCGGGGCCCTCGTTCGCGCACAGCTGGTTCGACGAGCGAGCCGACCGCCTCCAGCTAGAGATCAGAGGTGAGCCCCGACCACCAACCAGTCTCCACTACACTCTGCAGACCAGTGTCCGAAACTTCCCGAAAGATTAAAACTGTGTTATACTTTCCAAATGATAAGCCAAGATCGCAAAATAACAATTTAATAAGTGACGACCGGTTTAAGTGCACTGTGTCACCATCATCTCGTCATATATACATTATAATCTGGTCATCTTGTTAAAAAAATTGGGGCGCTGGCCGAGGAGACTGAGGCGCTCCAGTCACGGTCTGCACGGCCACTACGGTCGGGGGTTCGAATCCCCCTTCGGGCATGCATATTTGTGCCGTCCTTAGTCTTAGTTAGTTCATAAGTAGTTTGTAAGTTTAGGGACTGATGAACCCGTAGTTAAGTCCCATAGACTATACAAACATTTGAACATTTGAAATTTTTGCAATGTTGAAGAGCTGTCGCAAATACACCACTGGGGACACAGTGATCACCGCACCTGCAAGGACTACCTAGGCACGCCTCCCGTCAGATACAAATTCCCAGCTTCGCCCTGCCCACAGTACTCAAACTCCTGGACACTATGCACTAATTCACGTAAGATGTTTTTGTATACCTTATGGGACTTAACTACGGGGTCATCAGTCCCTAAAGTTACAAACTACTTATCTACTACCTTATACTAAGGACGGCACAAATATCCATGCCCGAGGGGGGATTCGAACCCCCAACTGTAGTGACCGTACAGACCGAGACTGGAGCGCCTCAGTCTCCTCGGCCACCGCGGCCGGCAATTTACAATTTATTAAGTGACGGCCAGTTTCGATGCCCTGAGTCACCATCATCTGGTCATATATATATATATATAATAATCTGGTCATCTTGTTAAAAAAATTGGGTATAAAATAAGCTCTCATGTCTTTATCTTGTGTATTTTTTATATAGTGACAAAGTGCAATGGTGCACTTCTAATTTTATACCCATTTTTTTAACAACATGACCTACTATAATATATATATGACCAGATGATGGTGACACAGCGCACCGAAACCGGTCGTCACTTAATAAATTGTTAGTTTGCGATCTTGGCTTATCATTTGGAAACTATAATAACAAACTAGCTACATCGTTTATTACGAAGCAATTCATTTATTTATTTATTTATTTTTGCCAAGTGATACTGACGAAGATTCTTTCTTCAATCAGTTATACCACGAGTGTATACCAGAGTGTATAAAAAACAGGATAAACTGCGTTTAATTACGTTAGTGAATAGAAGACGTGAAAAACAATGACAAATGGAAGTAAGAACATCTGCTGACAATGTGAACTCGTCTCCTAGCAGCTCCTAGCGAAAAATTAGACGATGTCAGGTAATCTTAAAATTGTCTTCTGGAACTGGGATTCGAACCTGGGATCTTTCACGCAGAAGCACCCTACTGCCTTGTTTATAGATTTTCATATTCACAGAATATATGACTTCGATTGCGAATGGGCATAGCTGAAAAATATGAACCCAGCCGGGATTCGAACCCGGGTCTCCTGCTTTCTAGGAAGCTGCGCTGACCCCTACACCACTGGGGACACAGTGATCACCGCACCTGCAAGGACTACCTAAGCACGCCTCCCGTCAGATAAAAATTCCCAGCTTCGCCCTGCCCACAGTACTCAAATTCCTAGTCACTATCTACTAAATCGCGTAAGATGTTTTTGTATAGCTTATGGGACTTAACTACGGGGTCATCAGTCACTAAACTTACAAACTACTTACGAACTAGCTAACACTAAAGACGGCACAAATATCCATGCCCGAAGGGGGATTCGAACCCCCGACCGTAGTTGCCGTGCACACCGTGGCTGCAGCGACTCGGTTGGTTGGTTGGTTGGATGGATGTTTAAGGGGGACCAAACTGCAACGGTCATCAGTCCCCCAGCGACTCGGTCCCCTCGGCCACAGCGGGCGGCGAGGTTCGAACCCGGGATGTTTCGCAGAGAAGCACTCTACTAACTTATTTATAGATTTTCATATTCACGGAATATGTGACATCAAACTGCGAATGGACAAAGCTGAAAATGTGTACCCAGCCGGCCGCCACCGAGTCTCCACTACACTCTGCAGCCCAGTGTGCGCCGGTGTCAAACTTCCCGGAAGATTAATACTGTTTTATAGTTTCCAAATGATAAGCCAAGATCGCAAAATAACAACTTATTAAGTGACCACCGGTTTCGGTGCACTATGTCACCATCATCATATATTATAATCTGGTCATCTTGTTAAAAAATTGGGTACAAAATAAGCTGTCATGTTTTTAACTTACGTATTTTTTTTTAATATAGTGACTAAGTGCAATGTTGCACTTGTCATTTTATACCCAATTTTTATACCCAATTTTTTAACAAGATGACCAGATTAAAATATTCTAGCTGAACCCCCGCTGCTTCGCATGCGTAGGCTGGTTGGTCAACACCAGTTGTTTCTTTTTAATGCTGATGAAGAATCCATATCTTAAGTTTCGTAGTTATAGCTCGAAATTTGAGTTAACAGCACCGTATGTTTGAAAATCAATTTTTGCATCTCGTATTTCACCCCCTTACTGGTCAAATTTCCAAAAATACCGAAACCCGTGTCTTTTAAATTTGAACCCAGAATCCAAATCCGAAAATTTGTAGTTCTAACTTCAAAATTGCCTAAATAGCAACAGATTTTCGGAAAATACCCCCTCTTCAGTTTAACCCCGTTGCTGGTTGAATTTCCAAAAATACCGAAACACGAATTTTTAACGTCTAACCAACTATACAAATATCAATTTTTGCAGCTCCAGCTTCAAAATTGTATCAATAGCAACGTGTTTTCAAAACGAAGTTTTGATCCTCTATTTAACCCTCTTACCTGTTGAATTTCCAAAAATACTAGAAATCATGGATTTTTAATCCTGACTAATATTCCATATCCGAAGTTTCGTAGTTGTAGCTTAAAATTTGATTTAACAGCAACATATTTTTGAAAATCAATTTTTGCGTCACCTATTTTACCCCCTTATTTGTCGAACTTCTATATATAGAGATAATCCTGTCATCTTGTTAAAAAATTGGGTATAAAATAAGCTGTCATGTTTTTATCGTGTGTATTTTGTATATAGTGACTAAGTGCAATGTTGCACTTCTTATTTTATACCCAATTCTTTTAACAAGATGTTTTGTGTCCCAGCCTCGTCGCCGCTTTTCTGTCTCGTTTCCGTCGTAGGTGTCGGTGGCCGAGTAGAAAGATCGACACAGGAATAAAGGATGCACGCTTGTGCAGGTAGGAGGTGACCAGCCAGTGGGACAGCAGAAACTAGAAACACTAGAGTAAATTAGAACCAGATATATATTTCTTAGAGACTTAATAATACTTAACTTTTACAGAGATCAGTACTGCAGAATGCTGATACATAGTTGAGCTAGAGGCCTGCCTAGTGCCTATCCGATAGCGAAGTCTTCACTGGTGCCTATCTGATTCCGAAGTGTTAGCTGGTTCCTATCTCAGTCCCAAGTGAACGATGTCGTTCAGTGATGGCCACGAGCGGAGTTGCAGCAAAGGGCGCTCGTGGCTGTCGTCGTAAGAACGCCGCGCCGTGCGTGCATGGCGGCGAGCGGCGAAAGTAGGTGGCGCGCACTTTAGACTTGTGCGACACCACAAAATGACCAGATTATAATATATATATATATATATATATATATATATATATATATATATATATATATATATGATCAGATGATGGTGACACAGTGCACCGAAACCGGTCGTCACTAAATAAATTGTTACTTTACGATCTTGGCTTATCATTTGGAAACTATAAAACGAATTTATCGCCTCCAGACCAGACGATGTGAGCTAATCTTAAAATTGTGTGCTGGAACTGGGATTCGAACCTGGGATGTTTTACGGAGAAGCGTCTTACTAACTTGTTCATAGATTTTCATATTCACAAAATATATGACTTCAACTGCGAATTCGCAAAGCTGAAAATGTGTACCCAGCCGGGATTCGAACCCGGGTCTCCTGCTTGCTAGGTAGTTGCGCTGCCCACTACACCACTAGGTACACAGTGATCCCCGCACCTGCAAGGACTACGTAAGCACGCCTCCCCTCAGATACAAATTCCCAGCTTTACCCTGCCCACAGTACACAAACTCGTACTCACTATGTACTAATTCCCGTAAGAGTAAGGGCTCCAAACTTGCCCACACCTCCCCACTAGCGAAAGGATCATTACCCGTCACTGGCATATTATATATATATATATATATATATATATATATATATATATATATATATATATATATATACAGGGTCTTTCACTACGTGTGTTTGCCTCTGTAACTTATAAAATAATAGGTAACGGGAAATTTTAATGCGGTAGGTCAACACAAGAAATGTTACTCTTTCTGCGGAGCTATGAACATAGTTTATTGTATAATTTCCAAAGAGTTACAATACAAAAATATATTTTTTAAATGGAACAATAGTTTTTTCTATCGTGCATTGGATTCGTTGAAACCAACTGCGTCCAAATCAATTTAAACTACATTCCTATCACTGTTAGTTTGGGAGCTACAACCCTTCAAAGTTCCGGTGGCGGAGGCTGCGATAGCGTAGCTAACTGGCTGAGTGGCTATCCCCTGGGGCACGGCCCACTGTCTCATGACCACCAGCCAGTCAGCTACGCTGTCGTAGCCTCCGCCCCCTAAACTTTCAAGGGTTGTAGCTCCCGAACTAACAGTGATAGGAATGTAGTTTAAATTGATTTGGACGCAGCTGGTTTAAACAAATCCAATACACGATAGAAAAAAACTATTGTTCCATTTAAGAAATTATAATTTTGTGCTGTAACTCCTTGGAAAATGATACAATAAACTATGTTCATAGCTCCACAGAAAGTGTAACATTTCTTGTGTTGACCTAATGCATTAAAATTTCCTGTCACCTATTATTGTATAAGTTACAGAGGCAAACACATTTAGTTAAACACCCTGTATATATACATGTGGCGTCTATTCCGAAAAAAACAGACGTCACTTCCGATCCTGCAACCGGTCGCGGTGGCCGAGTGGTCTGCGGCGCGACATTCATAGTCTGCACGGCCACTAACGTCACGGGTTCGATTCCTCCCTCGGGCATGGATCTCTGTTTCGTCTTTAGTATAAGGTACTTCATAGGTAGTTTGTAAGTTGAGGGATTGATGACCCCGCAGTTACGTCCCTTAACAAACATTAGAACATTCGATCCTGCAGTTGTTATTGTTTTCATATTCACAAACGTCTGTTCTTTCGGAATATACGCCACATGTATATATACAGCTATCTTGTCCACCCAAAATATCTCTGGAACAATAACAGCTATTGGAAAACGACTTTCACCGGTATGAATGTACGTCTGGGGCCCATGAATGTACATATTTGGATACATTGTAAAACGAAAACAAATGTGTTTTGTAACACAAACTTATGTTTTTTCAAATGGACACCCTATATTTTTTCTTCAGCAATCCATAGCATGACAAATCACATAAACAATGACGTTGATTGCATCGCAATATTCCAGTTACATCCCGAGATATTGCGACGCGAAGTTGACGATTGAAATACGCGAAACGCGCGGCTAGCGCACGTCCTGAGACTCAGGCGTGAACACCATACTGCTTTGATACGGTCTTCGGAAAAGAATCCAACGAACTATGAAGCGAGATTCGTTTGGCATAATCGTCCGCTGCTCCTAATTCGGCCGCTGCTTTTAGTTCGTCCGCTGCTTCTAGTTCGTCCGCTCTTTTTGGCTTTTGCTACCGCTACTAAAAGAGCTCTTTCTTTTATTATGACAGTTTTTTATGTAATTTTCAGTGTTGCCCAGTGTTACCCGTATTTTTGGGCAATGTCTATGCAACTACAGCTGAGCTGCATCTCAGCTCGAAATGACGGTAACTGTCAGAAGGGAATCACGCGATTCTGCGTGCTCTCGCGTCCTCTCGCTTTTCCTCGTCAGTCTTCGGAAAAGGAGCGGACGACCTAAGAGGCGAAGGATCTGCGAACTAGTTCGCGTAGTTCGCCTGTGGTAGCGCTCTTCCAGATTAGTTCGTTCACGAACTACACAGGACTAGTACAGTTCTTGGTGTCGCGAATGCTGTACTTCATACGAGACTTCTCTGGACGGTTCTCATGGAGGGTTCTTCGTACTTGTTTCAGATTTCCTGAAGAAGAACGACAGCGAGGAGGACCCTGAACCTGTCAAGAAAGCCAGGCTCATGTACCGTGTCTGCATGGACACCCGTAAGTAACAACACGACACTGTAGCTTAGCAGAAGGATGAGTCTTTGAATAATTCTCTGTCTCTCTCTCTCTCTCTCTCTGTATGTGTGTGTGTGTGTGTGTGTGTGTGTGTGTGTGTGTGTGTGTGTGTGTGTTTGAGTTACTCAGTCAGTCCATAAATTTGCACATTTCTTTGGTGTAGTCCCAGTGATAGAGAAGGCAACAGAGGCTGGTCTTCGGTGGTACTACCACGTCACGAGGAAAGAGTGTGATTCTTTGGCTAAAACAGCACTCCAATTCGATCCAGGAGGATGCCTACCCGTGGTAGACCGCTCAACAGGTGGATTGACAACATCAAGGAGGACATGGGCGCCGGCCGCGGTGGCCGAGGGGACTGAGGCGCTCCAGTCACGGTCTGCACGGCCACTACGGTCGGGGGTTCGAATCCCCCCTCGGGCATGGATATTTGTGCCGTCCTTAGGATTAGCTAGTTCATAAGTAGTTAAGTCCCATAAGCTCTACAAACTTTTGAACATTTTTTTGAAATAAATGGAATGGCGAAGTTGAAGTTTTGAATCAGGCCGGGATTCGAACCGTTATCTCCCGCTTCTGACCAGCAGTCACCTAAAACCATTTAGCCACGCTTACCGTCCTACCCAAATTCTCAACTCGTCGCACTACGATCATACTTCCTCCTGTACATTGGTTCATCTTGCTTATGACCCATATCTTACTAAATATTCGTAATTCCCATTCCCAGCAGAGTTTTAAATAATTTTTATTTTTTAACAATAGGTTCTAGGATTTTTATCTCTCACTTTCCACTTCTTTCACATCTGGCAGTATTGCTCATGCGATAAATATCGAGTAGCACCGTGGTTCGGAACCCACGTTAAACTGTAGGTTCCCCTATAACTGGCTGGATAAGTCAGTTCGGAGGAAGGCAACGGCATACCACCTCCAAACAATTCCGTGCCTAGTAAAGCACTGTGGTGTTCAAACCAGTCTTCGAATTATAGTGACCTGACATTATTATTCAGGTTTAGGAGGCGATCTAAAAATTGGTGATATTCTCTTGTGAGATTTCTTTATTTCCCCAGATCGCTTATTTATATAACTGCTCGATGACTAGTTTCAGCCGCGGTGGAGTAGCCGAGCGGTCTAAAGCGTCTCGCTGCGGAGAGCGCGGTTGCTCGGCGTGGAGGTTCGAGTCCTCCCTGGGGCATGGGTGCGTGTGTTTGTCCTTAGGTTAGTTTACCTAGGTTTAAGTAGTTTGTAAGCTACGGACTGATGACCACGTAGTTTGTTCCGATAGATTTACAAACATTTGAACATTTTTTGACTAGTTTCAACTCATTAAAGAGCCATTTTCGAATCTGTAATATTTAAACAACAACTAGAGTGACTTCCTGATATTTACAATAGGTGCCACAAAAGGCAACTACACATTCTATACGCGAGTAAATGTTGTCAATGTACAGTAATTGAATACTATTATAAATCTAGATTACAATTATAAAATAACATATTTGTCATATTTATTTTTTATTTATTTATTATTTAACATGCCCCATTACATTGCAATATTACATGTTTGATGGTTTGATTCAGGCGGTTACATCAAATGTTCTTACAAACACAAGTACAGTATACAAGTTGACATGGTTTACAAAGAAACAAACAATTTTATACATTAGGAAATCTTAACTAATTACAAAAATTGTAAAAGTTTTATACATTAGGAAATCTTATTGAATTACAAAATTTGTAAAAGTCAGTAGTGTATTTATGTACTAAGCCATATTTACTGACGGGCCATCCTCCTCCTTTGGCAGCTATTTTTTTCCTGAGATGGTCCCTCTCTTTCAATAAATTGCAGCGTCGAAAAGCACGTGGTCAATAGTTTGGACAGCACTGTCACATGTGCACGTTCCGTCTTCAATTATTTTGAACCGCTGATAGTAGGCTTTCAGTTTCCCATGGCCTGTTAGCATAGCTGTAAAATTCTGAGATATTGGAAGTTTAATCATTAAACGTTGTCGGATCGTAGGAAAATACGGTTTAGTGCTTCCCCCGTTTTTTGTTCTGTGCCACTCAATGTCCCATTTTTTCCTAAACTCTTCCCGAAGTTTCTTCTTTACGGCACTTGCAGGTATTTTGTTATATCGTGTTGACTGTCGTGATCGAGCTGCTCTTTTAGCAAGGTTGTCAGCAAGTTCATTTCCCCATATCCCTCTATGTGCCTTAGTCATACCTTAATTGTCCAGGCATAATAAAATGTTTAAAAGATGCAACACTGTGGCATGATGTAAATGGCATGCACATATGTATCCATCCAATGTGCCTTGGTGTCAGGTTCTATTCTTGCGTACAGTTCGCTTTCCCGCACCAATAGGCAGCATGTCATGACTGCAAACGTTACTGACAGACTGATAGATTCAGTTTTAAATACTTGCCGGCCGCGGTGGCCGAGGGGACTGAGGCGCTCCAGTCACGGTCTGCACGGCCACAACGGACGGGGGTTCGAATCCCCCCTCGGGCATGGATATTTGTGCCGTCCTTAGTCTTAGTTAGTTCATAAGTAGTTTGTAAGTTTAGGGACTGATGACCCCGTAGTTAAGTCACATAAGCTTAACAAACATTTGAACATTTTCTAAACACTTGCGTGTGCTTATCTGCATATAGTCCACTTCCCCACATCACTAGGCAGCGTGTTATGCCTGCAAATGTCGCTGATAGACTAATGGCTCCAGTTGTAAACGCTTATGTCTGACCTATCTGCCACCAGGTGGCAGTAGGATATGGTTCAGAATCGATATGTCTAGTGCTCAATCGGATATATTTATGGTATGGTGCCTCATTTATATCTGCCACAGTTAGTCGAAAACATAAACTATATACTATTCTGCTACAATAGTCATTTTGTGTAATTTACAGTAAATTTGAGTTTACAGACCACTCGGATAATTTGTAATGTGATATAATACAATGCTTTCTTTTCATTTCAGTCACTTATAAGAATCGATAATATAATGTAAAACCCATTCGAAAATGGCTCTTTAATGAGTTGAAACTTGTCATCAAGCCATTATGTAAATAAGCGATCTGGGCAAATAAAGAAATCTCACAGGAGAATCATCACCAATCTTCGAATTGTTGACTGCTTTACCTTTTAGGTCGTAGTCTCACTTTTGACACACCATTTACAATGATACGATTTTTAACATCCAATACTATGTAAAAAGCGTTGAATTAATAATCGTTGACTAAAGAAACAGTAACGTAGCTGACATATCACCCGGCGTGATGGTATGGTGTGCCACTGGTTACACGTCTCGGTCACCTCTTGTTCTCATCGACAGCACTTTGAACAGTGGCCGTTACATTTCAGATGTGTTACGACCCTGCATTCGATCCCTGCGAAATCCTACATTTCAGCAGGATAATGCACGACTGCATGTTGCAGGTCCTGTACCGGCCTTTCTGGATGCGGAAAATGTTCGACTGCTGCCCTGGCCAGCACATTCTCCAGATCTCTCACCAATTAAAAACGTCTGGTCGATGGTGGCCGAGCAACTGCCTCGTCACAATACGCCAGTCACTACTCTTGATGAACTGTAATATCGTGTTGAAGCTGCATGGGCATCTGCACCTGTACACGCCATCCAAGCTCTGTTTGACTCAATGCCCAGGCATATCAAGGCCGTTATCACGACCAGAGGTGGTTATTCTGGGTACTGATTTCTCAGGATCTATGCACCCAAGTAGCGTGAAAATGTCAGTTCTAGTAAAATGTATTTGTCCAACTGAATACCCGTTTATCATTAGACCTCTCACCAACTGAAAACGTCTGCTCAATGATGGCCAAGCAACTGGTTCGTCACAATACGCCAGTGATGAGCTGTGGTATCGTGTTGAAGCTGCCCAGGCGTCTGTACCTGTACAAGCCATCCAAGCTCTGGGACAATGCCCAGGCGTATCAAGGCCGCTATTACGGCCTGAGGTGGTCGTTCTCGGTACTGATTTCTCAGGATCTATGCACCCAAGTAGCGTGAAAATGTCAGTTCTAGTACAATATATTTGTCCAATTGATGCCCGTTTACCATCATAGAAATTTTAATGGCCAGTAGTGTAATGTTGGTCCACTCTCTCTCCAGAGACGCTGGAGCGGCGCGGTCTGAGCCCGGCCAAGCGCGCCCTGGAGTCGGTGGGTCTGGAGCTGGAGGCGCCCGCGCCGCTGGGCGGGGGTTCGACGCCCGGCCGGGCCTCCTGGTCGGCGGTGATGGGCCGCGCGCGCCGGCTGCTCGCCTACGAGACGCTGGTCGGGGTCGGTGTCTACTGGGACCTGCGCAACCGCTCCGTCAACACCGTCATGCTCGGCCGGCCCGCCTCCAAGTCGCCACTGCCCTCGTGAGTCCATGGCCCAACGCAGAGTGGGCGGGGTAGTGGTTGTGGCATGACTTTGTGACGTCATACACAGTGATCTGTGATCCTGCAGTTGACCGGGTGGCCAGGCCACTGAGGACACCCCAGTGTACCCCTGTGATGTCACACAAACTGGGAACCCGTAGCAGGCTGGCTGCTTGCGTAGCCACCAAGAAGGCCAGAGCCCAATATGGGATGTCACACACAGTAGGCCGTGATCAAATGTTGAAATGTTTCTAAATATACTGGACCAAACTGCTATTGCGATTAGTCCCTAGGCATACAAAGGACCTAGGGGTGCGTTTACGCTACCACCTAGCTTCTCGCTGCTCGCCAACAGGGCACGGCGATGATGAATCAAACCCACAGAGTCTTGATTTGATTTTTTCAGGGAAGCCAAAACAGTGTTGGTCCAATCCGCCACTGCCTGCACCGAAACTGAGTTTATTGTGTGTTATCGCTCCCTGTATATCTAGTAAAGCCAATGAATGCCCTTGAGCAGTGCAAGGAGTCCCTTTACCAGTTCTTTATTAGACACAATTCCTTCGGGTCTAGTTGTCCCAAATGTTCTGTGCCTTTTACCCTCCAATGCAATGTATTCGAAGATTAGATGTGATGCAGTTTCATCACCGTCATCACAGATCCTACATTTATGGTCCTATTCTATTATTCCCATTGTAAGTAGGTGTTTTTTGAAATTCCTATGGCCTATCAGCAATCCAAACATCAGTCCAATCTCTCTCCTGTTCAGACCCAGGATTGCAGAGCTTCTTTTAAAACATGGCTTTGGCATCATTACCTTGCCATGTTTTTGTTGATGGACTTTGGTCCAATATTCTACGTGCTGTCTTCTGAGCCAGTTACGTAGCTCCAATTTGATCATTGCCTTGGTGATTGTCAGGACAGGTTCCGGTCCAATAAATGGAGTCTCTGCCCCCATCCTGGCTAATCTGTCGGCATGTTCGTTGCCACTGATCCCCGAGTGGCCAGGGACCCACAATAGATTTACTCTATTGCTTTCCCCTAGCTCCACCAGAAACCTGTGACATTCTGAAACAATTTTAGACCTTGTTGCAGGAGCTGCCAGTGATCTCAGGGCTGCCTGGCTGTCTACAATCTTTGTAGCGCCTACGCAAATTCTCCTGCACACACGCCTTGATGGCAGTGATTTCGGCCTGAAATACTGAGGCCAGTTTCCCTAGAGAGATGACGCCCTCCAGTCTTGGCTGCACCCCGTATACCCCGGCCCCAACACCTTGGTCTGATTTTCACCCGTCAGTGAACCAAACAATATCCCCCGTATGGTGTCGAACTATTTCCCCCCACTGCTCCGTACTTCCAATTGTTATATTGAAAGGCTTGTTGAAGCAGTATAGGGTTATAATATAGTCGGCTGGCATTTCCCCGTCTTACCAGCCGGCAGAGTCTTACCGGCCCATTTAGCGTGCACCATCGCAGCTCGCTGCTCGCTACGATCCTCGCCAGGTGGTGATATGAGACAGGTTTGTGTTTCGCGCTACGACCATCGCCACCCGGAAGGAAGGAAGCTTAAGGTTTAACGTCCCATCGACAGCTTGGTCATTAGAGACGGCGCCGCCCGGCATGAAAGTTGCACTGTGATTGTTTGCTTCAAGCTCACTCTAGTAGAGCAGTGTTTGACTGTTGCGTGCGTTGAACTGTCGTGCCCATCGCTCACAATATTGTTTCTCAGAGGTAGCTTCAGTACAGGCAACAGTGAGTGAAGATCTGAAGCAGATGATTATTATGTCTGAAAAAGCGATCTGGATAGTTTTCCAGCTGTGGGTAGTACTTGTCAAAGTATTCGTAGTGAGTATGTCCAGCATTCAAAGGATGCACTTCATACCTCTTCTTCCTTCTGCTTTCCAGTATCAACATTTTTGTTGCGAACAAATCACAGTCATTGCGGTCAGACGAAGTGGAAAACATGTTTCACACTTCAGCCACTGCAGTTGTGCACTCAGCTGTAATGTAACAGCTGCAGGAGGACACACACAGCGAGTAGCGAGTAGCGAGGTGCCTGCAGCGTGAACGCGACAAGGCTGCCGGCTAGCATGGAACTGCCACCAACGAAGTGCCAGCGTAAACGCACCCTAAAACTTACACTAAGGGCCACACCCAAAAACACACACATGCCTGAGGGAGGGCTCGAACCTCCAGGGGGTGAGCACGCCCTGTCTGTTACATATTCACAGAATATATGACATCAACTGCGATTGGGCAAAGCTGAACAACTTTGCAGGTGCGGTGATCACTGTGTCCCCAGGGGTGTAGAGGTCAGCGCAACTGTCTAGAAAGCAGGAGACCCGGGTTCGAATCCCGGCTGGGTACACATTTTCAGCTTTGCCCAATCGCATTTGATGTCATATATTCTGTGAATATTAAATAATAACAACTGCAGGATCAGAAGTGACGTCTGTTCTTTGGGAACAGACGCCACATGTAAGGTAAAGCAGTCAACAATCCGAAGATCGGTTTCAACACCACAGTGCTTTACTAGGCATGGCCCTGTTTGGAGGTGGTATGCCGTTGCCTTCCTCCAACCTTCGAACTGACTTACCCAGTCAGTTATAGGGGGACCTACAGTTTAACATGGGTTCCGAACCACGGTGCTACTCGGTATTTTTCACATGAGCAATATTGTCAGAGGTGAAAGAAGTGGAAAGTGACAGATAAAAATCCCAAGACCTAGAGGGGATTGAACCCGGGACCTCTGGATTTGTAGTCTGGGGCTCTACCACTGTGCAACCGAGGCGCACACGCCACATGTATATATATTAATATTACTCGCGAATTTGTTTATGTTTTTATCTTCATGTGTGGTTTGTTGCACATTGTCACTTGCTGGCACTGCTTATATTTACACTATTTTGCACTTTTTACAGTAACATTTCTTACGAAAGTTTTTGAAACATAACCATTTCTGTGGCCTGGCAGGCTCTGTATGTCGTTTGTTTTGTTTTTCTATTGTCAGTGTGTGTGTGTTCTTTGCTTTCGAGTTTTTTGGTTCGAGCTGTGAGTTGTGTTTTTGTTTCGTTTCTGTCAAAATAGGCGTCAAAAACACACCTCGCAGCACGAACCAAAGAACTCGAAAGCAAAGAACACACACACTGACAATAGAAAAACAAAACAAACGACACAGAGCCTGCCAGGCCACACAGATGGTTATGTTTCAAAAACTTTCGTAAGAAATGTTACTGTAAAAAGTGTAAAATAGTGTAAATATAAGCAGTGCCAGCAAGTGACAATGTGCTACAAACCACACATGAAGATAAAAACATAAAAAAATTCGTGAGTAATATTAATAGTCCAATCTATTCAGAATGAAAACAATCCAATTGCATGAGAACTGTTACAGATCGAAATTCGTAATAACTAAAACAAATAATGTAATACAAACCATTTAATGTACAGCTGACCACTGAAGATGCTTTAAAATAAAGCGAAACGCGTCTGGTCTAAAGTAGACTAATTTACAGTTGCAAAAGACGGCCCCATATCCTATACAAAATTGTATAACTGCAACTGCGGAATACAAGGCCAAAAAACGAAGAAATATGTAATTTCGAGAAATTTTACCAGTAATAGAATAAAAAAGTGCCTGGACAGTAGGTATTAACATTAAAGATAAATTAGTCATGAACTTAAATTGTTTTATCCCAGAAACTGGCTACGTCCAAGGCATTAGGGTTGGTCACCCTTCAATCCTCATTGGTGCAGGATGACGGGCACAGATGACAGTTGCACACATGACACACTGTCTGCTCCTCGCCATACTCACAGGTTGAGCACCCACTAACGTATCCTCATTTTTCGAGGCTTACTTCACACCAGTTTGTAGCCTGTGTTGCGCGGTGTAAAGTAAGCCTCGAAAAAATAAGGCGGGTATACTGTTTTACGTAATTTTCTAGTCCTATTGGTAAATTTATCATAGCTATTGATGGTGTACCTGTTATCCTCTATAGCATATTGCATTTTATTTTATTTTACAGATGACTAGGTCACAAGATGATCTAATCTGAGATCTAAACCGATACCTGAAGTAATAAATTGTTAAATTTTGCGGACTAGACTGTTATTTTCATCTTTCAAATGTTCAAAGGTTTGTAGAGCTTATATGACTTAACTATCGGGTCATCTGTCCCTAAACTTACAAACTACTTATGAACTAGCTAATACTAAGGACGACATAAATATCCATGGCCGAGGGGTGATTGGAACCCCCGACCGTAGTGGCCGTGCAGAAAGTGACTGGCGCGCTGCAGACCGCTCGGCCATTGCGGCCGGCTTTTAATCTTGAAATAATAAGCAATTTAATACAAGAAACACAACCTCTGACTATAAATGTCGGTGAATAGTCCCGTAGATGAACTATGAACTATAGTTACCTTACTGTCACAGCGGCTGAGAGGCCAAGCCCATTGAGCCGCTATACTCCGATGCCCGAGGCCGTTCCCCATAGGGGTTTCAAATCCGCACCTCGGGCATGGATGTTTGTGTTGTCTTTAGTATAAGATAGTTCATAAGTAGTTTGTATGTTTAGGGCTTGATGACCCACAGCTAAGTCCCTTAAGCTTCACAAAGTTTTGAACTTTTTTTAATAGTCACATCGCATTACTGTGCACCGTTCAACTGTGTAATACATGTCCTAGAAACTTTGCTCGAAGTCTTCCTTTTGTTTGATGTTCAAAAGACTCTTCGCACGAAGTCAAGAATGTTGTCAGATCGCTTTCCTTCCAAAGGGATTTCGGCTCGAGGGAGTAGGAAGAAGTGTAGAGGATTAAGGTCAGGTGAGTACATTTACATTCATACTCCGCATGCCACCCGATAAGTGTCTGGTAGGGGTACCTCGAGTACCACTATCGGTTCTCCCTGCTATTACCGTCACGTATTGTTCGCGGAAAGAAAGATTGGTGGTATGCCTCTGTGTGGACTCTAATCTCTCTGATTTTATCTTCACGATCTCTTCGCGAGATATACGTAGGAGGGAGCAATATACTGCTAGACTCCTTAGTGGAGGTATATTCTCGAAACTTCGACAAAAGCCCGTACTGAACGACAGAACGTCTCTCCTGCAGAGTCTTCCACTGGAGTTTATCGATCATCTCCGTAACGCTTTCACGATTACCAAATGATCCTGTAACGAAGCGCGCTGCTCTCCGTTGGATCTTTTCTACTTCTTCTATCAACCCACCTGGTACGGATCCCACACCAGTGAGCAGTATTAAAGCTGTGGGCGAACAAGTGTACTGTAACTTACTTCCTTTGTTTTCGGACTGCATTTCCTTAGGATTCTTCCAATGATTGTAAGTCTGGCATCTACTTTACCGACGATTGATTTTAGATGCTCGTTCCATTTTAAAGCATTCCTAATGCCTACTCCCAGATAATTTATGGACTTAACTGCTTCCAGTTGCTGACCCGCTATAGTGTAGCTAAGTGATAAAGGATCTTTCTTTTTATGTATTCGCAGCACATTACACTTGCCTACATTGAGATTCAATTGCCATTTCCTGCACCAATGGTCAATTCGAGACACATCCTCATGCATTTCAATACCATTTTCCATTGTTACAACCTGTCTATATACTACAGCGTCATCTGCAAAAAGCCTCAGTGAGCTTGCGATGTTATCCGCAAGGTCATTTATATATATCGTGAACAGCAATGGTCCCACAACACTCCCCTGTGGCACACCTGACATCACATTTACTTCCTAAGACTTCTCTCCATTGAGAATGACATGCTGCATTCTGTTATCTAGGAATTCCTCAATCCAGTCATACAAATGGTCCAATAGCCCATATGCTCTTACTTTGATCATTAAACGACTGTGGCGAACTGTATCAAACGCATTGCGGAAGTCGAGAACACAGCATCTACCTGATAACCTGTGTCTATGGCCCTCTGAGTCTTGTGGGTTTCACACGATCACCTTTTTCGGAACCCATACTGATTCATACAGAGCAGATTTCTAGTCTCCAGAATTGTTATTATATTCGAACATAATACATGTTCCAAAATTCTACAACTGACCGACATTAGAGATATAGGCCTATAGTTCTGCACATCTGTTCGACGTCCCTTCTTAAAATGGGGACGACTTACGGCATTTTCCAATCTTTCGGAACGCTACGCTCTTCTGCAAACCTACGGTATACCACTGCAAGTATGGCGGATGTTCAGCCTCCACGACACCGTTCGCCAAGACACAGACAATATCATAAAACGGTTTCTGGGGGAGGGCGGAGGGTGCAACTTGAACATCCACCATAATCAATCGCTGGATCTCATTCCTCCACACTTTGGGGCTTTTGAACACCATCCGAAAGGAAGAGTTCGTACAAAGTTTCCAGGTCATGAATTTAAGTTAATGTTACAGGACAATTCACCGAACTGTATTGTCAGAGGTTGTATATTCGCACTTGTGGTTACTAATCAGCAGTTACTATTCGTAATAACATTAAACAGAAATGGCGAATAAATTTCTAGCATTTAAATTGACAGCTGTAGTCCGTGCACTGATCGTACCTTCAGACATTCACGAATATCTGAAGGACATTTGCATTGCTTCCATATATAAACATGGGCATTGCACATTGTTATTAATTTATCAATTTTCGTAATTATTTATATCAGACAACATCGAACATAATCCATGAGTTAAACCACTCATCCTTCTTTCTAGGTTCACAAATTGGGGCACAGCGTGGTTCTGTTAAACCATGCTTTCAGCGAATCATACTACACCACTAGAATGAAACTTTCACTCTGCAGCGGAGTGTGCGCTGATATGAAACTTCCGCTGCAGAGTGAAAGTTTCATTCTGGAAGCATCCCTTAGGCTGTGGCTAGGCCATGTCAACCACCATATTCTTTCTTCCGGGAGTGCTAGTCTTGCATGGTTCGCAGGAGAGCTTCTATGAAGTTTGGGAAGTAGGAGGCGAGGTACTGGCGGAAGTAAAGTTGTGAGGCGGCATCGTGAGTCGTGTCGGGATAGCACAGTCGATAGTGAGCTTGCCCGCGAAAGGCAAAGGTCCCAGGTTCGAGTCCCGGTTCCGGCACACAATTTTAATCTGACAGGAAGTTTCATACTACACCACTATGTAACAACATCACAATGTAACTCCTCGCTGCCCAGTGTCCAACCGGAGAAGTAATTATATCAAACCAACACTCTCCAGAGGTATAAGAGCTTTGTAATTGCCAACAGAGTGGTGTAAACAAAGATTGATCAGGCAAGAAGCACTGGCAACCCTTCAAAATAATGTTCATTGCTGTCTGCTTTACTATAGGGAGACGTAGTGGATATTTAGATGCACTTGAAAATAATATAAGTTTCTTGATCATACTTAGCATTTTGTTTACGCCTTACGCATTTCGAATTCTCGTCATTTTCGAAGTCTACAACAGGACACTGATATTAGTATTCTATCGCAGACCACAAATAATTTTACAATTACAAAAGATTTTTTAATCCCCATTTGAATTAATTTGTGCCATAGACATACCTCATTATATAAAACAGATGTTCAAACTACATGTCTCCTTATTACTTTTTACTTTAAACATCTGTTTACACAATGAGTGTCTGAAAATTTCGGTGAATGGCCTCAAGAAATATAGAAAACAATAGTTACAAAAAAAATACCTTCACTGGCCTTCAAAGTAAACGCCGTTCGCCACAAAATACTTTTGATATCTGTTGTACAAGAATGGGGTCCCTCAGGGTTCGTTCTTAAGTCCTTTACTGTTCCTGATATACATTAATCACTTGCCATTCTATATCGTTGTTGTTGTTATGGTCTTCAGTCTGGAGACTGGTTTGATGCATCTCTCCACCCTACTCTATCCTTAGCAAGCCTCTTCATCTCCTCATAAGAATGGCAACCCACATCCACTGGAATCTGCTTACTATACGCGTCTTTTGGTTTCCCCTCTGCGATTTTTACCCCACACACTTCCCTCCAATGCTAAATTTACGATTTCTCTGTTCAGTACCTCTTCATTAGTTATGCGATCTACCCACCTAATCTTCAGCATTCTTCTGTAGCACATTTCAAAAGCCTCTATTCTCTTCCTGTCCACACCACTTATCGTCCATGTTTCACTCCCGTACAAGACAACACTCCACACAAATGCCTTCAGAAAAGACTTCCCTACACCTAAATTAATATTCGATGATAGCAAATTTCTCTTTTTCAAAAATTCTTTTCTTCCCCTTGCAATTCTGCATTTTATATCCTCTGTACTGCGACCATCGCATGTTATTTCACTACCAAAGTAACAAAACTCTTCTACCACCTTCATTGTTTCGTTACCTAATCAGATTCCTTTAGCATCGCCTGATTTTCTAAGACCGCATTCCTTTATTTTCGTTTTGCTCTTGTTAATGTTCATTTTATACGCTTTCTTCAACACACTGTCCATTCCATTCAACTGCTCTTCCAGGTCCTTTGCTGTCTCTGGCAGAATTACAATGTCATCAGCAAGACGCAGTTTTTATTTCTTCCCCTGAACTTTAATCCCTATTCCAAATTTTTCCTTGCTTTCCTTCACCACCTGCTCGATGTAGAAATAGAATAACGTCGGAGAAAGGCTACAATCCTGTCTTACTCCCTGCCCAGCTAATGCTTCCCTTTCATGCCCTTCGAGTCTAATAACTGCGGTCTGGCTTTTGGACAAGTTGTAAATAACTCTCATTTCCCTGTATTTTACCCCTTCTGACTTCAGAATTTGAAACAGTGTATTCCAGTCAACATTGTCAAAAGCTTTCTCCAAATCTACAAAAGCTAAAATGTAGGTTTGCCTTTCTTTAATCTATCTAAGTTAATTCTAGATTGATAAATGTGCTGATGATACAAGTATAGTACCACACTTAGCATTTTTTTATGCCTTACGCATTTCGAATTTTCGTCATTTTCGAAGTCTACAAAAGGACACTGATATTAGTATTCTATTGCACATTTTGGTAAAACACCACAAATAATTTTACAATTACAAAAGATTTTTTTAAATCCTCCTTTGAAATAGTTTGTGCCGTACACACACCTCATTATATAAAACAGTTGTTTAAACTACATATCCCAAGACTATCTCTTTCTTACTTTTTATTTTAAAAATCTGTTACACAATGAATGTCTGAAAAGTTCAGTGAATGGTGTCAGGAAATCTAGAAAAAAATAGTAACAAACAAATTACCTTCACTGGCCTTCAAAGTAAAATCACCAATCACCACAATACAGTTTTGACATCTGTTGTACAAAAATGGAGTCCCACAGGGTTCGGTCTTAGGTCCTTTACTGTTCCTGCTATATATTAATCACTTGCCATTCTGCATTGATGATGATGCAAAGTTAGTTCTTTTTGCTGATTATACAAGTATACTAATCACATCCGAAAAACAAAAACTATCTGATGTAATCGTAAATAATGTTTTTCACAAAAGTATTAAGAGGTTCTCAGCAAACGGACTCACATAAAATTTCCATAAAACACAGTATAAACAGTTCCATACAGTAAATGGCATAACTCCAGTAATAGAGTTTGAACAGCAGTCGATACCTAAGGTAGAATTTTCAAAATTTTTTGGTGTATGCATTGATGAGAGAGTAAAATCTAAGCAACACATTGGTGGTTTGCTAAAACGTTTGAATCAGTCACGTAAGCTATCAGGATTACTGCAAATTTTGGCGATAAAAATCTCAGAAAATTAGCTTAGTATAGCTATTTTCATTTACTGCTTTCACATGACTTCATATTCTGGGGTAATTCATCACTGAGTAAAAAAAAAGTATTCATTGCATAAGGTGTGTCCTCAGAATAACTGCTGGAGCCCACGCAAGATCGTCCTGTAGACATCTATTTAAGGATTTAGGTATCATCACAGTAACTTCACAGTATATATATATATATATATATATATATATATATATATATATATTCGATTAATGGTGGAAATTGTCCTTAGAGAAGATAAATTATTTTTCAAAAGACATAGATTGGCTGGCCAGTACTTACCTTTGTGCTGTGCCGCCGATAGTGATACAAATGAAAAAAAAAAAAAAGAAAAAAAAGAAAATAATTGTGTCACTATCGGCGGTACAGCACAAAGGTAAGTACTGGCCAGACAAACTATCTCTTTCACAGTATATATAGTCACTCATGAAATTTGTTGTTAATAATCCAACCCAGTTGAAAAGTAATATAAGTGCATAGCTATAACACGAGGAGAAAGGATGAGCTTCAGTATGCAGGGTTAAATCTCATTTTGGCACAAAAAGGGGTGAATCATGCTGGCACAAAAGTCTTAGGTCACCTACCAAACAGCATCAAAAGCCAGACAGATATCCAACTAGCATTTAAAAATAAATTAAAAGAATTTCTGCATGGCAACTCCTTCTACACTACAGATGAATTTTTGAATATAAATTAGTAAATCTGAATCATCATCATCATCATTAGAGAATGATTATGCCTTTCAGCGTTCAGTCTGGAGCATAGTACCTCTAATAAAGTTCCTTCATGATCCCCTATTCAATGCTAATATTGATGCCTCGTCTGATGTTATGCCTTTTACTTCAAAATCATTCTCCACCGAATCTAAGTACTTTCTTCTTGGTCTACCTCGACTCCTCTTACCCTCCACTGACGAGCTCATGAGTGTCTTAGGTAACATGACCCCACCATCTCAGTCTGTTCGCTCTAACTGCTTCATCTATGGTGTTCATTTCCAGCTTTTCTTTGATTTCCTAATTATGGACACCCTCCTGCCATTGTTCCCATCTATTGGTACCTGCGATCATTCTTGCTACTTTCATATCTGTAACCTCTACCTTGTGAATAAGGTAACCTGTATCCACCCAACTTTCACTCCCATACAACAAAGTTGGTCGAAATACAGAGCGGTGCACCGCTGACTTAGTCTTCATACTTACTTCCTTCTTGCAGAAGAGAGTAGATGTTAGCTGAGCACTCACTGCATTAGCTTTGCTGCATCTCAATTCCAGTTCTTTCGCTATATTGCCACCCTGTGAGAAAATACATCCCAGGTACTTGAAACTGTCTACCTGTTCTAACTTTGTTCCTCCTATTTGGCATTCAATCTGTTTGAATCTCTTTCCCGCAACATCTACAAGAAGCCCTAGCCAAACGTACCGATTTTAAGCTAAAATGGGAAGCGTTACAGTGCACGCAGGATAAATTAGCCGGTAGACACGCAGACGGCTGGGCGAGACTTGGGAGAGTGGTAGTGGTGGGAGTTAGATTGGATGAGATTAGTACTAGTTCCACACATCATGAATACGACACTTTGTAATGATGTGGAATGTGTCAAGTTAATGAAAGGTGTCTTTAAAAAAAGTCAAAAAAGAAAAAGAAAAACATTATTGTGACATGTAATATTTAGTACAAAGTAATAATTTGAAAAGACACCTTTCATTAATCTGACATGTCCCACATCATTACAAAGTGTCGTATTCATGATATATGAAACTAGTACTAATCTAATCTAATCTAACCCCCAGCACTACCATTCTCCCCAGTCTCGTCCAGCCGTCTGCGTGTCTACCAGCCAATTTATCCTGTGTGCAGTCTAAGGCTTCCCATTTTAGCCTAATATCGGTGTGTTTGGCTAGGGCCTCTGTGGATATCGACAAGTTTTCAGCCTTGTGTGGCAGCAGTACAGTTCGAACGTCCAGTGTAGTTGACGGGAGGTATTTTTTTCTTTTTTTTATTAATATTATTATACATAATAACCCATCACCTATGATTAAATGGGTCCCGATATTAATACATGTAATTAACAATGACCGTATTATTTTGAAACTGCTGGTCACCCTGTTACTTGTTACTATTACTGTGCGTACTACCCTATCAGCTATTTCTGCAGTGTTTACAGGTGTGCCAGTAGGTGACAAACCTACTGTTTTGATCTTCTGGCCGGCTCATCGAGCTAAACCCGATGAACGTGCCCCTGGAACTGGGCAGGCCTCTTTTTCATGTCACTGCTGCCCCCCGCAAGAATTAATCCCCAAAAATTTTCTATTTTACTTAGAAAAAACTTACACACTAGCCTATACTACGTCTGTCAGGTCCGGGTATTCCCACATCTCCCCCGGTCCCAGGGATGGCAGATCCAGTCATTTTACTGGCGTCCAGTCAACCCCTCGCCGGCATGGTGTATGTGGCTGTCATAGTCGGGTGGTTTTGTCACATCCAGTTGGCGTTAGTGATGAAGTCGTCTAACACCTTTTTAGAGATTGTATTTGCAAGTGTATCTAACACTCTGAACGTGTTGCGATCCCTAATGATCTCGTGGGTGTTGTTGTTTGGAGAGCCCTTCTTAGTTCCGCCGCCACGTCATCGAATGCAGGACACTCGTATATGATATGGTCAGCTGTTCCCTCCTCAGCTTCACAGCCACACGCTGGTGTAGCCTGCTTCCTAAGCCGACATAGATATGTCACGTAGGGCCCAAGTCCAGTGAGAATGTGCAGCATCCCTCTTGATGCTTACATTTTCAGTCTTCCTACGGTGTCCGGGAGAAGGGCGTACGTCCTTCTTCCAGACTCGTCCTCATCCCAGGCCTGTTGCCATAGCAGCACCCCTTTCCTCTTTATTTCAGCCTTGGAGTTGTCGAGTTATCCGAGGATTTCCGCCACCTTGTCGCGCCTCCCTCTTTGGGCCCAGTACCAAGCCCCCTGCTCTCTCGCCCTGATGTCGAGGGGACAGAGTCCCATCACCACCAAGAGTGCCCTGCTGCCCTGCTGGGGGTGGTCCTGTACGCTCCGACTGAGTGAAGAAGAATATTGCACTACACTCGTCTCACGGCCATGGCAGGCATCACCCTTGTGAGTCTGTGGGCCCAAATTGGAGACCTGTAGCCCACTATAGACGCAAGTACGCTGTTATGATAGAGGCGAGTGAGATCGGGCAGCAGGTGCATCATCCGGTGCCCGATCCCCGCCAGCTGGTGAAGTGCTATGATCTCTCAGCTACTGTGTTTATGTGTGCCACGAAGTTCCAGCGGTCATCAATGATGACCCTGACATACCTAGCACCTCTCCGTCGTATGATTGGAATACCGTTCATAGGTAGGATTTCTGGCCAATTGGCTTTTCATAAGAAGATTTTCCTTGGCAGGTACCAGGAGCTGGAGCAGCGCATCCGGCAGCTGTGGCGGATGCGGGCGCGCCAGCAGGAGAACCCATCGGACGCCTCGCAACAGTGCGGCGGCCGGCTGTGCAGGACGACCGGCCAGAGCCGCAGGAACCGCGCCTCCAGGGACGAGCTGGCCTACGTGGAGTACATGCGGGCAGCGGCCACGAGGGCACACCTCTGGACCGCCGGCCGGGGCGCGTCGCTGGACCAGGACCTCCAGGAGGCCGCCGCCTGGCAAGTGGTCGACCTCGAGCAGAGTCTGCGCAAGGTGGGCCGGCTGGCTCTGTGCCCTCCAAAGTATCCGGGGCTTCACTATAGAAATTGAACCTCAACCACACATGCGCAATGCAACGCGTTTCCCCACGCCCCTCCCAACCGCCGAATTGCAATATGCTGCCTCCGGGGGGTTCAGAAGTACATTTGAACCTCAGCGACGCATGCGCATTGCAAGACGTATTCATTTGTCCCTCCCTCAATTCGAAGCACCAATATGCCTCCAGGGGCTTTAGGATGGAATTTGAACATCAGCCACACATGTGCATTGCAACACGATTCCACTCGTCCCTATCTCCCATGGGAGTGCCAATATGCAGACTCCAGGGGGTTCAT
Source organism: Locusta migratoria (assembly GCA_026315105.1). Classification (NCBI taxonomy): domain Eukaryota; kingdom Metazoa; phylum Arthropoda; class Insecta; order Orthoptera; family Acrididae; genus Locusta; species Locusta migratoria. The sequence continues at coordinate 59,974,341 of CM048753.1, read as the reverse complement.
TATAGGATTTGAACCTCAACCACACATGCGCAATGCAACGCATTTCCCCACGTCCCTCCCAACCGCCGAATAGCAATATGCTGCCTCCTGGGAGTTCAGAAGTATATTTGAACCTCAGCGACGCATGCGCATGCAACACATATTCCTTTGTTCCTCCCTCAAACGGAAGCACCAATATGCCTCCAGGGGCTTTAGGATGGAATTTGAACATCAGCCACACATGCGCATTGCAACACGATTCCACTCGTCCCTATCTCCCATGGGAGTGCCAATATGCAGACTCCAGGGGGTTCATTATAGGATTTGAACCTCAACCACACATGCGCAATGCAACGCATTTCCCCACGTCCCTCCCAACCGCCGAATAGCAATATGCTGCCTCCTGGGAGTTCAGAAGTATATTTGAACCTCAGCGACGCATGCGCATGCAACACATATTCCTTTGTTCCTCCCTCAAACGGAAGCACCAATATGCCTCCAGGGGCTTTAGGATGGAATTTGAACATCAGCCACACATGCGCATTGCAAAACGATTCCACTTGTCCCTATCTCCCATGGGAGTGGCAATATACAGCCTCCAGGGGGTTCATTATAGAATTTGAACCTCAACCACACATGCACAATGCAACGCATTTTCCCACGCACCAGTATGCCTCCAGTGGCTTTAGGATGGAATTTGAACATCAGCCACACATGTGCATTGCAACACGATTCCGCTCGTCCCAATCTCCCAAAGTGACTCGATGCCATCCATAGGTATGATTTGGGCCCACCCTTAGCCTCGATAACAGCTTCTAGGCTCACAGGTGTGTGTTGAATCAGTTGCTGGAAGTTACCACAGGGAAATGGCAGTCCATTCTTCACGGAGTGCTGCACTTAGGAAAGCACTTGATCCAGATCGGCGACACCTGACTCGACGGTGTTCCAAAACATCCCAAAGGTGTTCTGTACGATTGAAGTCAGGACTCTGTGCAGGCCAGTCCATTACAGGGATGTTAAAGTCCTGTAAACACTCCGCCACAGGTCGGGCATTACGCACAGGTGTGCAATTGTGTTGAAAGATGGTGGAACAATATTGTTCTTAAAACATCAGTGTAGGTCTGTGCTGTGACGGTGCCACGCAAATCAACGAGTGGAGCAAGCCCCCTCACCCAGCGGACGTCGTCGAGAGCACACCTCTCCAGTAGCGTAGCAGTAATTTATCAGTTGTAAGTGTAACCGGCTTCTCTCTAGAAGCTACATATTTTTACTTTTCAGTGCGTTTTCTCTTGAGTGCATTAAATTTATTGTGTGCTCGCGTTTTTGTTTGATTCATATTCGCGTTAAATATCTGGTTAGTGTATTATTCCGCCGTGTGAATCGCGTCGCGACAGTCGTCTGTTTTTGTTTTCTGATTAGAAGCGACATATAGTATTTTGAGTTTCGTCTACACTTTTTCGTCTCAATTTGTAAATTTATACTGAGCTATCGTGCGTATTAGATTCACATCCGCGTTCTAACGAACAGTTTAGTTTTCCTTTGAACGCATCGCGACTGTAGTTTTTGTTTTTGTTGGCACTGTAATCATGAATAGGGACTGTGACTGCTGTGTGCGGATGCAGTCTGAGCTGGTGACACTTCGCTCCCAGCTTCAAGCTGTGTTAACCTCGGTTGCACAGTTGGAAGCTGCGATCGATGGGCGTCGTTGTTGTTGGCCGGCGGTGGGGACCGAACGGACTCCCGTCGACTCCACCGATCGGCCTGCGGCAGCGACATGCCCTGAAACTGCTAGCAGTGAGGCAGACATCCCACCCGTGGTTGCGTGGGAGGTTGCTCCAGTGCGTGGCAGGAGGCGCAAGACATTCCGGGGGACCGGTCGTGAGGCCTCCCCGGTTCGTCTTGCGAACAGGTTTGAGGCGCTGTCTGCTCAGGACGACGTTCCTGAGTCGGATGGTGTCTCTCACCCTGTCACCACCCAGCCTGCAAGATCCGGGCTTTCACAGAGGGTGGGTTTACTTGTAGTCGGGAGCTCCAACGTTAGGCGGGTGATGGAGCCCCTTAGAGAGATGGCTGCCAAGGAGGGGAAGAAGGCCAACGTGCACTCCGTGTGCATACCGGGTGGAGTCATTCCAGATGTGGAACGGGTCCTCCCGGATGCCATGAAGGGTACGGGGTGCAGCCAACTGCAGGTGGTGGCTCACGTCGGTACCAATGATGTGTGTCGTTTCGGATCTGAAGAGATCCTCTCAGGTTTCGAGCGGCTAACTGAAGTGGTAAAGACTGTCAGTCTTGCTTGCAAGATGAAAGCAGAGCTCACCATCTGCAGCATAGTTGACAGGACCGACTGTGGACCTCTGATACAGAGCCGAGTGGAGGGTCTGAATCAGACGCTCAGACGGTTCTGCGACCGTGTAGGCTGCAGATTCCTTGACTTGCGCCATCGGGTGGTGGGTTTCCGGGTTCCGCTGAATAGGTCAGGAGTCCACTATACGCAGGAAGCGGCTACACGGGTAGCGGGGGCTGTGTGGCGTGGACTGGGCGGTTTTTTAGGATAAAGAGCTTCGGAGAAATAGAAAATGGGCAATCTCAAAGGGTTCAGGTGGATCACAGGGGAAATGTAGATCCGGAAACTATCGGTATAACAGTTGTAAATTGTCGTAGCTGTGTCGGGAAAGTTCCAGAACTGCAAGCGTTAATAGAAAGCACCGAAACACACATCATTATAGGCAGCGAAAGTTGGCTCAAGCCGGAAATAAGTTCAGAAGAAGTATTTTCAAAAGATCTAACGGTATTCAGAAAGGATAGATTAAACAAAATAGGTGGGGGCGTGTTTGTCGCCGTCAAAAGTAGTATTTCATGTAGCGAAGTTGAAGTTGATAGTTCGTGCGAGCTATTATGGGTAGAGGTTGTACCCGAAAATCGTAAGAAGTTAATAATCGGTTCCTTTTACCGGCCTCCCGACTCTGACGATACAATAGCAGAAAGGTTCAAAGAAAACCTGAGTCTAATTACAAAAACGTACCCGACTCACACGATAATAGTAGGTGGTGATTTTAATTTACCCTCGATCTGTTGGCGAAATTATATTTTCAAATCAGGAGGTAGGCATAAAACATCGTCCGAAATTGTACTCAACGCATTCTCTGAGAATTACTTCGAACAATTAGTTCATGAGCCAACTAGACTTGTAAATGGATGTGAAAACACACTTGATCTCTTAGCAACAAATAATCCTGAGCTCATAATGAGCATCAAAACGGATACAGGTATTAGTGAACACAGAGCTGTAGTAGCGAAATTGAATATCGAAAGTCCCAAAGTCACCAAAAATAAACGCAAAGTATATTTGTTCAGGAAAGCAGATAGAAACAAAATACATTGCTTCTTGAAAGACAGCTTCCACTCGTTTCTAACACTAAACGTAGGTGTAGACCAGATGTGGCTCAAATTCAAAGAAGTGGTATCGACAGCAATTGACAGTTTTATACCTAATAAATTAATAAAAGAAGGAGGCGATCCCCCTTGGTACACAAAACAGGTTAGGACACTGTTGCAAAAGCAAAGGAAAAGGCATACTAAATTTAAACGAACACGAAATCCCCAGGATTTGCGATTGTACTCAGAAGCTCGAAATTTAGCGAGGATTTCAATGCGAGATGCCTACAACATTTATCACAACGAAACTCTTTCTCGTAATTTGACTGAAAACCCAAAGAGATTTTGGTCATATGTTAAATATACTCGGGGAAAGTCACAAACAATACCTTCACTACGTGATAGTAATGGCGATCCTGCCGATGACAGCGCTACTAAAGCAGAGTTACTAAACTTAGCTTTTAGAAACTCATTCACTAAAGAAGACGAAACCAATATTCCAGATTTCGAATTACGAACAGATGCCGTAATGAGTAACATAGAAGTAGATATCATCGGAGTAGTGCAGCAACTAAAATCACTTAATAAGAACAAGTCTTCTGGTCCGGATTGTATACCCATTAGATTTCTATCTGATTATGCTGAAGCGATAGCTCCTTACTTAACAGTCATATACAACCGCTCTCTCATAGAAGGATCTGTACCAAAAGATTGGAAAGTTGCACAGGTCACACCTATATTCAAGAAAGGCAGTAGGAGTAACCCACTAAACTACAGGCCTATTTCATTAACGTCAATTTGCAGCAGGGTTTTGGAACATATCCTGTATTCAAATATTATGAATTATCTCGAACAGAACGATCTATTGACCCAAGGTCAACACGGATTTAGAAAATATCGCTCATGCGAAACACAACTAGCTCTATATTCACACGAAGTGATGGGTGCTATCGACAAAGGTTCGCAAATCGACTCCGTATTTCTTGATTTCCAGAAAGCTTTTGACACCGTACCTCACAAACGGCTTTTAATCAAATTGCGTGGTCATGGTATATCGCCCCAAATTTGTAATTGGATAGGGGATTTCTTGTCAGAGAGGACACAGTTCGTAGTAATCGATGGTAAGGCATCGACTAAAACAGAGGTGATATCGGGCGTTCCACAAGGTAGTGTTATTGGTCCTCTGCTATTCCTTATTTACATAAACGATTTAGGGGAAAATCTAAGTAGCTCTCTTAGGTTGTTTGCAGATGACGCCGTCATTTACCGTCTAGTAAAATCATCTGAAGATCAAAACCAACTGCAGGACGATCTGAATAAGATATCAGTATGGTGTAAAAATTGGCAATTGACTCTAAATAATGAGAAGTGTGAAGTCGTCCACATGAGTACGAAAAGAAATCCGTTAAACTTTGTTTACAACATAAATCAATCAAATGTGAAGGCCGTAAACTCCACAAAATACCTAGGAATCACTATTACTTCAGACTTAAACTGGAAAGAACACGTAGATAATATCGTGGGAAAGGCGAACCAGAGACTGCGTTTTATTGGCAGAACCCTTAAAAGATGCAACAGAACTACTAAAGAAACTGCATACACTGCGCTTGTCCGTCCATTTTTGGAGTATTGCAGCCCAGTGTGGGATCCTTATCAGGTGGGTTTGACGGAGGACATCGAAAGAGTCCAAAGAAGGGCAGCTCGTTTCGTATTGTCACGATACAGGGGAGACAGCGTTACGGAAATGATACAGGATCTGGGATGGGAATCATTACAACAACGGCGCTTATCGCTGAGGCGTGGGTTACTTGCGAAACTCCAATCGCCAACATTCTCCTCCGAATGCGAAAATATATTGTTGACTCCCACTTACATAGGTAGAAATGATCATCAAAATAAAATACGAGAAATCTGGGCTCGAACAGAGAGATTCAGGTGTTCTTTCTTCCCCCGCGCTATTCGAGAATGGAATGGGAGATAAATAGTATAATTGTGGTTCGATGAACCCTCTGCCAGGCACTTAAATGTGATTTGCAGAGTATCCCATGTAGATGTAGATGTAGATGAATGAAAAACAAGACTACACCATAACATCGCGGCAACAAAATTTTACTTTTGGCACTACACACGCTAACTGGGCTTTCGGGGCACCCAACACCTGCCATCTGGTCGCCACACTGTGTACTGTTAGTCGACACTCCACACAATTTTTTTCCATTGTTCAATCGTCCAATGTTTACGCTCCTCACACCAAGAGAGACATCACTTAGCATTGACCTACTTATGGGCTGCTCGACCCTGAAATCCAAGTTCTCTCACCTCCCGCCTAACTGTCATAGTACTGGCAACGATTCCTGATGCAGTATGGAATTCATGTCTGATGGTCTGGGTAGATGCCTGCCTATTACACTGCACCACTTGGACACTCGGTTCACTTAAAAGAATGTTACGAAAAGCTTCAAGACCACTATGTGGTGATTAAAAGTGATTTCAATGCTGCTTGGTCAACAAATTGACTACACAAAGTTCCCTTGTTTGGGAATGGGATAGTAGAGACAGAAAGCAACACTACATAAAGAAAAGCTTGGCCATCGAGAAAAACATTACAAGTAGAGGTTAAAACTGTTCAGAGGAAAAGCTTTCTGGATCTCAAAAAAAAAAAAATAATAATAATAATAAAAAATAAAAAAATACTTGACATTAAGGTGGGGCTGATGGAACAATTTGTTAAGGATTCCATCATCTTTCGGGAGTGCACCCGGGACAGCGGCAATTCTTCTTCCGCCGGGAAAAATTCAAGAATCACAATTTGTTAAGGCATTGCCAAAAGAAGGGAAGTGTTTCAGATATCTTTGTGGGCAGTTTCCTGGTTTATCCGAGACAAAGTTAAAGAAAGGAATCTTCGTTGCACCAGACAATAGCTAAAACTAATGACAGATCCCAACTTTCTGGACAATATTGAAACAAAAGAAAAGCCAGTTTCCTAGGAAAGAAAAGAGATCCAAACTACAAGACATTCATCGCAGACATGTTCGACAACTTTAAGATGCTGGGCTGTAACATGAGCATTAAAGTTCATTTTTTCCACTCGCATCTTGACTGCGTCGCTGCAAAATCTTGATGATGTAAGTGAAGAGCAGGTGAATGATTCCACCAAACCATCAAAGAAATGGAAATAAGATATCAAGTAAGATGGAACGTCAAAAGAATAGCGGACTATTGCTGGATCATAAAAAGATATGATCCTCAACGAGTCCACAGGCGGAAAAGCAATAAAAGCAGCTAAAGCGTTATTATAAGGACTTATGAGCCTAAAGAGAAATGGAAGTGTACTAGAAATGTTGTTTAGAACATGATTTATAAATTTAAAAAAGTTTATAACGTTGAAAAAATGTGAAAATTGCTTACATTTTGTTATTATACCCAAATATACTTCTTTTGTTGTGAGAAAACCTGACATGATAGAAAAAAAATGTATTGCAATTTTTAAATCAGCGCTGTAAAGTACATAAAATTCAGTTATAAAATTTCAAATAACTTTCAAAAAATATTTTTTGCAGGCGTGTGATAATTGTAACTACATTATATTATCGTATTAACTTGATTGACTTTTAAGTAGTCTAATATTTTTCATTTAATTTTACTTAGGAGAACTGTGAAAAGTAATTTGGTCATTGTTTATTATTCGTAGGTATGTGTCGAGTTAGATTTAAAGTGGGTAGGTACCTATGTATCTTCTTGCGTGGTAACCACATAGATCGTACCTACATATTGATGAGTAGAAGAAGTAAGTTGATTATTAAGTCGTAGAAGAATACGCGATTCTTATTATTATTTTTAGTTTTTGGTGCCTATTACCGGTAGTTTGTTATGGTAAAGTTTTAATTTTATATTTTTTGTGTATTTGTTGCGTGAATCGGTTCCACGGTGTCCACAGGCCTACTACCAGCAGTCGGCCGGCCAGGACTACAGCGTGATGACGGTCTCCGAGCTGCAGCAGCTGACGGACGCCGCCGCGCAGGGTGGAACCACGGACGTCAGGGTCAGTAGTGGCTGCATCCCTCTACCCTCCACCTCTACACCATCCTCCCTGTCCATAAGCTGGATTAATCGCCTCGAGACAATGTTGCTCGGAATTTCCAAACTTCCATTCAATATGAAGCAGCCCAGGATTTTTATTTATTATTTATTATTTATCGTATGGTTTTCACAAGTATACAGGAATATATACATACAATTAAATGGAAATATCCAAATTTAACAGCCAGTCCAGAGCACTTTCTGTCACTTTATGTAAACTCTCCAAGTCACCATCAAATGTTCGCAGTGGACATTGCTTGACGATGTGCCCTACGGTTTGCTCCTCTGCCCCGCAGTCACAGTCAGAAGATGGAAGGAAACCCCACTTCTTCATGTTGTGAGCACACCTCCCTTGACCAGTCCTGATGCGGTTCAGCCTCGACCAGGTTTGGCGTGGTAGATGGAATCCCTCAACCTTCTTGGATGGATCTCGCACGAGGTGGCCGTTGTGCGGTGGATTTTCGTTCCAGCGTTCTTGCCAGTTGGAGGTCACGTCGAAGCATGGGGTGCTTTCTGTGTCACACCAGGTAGGTTTTCGTGATTTCAGACGACACGCTGGGGAATCCCTTAGAGCATCATACAAGGGAGAGTTCTTGTGAGCCTCGACATTCTTTATCAATTTCACCTTAGCTGCTTTCCTCCTCAGATCTTGCGGAGCAATGTTAGCCAGGACAGGTAACCACTGAATGGGCGTAGACATGACAATGCCAGTGATAATCCTCACGGCTTCATTAAGTTGGACGTCAATCTTTGTCGTGTGAGCGCTGTTTTCCCACACTGGCGCGCAGTATTCCCCAGCAGAATACACAAGAGAGAACGCAGCAGAGCGTAGGGTATTGGCGTCCGCACCCCAATTGCTGCCATCAATCTTACGAAGTAAGTTCACTCTTGAGGCGAGTTTCTTTGAAAGCTTTAAGCACTCTTCTTTGAATGTCAAGGATCGATCTAGAGTGATACCTAGGTATACCGGATTGTAGTTATGTGGCACTTCAATTCCGTCAAAAGTCACATGTAGCTTCCTTTAGGCTTCTTTATTATTCAGGTGGAATGCCGTAACCTCAGTTTTATTTGGGTTTGGTTGAAGTCTCCATTTATGGAAGTAATCACTTAATTTAGTCAGGTCACTTGTCAGTACCTGCACGCAGTGATTGAGGTCGTTACTCTGGAAGACTAATGCTAGGTCATCTGCATACTGGATTTTCGTGGTGTTCGTGTCTGGCATGTCATGTATATATAGGTTAAATTGGATGGGGGCCAGAACAGAGCCCTGGGGAATGCCATTATTTAGCGTCCTCCATCCGCTAGATTGTCCATTCAGGAATACATTATAGCGTCTGTCCGAGAGCGTGTTGTTCGTTGGGAATGTAAGTTTTTGGCATGGATGATTTGGAGAAGCTTCAACATCAGTCCTTCCCTCCACACAGTGTCATAAGCTGCTGTGAGGTCCACAAGACGTCGTTGGAACCCAGTTTCTACTAATCCCAAGATAATCTTAGGCTATATTTAATGTCAATACGAATACACGAAAAAAAATTAAAGAATCATAACATAGAATCTTTTACCGCTTCTGCACTGTAGTCAGCTCTGGAGCCTAAACTATAATAGCGAGGTGAGTGTACTTAGTACAAACTTGCAGAACTCACAAACATCTACATTCATTTTGTGAACATCCCTTACGCTGTGGCTAAGCCATGTCTCCAGCATATCCTTTCTTCCAGGAGTGCTAGTCTTGCAAGTTTCGCAGGAGAGCTTCTGTGAAGTTTGGAAAGTAGGAGGCGAGGTACTGGCAGAAGTAAAGTTGTGAGGCGGCATCGTGAGCCGTGTCGGGATAGCACAGTCGGTAGTGCCCTTGCCCGCGAAAGGCAAAGGTCCCAGTTTCGAGACCCGGTTCCGGCACACAATTTTAATCTGCCAGGAAGTTTCATATCAGCGCACACTCCGCTGCAGAGTTAAAGTTTTATTCTGGAAACATCCCTTAGGCAGGGGCTAAGCCATGTCTCTACCATATCCTTTCTTCCAGGAGTGCAAGTCTTGCAAGTTTCGCAGGAGAGCTTCTGTGAAGTTTGGAAAGTAGGAGGCAAGGTAATGGCTGAAGTAAAGTTGTGAGGCGGAATCGTGAGTCGTTTCGGGATAGCTCAGTCGGTGGAGAGCTTGCCCGCGAAAGGCAAAGGTCCCAGGTTCGAGTCCCGGTTCCGGCACACAATTTTAATCTGCCAGGAAGTCCCATATCAGCGCACACTCCGCTGCAGAAAGTTTCATTCTGGAAACATCCCTTAGGCTGTGGCTAAGCCATGTCTCCACCATATCCTTTCTTCCAGGAGTGCTAGTCTTGAATGGTTCGCAGGAGAGCTTGTGTGAAGTTTGGAAAGTAGGAGGCGAAGTACTGGCGGAAGTAAAGTTGTGAGTCGTATCGGGATAGCTCATTCGGTGGAGTGCTTGCCCGCGAAAGGCAAAGGTCCCAGGTTCGAGTCCCGGTTCCGGCACACAATTTCAATCTGCCAGGAAGTTTCATATCAGCGCACACTCCACTGCAGAGTGAAAGTTTCATTCTGGAAACATCCCTTAGGCTGTGGCTAAGCCATGTCTCCCGCATATCCTTTCTTCCAGGAGTGCTAGTCTTGCAAGTTTCGCAGGAGAGCTTCTGTGAAGTTTAGAGAGTAGGAGGCGAGGTACTGGCAGAAGTAAAGTTGTGAGGCGGCATCGTGAGCCGTGTCGGGATAGCACAGTCGGTGGAGCGCTTGTCCGCGAAAGTCAAAGGTCCCAGGTTCGAGTCCCGGTTCCGGCACACAATTTCAATCTGCCAGGAAGTTTCATATCAGCGCACACTCCGCTGCAGAGTGAAAGTTTCATTCTGGAAACATCCCTTAAGCTGTGGCTAAGCCATTTCTCCACCATATCCTTTCTTCCAGGAGTGCCAGTCTTGCAAGTTTCGCAGGAGAGCTTGTGTGAAGTTTGGAAAGTAGGAGGCGAGGTACTGGCGGAAGTAAAGTTGTGAGTCGTATCGGGATAGCTCATTCGGTGGAGTGCTTGCCCGCGAAAGGCAAAGGTCCCAGGTTCGAGTCCCGGTTCCGGCACACAATTTCAATCTGCCAGGAAGTTTCATATCAGCGCACAGTCCACTGCAGAGTGAAAGTTTCATTCTGGAAACATCCCTTAGGCAGGGTCTAAGCCATGTCTCCACCATATCCTTTCCTCCAGGAGTGTTAGTCTTGCATGGTTCGCAGGAGAGCTTCTGTGAATTTTGAAAAGTAGGAGTCGAGGTACTGGCGAAAGTAAAGTTGTGGTGCGGCATCGTGAGTCGTGTCGGGATAGCACAGTCGGTAGAGCGCTTGCACGCGAAAGACAAAGGTCCCATGTTCAAGTCCCGGTTCCGGCACACAATTTTAATCTGCCAGGAAGTTTCATTTGATTATTTTATTTTATTTAATTATGTTGACTAACCTGTTCCAATACCTTTTTATCTAAGATGATGGTCCTCGACCGAAACTAGTCGATTTTAAGAATTTTAAAAAACAGCTGGTGGTTAAAGATGAATTTTATTAAATACATGGCAGCTGTTAGCTCTGACCTTAACAAAACTCTGATCAGCATATCATGGTGGTGGGCGAATGGTGTTGACAGCAGTCAGTATTGGCCTCTGTGTAGTTTAGTTTGGTGGCTTGACTGGTCAGAGATATAGAGCCGATATTCTTCGATCTTTTGTTGTGCCCTATGCGAGTGCCATAGGAGACGGGTTCCTTCTGGCAAACAATAACGTTCGTCCCCACAGAGCTACACTAGTGGACGAAATGTTTGAAGCTGTGGGAATTCAGCGAATGGAGTGGCCAGCTTGTTCAACCGGACTTAAACGCGATTGGTGACGGGCAATGATCCTATCGTTAGTGGGGAGGGGTGGGCAAGTTTGAAGCCGTTACTCTTACGGGAATTAGTTTCATAACTACGAGTTTGAGTACTGTGGGCAGGGCGAAGCTGGGAATTTGTATCTGACAGGAGGCGTGCTTAGGTAGTCCTTGCAGGTGCGGTGATCACTGTGTCCCCAGTGGTGTAGGGTCAGTGCAACTGCCTAGAAAGCAGGAGACCCAATCTCAGTTGATGTCATGTATTCTGTGAATTATGCTTTTGTGCGCGGTACTGCACGTTATATGTTATGTATTTGTGAGTCATGACAGTGAGTTCTGTAAATTCCTAGAACGTGTAAATACGACGTTTGCAGCTAAGCATCAGAAAACGATCTGGATTCCGCGTACGGAGATTCACAATATTCACAAGTATAAGGAACGGAAGGTTTAAACTTCCTGGCAGATTAAAATTGTGTGCTGGAACACCGGGACTCGAATCTGGGATCTTTACCTTTCGCGGGCAAGCACTGTATTTTAGGGTACAATAGCAGCACTGTACTTTGATAGATAACTTCGAAGCACTGTATTTTAGGGTACAATAGCAGCACTGTACTTTGATATATACTTTCAAAGTACCGTATTTTAGGGTACAATTGCAGTGGAGGGTACAATCGCAGCACTGTCCTTTGATATATAATTTCGAAGTACTGTATTTTACGGTACAATCGCAGCACTGTACTTTGATAGATAATTTCGAAGCACTGTATTTTAGCATACAATCGCAGCACTGTACTTAGAAAGATATTTTCGAAGCACTGTATTTTAGGGTACAATCGCAGCAGTGTACTTTGATAGATTATTTCTTAAGCACTGTATTTTGGCATAGCACTGTACTTTGATAGATACTTTCGAAGCACTGTATTTTAGCATACAATCGCAGCACTGTACTTAGAAAGATATTTTCGAAGCACTGTATTTTAGGGTACAATCGCAGCAGTGTACTTTGATAGATTATTTCTTAAGCACTGTATTTTGGCATAGCACTGTACTTTGATAGATACTTTCGAAGCACTGTATTTTAGCATACAATCGTAGCACAGTACTTTGATATATAATTTCGATGCACTGTATTTTATGGTACAATCGCAGCACTGTACTTTGATAGTTACTTTGAAGCACTGTATTTTAGGGTACGATCGCAGCACTGTCCTTTGATAAATATTTTCAAAGCACTGTATTTTAGGGTACAATCGCAGCACTGTATTTTATTCTACAATCGCAGCACTGTACTTTGACAGATAATTTCGAAGCTCTGTATTTTATGGTACACTCGTAGCACTGAACTTTGACAGATAATTTCGAAGCAGTGTATTTTAGGGTACAATAGAGGAACTGTACTTTGATAGATAATTTCGAAGTACTGTATTTTACGGTACAATCGCAGCACTGTACTTTGATAGATAACTTCGAAGCACTGTATTTTACGGTACAATCGCAGCACTGTACTTTGATAGATACTTTTGAAGCACTGTATTTTAGCAATGTCGAAATATTCCACTATACTAATAAGTAAAAAAGCTGTATGTTTGGCCTGATCCCCTAGTATAGTGGAGTAGTTCCTAGTATGTTAGAGACCCGTTCTACAGGCCTTGCCACTGGTGCTGCAGGTTGAGTGGCGGGAGTTCCTGGAGGCGGTGTTCTCTGGCGTGGAAAACGTGACGCTGCGACTAGATGGCCCAGACGCCGACCTGGTGGCCGTGCTCGACGTGGACTACGTCACCAGCATGGCCGCCGTGCTGGCCAACCACACAGCGGACACCCTCTGTGAGTGCCTCACCAGAACAATGCACTCCACCAGTAGGCTGGCTCCACTACTGCACTCGCTGCTGCTACCGTTATCTGACTTGAAAAGGCTGGACCGGTTCAGTGGCGGACTAAGGCTGTTGGAGGCCCGGGGCGGTGGCGAAAGGAAATGAGGTCTCCCCCGACGGCTACTTGGAGATACATTTCTTACGATAAGAAAGGACTGGTGGCTCCCAGGACGAGAGTCACAGGACAGTCGAAAAAAATACCTTTCGAGATTTGGATGCCCCAGTAGAACGAGATGCCAAGAGCGCTCACAAAAAAAAAAAAAAATAAAAAAAAAATAAAAAATAAATAAATAAAAGTGCTTTGCAGGTTCTAACGTCCATCACCTCATTTCGGAATGACTCAAACTGAGCCCTAATATATTCCTGAATCACGGAAAATATTTATTAGTTCACAGTCTATAACGAAGTTGAACTTATCTTATATGCTGGCTGAAGTCCATTGCGTTGTGAGCTTTCTTCGGCATTCACTAAAGCATTTGATTTTATAGGATCTTTTCATAAATTAAAACCATCTCAGTTGATATGGAAACGATTTTATTTCCACTTAAACATTGCACAATAAAAAAATGAAGCAGCAAGCCAACAGAGCTGCTTACAGGTTTCTGGCCGCTCAACAACTCTATAGAAGACAGAACAAACAATGGTTTCTCTCAAACATCTTTCTACGTAACTGCGTAATAAGATTGATGACAAAGTTTTGTAATTCATAATTACACAATATTCTTTTACATTAAATATGACAAAATACAGAAATTAAAACATTACATTTAAGCTTAGACTATTTGTCTCAATGTATGTACTTGTTTCATGAAATTTGTATTTAAATGTAGTACACTAATTTAACGTCATCCTTTTGACTAGTATTTACAGTGCTCAAATTATTTACATTATGTGTGTTTTCGAAATGCACACATATTTGTTTTGCCAATATTGTGTAGGCGTACTATTATTGTAACATGGAATTTTAATGAGTTTCAGTTTGCGGTCAAATTATTTATTAATACGGATTTGTATGTGGTTGTCGTAGTTTTGTTAATTTCGAAGATAGTTTCTTAGTACCAAACGGATTATTAGTTTTAGTGCATGAAAAATTATCAGTATTTAATTTAGGATCTAGTGATATATAAAACATGGTCTGCCCTAATTTATTTAAACAATAGGTATATATGAAATCATGTTGTGCAATAGTTTATAACATGTAGCATTATTGTTTTTATACAAATTAGTATCTATATAGGTTCAGCAATTTCCGAAACCAAGTGTAATGCATTTTTAGTGTTTGCAGCTATTATTTACAAAAGTATTAAAAACTAAAAATTACGTAAAGAGACAGCCAAAGTTACATTTAAAACAACGTACTATTTGTTAAAGGTATTTTACTAATAGTGTTAATAGAATTTCCAACTGAAGGTGAAAATGAGATAATATCACATGTCCAGTAATAAAGTTTTACTTTAGGTGTCAGATATTTCGTGTTTCTATGTTGGCAACTGATTTTTAGGAGTTTGCAACACAGCAGAAACGTTACAAGGTATTTGGAGGCCCTACAAGAACGGAGGCCCGGGATGGTCCTCCCCTCCGCCTCCCCCACCCCCTTAGTCCTCCGCTGGTGCGGTTATGCTCCCCACATCACTTTGCAACCTATACGCACTTTACCCTGTTTACTGTTGTCGAGCCATGACGTCTCTGTACAGTTTCTGCCTCGCTCTCCCCTCTTATCAAGTTTCATACCCGCGTACACTCCGCTTCAGAGTGAAAATTTCGGTCTGACTAATCCATGTTAGAATGAATCCCTCTTTGGTGTCGCCTCATTCAGTCAGTTTCTAACGTGAAGCTATATTCTCTCCAGTTATTTTCAGTGTCCTTAAATTTTTTGTATCCCATCCTCGTCGCCACTTTTGTGTCCCAGCCTCGTCGCCGCTTTTGTGTCTCGTTTCCGTCGTAGGTGTCGGTGGCCGAGTAGAAAGACCAACACAGGAATAAAGATAGCACGCTGGTGCAGGTACGGAGAGGAGCAGCCAGAAACTAGAAACACTAGAGTAAATTAGAACGAGATATATATTGCACAGAATTTATACAATACTTAACTTTTACATAGTACTGCAGAATGTTGATACATAGTTGAGCTAGAGTCCTGCCTAGTGCCTAACTGATAGCCAAGTCTTCACTGGTGCCTATCGGATTCCGAAGTCTTTACTGGTTCCTAACTCAGTCCCAAGTGAACGATGTCGTTCACTGGTGGCCACGAGCGGAGTTGCCGCAGAGGGCGCTCGTGGCTGTCGTCGTAAGAACGCCGCGCCGTGCGTGCATGGCGGCGCGCGGCGAAAGTAGGTGGCGCGCACTTTGGACTTGTGCGACACCACAAAATTTGTTACTCGATCCCCTCATGTAGTCTTCAGCATGCTTTATAGCTTCATGGCTACATGGCACATGGCTACTAGAGCTCTGCATATTGGCGAATTTGCTTGCTTGTACTCGCTCGATCGCGCTGCTCTCGGTTATATTCCAATCACATGATGGAACTACACGCGTATCATTTTATTTATTCACTACTCTTATATTCTACCTGGTTTACAATAAATAATACGAAACACGAAAGAGAAAGACTACATAAACTTTTGTAATGTGTACATTAGGTTATGAACAATTACGTTTCGTACCCCGGTAAGAAGAGTGACACATTTCCAAAACCGACAGATTTTAGTTTATCATCGAAAAAAATATTTGACGTACTCCACCTTTTTGTGTCCCAACTTCGTCGCCGCTTTTGTGTCCCAGTCCGTCGCAGGTGTCGGTGGCCGAGTGGAATGAGACCGACACAGGAATAAAGATAGCACGCTGGTGCAGGTACGGAGGGGAGCAGCCAGAAACTATAAACACTCGAGTAAATTAGAAAGAGATATATATTGCACAGAATGCTGATACATAGTTGTTAGAGGCCTGCCTAGTGCCCGTACAATAGTCAAGTCTTCACTGGTGCCTATCCGATTCCGAAGGTCCCAACTGGTTGCTATCTCAGTCCCAAGTGAACGATGTCGTTCAGCGGTGGCCACGAGCGGAGTTGCAGCAGAGGGCGCTCGTGGCTGTCGTCGTGAGAACGCCGCGCCGTGCGTGCATGGCAGCGCGCGGCGAAAGTAGGTGGCGCGCACTTTGTACTTGTGCGACACCACACACCTGGACCAAAAAGTGACATCTTTTTATCGCAGTTCGTCCTATTGAGGAGAACAGTATAATTTATGTTGTAGGACAGTCCATAATATTTGTCATGACAAGAAAATTGTTGCTAATCTCAACTATTATAGTTTTGAGTTATGTCACTGTTCAAGACGGAGTGCGATTTAAGTTTCTTCCCTAATATTATATACTTATTGGTTCATGTTTAGAAAATTTCGTTTCATTTTCTATTTTTGTAATGTATTAGGTGGAAATACTATGTCCATATTTCTGATTATTAGTATTATAATTACAATGAATGGTCAGAATATAATGGACCCGTTTTGGATGAAGCCTGTTTCTTTTGTCGGAGATTAGAATCCCTGCGGCACTGACACATCTTTCACTTAGCTGTGTTTGAGGCCGGAACGCAAAATAGCACCTAGGTCCGTGACCAAAAAAATATTATGAACGTGCGTATTACTCCTAAATTTAAAAAATGCTTCCTCAATATGGTTCTTAATATATTCCCCGGATTTCTTCTTCTCAGAAAAATGGGTTGTTCCTTAATGTTCACTGTTTATCAACAAAGTGCGCAATAACAGACACGTAACCTTTTTTTCAATACGGACCGGTCCACAAATCAGCTGTGCACGCGCATGCATCTGCGTCTACAGTCTGGAGAATGCTGGGCATAAAATTTGCCCTCATTCCATCGGCTTGTCTTTCTATGTTTCGTGCCACTGCCGTAGGATGAGGCAGAATGTTGGAGACGTCCATCTGTCCAAATTCCGAACCAATATTTGCAAGCTCCTGGCAAAAAGAACGACATCCATTTCCTGAAATCAGTGTAAATGGACGAAGATCCCCGACTCCTCCGGCAACTATGACGCCTCGCAGGAGGATGGATGACAACACGCCATTGTTTTTACTGTAGGCTTCCCGGACAGAGTATTTGACAGTTATTTTGCCGCAAGACGTCAGCCATCAGAGCAGTTCTATCCCAGGCAGTCACCTGCTGATGAGTTCAGTCGACCTATGGGAAGGAGCCCATTGCCTTACCCTAGACGAGGTCGCTCCCCGACGCGCCGCAGCCGTTCACCGTCGCCGTACAGAGGTACCAGCCGCTCCTCTAGCCGCCGCGCCCAGGAAAACTAAGCGAGGCGACCATCTACTGAGGTGAGGACGCCGAAGATGAAAATCCTCCGTGGACGATAGTCACTGAGGTGACGGGAAATCTCACTGATGTCGTAATAGACGGCCAACATGTCCGGGCACTGGTCGATTCAGGGACTTCCTTCTCTGTACTGTCGAATGACTCCCACCGAAAACTAGAGAAGATAATATTCTGTGATACAAGAGCTACTGTGCTGAAGTCTGCAAATGGAAAATACGTCCAGCCGGCAGGAACATGTGTCGCAAGAATAACTATTAACAACAGGTCGCAGCCGTTTGAATTTGTCGTTTTTAACAAAATGTAGTCATACGGCATCCTCGGGACTTTCTTCAGGCATCCCAGGCTGTCATCGACTGTGGAAGATCTGAGCTACAAACAAGCCCTTCCGACGAGTATACGTAACATGTACTTCCCTGGGAGGTTGTTTGCTGTCGAGAATGTTGATATCCCGCCGTTAACAATGAGAAGATTTCCATTCAGAAGCCGAGATGACTAGCTGAACCGTGAAGTGCTTCTCGATCGCTAAAAGCTAATCAATAGAACGAAGGAATCTAAACGAAGGCTTCCACGTCCGTTCTCATTTTTGATAAAACTCTTCCGGGTACTGGACCGCATCGTGAATATATCAAATGTTTCACCGACGTTTCGGCCAGTATTGCAAGCGGCCATCTTCTGGGTATTACGTTTACTGCTGGATGAAGGAAAGCTGGTGTCTTAAAAATTGAACGTTGCCAGTTATGATTGGTGATTTCGGCTCGCTTTCGTTGGTGTTTCCTTTATTTCTTTCTATTGGTGGACAAGTCGGTGAAATATTTGATATATTGACGATGCGGTCCAATGCCCAGAAGAGTTTCATCAGAACGAAGGAAGTCTACATACCAGCGGCTATCATAAGCATTACAGGGGTTCGAGGAGAGCTTTGGATCATTAATTTTCACGAGCAAAAATGTTTGTTAAGCTTATGGGACTCAACTACGGGGTCATCAGTCCCTAAACTTACAAACTACTTAAGAACTATCTTATACTAAAGACGGCACAAATATCCATGCTCGAGGGGGGGGGGGTTCGAACCACCGACCGTAGTGGCCGTGCAGACCGTGACTGAAGCGCCTCAGTCTCCTCGGCCACCGCGGCCGGCTTTCACGAGCAATCGCAACTCATCCCTAAGGAATAGTATATTGGAACAGCTGAACCAGTGCAGGGATGAAGTACCCTTTATAAAAAGATGATCTTTGTATGCCTGTACACTGCTCTCAGCTTTGTGCTGCAAACAGCGCTCGTGTTACTTGGACGGCTAGCTTACAATTATCAGCTCAGTTCGCTACATCGTAAAAACGAATTAGTGTACTGTATTTCTGCACCGTTTTGACTCCTCGTGACACAATGGCCCAGAAATATCAATGTGTACCATGATAGCATACATGTACCATTCACCAGACAATTGCATACCTTTCTGTTGTGCAGGTGGTAGTTGAATGGTGGTAGATGGAACTTGGGGGCTAGCAGGGAAGTGCAGCGTGTTGTGCTGTTCTACAACTACATCTACGTGACGCTTTCCCCCCTGTAACGTGATAAAACAAAATGAGCTGCCCTTCTCTGAACCTTCTCAATATCTTCCGTCAGTCCCACCTGGTTAGGGTCCCACAAGGGGCAACAGTGCTCCAGGAGAGGACGCACAAGTGTGATGTAGGCAGTCTCTTTGGTGGAGCTGGTGCATCTTCGAAGCGTTCTGCCAATGAAACGTAACCTTTCATTCGCCGTCCCCACAATATTTTCTATGTGTTCTCTCCAGTCAAAGTTGTTCGTAATTGTAACTCCTAGGTATTTGGTAGAATTTACGACCTTAAGGTTTGACTGATTTATCGCTTAACTGAAGTTCAGCTGATTTCTTTTAGTGGTCATGTGTATCACTTCACACTTTTCTTTATTTAGTGTCAATTGCCAATTTTCGCACCATGCAGAAATTTTGTCTAAATCGCTTTGCAGTTGCTTTTGGTCCTCTGTTGACTTCACTAACCGATAAACGACAGCATCATCCGCGAACAGTCTAAGCGAGCTATTCAGATTGTCTCCTAAATCGTTTATAAACACGAGGAAGAGTAGGGGACCAATAACGCTTCCCTGTGGAACGCCAGATATCACTTCTGTTTTACTCGATGACTTACCGTCAATTACAACGAACTGTTTCCTTTCTGATAGGAAATCGTGAATCCAATCGTCTTTGGGTACGGATCTTTCGCTGAGTGATCGGTTGTAAATTATAGCTAAGTACGGAGCTATTTCATCAGCATACTCTGAGAGGAATCTAGTTGGTATACAATCTGGCCCGGAAGATTTATTTTTGTTTAGTGACTTAAGTTGTTTTACTACTCCAGGAACATCTACTTCTAAGTTTCGCATGCTGGCAGCTGTTCTTGGATTGAATACTGGAGTGTTCACTTCGTCTTCTTTCCCTGACGAACGCCAGATATCACTTCTGTTTTACTGGATGACTTACCGTCAATTACTACGAACTGTGTCCTTTCTGATAGGAAATCGTGAATCGATCCGCACAATTGTTTCAGGGATGTCGCTGTGGTGGCAGATGTTCCGCGTGCTGTCGCCTCACACGGACCGCGCCATGCGGCAGCTCCGGCACAACTACCTGGAGGCGGCTCTGGGCATCCAGTTCCGGCAGGCCAGGTGCGTAGCATCCGCAGCTTACAAAGTCTCCACTCTGATCAATGTTGACTCTGCTCCAGTATGAAACTGCCAGGCCCAATTAAAATTACTCTGCCGCACATGAAAATATCGCGTGTAACGAAGCATGTCGGGACTTATTCCCATCTGCTTGCATTACTGAACCTCCCGATACCAGTGTTGCATAACAATAGGTACGAATGTAATTAGACTATCATCATTTTCTTTTCCAAAACTTGTGTTACTTTTTTTTTCTAACAATAGCTGAAACATCCCCTAGGCTGTGGCTAAGCCATGTCTCCACTATATCCTTTCTTCCAGGAGTGCTAGTCTTGCAAGTTTCGCAGGAGAACTTCTGTGAAGTTTGGAAAGTAGGAGGCGAGGTACTGGCGGAAGTAAAGTTGTGAGGCGGCATCGTGAGTCGTGTCGGGGTAGCTCAGTGGTCAGTCTGCGTCAGGCAGTGCAGCGGTGCGGACGGACTGTTTACGTCCCGCCGCCGGGTCTGCTGCTCGCATGTGTTTACGTGGCACAGTCGCCTTCGCTTGCGTAATTTACTTAGAACCATAATGGCCCACTCCTGGCGAAAATCAACATTGAAAATCAGTTTTTCGAATGAATATGCACGACCGAAGGCACTTGAAGTCGAACAATTTCTTAGAGACGAAGTGAAGATTGACTGTAACGATCTTATCGGCATCCACTTCTCTATAGTGAGCAGTGTAGTGTATGTGAAGCTTACCAGCGACGCCGTCTGTGAGAAGATTCTAAACAGATCAAGAAATGGACTCAAATTCCGTCACTCAGATGGAAATATCGGTGAAGTGACTATCGAACAAGCAGGTCTTGGACTACGAACAATTAGAGTGTTTGAACTTCCGTTTGAAGTACCTTCAGACGTGGTTGTTTCTGCGCTGCGCCCTTATGGGAACGTTATTAGCCACATGGCCGAGAAATGGGCTCAATTTACAACATATCCGGTATTCAATGGGGTGCGGCAGGTACGCATTGAATTGACCAAACACGTGCCATCTTATCTATATATTGGAGGGTGCCGTGCCATCATAATTTATGATGGCCAGCCGAAGACGTGCTCCGGTTGTGGCCAAGAAGGTCACGTTCGTTCCAGCTGTATGCAGCGCAGAATAACGCAGTTACCACCTGGTGATGAACGGATCCCATCGGCACCGACGACGCTTCCATTGACATATGTACAGGTTCTTCAAAATGAACCCAGCCAACAGCCTGTGCCGACACCACTTGATGACACCGTGCCAAACACGGTAGAACTTCAGGGCAACGAGGACAGGATGGAGGCTACACCTGTGCCTGCTCCTGAACGTCACGTGAGGAAGGAAACGAAGTGTCTCCGAAGGAGGGAACAGATGCCGCCTCTATGGTCGTGCCTACCGCCGCCTTCGTGCCAGACAGTCAGAATACCCAGACTTCGTCTGATACTGACGTACACGTGCGAAAACAACGGTCACCACAGAGAAGGAAGAAACGTCGGCTTGCTCCGTCTGATATCAGCCGATCACAATCTAATGATGAATCCCAAGACCTTCTACCATCAGAAGACCCTAAAGTGGAACTTCCTGCCTCACTCCAGTCGGAAGCGGAATCAACACGGCGTATGACTATAACTCCTACTACAGATGATGACCAGCAGTCAGCCATTCGTCAGTCGTACACTGACGACACATCAATGCATGTTGACTCACCAGGGGCTTCAACTGACGAGCAGCGTCCAAGCAACGCAGCATGGCACGAAGATATTGAAGATAATTCATCCACAGGTGACGTAGCAACAGATGTTGCTACTAAACTAAATGTATGCTAATCGATGAGGGTTTGGGGGAGAATGTGCCACCTGATCTTCGTGTTACAATGAGCATCCCTGTAAATATGGCACAAGGGCAGGCTTACAGAATTGGATCTATCAACATTAATACAATCCAAACGCAGATAAAGTTTCAGTTATTCCGTGACATGATGCGGGCGTCAGATCTAGATATTGCCCTTCTACAAGAAGTTCGCCTCGAGTCATTTCCAGATATTTCTGGTTATGATACATATCAAACGCCATCTTCTTCCAACGGTAGTGGGACGGCCGTACTTCTGAGAGAAGGTATTGTCGTTGAAGACGTCACTTATTTACCATCGGGCAGGGGCCTTGCTGTGACATTCCATGGTGTCCGGATCATCAACGTTTATGCTCCCTCCGGCTCGGACAAACGAAGGGAACGCTCGCACTTCTACTCAGAAGAGATAGCTCCACTGTTTGCAGGTCAATACGATCACATTATTCTTGGAGGAGACTTCAACTGTGTGCTCGCCATAAAGGACCAAATTCCTCATTTTACCACGTGCCAAAAACTTAAATTACTTATTCAAGAACTGGACCTGATAGACACATGGGAGCATAAGCATGGTGATCGACCTGGATACACTTTTTTCACCAGCCATTCTGCGAGCCGTCTGGACCGAGTCTATGTCTCCCGCGGACTCACAACGGCAACACTTGATGCCGAGCTGTGGCCTACCGCCTTCTCGGACCACATCGCCTATATTTGTACAGTTTCTCTTCGACGGCAGGGCGTGTGGCGAAGTCGAGGTACTTGGAAGTTAAACGTTGCACATCTTAAGGATCCCGAGTGCAGACAGCATATAGAAGCGACGTGGAACAACTGCCAGAGACGTCTTACGGCATATCCTTCAACGATTCGATGGTGGCTCGAGTGTGCTAAGCCAGCTTTGCGTCGCACGTTGGTACAGTATGGACGTGACAAAATGAGTTGGCATCGACGAACCATGGAATTTTACTTTACGGCACTCCGTGAGCTTGCTAGCCAAGCACCGTCTCCTGAACGACAGATTGCAATTCAGCGGATTAAGGCGAAGATTACTTTACTTATGCGCCGCCGTCTTGAGGGAACAGTGATACGTGTGAGATGTCAAGATCGAGTCGCTGGAGAACCTCCTTCCATGCATCACGTTATTCGAGAGAAGCAACGGTGTAGAAGAGCGCTGGTGCACGCTATTGATACCCCAGATGGTCGTCGACTGACATCTCAGAATGACATCGCCACTGCTTTCGTGGACCACTATCGACAGTTGTATGCAGAAGAAGATCAGGATGCTATAGCAATGGAAGAAGTGCTCGACTCCATGCCTGGTACTCTTGATGGGGAGTCTGTGCAGACCCTTACAGATACGATTACTGCTGATGATCTCGCTGACGCTCTACGCAGGGGAGCAACAAACAAATCCCCAGGCCCAGATGGCCTCCCGCTGGAGTTCTACCGCGCCTTTCAAGACATCATGGCTCCTCGCTGGATAGAAATGTATAAAGAACTGACGATACCTGACGTCCCACTCCCACCTGCTTTTGTCGAAGGCCTGATCATTCCAGTCCCGAAGAAGTCCAGGGGACAAAAAGTGGAACATTTTCGGCCGTTAACCATGCTGAACTGCGACTTCAAGATTTTTACCAGGATCCTCGCTTCCAGACTCCGGCGTGTCTTGCATCAAGTCGTATCTACGGATCAAACATGTCTTGGTGGCAGAAGTAACATCCAGACAGCACTAAGTGATTATCGTGACATCATAGCCTTGGCCGAGACTTGCCGCATTCGTGGTGTCTTAGTGTCCGTAGACCTGGACCATGCTTTTGATAGGGTGAGTCATGACTTTCTTGAAGCAGTGCTGCGAAGAATGGCGTTTCCTCCCGCCTTTATACACACCGTCCTGCGGCTTCTCCGATGCGCCACCTCACGTGTACTGATCAATGGACGTGTGGCAGGCACTGTTACCATTTCGCGATCTGTACGACAAGGCTGTCCGCTATCGATGATTCTTTTTGCCATTGCGCTTGAGCCATTGTTACATGGACTGCAATGTCGACTGTCTGGAATGAAGATGAGGGACCGGTCCTTTATCTGTCGCGCATATGCTGATGACCTTCTGTTCTTGGCTCAATCAGGGGACGAAGTGCGGATAGCACTAGAATGGATTACCAAGTACGGAACTACTGCGGGCAGCCGTATGAATCTGACCAAGTCTGCCGCTATGAACATTGGCAGGGGTCTTCCTGAAGGAAGCGTGGCCCCGCTACAATCAGTGGACAAGCTCAAGTGTTTAGGGATAACCTTCACGCGCGACATTCGACGAACCTCGGCAGTCAACTACAAACGCCTTCTTCAGGTACTACGAGCTAACGTCCGAAGCAATCTACTACGGTCGTTAGACTTAATACAACGAGTTGCTTTCGTGAACATCCATCTGGCGTCTAGGATACCGCACCTGGCCCAGATTCTACCGATGCCGAAGACGATGGCAACAAGACTGCTGGCTGTGTTTGGATACTTCGTGAGTGCCGGCCTTATCTTCAAAGTCCGTTATGAAACATTAACTCTCCCCCCTCGAGACGGAGGTCTTGGGCTTGTCAATGTACATGTCAGAGCGTCTGCCCTTTATGTCAGTACAATGATTAAGCTGTGGAAACATCGCCAGACCGGAATATCTGGGATTCTGATCGACGAACTTGCTCCTATATCTCTAATGCCGCCCATAGCAGTAGCGCATATCTCTACCCATCTCTCACATATTAAGACATTTTTTATAGAATATAGTTACGTCCATGAAGACTTGCCCCATACACGGACTCCAACGACACGTGATGTGTACCGCATAATGATGAAAGGCCACACCCGGAATTTCGTGGAGAGGCGACATCCAACAATCAGATGGCCCGTGGTCTGGCGTTCTGTGCATCATGGCCTCCTCGATACAGATGCTCGTGCTACCTGGTATCTGGTTGTCAATGGAAAATACATGACGCGACATCGGCTGCATGCAATTAAGATGACGGACTCTCCACACTGCCCTCAGTGTCACGTGTTAGACACTGATGAACATCGGCTGATGTGTGGACCTGCTGCAGAGGTGTGGCTGTTCATAAAGAAAATACTTGCCTTTCTTTGTCGTACAGCTCCACACACTATTGAACCGCAGTCACTTCTATTTCCGGACGAGAGCTTTTTTCCACGCACAAAGACTAATGCAGTGAACTGGATCAAAGGCCTATCTATATATTATTTGTTTCACGATCGAGAAAAGAGTGTGCTTGATTTTTGGACGTTCCTCCAAGATCGCTTCACGTCTCTACTACATAATTCAAGACACCGACAATACTATGCCAATTTTCTGGGTAGTGTTTTCCTGGATCCTCCCCACAGCTTGGGTGTGCCGGGTATGAGACGATAATTTAGTATGAATGATCCCTCGGAAGAATGAACCTATGTAACGGATGAAAACAATTTATTCGAGAAGACGTGCCCGGAACTCGCGTGAGGAACAGAAATTCAGCTAATGTCTATCCGCATATGGTCGGTGTGCAGTCACCATTTATGTTTGTTCCGCCGGGAGGGCGGTCTTATTTATGTTCACTGTCAGACGCTATTAATGCTGTACTTCATGTAGAGATATTTTACTTCCAGTGAAAATCCTCACAAAAGAAGGAGATATTTTTCTTTTCCTTTCTTTTATTTTCTCTTTCATTGATATATATAGAAATAAAATGAAGTGCGTAAAACTTTAAATAAATTTAAAAAAAAAGTGACAAAAAAAAATAAAACAAAAAAAAATGGATAAGGCATCGGTCTCCTAAAAAAAACAAAAAAAAAACAAAAAAAAAGTGGTAGAGCGGTTGCCCGCGAAAGGCAAAGGTCCCAGGTTCGAGTCCCGGTTCCGGCACACAATTTTAATCTGCCAGGAAGTTTCAATAGCTGAACTTGTTTTCTATTATTTTGTTCACTGATTCTTTAGTCGCTTCTTGATAGAACTTATTCATTATGAAGATTAAAATACACAACTGTGTTTGTTCTACGGTTTTGTTTATTCTGTAAATCGAATGTTGAAATGTTTGTTAATCTTATGGGACTTAACTATGGGGTCATCAGTCCCTAAACTTACAAACTACATATCAACTACCTTATACTAAAGATGGCACAAATATCCATGCCCGAGGGGGGATTTGAACCCCCGACCGTAGTGGCCGTGCAGACCGTGACTGGAGCGCCTCAGTCCCCTCGGCCACCTTAAGTTCAGTCAAAGAGCTTTTGTTGTCAGCAAAACAGAAGATATGTTACATACAGAAAACTAAATTAACTTCTTTGATGGAGTAGCTACAGTGTAAATAAATATTCGAATGAAATCTGTAAATTAATAGTGCTGAAAAAAGGAAACATAAGTACCAAACAGTGCAAACATAAATTCTTACAACAAGACTACAGTGTTTCTCTATGTATGGTATTTATGTTTCCTTTTTTCAATACTATTAATTTACATATTTCATTCCAACATTTATTTACAATGTAGCTACTCCATCAGTGAAGTTAATTTAGTTTTCTGTATTTAACATATCTTCTGTTTTACTGACAACACAACTTCTTTGACTGAACTTCAGTAACTGTCTGATGATGGCCTAATAAGCCGAAAATCTATTAACAAAATACACAAAACAGTAGAACAAACACAACATTGTGTATTTAAATCTTCATAATGGATAAATTCTATCAAGAAGCGACTGAAGAATCAGTTAGAACAAACACAAAATTCGGTATTATAATTTTCTATTATTTGTATAATTAGCAAATATTAATTTGTTTATGCCAGAGGCGTATTGTTGTAGGGTATATATTTCTCTAATTAGTATTATAAATCTAAGTAAATTCTTTTCTCGTAATATTAAAGTAGGTATTATTATGTATCATAATTAATGTCAGGAAAGATGTGCTCTCGTTAGTTTCTGTATAACTACTGTTTATTCCAAAATTATTGTTTACAAACCCATTTCATTAAATATGTAAATGAAACACTATTAACGTAACTGAGATTTATATATCAATTTACTCAGTATTATTTACTATAGCCAGTATGTTACTTTTATATTACAATTCATTTAATAGACTCAATTAACAATACATAATTCTCGGTGACACTATTTTAAAGTCAAAGTATGCCACATGTTTCTAACACTCTGTATATTCTTCACTGGTAGTGTTGCCGCCTACCATCAGTGAGTAATAACTGCACTGCATTGTTTTATTTAATTGCATGTCGAAGCGATGCTGATTTTTATTTTCTGACGATGCTATTACTGCTCTATAACAGGTATGCTCTATTGTACCGAGTGATCAAAAAGCCACTATAAATTTGAAAATTTAATAAATCCCGAAATATAGTAAATACAGAGGTAAAAATTGACACACATGCTTGGAATAACATAGGGGGTTTTATTGGAACCAAAAAAAAGTTCAAAAAATATCTGACCGATGGCGCAGTAATCAGAAAAGCAATAATTAGCATAACAAATTAAGACAAAGCAAAGATGATGTTCTTTACAGGAAATGCTCACTATGTTCACCATCATTCCTCAACAATAGCTGTAGTCGAGGAATAATGTTGTGAACAGCACTGTAAAGCATGTCCGGAGTTATGGTGAGGCATTGGCGTCGGATGTTCTCTTTAAGCATCCCTAGAGATGTCGGTCGATCACGATACACTTGTGACTTCAGGTAACCCCAAAGCCAATAATCGCACGGATTGAGGTCTGGGGACCTGGGAGGCCAAGCATGACGAAAGTGGCGGCTGAGCACACGATCATCACCAAACGACGCGCGCGACAGATCTTTCACGCGTCTAGCAATATGGGGTGGAGCGCCATCCTGCATAAAAATCGTTACGTTCCAGCAGGTGTTTATCAGCCAGGCTGGGGATGATGCGATTCTGTAACATATCGGCGTATCTCTCACCCGTCACAGTTGTGGTGTCGCACAAGTACAAAGTGCGCGCCACTTACTTTCGCCGCGCGCCGTCATGCACGCACGGCGCGGCGTTCTCACGACGACAGCCACGAGCGCCCTCTGCGACAACGCCGCTCGTGGCCACCACTGAAGGACATCGGCACTTCGGACTTCGGACTGAGATAGCAACGAGTTAGGACCTTCGTAATCCGATAGGCACGAGTGAAGACTTTGCTATTGTACAGGCACTAGGCAGGCCTCTAACAACTATGTATCAACCTTCTGCAGTACTATGTAAAAGTTAAGTATTGTTACATTCTGTGCAATATATATCTTTCTAATTTACTCGAGTGTTTATAGTTTCTGGCTGCTCCCCTCCGTACCTGCACCAGCGTGTCGGTCTCGTTTCACTCGGCTACCGACACCTACGACGAGGCTGGGACACAAAAGCGGCGACGAAGTCGGGACACAAAAGTGGCGACGAGGAGTGATAGAACCTTGGACCAGCCCGCTTGCAGCAGCCAGACAGCAGCAGTCGGAGCACGCAAAAATTGCTCCCGCCCACCCACCCTTATTATAAGATTTTTGGGGGAACATATTCTGTTACGTATTTTGTGGACTTTTTTGTTGCAGAGCGTCCTCTTTCATATTGCATTTGTGTTTTGTTATAATTTTCTTGTATGCGCGGCGCGTAATCGGTCAGCATGGCCACTACCCCGAACCCAAACTTAATGGAAATTATTCAGTTACAGACGGCGCAAATCTCACAACTTCTCAACGCAGTGGCGCAGTTGACGGCAACTCAACAACAGCCGTCGCATCAGCAGCCCACACCTGCCGCTGTACCGCTCCCTACGTTCCGCCAGTACAACGAACGTGAGGAAGAATGGAGTGATTATCTGGCGCAGTTTCAAGAACTCGTCGCGGCTCATCAACTTACAGGTCAGACTGTTAAGCATCTTTTATTGTCTGTGGTGGGCCCCAAAACTTTCGTGTTACTGCAAAAACTATTCCCGCACGCATCTCCTCGTGATGTAGACTTTGAACAAATTGTAGATGCACTGAATGCTCATTATGAGAGAAAAGTTCTTGTAGCCGCTGCACGATACCGATTTTTCAGACTTAAAAAATTACCGCAGCAGTCACACCAAGAGTGGATTACGGAATTGAAGGGCTTAACCCGCCAATGTAAATTTACTTGCTCTTGTGGACTTTCGTATAGTGACGTTATGTTGAGGGATGCGATTACGCAGAACATTCAGGACCCCAGAATTAGAGCAGCAATTCTAAAACAATCTGACCCTTCATTAGACAGTGTACTGCAGCTTATAGAAGCGCATGATACTTTTGACTTAGCAGATGTAGAAATGCAAAGCCACAGTGTTAATTCAGTGAGCCGCAACGGACGCTTTCCTAGCCGTAGTTCTCAGTATAGCACTAGTGATTCTTATTTTTCTACCGGCCGTGCTGAACAGACAGTGAACAGTAGCCAGTGTAAAAGTGCGACGCAAAGGTCGCCCCGTAGTGTTAGACACAGTAATTTGAATAACGGGCGCCAACGCTCATTTCAGAAAAATGTACGTAAATCTTGCCCCCAGTGTGTGTCTCGCCACAAGCGTGCTCATTGCCCTAGTCGCAACGCAACCTGTTATCAATGTGGCAAATTGGGACATGTGCAGTCTGTGTGTATGCAAATTCAAAACTCAAAGAACAGTAACGTTAGAAACAGTGCTTCGCAGAGTGCGAGAACAGTTCATTCTGTAAATGTTATACGGGCTGTGGAATTGAACACTGCTTTCCTTGGATCTCCATTGCAAGAAAGTAGTTCTGCGCCTATGGCAAAACTATATAGTGCACCACGTAGCAAGCGCCGACGAGCGCGTAAAACAGTGCAACGAAAAAGGGTTCGGGACAAGCAAAATGACTATGAACAGTGCATTCCTGTAGTGAAAATAGTGCCTTCTGCAACTGCTCCTTGTAATAGTGCCCAGTACTGTGTAGCTAGTGACAGTAGAATTGGTGTAGCTACTCAAAGTAATTTTAGTGCAGTAGCCTCGCATTGCGCGGACGCCGATCCGGCGGTAGTGTCATCTAGTGGCAGTGTGGTTAATCCGCTGTGTGCCGAGTATGCGCCGCTTCCTACCGCACGCAACCCGCGCAAGCGCAGAAAACAATATGTATTAGACGTTGCCCACATTCGCGCACCGGTCGTGCGCCAGAAGCACAAGCTGTTTGTTACTCTCTCTATAGAAAATAAGACTGTGCAATTTCAGCTTGATACTGGTTCCGCTGTTACATTAATTAATAAAGATACTTATGAACTTCTGGGTTCGCCAAAATTGTCGCCGTCACAGCAAGTGTTAACAGCTTATACAGGTGAAAATATTCCCGTGCTAGGAACGTGTAGCATGCCTGCCTCTTTTCAAGGTGTTACGAAAACAGTTGCTTTTGTTGTTCTTCAGGCCAAATCGACACAGAACATTTTTGGACTAGATGCTTTTGACTTGTTTGGTTTATCAATTCAAAGAGATGTGCTTCAAATTTCGTCAATAGTGCCTCAGGATAAAATCAATGCATTGTGTGACAAATACAGTGACTTGTTTTCGCCGGAACTAGGTTGTGCAAAAGACTTCGTGGCACATGTGACTTTAAAAGAATCTGCAGTTCCAAAATTTCGTAAAGCTAGACCAGTGCCTATCGCCTTGCGTGATACAGTTGCCGAAGAACTTAAACGTTGGCAAGATAGTGGGGTGATTTCTCCTGTTTCTGCGAGTCAGTGGGCCTCGCCTATAGTAATTATACCCAAGCCGTCAGGAAAACTTCGTCTCTGTGCGGACTTCAAATCAACAGTGAACAGTCAAACAATTGTAGACACTTATCCCCTGCCCAGACCTGACGAACTAATGGACAAATTAGGACAGTCTCGTTTCTTTTCTAAGATTGATTTAGCAGAGGCATACTTACAAATTCCGCTTGATGACGAGTCAAAAAAGTTTTTCGTCATTAATACTCACATGGGCCTTTTTCAATTTCAACGCCTACCCTTTGGCAGTTCTTCCGCTCCCGCTATTTTTCAGCGTTTTTTGGAACAGCTGACAGTTTCTGTACCGTGTTGTTCGAACTATTTAGATGATATTGTGGTATCCGGACGTACAGTTGAAGAACATTTAGCAAACCTGGAGTGCCTTTTCAAAGTTTTGACTGCAGCAGGTCTACGTTGTAATAAAGCAAAGTGTTCGTTTTTTCAAACTGAAATAGAGTACCTAGGCCATGTGATTAATGCCCAAGGAATTCATCCCTTACAGTCACATCTTCTAGCAATCAAAGACTTGCCTCCTCCTAAGAATGTGCACGAATTGCAAGCAGTAATGGGGAAGCTGAACTATTATTTCAGGTTTATTCCCAATGCCTCTCAGATTGCAGCTCCACTGCATCATTTACGTAGGAAGAATGTTCCTTTTGTATGGTCCAAAGATTGCCAGGTTGCCTTTGACAAATTAAAGTCTGCACTACTCAGTGATGCATGTTTGATTCCCTTTGACCCACAGAAGCCTGTAGTGTTAGCAGTTGACGCCTCATCG
Organism: Locusta migratoria; assembly: GCA_026315105.1. Taxonomy (NCBI): domain Eukaryota; kingdom Metazoa; phylum Arthropoda; class Insecta; order Orthoptera; family Acrididae; genus Locusta; species Locusta migratoria. The sequence continues at coordinate 59,942,805 of CM048753.1, read as the reverse complement.
TACGGTGTCGGCGCAGTTCTGTCACATCGTATTGGATGTCATGATCGTCCTATTGCCTTTGCATCCAAGCTACTGACGCCGACGCAACAGAATTACAGTCAGATAGAAAAGGAGGCCTTAGCAATCATTTATGGCGTCACAAAGTTTCATCATTATCTCTATGGCAGAAAATTCTATTTGTTGACAGACCACAAGCCTCTCACGTCGTTGTTCTCACCCACAAAGCCAATTCCGCCACGTACGGCACAAAAGCTTCAGAGATGGTCCTTGATATTGTCTAATTATCAGTATGAGATTTTGTACCGACCTACCACTCAACACGCCAACGCGGACACACTTTCCCGACTTCCGGTTGGCCAGGATGTATCATTTGATTCTTCAGAACTGGCATGTTGTCAGATAGACTCCAGAGATGCTTCCGCTGTCGCAGACTTCCCTTTGAACTCTCGTCGGGTTGCACAGGAAACAGCTGCGGATGCAGACTTAAGTTTGGTAGCACGTTTTGTTCGCTCAGGGTGGCCGGCCAGAGCCAAAGACATTGATCGGCCTCTGGTTCGACGTTATTTTGCACAACGTCATGCATTATCTTTAAGTCAGGGTGTACTGTTGTTGCATACCGACAACGACCAAGCAAGAGTGATTGTTCCGCGTTCCCTGCAACGAGAAGTGTTACGCCTCCTGCATCAAGGACATTGGGGCATTGTTAGGACAAAGCAATTGGCCAGACGTCATTGTACCTGGGTTGGTATGGACGCTCAGATAGAGAGCATGACAACACAGTGTACAGTTTGTGCGGAGCATCAGGCGGCTCCTCCACAGCGTTTCTCAGACTGGCCACGCCCCAAGGGACCATGGCAACGTTTACATATTGACTTTGCCGGACCATTCTGGAATACGCGCTGGTTAATTGTTGTAGACGCTTTCAGCAAGTTTCCTTTTGTGATTGCCATGAACTCAACGACGGCGTCTAGTACAATCAGTGCCTTAACATCAGTGTTTTGCATCGAAGGCTTGCCTGAAACTATCGTCAGTGACAATGGACCTCAGTTTGTTAGTGCGGAATTTCAACAGTTTTGTCGTGTGAATGGCATTCAGCATATCACCACCGCACCTTTTCACCCTCAGTCCAATGGTGAAGCAGAACGTTTCGTTCGAACATTCAAGTCTCACATGGAGAAGATGAAAGGTCAGCACTCCAGGCAGCAAGCTCTTCAAATTTTCCTGTCTACGTATCGGTGCATGCCACGTGACGGCCCGTCTCCTGCCGAGCTGCTACACGGCCGCCGTCACCGCACTCTCCTTCACCTGCTGCAGCCTCCCACGCACCGAGTCGGTTCGTATGGCGCTACGCGTTTTCAGGTTTCCACGCCGGTGCTGTACAGGGTGTTTGCTGGAAACAAGAAGACATGGTTGCCGGGCACCATTCAACGCGTGCTTGGGCGCAATATGTTTGTTGTACGTTCTTCCACAGGGTCGGAGCTGCGGCGCCACGCAAACCAATTGCGCCTGCACAGACCGCGCGATCCTGTCTCCGGTTTCTTGATTCCAGACCCAGTTCACCGCCAGGGAGCACAACCACATCGTTCGTCCCCGGACTACGAGATCCCTATGGACGTCGACGTACATCCGACGCAGTCGTCGCCGCCGCTGTCGCCGCCGCAGATGACAGCGTCACCGAGAGGGACTCCGGGACCGTGCGGGCCCCCCCAGCTTGGGCCACGCACCTCAGAAGAAGATGACCTGCTCCCTCTGGGCGGGGGCGGGCGCCCTTCCCCAGGTTTCGGCGGGTTCCCTGGAGGATCGCAAGGCGGATGCCGGGGCGCGGACGGCGTCTCGATCCCGGCCTCCGCTACGACGCCCGTCCCACCAGTTACACCCCCGCCCAGGCCCTCCTCCCAGTGCCGTCGCCGTGGCCCTCAGCCCTACGCCACGACGGCGCGGCGGTTTGGGGGGGAGGGGTGTGGTGTCGCACAAGTACAAAGTGCGCGCCACTTACTTTCGCCGCGCGCCGTCATGCACGCACGGCGCGGCGTTCTCACGACGACAGCCACGAGCGCCCTCTGCGACAACGCCGCTCGTGGCCACCACTGAAGGACATCGGCACTTCGGACTTCGGACTGAGATAGCAACGAGTTAGGACCTTCGTAATCCGATAGGCACGAGTGAAGACTTTGCTATTGTACAGGCACTAGGCAGGCCTCTAACAACTATGTATCAACCTTCTGCAGTACTATGTAAAAGTTAAGTATTGTTACATTCTGTGCAATATATATCTTTCTAATTTACTCGAGTGTTTATAGTTTCTGGCTGCTCCCCTCCGTACCTGCACCAGCGTGTCGGTCTCGTTTCACTCGGCTACCGACACCTACGACGAGGCTGGGACACAAAAGCGGCGACGAAGTCGGGACACAAAAACAGTAGCAGTCACAAAACCAGAAACACGCAGTACCTCGAAGAAAAAAGGAGTGATAAGGTTTTTTTTCCTAATAAAACCTCAAGTCATTTCAAGTATGTGTGTCAATTTTTACCTCTCTATCTACATTATTCCGTGCTTTATTAAGTTGTCAAATTTATAATGATAATGGAGAAAGACTGGTTGATATTTGTGCACAATTTGATCTAAAAATTACCAACACATTTTTCAAGCACAAGGACATTCATAAATATACTTGGCAACAGAACACTAAGGAACTTCGTTCTATAATAGATTATATTATCATTAGACAAACAAGTAGTTTCAAGGCAGCAGATGTCAGATCTTATAGAGGAGCCCAATGTGGATCAGACCATTATCTAGTAAAAATGAAATCTTTCTGGCCATGGAAGAATGCAACGAACGACACAAGTAACATAAATAAAATGAACTGTAGTGAGAAAGTTCAAAATGTACATTTTAATATTGACAGCCTACAAGACGAAAGTATAAGAACATTCTTTAAGGCCAGAATGGAAAGGACACTAGATGAGTCATTTGAAGGAAGCACAGAAGAAATATACGAATACATAAAAACTAAAGTGAAAAACGTAGCATCAGAGGTGCTGGGCATAAAAGAAAACAACCCCAAACGTGCAGCAGAGTGGTGGTCAGAGGAAATAGAAACATTGGTTAAAGAAAAACGAAATGCATTCGTTCAGTGGTTGAATGATAAATCTGAAGGAACAAGATCTAAATACAAGGAAAAAAAGAATGAAGTGGAAAAGAAAATAAGGTTAGCAAAGAATGAAGCATGGGAAAGAACATGTGCCAACGTTAATAGTAAACTGGGTTTTGGGAGAGCGAAAGAAGCATGGTCAGTATTAAAAGCGCTTCGACAAGATACAAAAGGCAAATCCAATCTTCAACTGGTAACACAAAAGGAGTGGGAAGAATATTTCAAAAAATTATTGAATGAGGACAGAGACGAATATCTAGAGGAAGGAACAGTGGAAGAAAATGAACATCATGATGATGAGATCCAAATTTCAGAAAGTGAAGTACTTCAGGTCTTAAGGACAGGAAAGAATGGTAAATCACCTGGACCAGGGAATATCAATATGGAGTTTCTGAAGTACGGTGGTGACAAAATTGTAAAACTGATTTTGCAGTTATTCAATAAAATGATACATGGAGATTCTGTACCTAAGGAGATGAAACTGGGTTATATTAGTACCATATTTAAGAAAGGGGATCGCAAAATTTGCTCGAACTATCGAGGAATTTGTGTTACAAACACACTAATGAGGATTTTTGGGAAAATAATTAAAAATAAACTGGAAAAAAATTTTAGAACCCAACAAGAACAATGCGGTTTCACAGCTGGTAGATCATGTGTAGACCATATTTTCACATTACGACAGATTTTGGAGAAACATAGAGAAAAATCGAAAAATGTTGGACTTATTTTTATAGATCTAGAAAAAGCGTATGATACTGTTCCAAGGAAACTACTCTGGAGAGCACTACATATGGCAAACATAAATACTTCTTTAATTAAAATAATAGAACAGATGTATAAAGATAATATTTGCCAAGTGAAAATTGGTAATACACTTTCACAGAAATTTAGAACAAGCAAAGGTCTGTTGCAAGGCTGTCCCATGTCACCAACATTATTCAAAATCTATATAGATATTTGTCTGAGAAAATGGTCACAAAAATGTAATAGTATGGGACTAGAAATCAGAGATGGAGTTTATCTACATCATTTATTATTTGCTGACGATCAAGTCGTCATAGCACAAGACGGGGAAGATGCAAACTACATGTGTAATCAACTAGCAATAGCATACAAAAATTGGGGTCTGAAGATTAATTATCAAAAAACAGAATACTTGACGAATGATCCACATGAACTACGCATAGAGGGAAAGAAAATAAAAAAAGTTAACACTTTCTGTTATTTGGGGTCCATTTTAGAAACTGAGGGAAAATCCGACTCAGAGATTAATAAAAGAATTAGCAGCGGAAGAAAGGTAATTGGAATGCTCAACTCAGTCCTATGGAGCAGAAACGTGATGAACAGAACAAAAAAAATCATACATAAATCTATATTTGAGAGTGCAGTTCTGTACGGAGCGGAAACCTGGACCATAAACCAGAAGCACAGTAAGAAACTACAAGCCGTAGAGATGGATTTCTGGAGAAGATCGGCCAGAATTTCCAGGAAAGAAAAAAGAAGAAACACCGAAATAATAAAGAGGATGGGAATAATAGAAAGAATAGATGAGGTGATGGACAGGAAGAAATTACGGTGGTACGGACATGTACGAAGAATGGAGGACAGCAGAATACCGAAGCTGGTACTGGAGTGGCAACCTGAGGGGAGAAGAAGAAGAGGACGACCTGTGACCACCTGGATCAAAAATGTACAGCTCACAATGAATAGACTGGGCGCAGAAGAAGAGGACACACAAGATAGACACACGTGGAGAAATATAGTGAATAATTAGTGTAAAACCTTACGTACTATGTGTATTCATTTCTGGGCGTATTAATATGTTGGAGGGAAACCTCTGTAATGAGGGCAATCTCAATAATAAAAAAAAATTTATACCGACTTTTTGATCGCCCGATACTTATAATGAAACAACTTGAGGACGAAGTTATAAACATTCAGCAACATGCCACAAGTATTGTTTCCGTGTTCTCGTTTTCTGTCCTGGCACACATACACAGCAATCATCACAAAGAAAGGTAAAATTACACTGAAATATGTAGTATGTACCATCTCATGATGAGCTGCTAGGCACCTCTCAAAACCCGTTATGGTCTAAGAAATAACTCCATCGAAGAAAAAGGCAACTGGTTGCAGTAATTTCTTAATCCTATTTTAAGTTGCAATTGCAGGTTATACATCCACAATCGATAAAAGTTTAACATACTTTATATTTTCCCGTTGTTGTTATGTGAAGTGTCAGTCCAGAGACTGGTTTGATGCAGCTCTCCACCCTACTCTATCCTGAGCAAGCCTTTTCATATGCTCATAAGAACGGCAACCCACATCCATTTGAATTTGCTTACTATATTCATCTCTTGGTCTCCCTCTGCGGTTTTTACCCCACACACTTCCGTCCAATGCTAAATTTACGATTCCTCCATGTCTAAGTTTGTGTCCTACCAAGCGATCCCTTCTTTTAGTCAAGATATATCAAAAATTCCTTTTATCACCAATTCTGTTCAGTACCTCTTCATTAGTAACGCGATCTACCCACCTAGTCTTCAGCATTCTTCTGTAACACCACATTTCAAAAGCCTCTATTCTCTTCCTGTCCGCACTGTTAGCAAATTTCTCTTTTTTCAAAAAAATGCTTTTCTTCCCATTGCCATTCTGCATTTTATATCCTGTGTACTACGACCGTCATATGTTATTTTAATGCCCAAGTAACAAAACTCATCTACTATCTTCATTGTTTCGTTACCTAATCTAATTCCTTGCCGGCCGCGGTGGCCGAGGAGACTGAGGCGCTCCAGTCACGGTCTGCACGGTCACTACGGTCGGGGGGTCGAATCCCCCCTCGGGCATGGATATTTGTGCTGTCCTAGTTCGTAAGTAGTTCATAAGTAGTTTGTAAGTTTAGGGACTGATGACCCCGCAGTTAAGTCCCTTAAGCTTAACAAACATTTGAACATTTTTCTAATTCCTTCAGCTTCACCAGATTTTGTAAGACTGCATTCCATTATCTTTGTTTTGCTCTTGTTAATATTCATTTTATACGCTCTCTTCAACACACTGTCCATTCCATTCAACTGCTCCTCCAGGTCCTTTGCTGTCTCTGACAGAATTACTCTGTCGTCGGCAAAACGCAATGTTTTTATTTCTTCCCCCTGAACTTTAATCCCTATTCCAAATCTTTCCCTGCTTTCCTTCGCCGCCTGCTCGATGTACAAATTGAATAACATCGGAGAAAGGCTACAATCCTGTCTTACTCCCTTCCCAACTAATGCTTCCGTTTCATGCCCTTCGAGTCTAATAACTGCGGTCTGGCTTTTGTATAAGTTGTAAATAACTCTCCTTTCCCTGTATCTTCTAAAATATCTTTCCTGCAAGCTGAAAATTTCTTTAAATTGGATTCCATTATCTGGATGGGTGTGCTCAACGGCCACAAAATCACTTTTATCAATGATGAAAGGAGCAGTATTAGCCGTAAAATTTTTTTGTTTATTTATGCAAATCGATTTCGGTTTTCCAAGAAATGTCAATGGATTTGTTAGACTTAAATGTCACTATACATTTTACTAATATGCTGTTTTGAACTTTCTGACAGAACTCAAGATGGTTTCTTGGAAAACCGAAATCGATTTGCATAAATAAAGCAATGCTGCTCCTTTCATTATTGATAGAAGTGAAAATTTCTTGTTATTATTATTATATTCTGATAGCTGGGGATACAGTCCATTATGTAGTCGTCAGACAAAAAGAATGCTTTCAGTATCATTCGCCCCCTACTCATTGAGTTGTATTATCGATACGCTGCGATTTAATACACGTGGACGGTTTTAGATCGTCGGTGCCGGCTTGATCACCGCAACACAGCTGGAGTGTCACGTGACCTAGCTTCAGGCTTCCCCTGAAACACTGCCCTCTAGTGTCACTGCGCTGAATGCATTCGCCGCCACAACAGGTACCTAAAGTGACCGCCGATTATGACTACGAAAGGTGGAAATTAATACAGCTGTATACTACGAAACATTACCGACTCATACTGTAGCTTCTCTTCCGATTACACTATCAACAGAATCGCGTGGTTCGTGAGTCTCTAGCGATAAATGATGGCGGTTGCAGACTCCCGCGCTCGAAACGAGTTGTTGGGCGTTGAGAGAAGTATTTATAGAGTCTGATAACTAAACTAGGCTGTACGACTGAGTCGCTCCTTTCTCGACGTGTGTCGGCATCGCTTCACGTCATCATTCAGCGATCGCTGTGTGTGTATGGATGCACGACGTGATAGGAACTGCTTAGTCGTATTATAGATCGAGTGTATTTTGTTAGTAATCGAAGGTCAGAGATGCAGACACGCAGACTAGTGTTTGGGTAATCAGGCAGTAGGCATGCCAAGACTGCTTCCGGAAGTGCAAACGCCGCTGGGAGGCTATTTCGAAGAATACTGTGCACAATAATTAAAAGGAAAGCGTAGAAATATTTTGTGGACGAGGTTCCGGAACGTTTAGAAGAGATCTCGTACATTTCCATCAGCGAAAAGCCTCTTCCGACATAATGCGCTAGGTCATTCTTACTTACTACATCTACATGGGATACTCTGTAAATCACATTTAAGTGCCTGGCAGAGGGTTCATCGAACCACCTTTATACTATTTATCTCCCATTCCATTCTCGAATAGAGCGCGGGAAGAATGAACACTGGATCTCTCCATTTTAACTCTGATTTCTCGTATTTTATTCTGATGATCATTTCTACCTATGTAAGTGGGAGTCAACCAGACGTTTTCGCATTCGGAGGAGAACGTTGGCGATTGGAGTTTCGTAAGTAGCCCACGCCGCAGCGATAAGCGCCGTTGTTGTAATGATTCCCATCCCATGTCCTGTATCATTTCCGTAAGGCTGTCTCCCCTGTATCGTGACAGTACAAAAGAGCTGACCTTCTTTGGACTCTTTCGATGTCCTCCGTCAAATCCACCTGATAAGGGTCCCACACTGGGCAGCAATACTCCAAAAATGGACAGACAAGCGAAGAGTATGCAGTCTCTTTAATAGTTCTGTTGCATCTTCTAAGGGTTCTGCCAATAAAACGCAGTCTCTGGTTCGTCTTCCCCACGACATTATCTACGTGTTCTTTCCAGTTTAAGTTTGAAGTAATAGGAATTCGTAGGTATTTTGTGCAGTTTACTGCCTTCACGTTTGACTGATTTATCATGTAAACAAAGTTTAACGGATTTCTTTTCGTACTGATGTGGACGACTTCACTCTTGGCATTATTTAGAGTCAATTGCCCATCTTTACACCATAGTGATATCTTATTCAGCTCGTTCTGCAGTTGGTCTTGATCTTCAGATGACTTTACTAGACGGTAAATGACGGCGTCGTCTGCGAACAACCTAAGAGATGTTCCAAAACCCTGCTGCAAATTGAAGTCAATGAAATAGACCTGTAGTTTAGTGGGTTACTCCTGCTTCCTTTATTCATGATAGGTGTGACCTGTGCAACTTTCCAATCTTTTGGTACAGATCCTTCTTTGAGAGAGCGGTTGTATTTGGCTGTTAAGTAAGGAGTTCCGAATGTGTTGCGAAATTCTGCTTCATATAGGGATCACTTGTGCTACCCTTTTGTAGACTGGTGTGAGCTGCACCTGTGGTTTCTTGGAACGGCGTGCGGGGACTTGCGGAAACCGGAGATTGAGGACACGCGAGATTACGTCAGCGGTAACTTCTGCAACTAGACTTGTTAGATGTCCGTCCAGCTTCTAATGAAAGAAGTTGGTATCGTACTTTGTAAGTTAGCTGGACGAACTTTTTCCTTCTTTCTTAACTGACAATTCCGTTTATTGATTTTTTGAAACTTCATTATGGATCGTTTATCAGTCGTATTTTAATCGTAGCGAAACTGCAGTCAGAAGCACCCCGCTTTGCAGTCTATGCATACGGACTACTGCCAAAGATTATACATTAAGTAACCTTTAATGAAGGGATCCATGACCCTTTACATACAAATGGAAGTGCACAAAAACAACATTTCAATTCTCTGAATTGCTGTTCGTTAGTCTCGCCAATACCCGAGAACGGCTGGTCCGATTTGGCTAATTTTAGTCTTGAAATATTCGTAAAAGTCCAGGAAAAGTTTAAACGGCGATAAAATATCGAAAAGTTGTCCGGAAAAGGAGGAAAAATGGGAAAAATTGAAATATCCTTTTCCAGTGACCTATCAATACCTTTCGTCCATTTGCGATAATATGTTCTACATTTCATGTTGAAATCAAGAGGAAGATTCGCAGCAAATAAAAATTTGGAAAAGTCGTCCGGAAAGTGGTAAAATTTAGGAAAAACCGAAAGCGATTTTTTTTCTATGAATAAAAATTATTTGCCACATGGTTGTAACAGCATCACTTGAGTTTGGCTTGACAGGACAAGGTTTGTATGAAATAATTTTTTCTGGCAAATCTACCGGAAAATTGGAAAATTGAGAAAAACTGAAAGTGCGTTTTTTAATGTGTTTTTGATTGAATTCAGTACTATAACTGACAATTCGCACGAGGGAGAGGGGTAATTCTTTTGTTCATTATGGTCTTGGGAAAGTTTTCAGTAAAAAACAAAACTGAAAAATAATAGCGACGCTTACAAAGGAAATTCGAAAAATTCGAATCAAGTTCCTTTTTCAATATGTTTCTAAATGAACTGAACACTATGAGTTGAGAACCGTTCATCCGATTGCGATACAATTTTGATTATTTGACGTTCAACGAAAGATGGAAGTTCTTATGAACTAAGAATTTGGGAAAGTTACCCGGAAAAATTGAAAATTGGCGAGAAACTGAAAGAGCTTTTTTTCCGAAGGGATATCAATATCTTTGCGCTGAAGTTTGCATATTTGACGTTCAAAGCAAGCGGAATGTTTTTATGAAATAAACATTTGGAAAAGTATCCCCGAAAATTGGAACATTCACAAAAGGACGTTCTCATGAACTAAAAATTTGGGAAAGTTACCCGAAAAAATTGAAAATTGGCGAGAAACTGAAAGAGCTTTTTTTTTCGAAGGGATATCAATATCATTGCGCTAAAGTTTGCATAGTTGACGTTCAAAGCAAGCGGAATGCTTTTATGAAATAAACATTTGGAAAAGTATCCCCGAAAATTGGAACATTCAGAAAAAAAATAGAAAGAAATTTTTCTATAAAATATCAGTACCATTCATCTGATTACGATAAAGTTTTTCCATATTTTACCAGTGTTTAAACCTTCCCTGAACTTCCACGAATGTGACATGAACATTATCCTGGACACGTGTGCATGATTTGCCCACTCTTTCCGCCCACTATCGAGCCGACACTTGGGCTATCTGACGATGCCTTTATAATGCTACTGGGTCTAAAACACATATAATTTAAATTAATATGGTTTATATTAAGAGGTAAGTGATACGAAGTTCACCAGGGTCATCTAGTTTGTCATAAAAAGGGAAGTTTATAAGTGGTACGCCAGGGATGATGATGATGATGATTTCTTGTGGCATGTTTTGGCCGATAGGCCGCAGCTGGGATCGTGTTCGGCGACTTGCGCGTCGATGATAAAGAAATGATGACTGAGGACACCACGACACCCATTCGCCGGCCGCGGTGGCCGAGGGGACTGAGGCGCTCCAGTCACGGTCTGCACGGCCACTACGGTCGGGGATTCGAATCCCCCCTCGGGCATGGATATTTGTGCCGTCCTTAGTATAAGGTAGTTCTTAAGTAGTTTGTAAGTTTAGGGACTGATAACCCCGTAGTTAAGTCCCATAGACTATACAAACATTTTCTGACACCCATTCTCAGAGTGAAGTAATCTGTGACCAGACATGGATTCTAACCAGGGTCCCCTGCGTGGTAACCTCCCACCTTGTCCACTGGAGTACGGATGCGGAATATGCGAGAATGTTCAATTTGATTAGTGTCTCGAGAATACACAGGCTATTGTAATGACGTGTTGTGGTTATCATGAAGAACACATTGACAAGATGTGCCCGATGAGGGCGAGAATTGAAGAGTGGAATTGCTAAAGGTGCTAAGTGCCGAAAATGAAATTGTTGAGGAAACGAAAAAAACTGCATATCTCTGAAAGAAATTGATATTTATTTCTAACAAAACAAAAATTAAATCTTTACATGGTTATACAAATGTTGGAAAATGTTTCTCTACTTATGTTGAAAAATCAAAAAGTTACGTAGCGTTTAAGGCAGAAAGGTGTAATTGCAACAGGTTTGCCATAGCTAATAGATCTACGTGGTACGAGACAACATTGAATTTATGGAGGTAACAGCTGACGTAAAAAGTCCTTGTTGTTTCCGTCCACGTTTATCAATAATAGTGGAAAAATCGTTTTCTATTTGGTGCCAGTGGAACAGTAGCTCGAATTTTTATCAATTCCACAGCTGCGGTGTCTTTCATTGTCTTGCCTTTCTTCAGGACATGAAAATTCTCCCAAGCACACTGATCGGAAAAGCTTCTTTTGCAGGACACAATACTAGGCTGTTGTTTGCTTATTTTGGTCAAAGAAAGCAGTGTCTTCGAAAACTTCAGAACCTGATTTTTTTTTCGTAACAATTGTTTGATTTTTTTAGCAGAAATATGAAGCATATTTAAAAATGTAGCTTTGCATATTTTATTGAGGTCTTCTGTCCCATCAGGAAGTGTGTAGCAGAGAGTTGACTGCCTTTTAACTCTCTGCGTCTTCATTATGGATTCCATGGCGTCGTCTTTCAGTAAGAAAAACCTCTATAAGCCCCATCAAGTAATTGCCCTGTTGGTTCAGGTCAAGTTGGTGGTATTCTTCAAAGAGCTGAGAACTGAGTTTTCATATCTACTGTACTTACACTTGCAGAACATCTAAACACAAAACAAATGAAAAATATGTACATCAACCTGCTAAAAACTGGATAATGTAGGCTTGTTTCATATTATAAGTTTACTTCATATACTTATATAACATGCATCAATTTACCTACTTGTTCTGCTTCTTCTGCGTGAGGTACGACGTTCCGCTTAATCTTGCTTTATCCTTTTTTTCTTCCTGAAAGTAACGTTCTCAACACTTCCATCACCACTAAAATCACCGGCCTTCATATTATCATTATTAACAGGTACATCATTTTAGATAGATAGCAACAGCTTGAGTAAGCAAAACGATAGTGTTGTGGCATAACCTTGACTACAGACTTTTGTTCGGCTAGCGCCAGATGCCTGTGGCACATAGATCAAAAATGTTCAATTGTCTGTAAATGTATCGGACCAAGCTCCGTAGCTTACAAACTACTTAAACCTAGGTAAACTAACCTAAGGACAACACACACACCCATGCCCCATCACATCGATCCATTAGCAGAGCAGGTCCATCTGGACATAGGACTAGTGCAATCTCTTGGGGTCAGTAGCGACTACAAGGAATGACTGGACCACATAAATCTCTTAGCAGAGTATTGGCGCGAAGACATAGATCGGTTAGCAGTGAAAAACTATGAAAGTCAAAAAATGGCACTTACATCCTTTAGCATTTCCACTATTCAATTGTCTTCCATTAAGACGAATCCGTCACGATATTCAGCCGATACGGTTGCACTATACGACATCCCTGTACGGTACAGCCGCTTGACTGGTTTTTACGACCACCGTTGTTGTACAGTGGCCCCACATAACGGCACCGCCGTCGAAAATTCCTTCATCAATGATCTATCAATTCGGCTGCATGCCCGAAAGACCTTCAGTTTGCATATTCGGCAGTAAAACCTACCATCACACCGAGCGAGGTGGCGCAGTGGTAACACCCTTTACTCGTATTCGGGAGGATGGTGGTTCAAATCCACCTGCGGCCATCCAGATTTAGGTTTTCCGCGATTTCCCTAAATCACTCCAGGCAAATGCCTGGATGGTTCCTTTCAAAAGGCACGGCCGATTTCCTTCCATATCCTTAAGCAAACACTCCGTCTCTAATGACCACGTTGTCGACGGGACGTTAAACTCCAAACTTCCTTCCTTCCTACCATGACACAAAATAACTTCTAATGGCCGAAGTAAATATGATACGAAATGGAGGATGATATGGGAAGAAAAGCGTTTCTGAAGAATCTGGATTTCTTGATATCCAATATTAATTTAAATGTTAGAAAGTCCTTTCTGAAACCGTTTGTCTTGAAGTGTAGCAATGTACGGGACTGAAACGTGAACGGCAAGGAGTTCAGACAAATTGATGTTAGAAGTGCATACGTAGGCTTTCGCGGTTGTTGTCACCATCAATAAAGTTCTTCCAGGTATGAGACCGCGTCGTCATTTTATAAAGTCTACCGACGTTTCGGCCACTGCTGCAGGCAGCCTTCATCAGGGTCTGTGTCTGTCTCAGTTGACACAGTCAGACACAGACCCTGATGAAGGTCGCTTGCAACAGTGGCCGAAACGTCGGTAGACTTTATAAAAATGTTTGTAAATCTATCGGACCAAACTGCGTGGTCATCAGTCCGTAGCTTACCAACTACTTAAACCTAGGTAAACTAACCTACGGACAAACACACACACACCCATGCTCCAGGGAGGACACGAACATCCACGGCGAGTAACCGCGCGCTCCGCAGCGAGACGCTTTAGACCGCTCGGCTACTCCACCGCGGCTCTTCCGGGTATGAGACCGCGTCGTCATTCTATACCGACGTTTCGGCCACTGTTGCAGGCGGCCTTCATCAGGGCGTGTGTCTGATCCTGATGAAGGCCACCTTCAACAGTGGCCGAAACGTCGGCATAAAATGACGACGCGGTCTCATATCCGGAACAATTTTATTAGTAGATGATAGAAGCTTTAGAAATGTGGTGCTCTCGCCACAGATCTGCACCGGTGGACAGCATGCTTGAAGCTGACGGAACTGAACGAATGGCCAACTTATTCACCGGGCTTGAGTATCCACGTCTAGGATACACTAACTAGACGCATTACAACCAGACCAGCACCCCCCAAAACGGTTGCAGAACTGGATATTGGATGGCCAAATATCCCTCAATAGCTGACTGATAACCTCATGCCACGCAGATGTGCAACTGTACTGGCCGTTTATGATAGCCCCATGGTGCCTAGCTCAAAGTATACGCCTTGTATACCTCAAGCGAAGAGATAAGACAGCAAAATATCGTACCTTTTCACACACAAAAAACAACTGAAAGCAATATCTTAGTAAAATATGTCATTACAAGACACTCCTGGAAAATGAAAAAAGAACACCATGAATTCATCGACCCAGCAAAAGGAAATTTTGTTAGCCGCAGTGGCCGAGCGGTCTGCGGCGCGCCAGGCACAGCCTACACGGCCGCTACGGTCAGGGGTTCCAATCCCTCCCCTGTGGCATGGATCTTTGTGTCGTCTTTAGTATAAGGTAGTTCATAAGTAGTATGTAAGTTTAGGGACTGATGACCCCGTAGTTAAGTCCCTTAAACTTAACAAACACCTGAACTTTTTGAGGAAAATTTTATTGACACATTCTTGAGGTTGTATACAACACACGATCACATAGACAGACCTGTACGCACGGGAGTACAGTCACCAGAGCGTCCGCAATGTTGGCTGCTTTTGCAGCAATGCAAGCTGTAATTCTGCCATGGAAACGATCGTAGAGCTTCAGAAAGTGGCTACGTGGAATGGCCTGCCATGCAATTTCCTCCTGGTGCCTCAGTTGGGCCAGATTTCGGGCCGCTCAAGCAGACCGCCCAACATGACATCTCATGCCGTCCAAACACGCTCAATAAGGGAGAGATCTGGGGATCGTGCTGGCCAGGGTAGTTGACGTACAACTTGACGAGCACGTCTGGTGGCACGGAATACATGTATCTACATCTACATCTGCAAATGACATTTAAGTGCCTGCCAGAGGTTTCATCGAACCACCGTTATACTATTTATCTCCAATTCCATTCTGGAATAGCGCGCGGGAAAAAACAACACCTGAATCTTTCCGTTCGAGCTCAGATTTCTGGTATTTTATTCTGATAATCATTTCTACCTATGTAAGTGGGAATCAACAATATATTTTCGCATTCGGAGGAGAATGTTGGCGATTTGAGTATCGTAAGTACCCCCACGCCGCAGCGATAAGCGCCGTTGTTGTAATGATTCCCATCCCAGATCCTGTATCATTTCCGTAACGCTGTCTCCCCTGTATCGTGACTATACGAAACAAGCTGCCCTTCTTTGGGCTCTTTCGACGTCCTCCGTCAAACACAACTGATGAGGATCCCACACTGGGCAGCAATACTCCAAAAATGGACGGACAAGCGTAGTGTATGCAGTTTCTTCAGTAGTTCTGTTGCGTGTTTTATGGGTTCTGCCAATAAAACGCAGTCTCTGGTTCGCCTTTCCGACGACATTATCTACGTGTTCTTTCCAATTTAAGTTTGAAGTAATAGTATTTTGTGGATTTTACGGCCTTCACTCTTGCTTGATTTATCTTGTAAACAATAACGGATTTCATTTCGTACTCATGTGGACGACTTCACACTTCTCAGTATTTAGACTCAACTGCCAATTTTTACACCGTACTGATATCTTATTCAGATCGTTCTGCAGTTGGTTTTGATCTTCAGATGATTTTACTAGACAGTAAATGACGGCGTCATCTGCAAACAACGAAAGAGATCTATATTGTCCTGTTGGAAAAGCATATCACCTTATAGGTGCATGTTAGTAGCAAGACGGGTTAAATGATGATTTCAGTGTACCGTGCACTGTTCAATATTCTCTAGACGATCACTAGAGAAGAATGGCGAGTGTAGTATATGGCTCCCCTCACAATGGTGCACGATCATGTTTGCCGTTAGAGTGTCCTCTGCTCACGCACCAACATGGTTCAGCCCGCCTCCAGTGGTGTCATGGTAGGCGCTTATGAAGGGACGAATGGAGACGTGTCGTCTTGAGTGATGAGAGTCGTCGGTGCCTCGGTGGCAATTATGGTCGTACGCGTGTGTGGTATCGTGCAGGTGTGACACTACATCGCAATCATCGCATAAACTAGCCATTTTCAGTCAATTTCAGTCTTAATAATTTTGTAAGAGGCAGAATTTTCACATTTTTTTTTTCAAAAATTCCAGTAAAATCAGAATATCTTTGAAATTTCGGAATAGTAAAGTCACAGAATAACCGCGTCTAAACATCGTAATTCAAAGCCATCTTTTGTACCAAATAGTAGTATAAATAGTTCCGCAGAATAGCTACTCGCTCTCTCAGTCTTTGTTTCTCGTTGCATTAAAATCTCTCTGTCTTGTCTCAGTCTTTATGGTCGTGTTTTCTAAATAGTTAAATTCAGGTGCGGAAATATTCCGAACTCTTTTAATTGCGATGAAATGAATTATTTTTATTATTTAAAGACTTCATTATTTATCGTGAAAGGGTCGAACTGTTATGCGAGTGAGTAAAAGTTATCTGTGGACTTTAATTCGGGTTAGGCTACGGACTTTAAAAAAAATTCTGCCTCCCGATAGGACCGTGAATATTCAAGGGAATATCAAATATTGTTGAAGGATTTTTTCATTGAGAAAGTTTTGAGTTAAATAACTTTAAAACTGAATTGGAAAGAATATTCCCAATATTAGCTTTGTCAAAGATATTGAACTGTTACTGTCGAGAACTGTGTACTAGAAACAAACGTGTGACTTGGACATTGTATGTTACAATTGTGTTTCAAATGTTCAAATGTTTGTATAGTCTATGGGACTTAACTACGGGGTCATCAGTCCCTAAACTTACAAATTACTTATGAACTACTTACGAACTAGGACGGCACAAATATCCATGCCCGAGGGGGGATTCGAACCCCCGACCGTAGTGGCCGTGCAGACCGTGACTGGAGCGCCTTAGTCTCCTCGGCCAACGCGGCCGGCTACAATTGTGTCTCTAAGGTGAAATATAGGTAAATGGTGATTAAAATTTGCCTCGACCACATCTTTAGTAGTTAGCACCTGTCCTTAAATATTGAAATTTGAGGAACATTTCAAAAATAATATCTTTGACTTGTCTCTGGAAAAAAAATGGTTTACGTGACGTGCTTCTTAGGAAGGAACTGCCCGGAAAGAAAAGATATTATTCTAAATGGACTTGGTAATTTAAATAAGCCCCTGAGAAATAAAGAACTCATGTTTAAACAGTAAGGAAAATATTCAAGAGACTGTGTTAGGCTCTGGAAGGTTTAATCCAGAGGTATTAGTAAACTGAATATATGAACAATCATTAGGTGTACCAACTTAAATACTCAATGTAAGCCTCAAATAAAATTTTCCGAGCCTATTGAACACTATAGTCGAAGACGAAAGCTTCCACGCCCGCTAACGTCGCCTCTATCATACAGAAGCAATACATACAAACCATAAATTACTGCCAACCAAATATAGGACGTCACACAGGAGGGTGCGAAAACCTGGAGTGTACGCGACAGAGACAAAGGGGTCCGACAACTGGCATCGTGGTGTGGGGAGCCATGTCCTACACTGGCCGTTCTGCTCTGGTGCTCGTTGTGGGAACATTGAACAGTACAAGGTTCATTAAAACTATCATTCAACCCGTCTTGTCACCGTTAATGCAGCAACAAGGCGATGTGCTTTTCCAAACAGGACAAAGCATTCCACGCGTATTCTGTATAACAAAACGTGCTCTTCAAAGTGAACGTCAACTACCCTGCCCATCATTATCCCCAGATCGATCCTCCATTGAGCACGTCTGGGACCGGATGAAACGTCATCTCGGCGCGGTCTACACGACCCGCACGAGATCTGGTCCAACTGAGGAATCAGATAGAAACTGCATGGCAGGCCACACCGTAAGACTTCACTCGGCACCTCTACCATCGTCTTCATGACCAAAGTTCATAAACCAGTCAAGAAGGCTAGGAGCGTGTTTTTGTTGGGAAAAGCCGACAAGCAAATGTTACGATCGCGCTTAGAAAATGAATGGGCATCGTTTAATTCTGGGACTATGGATGTAGAGGAATTGTGGACTAAATTTAAATGCATTGTTAATGAAGGGTTAGAGAAATATGTGCCAGTAAAGACGATTAAAGATGGAAAAGATCCACCGTGGTATAATAATAATGTTAGCTGCTGAGAAAGCAAAGGCTGTTGCACTCTCGATTCAAAAAAGAACACGCAAATGATGACAGGCAAAAGTTAGTACAGATTCGTGCGCCTATAAAAAGGTCGATGCGTGAACCATACAATAATTATCACAGCCATACCTTAGCAAAAGATCTTTCCGAGAACCCGAAAAAATTCTGGTCCTATGTAAAATCGATAAGCGGGTCAAAGCCCACTGTCCAGTCACTAGTTGATCATTCCGGGGCAGTAATAGAAGAAAGCAAACGGAAAGCTGAAGTTCTAAATTTAACCTTTAAGAAATCTTTCACGCAGGAGGACCAAACAAATATACCATCATTTGATCAACGTACTAATTCCGAAATGGGGGACATAGCAATAGGTATTTCCGGTGTAGAGAAGCAGCTGAGAGAACTAAACACGAAAAAGTCTGCTGGTCCGGATGGTATACCAGTTCGGTTTTACAAAGACTGTTCTGCGGCATTGACCCCCTACTTAGCTTGCATTTATAGCGAATCTTTAATTCAGCGCAAAGTTCCTAGTGATTGGAAAAAAGCGCAGGTGACTCCCGTGTATAAGAAAGAAAAAAAAGAACTGACCCATACAATTACAGGCCAATATCGTTGACATCGGTTTCATGTAGAATTTTGGAGCATATTCTCAGTTCGAATATAGTAAATTTCCTTGAAACGGAAAAGCTTCTTTCCATGAATCAGCACGGGTTTAGGAAACATCGTTCCTGTGAAACTCAGCTTGCCCTTTTCTCACATGACATCTTGCGAGCCATGGACGAAGGGCAACAGGCGGATTGTGTTTTTCTCGACTTCAAAAAGGCGTTCGACACGGTGCCACACTGCAGACTGCTAACAAAGATACGAGCTTATGGAATAGGTTCACAGATTTGTGACTGGCTGGAAGACTTCCTAAGTAATAGAACGCCGTACGTTGTTCTCGACGGCGAGTGTTCATCAGAGACGAGTGTATCGTCAGGCGTGCCCCAGGGGAGTGTGATAGGACCGCTATTATTTTCTATCTATATAAATGATCTGATGTACAGAGTAAGTTGTAATTTGCGGCTGTTTGCTGACGATGCTGTGGTGTATGGGAGGGTGTCGTCTGTAACTGACTGTAATAGCATACAGGTTGACTTAGACAAAATTTCTAGTTGGTGCGAAGAATGGCAGCTATCTCTCAATGTAGAAAAATGTAAGGTGATGCGCATGAGTAGAAAAAACAATCCTATAATGTTCGAATACAGCATCAGTAGTGAGCTTCTTGATGCGGTCGCGTCGTTCAAATATCTAGGCGTAACATTGCAGAGCGATATGAAATGGAACGAGCATGTAAGGACAGT
The DNA here is from genome assembly GCA_026315105.1 of Locusta migratoria. Taxonomy (NCBI): domain Eukaryota; kingdom Metazoa; phylum Arthropoda; class Insecta; order Orthoptera; family Acrididae; genus Locusta; species Locusta migratoria. The sequence continues at coordinate 59,923,214 of CM048753.1, read as the reverse complement.
TGTGAGTGAATTGCGGAGTATGTATGTAGATGTAGATGTAGATGAAATTTGCACTCTGCATTGCTGCAACAGGAGGGTATACACGATACTAGTGTCGACATTGTACACGCTCTGGAGACTGATCTTGATCATGTGTTGTATACATCCTCAAGAATCTTACATGTTATAAAATAGGCTGTATGTGTGTATGTATGTATGTTCCACTTCTACTCCTAAACTACTGGACCGATTTCAGCCAAACTTGGCACACATGTTCCTTAATATCAGGCAACAATCACTGTCGGGGTAAGAACCACTTACGACACATACGTAAGGAGATATGACGTCATAAACAATGAGATGCGCGAAAAACTACTGCGACAAACAACAATGCTGCTCCTTTTCTCCTATAACATTTTACTATGTTTTTGAGTAATTACAGTTTCATTCTACCACTTTCAAACATAATACTGATCTTTTCAACATTGAGATGTATGGGGGTTCTGCTCGCTGCAACATTATTCTCTTGGGGCATCGTGGTAGAAATAAATACTCGTAGATACAATTTTTCACTTCTTGTTTAATTTGAAATCAAACTGTTTCTCCACCAAACATTTTAACAGCAAAACACTTACAAAGCGTCAGAACGGTAGTACTTCCATTTCAAAACATAGACTGACATAGCTTCCAGACCACTTGACAAACGACTGAAACTCGAACTCCCCCCCCCCCCCCCCCCCCCCCACGCAAGGCGGTGAGGCAAATGTATAACATCGACAATAATGACGTTACATTATCCATTGTTCATAACAATTGAATATACTAATTTACAATTAACAAACACACAAAGAAAACATTTCATGTACACAAAAATAATCACAATATAAAATGAAAACTATACATACAATAATTTTTACATGGCTCATATATTTTTAAGACGAAATCTCCGATCTTTCTGTTGACAACAAAGTGCGATGTTAAATGTCCATTAATTTGTTAATGAGTACATCATACATGTTCCTAACATATATTGAATTATCAATTATCTTGGCAATACTCAAAATAAGTTCATAATCTCATGTCAGTCAATATATACAAAGAATTCAATATTGATAATTAATGTAATAGTCGAAATAACACAATTAGCTGGTCAACACAACTTGTTTATGAGCCTAACATACATACAATGCTATTAATTTTCATTTCGTTTTTTTTTTTTTTTTTTTTTTTTTTTTTTTTTTTTTTTTTTTTTTTTTTTTTTTTTTTACAAAAGATTTTACAATTCGCTTGTTTAAGTCTTGAAATAACATACAATGACGCAACTATTGTATATAGAACTGTCTCGAAAGAAAATATATGAATCTCTTAATTACTGAAATTTATCACTTGTTTTAATCTCAGTATCACCGAGACACTGTCCTACAGTGATTCCTAGACTGGCTATTTCGTTTGTAACTTCACACGCAACATGTATCACTATTGAACAACACGATTCCGGGTCCGGCGCAGACGGTATCGTACGGTAACATTGAGATGAGGGGGTCAGCAGTATCGTCACACTCGTAAACCATTGGACCGATTTCAACCAAATTTCGTACGTAAGGTAACAACTGCTGTAGAAGTTCAAACCACGTACGACACATGGTTCAGGACATATAACGTCATGAACAATAGGAATCGCAAAAAACTGCTACATAATGCGACGAGACTTTATAAATACACTGTATAAGAATGACGGTACTTGGCGACTTGCAGCAAACCTTTATTAAACTTTTCTCGCAGACAACAACATCAGAATAATTAAAGGGAAATGTTTCTCGCTTACTAGTTTTCCGCTGTTCATGGAGCAAAACTATGGCATTCGCTATAACGTTACAATTTATAATTTCTACACTACCAATTGTACCCGCAGGAAATTTCGCAGACATAATACACACTTGAAGCTGAATGTACGTACGAAATGCTATCACAGTACGACACGTAGTTCATGAGATATGAGCACGTAAAGAGTAACGTTCATGGAAAATCGCCCCATCAAGCATCACGTTTTAATTTATTACTTCTTTACTACTAACCATATTCGCAACAGATTTTACCGACATACAGCACTTACACAAATTAATATATTCCTGTAAAATTTTACAATTGTACAATATATCTATACTAATAATAAATCTGTAAATATAGGCCAGTCGCTGTTCACTTAAATCTTCAAAACTACTGGACGAATTTTCATGCGGTTTTCACAGGAAATATGAGCGAAGATTTAGGCATGATTTCATCAAAATAGAATCACGAAGTGTTTTCATAGTCCATCGTGTCTCTCTGTTCATCTATTAGAAACCACTTCTCCAAAACTACGTCACGAATTCACATGGGGTTTTCACAGCTAATTTCAGCGTACCTTGGGACAACACATAGACTTAGTTTCATAAAAATCAGATTACGGAAAGAAGAACATCACAATTTAACATTTTTCATCGACCACGGTCATGTCTATTTTTCTCTTTCATCTCCAAAACTAATAAACGAATTTTAGGAGGTTTTCACTGGAAAAGTGAGGGTATCTTGCGGTTACAGAAAAGCTTCATTTCACAAAATCGGATCGGTAAAAAGTAAGAAATCACAGTTTAAACATTTCTCTGAAAGCAATCGCATGTGTCTATTTGTAGAGAGTAATCACCAAAAGTATTAAATGAACATTCATGGGGGTATCACAGATAAAATAGGGAATATCCTGGGGCAGCGTATAGGCTTCATTTTATCATAATCGAATCAGGAAAGTAAAAGATATTGTAATTTGAAGTTTTAGGTCTATTTCATGCTTGGAAAGAACGGCGTAATACAGCAAAGAGCTAACAGATAGCGCTGCGAGTGTTCGTTTGAAGTTCGGGGCAGCGATCGGATTATTACCCTTTGAAAATACTACTTACTCATTGACTTTTCAAATTTAGCATATTTCTGAAAATAGTTTTCTTGGTTGCTATGTTCTACATAATATGATTCAATGCAATGAATATAAAACTGATACAATCCTCGCCGTGTTTAATCCATATATTTATATATTGATATCAAAGTCTAATGTATATGTGCAACTGCTATGGAAGTATAAGTCTCACGCTTGGAGCGACAATAGCGCATCCAACGGAAAGAGAGACAACCGTAAGAATAATAGTTGTTTTCAGTGGTATTTCTACTTTATTAAGGAAATACTTATTATATTTCAGCTTTCATGCTTCGACACATTCTCCAGAGATATGAATGATCATGAATTTTTTTTTTTTTTTTTTTTTTTTTTTTTTTTTTTTTTTTTTTTTTTGCCAATATAATAAATGTAAGCTACATATTCATAAAGATATTCCTATTTCTAACACTTTCCCCAAACGTATTTAAAAAAAGCGACTGACATTTTCATGCGGTTTTTACAGGAAATTTGAGCTAAGATTGGGGCAACACATAGGCATGATTTCATCGAAATCAGATCACGGATAAAAGATACATCACAATCTTAATGTTTTCAGTAACTGTCTGTTCATTTATTAGAAATACCTAATCTCCTAAAGTACTTCACGGATTTGCATGGAGCAACTTCGTTTCATAAAATTGGGATCAGGGAAATTGTTTTAGATGTAGGTTATGCTTGAAGTATGGATTGCGTAGTACAGCAAACAAGCGATAGAGGCGCTGTAGTGCACCAAAGAACTAAGAAACACCGCTGCTGCATAATAAGTATGGGGTAGTACAACAAGGAAGCGAACGTCTGTGACAGAATTAAGCAGTCTTATGTCTACGAATACCAACAAACATTGAACATAGTGTTACTGATTTCTCTTTGTGTATTAAACACTTTAGATGAGACCAGACCCCAAATTTTGAAAAACAAATTTTTTTTCGTTTTTTCCGCTTTATAAATATTTGGACTTTCCTGGACATGTTGGTATATAATTTTTGAAAAAATTCCGTTTGAATGTATTTTTAATTAATTTATTTATTTTACTTCACACATCGCGATGTCAACATTGATCTTTTCGCCCTCTCAAATGTCAAAAACTACATGCTTTAGAAGGCTGTGGGTTTTCTTCTTTATCTTTAGGATTGTTTACCATGTGTTGGCTGCACTGATTAATTTTCTTTGCCCATATGCTTGCATATCTTTGAAAACAAAGAAATGTTTACACGTTTTGTAGTTTGCTGTGCTTATAGTACAACTGTTGTGTGTTGTTGCTCTTATTAAAATGACAAAACCAAAAGGCATCTTCAAGAGACGCCAAAACAAAGGAAATAGGTACTACAGAACTTGTGAGATCAGCTGGGAATAAATATAGGAATGAATTCGGCAACTAAATTGGAAGCCATGGACGGGTCAAGAGTGCGGAAAGCAGAATTTTCTGCTCAGAAAATGACCAAGGAAGCAAGAAAGAGGAGAAGAAAATAGAATTTAGGTGAGGAAGAAGGATCAGATTATGGAGCAGGCTGCTTTTAGCCAGTTTTTTTTAAGAAGAAAGGTGCGTTTGTATATACTTCTAACTTAAACTTGAATTTTTTCAAAACTAACTTTTCATGCAAAAGACACATTTTCTCATGTGCCAATAAGCATATAAACATAAAATTTATGGGGATTTTTTTATATAGAGGGGGTGATTATAAGGGTCTACAATCAGTGTTCTGAGAGTTATATGATTGATGCTGTGTTGTATAAAACACAATAATTTGTTCAAATAAACAGGGATATTTCTAAAGGAAATATTTCTCAATTTCCAATATGTGTACTTTTTCCATTCTAGATCAGTCAGCTAAATACATTCACATAATCAAATGGTATCGCCTCGGTTGCACAGTGGTAGAGTGCCACACTACAAATCCAAAGGTCCCGGGTTCGAACCCCGCCAGGGCCTAGGATTTTTATCTGTCACTTTTCACTTCTTTCACCTCTGGCAGTATTGCTCATGTGAAAAATACCGAGTAGCACCGTGGTTGGGAATCCACGTTAAACTGTAGGTCCCCCCCCTATAACTGGCTGGGTAAGTCAGTTCGAAGGTCGGAGGAAGGCAACGGCATACCACCTCCAAACAGGACCATGCCTAGTTAAAGCACTGAGGTGTTCAAACCAATCTTCGGATTGTTGACTGCTTAATCAAATGGTAAAAATTTAGTGCTGATATCTTCAATACTTTTAGAAATAATGGGTTAAAAGTTCAAAGAATTTAACAATGACGGCATAGGGGGTCTGATCTCAACCTTAACGACATTTCTTTGCTTATTTTGGCACGTTTCATTTTTTGTATCAAAAACTTTATGAAGATACATCGTTTCGGACAATGACTTCTACTTAAATTTGACATCTTGGCTAGGAGAACTGAGTTTATTGACGAAGCCATCGATGAAGGCTTCTATTTTTACTGACTGAGGTCCGGAACCCTAAAAAGCCATGATACACACAGGCTCGCCTTGCACAACCGTTTGCGTAGCACGGGCATATAAGCTAGTGTGTCAATAAAATTTCCCTCTTCTGGCTCAATGAAGTCATGGTGTTCTTTTTCCACTATCCAGGAGTGTATATTGTGTATGATATCTAGCCTGGTACCCTGACTGTTTTGAGCGGTGTACGTCGGTGTGTTGCAGACCGCTGCTCTGCGCCAGCGCGGTCAACCAGCTGCTGGGCATGGTGGTCAGCTACATGTACGTCACCGAGCCCCGGTTCCTCACCAGCACGCGCAGGAAGGTGAGAGACAGTGGCGTCTGGTACCAGGGCACACTGGTACCATACCATCAAGAAACCATAACAGAAACACACAAAGTCACGGAGGAGGCAGGCGACCATGATTAATAATAAATAATCGCTGATTATGTACGGATTTAGAAAATATCGTTAACAACTAGCTCTTTAATTGAAACTTTCTGGCAGATTAAAATTGCGTGCCGGAACCGGGGCTCGAACCTGGGACCTTTGCCTTTCGCGGGCAAGCGCACTACCGACTATGCTATCCCGACACGACTCACGATGCCGCCTCACAACTTTACTTCCGCCAGTACCTCGCCTCCTACTTTCCAAACTTCACAGAAGCTTTCCTGCACACACGCAAGACTAGCACTCCTGGAAGAAAGGATATGGTGGAGACATGGCTTAGCCACAGCCTAAGGGATGTTTCCAGAATGAAACTTCACTCTGCAGCGGAGTGTGCGCTGATATGAAACCTCCTGGCAGATTAAAATTGTGTGCCGGAACCGGGACTCGAACCTGGGACCTTTGCCTTTCGCGGGCAAGCGCGTGTTTGCAGGAGAGCTTCTGTGAAGTTTGGAAAGTAGGAGGCGAGGTACTGGCAGAAGTAGAGTTGTGAGGCGGCATCGTGAGTCGTGTCGGGATAGCACAGTCGGTAGTGCGCTTGCCCGCGAAAGGCAAAGGTCCCAGGTTCGAGTCCCGGTTCCGGCACACAATTTTAATCTGGCAGGAAGTTTCATATCAGCGCACACTCCGCTGCAGAGTGAAGTTTCATTCTGGAAACATCCCTTAGGCTGTGGCTAAGCCATGTCTCCACCATATCCTTTCTTCCAGGAGTGCTAGTCTTGCGTGTTTGCAAGAGAGCTTCTGTGAAGTTTGGAAAGTAGGAGGCGAGGTACTGGCGGAAGTAAAGTTGTGAGGCGGCATCGTGAGTCGTGTCGGGATAGCACAGTCGGTAGTGCGCTTGCCCGCGAAAGGCAAAGGTCCCAGGTTCGAGTCCCAGTTCCGGCACACAATTTTAATCTGGCAGGAAGTTTCATATCAGCGCACACTCCGCTGCAGAGTGAAGTTTCATTCTGGAAACATCCCTTAGGCTGTGGCTAAGCCATGTCTCCACCATATCCTTTCTTCCAGGAGTGCTAGTCTTGCGTGTTTGCAAGAGAGCTTCTGTGAAGTTTGGAAAGTAGGAGGCGAGGTACTGGCAGAAGTAGAGTTGTGAGGCGGCATCGTGAGTCGTGTCGGGATTGCACAGTCGGTAGTGCGCTTGCCCGCGAAAGGCAAAGGTCCCAGGTTCGAGTCCCGGTTCCGACACACAATTTTAATCTGCCAGGAACTTTCATATCAGCGCATACTCCGCTAAAGAGTGAAAATTTCATTCTGGGAACTAGCTCTTTAATTGCTGTTGAATCTTCCGGGTTATGTGGTCGTGGTCGAAGAAACGTATCCGCTCCTGACGTTTCGTCCAGAGCTGCGCTGGACATCCTCAGAGGCGCTACTGGTAGCAGTGAGTCTTGCCGACTGACGAGTCGGGCGTCGGAGAGCGGTATACATACTGTCTAAAAGGGGGCGTGGTCAAGTGTTCACGTGCGCACCAGAGATAAGCCTTGTCAAAGGTAAAACATAACTTTCGACAGTCGATGGTCAAAGATAAAAGCGTACTACCTACTCTGAAGAGCCACAGTCGATATATCATTAAGTTTCATTGCTTCTTCCATTCTATTAAAATTATCTCCATGTTTGTATATTTCGATTGCCTCTCTGTACAGTCCTGGATAATAGTTCGTCGTTGTAGATATGTTTCTTCGACAACGAACACATAACCCGGAAGATTCAACAGCAATTATTTCAGCCGGTCGTGAAAGCCTTCACTGCATAACTAGCTCTTTACTCACACGACGTGATGGGTGCTATCGACAAGGGTTCTCAATTTGATTCCGTATTTCTTGATTTCCAGAAGGCTTTTGACACCGTAGCTCCCAAACGGCTTTTAATCAAATTGCGTGGTTATGGTAAATCGCCCCAAATTTGCGACTGGATAGGGGATTTCCTGTCAGACAGGACACAATTCGTAATAATCGATGGTAAGGCATCGACAAAAATAGAGGTGAAATCGGGCGTTCCACAGGGTAGTGTTATTGGTCCTCTCCTGTTCCTTATTTACATAAACGATTTAGGGGAAAATCTAAGTAGCTCTCTTAGGTTGTTTGCAGATGACGCCGTCATTTATCGTCTAGTAAAATGATCTGAAGATCAAAACCAACTGCAGAACGATCTGAATAAGATATCGGTATGGTGTAAAAATTGACTCTAAATAATGGGAAGTGTGAAGTCGTTCACACGAGTACGAAAAGAAATCCGTTAAACTTTGTTTACAAGATAAATCAATCATAAGTGAAGGCCGTAAACTCCACAAAATACCTAGGAATTACTATTACTTCAGACTTAATCTGGAAAGAACACGTAGATAATATCGTGGGAGAGGCGAAGCAGAGACTGCGTGTTATTGGCAGAACCCTTAAAAGATGCAACAGAACTACTAAAGAAACTGCATACACTACGCTTGTCCGTCCTTTTCTGGAATATTGATGCCCAGTGTGGGATCCTTATCAGGTGGGTTTGACTGAGGACATCGAAAGAGTCCAGAGAAGGGCAGCTCGTTTCGTATTGTCACGATACAGGGGAGACAGCGTTACGGAAATGATACAGGATCTGGCATGGGAATCATTACAACAACGGCGCTTATCGCTGCGGCGTGGGCTACTTACGAAACTCCATTCGCTAGCATTGTTCTCCGAATGCGAAAATGTATTGTAGACTCCCACTTACATAGGTAGAAATGATCATCGGAATAAAACACGAGAAATCAGAGCTCGAACGGAGAGATTCAGGTATTCTTTCTTCCCGCGCGCTATTCGAGAATGGAACGGTAGATAAAGTAGTGTAACGGTGATTCGATAAACCCTCTGCCAGGCACTTTAATGTGATTTGCAGAGTATCCCATGTAGATGTAGATCCTATGGTTGTGGGTGTACAACTCCATCACCTATGCTGCAGTGACAGACATTGCAAGTGCTTTAATTATTCTCACTTACGTGTACTTGCGAAACTTAAAAGTCGATTACCTTGAGAATTTTTTGAAGTTGCGTCGAATGGGTTTGTCTGATTGTTATTTAAGTTGCGTACTTCACGTACCATAAATATCAAAATATTCTAAGATCCGGTACCCATGTGGCCTCCTTCTGGGCTACTTTGGCTGTCTTCACTGATCGTCCTCACAACTTTACCGAAGTTATCCTGCTAACCTCGCAGGACCGTCACACCATCTGAGAAATTTGGAAAGTAGACGGCGAGATATTGGCGGAAGATGAGCTCTGAGACGTGCCAGGGTAGTTCATCAGGTGGAGTGCTTTCCCGCGAAAGGTCCCGAGTTCGATTCTCGGTCCGGCACACAGTTTTTATCTGCCATGAAGTCTCCATGTAGTTCCCATTTACTGTGACATTTACATCTACATAGGATAGTCTGCAAATCACATTTCAGTGCCTGGCAGGGGGTTCATCGAACCACCGTTATACTGTTTGTCTCCTATTTCATTCTCAAATAGTTCGTGGGAAGAAAGAACACCTGAATGTCTCCGTTCGAGCTCTGATTTCTCGTATTTTATTCCGATGATCATTTCTACCTATGTAAGTGGGAGTCAACAGTATATTTTCGCATTCGGTGGAGAATGTTGGCGACTGCAGTTTCGTAAGCAGCCCACGCCGCAGCTATAAGCATCGTTGTTTTAATGATTCCCATCCCAGATCCTGTATCATTTCCGTAACGCTGTGTCCCCTGTATCGTGACAATACGAAACGAGATGCCCTTGTTTGGACTCTTTCGATGTCCTCCGTCAAAACCACCTGATAAGGATCCTACACTGGGCAGCAATACTTCATAAAATGACGGACAAGCGTAGTGTATGCAGTTTCTTTAGTAGTTCTGTTACATCTTTTAAGAGTTCTGCCAATAAAACGCAGTCTCTGGTTTGCCTTTCGCACGACATTATCTACGTGTTGTTTCCAATTTAGGTATTTACTGGAGTTTACGGACTTCACTTTTGATTGATTTATCTTCACAATTGTAATTATTGAAATTGCCAATTTTTAGAGCAAAGGGATATCTTATTCAGATTGTTCTGCAGTTGGTTTTGATCTTCAGATGATTTTACTAGACAGTAAATGACGGCGTCATCTGCGAACAACCTAAAAGAGCTGCTTAGATTTTTCCCCTAAATCGTTTATGTAAATAAGGAAAAGCAGAGGACCAATAACACTATAATTTTAACAAAAATGTTCCGAACCAATCAGATGATTTTAAGCACATTATATAAAGCCTCAGGAAGCTACAATGTTTTAGTAACGACTGTGAATATTCGTTCATCACAGGACAGGTTACTCCGTAACTTCAAAAATTTGGTATGTTTTTAATGTTTTTCCTTTAACTTTTTGATATCATACTTTGTAAATAGTAGATTAAATTCAGTTGTAACATTTGTTTAACAGATCTGAAGATGGGCAGCTGTCCCGAAACCGGTCATGTTTTAGAAAATAAAAACGATCTGGAGACTGATATTCACGAATTTTATTCATATGACGATCGCAGAAACTCCCTGGAGACCAATAAGTCTTGCTTTGTGTACATTTCTGTTCGCCTCTTGTGAAGCCCAGCCATTGTGTGTGTGTGTCCCAGGTGGAGGAGATGCTTCACGACATCCAACTGGCGTTCGAGAGCCTGGTGTCGGCGTCGGACTGGCTGGACGCGCCCACCAAGAACGCCACCCTGAGGAAAGTCCACGCCATGCGCTGGCTGGTCGGGTTCCCGGACTGGCTGGCCAACTCCGCCGCCTTCGAGGAGTACTACCAAGACGTCAGTAAAACCCAAAAGCTTCTCAAGCTAACCACTTTTTCGGTGCACGTCTCAACGAATTTCCCCCTTGCACTTATCTCTTTATCTGAGAAGGAGACCATGCCGTTATCGGATTTTCGTATTTCTATTTATTACCGGCTGAAATCTCGGCGCCGGCTGCGGTGGCCGAGGGGACTGAGGCGCTCCGCTCACGGTCTGCACGGCAACTGCGGTCGGGGGTTCGAATCCCCCCTCGGGCAAGGATATTTGTGCAGTCTTTAGTATAAGCTAGTTCATAAGTAGTTTGTAAGTTAAGGGACTGGTGACCCCGTAGTTAAGTCCCATAAGCTTAACAAACATTTGAACATTTTGAGGGGACTAAACAGCTAGGTCATCAGTCCCCTGTTCCTAGCTAAGAGCGTAAAAAGTAAAACACAGCTCCGAAGATGAACACTCACAAGCGGGGTAAGCTGACAATGGACAAGTCGCTGACAACACAAAAGGAAGACACACAATAGGTAAAATGAATTCCGGATCTCACCTAAAACTGGACAGCAGAAGAACATCGCTGGCTGATCACAGAGAAAAAACAGGATGAGCCAGCCATACTGCACACACTAAAAACCTCTATTATATTCCTTCAAACTGTCTTGATTGCAAATTTTTTATTAATTAATGATGCGTTTCGCCCTTTAGCAGGGCATCTTCATATTATCTGCGTGACAGAATTTACACAAAATTGCAAGGCGGAATTACTAACAGTTATAATGGTACATGGACTTATTTTGTGTTTAGAAGACAGTATAAATGGTAAACAAAGCTTACAATGCGCTCTCCGTGGTGTGACACCGTAAGTTGTTATTGCGGTTTTTGTATTTTCTTGGAATGTTTTTTGATTTTCCTGGTGGCCCTACAAATGTTCGGGTAACAACGAATTACAATTGGAACATACTCGGTAAGGATGTGAGAAACATAAAACCGATTTTTAAGATTACCTTAATAGAAGCGGTGGTCTCTGATGACACAACATAAGCCCATGTTTACAATTGCGCTCACGGGCGTGGTGTGCTGCTACAGACTGACTGAGGGAATGTGGGTAGGGAGCGACATAGGAAGCCGATGTATAAGACGGGACGGGTGAAATCTAGCTCTCTGAATACAAATTTAACGAAAGAGAGGTTATTAAGCAGGACAGAAGTTTATAATTTATGTTGGTAAAATTCCTCTCATTTACAAATACCAACATACATTATAATCTTAAAAATCGGTTTTATGTTTCTCACATCTTTACCGAGTATGTTCCAATTGTAATTCGTTGTTAACCGAACATTTGTAGGGCCACAAGGAAAATCAAAAAACATTACAAGAAAATAGAAACACCGCAATAACAACTTACGGTGTCACACCACGGAGTGCGCATTGTAAGCTTTGTTTACCATTTATACTGTCTTCTTAACACAAAATAAGCCCATGTACCATTATAACCGTTTGTAATTCCGCCTTGTAATTTTGTGTAAATTCTGTCACGCAGATAATCTGAAGATGCCCTGCTAAAGGGCGAAACCCGTCATTAATTAATAAAAAATTTGCAATCAAGACAGTTTGATGGAATATTTATTCTAAGACAGTTTGATGGAATATTTATTCTAACTGATTGCTGTTGTACACCATGGATTGGAAATCATTCTAAAAACCTCTTGGCAATTACAGAAAGGTCTTAAAAGAGTGTAAAATCGCTGGATAGGTGGGGACCTGAAGTATCACGCTATAGCACCCACCACTAGATGGAGTTGTAAAAACCAGCTGCGCGAATAAAACTTAAAACAGAATGAGCCGCGGAGGCATCGTCGCCTATCCCCGCGTCCACACATTGGTACCAACGCTGGCGCCAACATTGGCCAATATTTTTGAGACGGCGTCCACACATTGGAGCCAATATTCAGTTGAATTCTTCAAGAGCCAACGAAAACATATCTGACGCACCAATCGCGGCCAATGCGTTAACGCTTTTGAGTGTGAATAATTACATTTCGTCATTGTAAATCAAAGTGTGAAACATACGTAAAAGATGATTGGATGTTGTATCACTTCCTACCGAACATTAATTACGGTACGAAATCATTAATTTTTTAAAATATGCTACAAGTAAACGTCACCTATTATAAAAACTTAGACCTGCTACTATAAATGATTGGAAATAAAATAAAAAAGAATGATGTTTTAGAGGGATGCTATTCTTTTGGTATTACGCTTCGATTTCTTGCTAAATGAGACAACATTAGAAGCCTACACTTCCCTTTTTAAATAACCATGCAATTGATATCACTAGTATTGCTTGAAGTTCGCAAAACGATATTTAAAACTTGACAGGAAATATTAAGTACTGTTCTGTTAATTTTAAAAATTAAATTCAGTAATAGGAGTGTGTCGAAAGTTTTTAATTTCACAGTTTGCGCCTAAGTTTTGCTGTGGCATTTCGTTTTTTGAGGTTTCTTTCAAAATATGAATCAGTTTCTGATACAGTTCTAATATTTACAAAGAGATTTCGAAACTTTAAAACGGCGACGAAGAACGAACGAAGAAAGAAACAGATTCGAGATGAGCAGACGACAAAGACACAATGAAACGTTGGCGCCAATGTGTGGACGACGTACCCATATTGGCCCAACGTCCTTTGATGTTTGGTCGAAATACCGACAAGCAACGGAGCCGTACCAACGTTGGCGCCAACGTTGGTTCCAACGCTATTTCACAGATCCACACATTGGACGAACACTGTTGGCCCCAACGTTGGTTCCAGTGTGTGGATCCGGCCTAAAAGTAAGGGTAGTGCGTCTAGTAGGTTAAAAGAGTGCCGCAAGGTGGCTAAAACTGGGCAGTCCTAAAGCCCTGTATAGGGAAAGTATGGCCAGCCTGCCAGCGGCAGCCATGCTGGGCCTATACTATTCTATTCCGCTGCTGCTTACACGCCGACCGCTACAACGTTCCCAGCGCTTAACAGTACTTATCAACCGATTTTGAGAAAACTATTCTATGAAAAAATTTAATTTTTTCGCTTGTTATAGTGTGATATATTCGATCGATAATGATCCGATTTTGTATTCATTATTACTTATAGTTTACGTGCTACGTCAAATTAAGTAAACTACTGCGCAAAATTTTGAAGAGTTTGCAGAGGAAAAGTCGCATTGCGTAGACTTTTCATATGGTTGATTTTAGCACATACAATGCTGCGGACGAAATCTAGGTAAGATATCGAAATTTTATTTAAGGCTGAGAGCAGAACGATAACTCTATTCTTTCTCGAGATACAGGGTGTTATATCCGACGAGCAGATGCGGGAATTTTGTGTAGGTCTGTCCATGCGGACCTGGCTGCTCTACAAAATACTTATTGTCCGATTTTAAGAAAACTGCTTGGTTTGAGGCTCCATATCTAAAGAGTTCACCTACAAAATTCAGATTGACCTTTACCGTAGCAAAATATTCGTATAGACCGCGAACATGTCGTCATCGAAACAGAGTGAAATTAAGAAAACAATTGAGATTATGGATATGTCTTTGATGAGTATTTTCTTGCATGTTATGTACTTATACCTTACATGAACTACGAAAAATGCAAATGGATACCCACGACATGACTTCTACCAAAAACAGAAATTAAAGGTGCCCTTACAACAACAATTACATTTGAATGTTTAATATTTGTCCTGTTTCAATTCTTTGTTTGACGTAATGATACACTTAACACATGGAAACGAAGAGAAAAGCTTGCTTCAGGAATTGTATATTAATTTCATATCTAAACAAGAATCTAGTTCACTCAATAATATGTCCAAAATTTGTGTGTTTTCGGCAACTACCTGCAGATAAAACCGACGCGTGAATAATTTAACCTCACATTATACAGGAATTTTCAAAAAAATGTTCATATGTTTGTAGAGTCTATGGGACTTAACTACGGGGTCATCAGTCCCTAAACTTACAAACTACTTATGAACTACTTACAACTAAGGACGGCACAAATATCCATGCCCGAGGGGGGATTCCAACCCCCGACCGTAGTGGCCGTGCGGACCGTGACTGGAGTGCCTCAATCCCCTCGGCCACCGCGGCCGGCACAGGAATTTTGTTCACAGATTTATTCTAGTTAAAAATATATAGGTATGTGCTGTGTGATCCATTCGTCAGTGAATATTTAATTTATTAATTTACATTATAAATTAAAATCATCACAGCACAAGAACCGAATGTTGCTTCTCGGCTCCTAGTTTTCTCTGACGACTTTTATCAGTCAGATTGTTCATCTTCCTGCATTTCTGATGTCTAATGGAAGTACTACAATGCTTAGCTCCCATTTTGCTTCTTAAGAACACTCAAAAGTGCAACATTGTGGCATTATTCAAACCCAAACATACGAATATTCGCAAGGTTTCTTCTGGCAGCCAAGCAACGTATAGGACCAAGATGGCGGAAAGAACCACGTGACTCGATTTCAGCCAATCACGAGCTGAAGTCGGCGGCAAGCGGCGCGGAAAAGGATGGCCGTACTTTCCCTGTACAGAGCTTTAGGCAGTCCATCAGAAGATGGACGACAGTCAGTGCTGCTCCACAGCGACTCACAGGTTGGGCCTCACGGCGAAGGAGATGGCCATGGGTCAACCAGATATGTCCAATACGGAAGCGGCAGAGGACAACTGACTCTACATCTACATCTACATGGCATACTCTGCAAATCACATTTAAGTGCCTGGCAGAGGGTTCATCGTGCCACCATTACACTATTTATCTCCCATTCCATTCTCGAATAGCGCGCGGAAAGAAAGAACACCTGACTCTCTCTGTTCGAGCTCTGATTTCTCGTATTTTATTCTGATGATCATTTCTACCTATGTCAGTGGGAGTGAACAATATATTTTCGCATTCGGAGGAGAACGTTGACGATTGGAGTTTCGCAAGTAGCCCACGCCGCAGCGATGAGCGCCGTTGTTGTAATGATTCCCATCCCATGTGCTGTATCATTTCCGTAACGCTGTCTCCCCTGTATCGTGACAATACGAAACGAGCTGCCCTTCTTTGGACTCTTTCGATGTCCTCAGTCAAACCCACCTGATAAGGATCCCACACTGGGCTGCAATGCTCCAAAACTGGACGGACAAGCGCAGAGTATGCAGTTTCTTTAGTAGTTCTGTTACATCTTTTAAGGGTTCTGCCAATAAAACGCAGTCTCTGGTTCGCCTTTCCCACGATATTATCTATGTGTTCTTTCCAGTTTAGGTCTGAAGTAATGGTAATTCCTAGGTATTTTGTGGAGTTAACGGCCTTCACATTTGATTGATTTATCCTGTAAACAAAGTTTAACGGACTTCTTTTCGTACTCATGTGGACGACTTCACACTTCTCATTATTTAGAGTCAATTGCCAATTTTTACACCATACTGATATCTTATTCAGATCGTTCTGCAGTTGGTTTTGATCTTCAGATGATTTTTACTAAGACGTAAGGGCCGCAGCGAAGACTTCCACAGAGTTGTGGATAGCTTCACTGCTCGGAGCTCGTTTGTTGCACCCATGGTAGACCATTCGGCACTCCAAGCATCACGCACATTCGTGTGCAAACAGAAAGAGCAGTAAAATCTTTGACTGAACTTTGCAACCTCTCCTCCTCCCGTCATGTTGCAGTTACCTGGGGCCTAACTGCGGACGCTTCCGGCAGACATTCCACTCGACCCAAAGATATTCCACTCGACTGCGACAGTGGGGCGCCAGGCGGACAAAGTCAGAACTAAATGTACACAGTGCATGCAGTGGCATTACAAACACCACATAATGACATGAAGTGCCCGATCAATGTTTTTATTTATTTAAAAAAAAAATCTCACGGGATAAAAGGAAGGGATCTCTTTATTCAATTATGATAATACACCAACACATCTCCTTGAACATTAAATTTCTTCTCAAAAGGGCCAGAAACTTTGACCCAAATATGTACTCCCTCGTCTGAAGAAACACGTCTTCTAATCCTTGTTCTCAAACACAGTGGCTTATCAGAAACAAAATATGAAGTACCAAAAGACTTGTTAGGTACCTCAGCAATACTCCAAGTACGAAAACATATAATATCCCTCTCAGTAAAAGATTCCAGTCCAGATTTCTTAGCATCATTCGTTCGTACCAAAGCAACTGTAAGCCAACCAGAGCCACCAAAAACTTCAGTACTTCTAATACTGAAATCAAATCTAGCTCCAACAAAAGTAATAGGACCATGTAACACTTCTTCTTGTGCAGTAGTAGTCACTCCATCAGATCCAGGTGTAAAGTCCACAGTATCCACTGCTTTATACACAGGTAACACACGACGTCTCCTGTAATAACGGCGTGGCATCGTGATTCAATGCTGTTGCTCGTGCGGCTGCCTCAAGCCAAATGAGCCACGATTGGAGATGGAGAAGAGATGCATTTAATGTTTAATATTCAATTTGAATAAAGTTTTCCTATTCTTAGTTTTGGGCCTACATTTTAACTTCAACAATGATTTTCGTAACTTGATTGGATAAAGCAAGTTTCACTGCTTAGATTGACATTTATTATATTTAACTTAGCCTCACACGCACAAAACATAATTTAACATATAAAACTTCAACACTGTGTGCCACTATTATCTAAAGATCAGCCTAACAATATCAAAACGAAACCTCAGTCTTATTATACAACCGCACCGGTCAGCAACTCAAGTGCTACAACTTCTACAATGAACACCACTGACACTGCTGGCCTACAAGTCAGCGATATTACAAACACCACGGCTTATTTCAAAGACATAGTAGCAAAGACATTAATCCATTACAACTTCAGTAAATGTCTGATGATGGCCTGATAACCCGAAAATCGATTCACGAACTAAATAAAACTGTAGAATAGACACAAAAATGTGTATTGTAATCATTATATTGACATTAAATTAAAAATTTGTTCTGCACAGGATCTACAGGGTGTTTCACTAAGTGTGTTTGCCTCTGTAACTTATAAAATAATAGGCGACTGGAAATTTTGAGGCGGTAGGTCAACACAAGAAATGTTACACTTTCTGCGGAGCTATGAACATAGTTTATTGTACCATTTTTCAAAGAGTTACAGCACAAAGATATAATTTTTCAAATGGAATAATAGTTTATATTATCATGCATTGGATTCGTTGAAACCAGCTGCGTCCAAATCTATTTAAACTACATTCCTATCATTTTTAGTTTGGGAGCTACAACCCTTCAAAGTTTAGGGGACGGAGGCTACGACAGCGTAGCTGACTGGCTGGTGGTCATGAGACAAAGGGCCGTGCCACCGGGGATAGCCACTCGGCCAGTCAGATACGCTATCGCAGTCTCCGCCCCCGGAACTTTGTAGGATTGTAGCTCCCAAACTAACAGTGACAGGAATGTAGTTTGAATACATTTGGACGCAGCTGGTTTAAACGAATCCAATACACGATGGAAAAAATTATTGTTCTGTTTAAAAAATTATATCTTTGTGGTGTACCTCTTTGGAAAATGACACGATAAATTATGTTCATAGTTCCGCAGAAAGTGTAACATTTCTTGTTTTAACCTACCGTATTAAAATTTCTCGTCGCCTATTACTTCATATGTTACAGAGGCAAACACACTTATTGAAACATCCTGTATATAAATTTCAGGGGTAAGGCAAGGCTGTAACCTGTCACCACTGTTGTTCATATTATTCATGGATCACATTTTGAAAACAGTAGACTGGCAGGGCGGGAGTAAAATAGGTCGAAACAAAATAAGCAGTCTCGCATATGCGGATGGCACATTCGATTGAAAGGTTGCAAACTAATCTTTCAGAGCTCGATCAGAGGTGCAAGGATTATGATATGAAGATCAGCATCTCCAAAACGAAAGTAATGTCTGTGGGAAAGAGATTTAAGCAGATTGAGTGCCAAATAGGAGGAACAAAGTTAGTACCTGGAATGTATTTTCTCACAGGATGGCAACATAACGAAAAAACTGGAATCAGGTGCAGCAAAGTAATGCAGTGAGTGCTCAGCTAAGATCTACTCTCTTCTGCAAGAAGGAAGTCAGTACCAAGACTAAGCTAGCAGTGCACCGCTCTATCTTTCGACCAACTTTGTTGTATGGGAGTGAAAGTTGGGTGGATACAGGTTACCTTATTCATAAGGCAAAGGTTACAGATATGAAAGTAGCAAGAATGATTGCAGGCACTAATAGATGGGAACAATGGCAGGAGGGTGTCCATAATGAGGAAATCAAAGAAAAACTGGGAATGAACACCATAGATGAACCAGTTAGAGCGAACAGACTGAGATGGTGGGGTCATGTTACACGCATGGGAGAAGCAAGGTTACCTAAGAGACTCATGAGCTCGTCAGCGGAGGGTAAGAGGAGTCAAGGTAGACCAAGAAGAAAGTACTTAGATTCGGTGCAGAATGATTTTGAAGTAAAAGGCATAACATCAGACGAGGCATCAATGTTATCACTGCCACTTGCGATAGTACCCACGTGATTTACCAACTGACATGCCTGCACTGTGAAGCGTTCCATGTGGGAATGACCAGCAACAAACTGTCCATTCGCATGAACGGTCACAGGCAGACAGTATTTGTTAGTAATGAAGATCACCCTGTGGCTGAACATGCCTTGTTGCACGGCCAGCACATCTTGGCACAGTGTTACACCGTCCGGGTTATCTGGATACTTCCCAACGACACCAACCTTTCGGAACTCCGGAGATGGGAACTTGCCCTTCAGCTTATTCTCTCCTCCCGTTGCCCACCTGGTCTCAACCTCCACTAAATACAAATTCCCGCCCACCATCTTTAGCATCTTTGCTTCGGTTCTGTGGACAGAGCCTCTGCCTCAAGTGGTTTCTCTGTCCAACTTCTTTGCTTTTTACAAATGTCTGTCTAGGTGTGTTTGCGTTTGGATATGTGTGTGTGTGTATATTTGTTTACCTTCCTGTTTTTCCCCTAAGGTAAGTCCTTACACTCCTGGGATTGGAATGACTCCTTTTCCACTTCCTTAAAACCCATATCCTTCCCTTTCTCCTCTCCTTTCTTTTTCTTTTCCTGGCGAAGCAACAAACGGTTGCGAAAGCTTGAATGCTTGTGTGTTTTTATTTGTGTTTTATGTTTCTATCGGCGAGCTTGCACTTTCGGTAAGTCAAACCATCTTTATTACATATATATATATATATATATATATATTCAGGGAGGTCACCAAATGCCTGAACCGCTTGTAAGCATGTTGCACAGCAGGTTGTACAAAGACAAAGTTTAGAGGACAGCTGGACATGTTGTGCTGTTTCCGATGTGTTCAGTAATGAGATCAGCCAGTCAGGTCGTCATGCACATGCACGCTAATTCTGTCAGATGCGAGGAGTGATGCTGCCTAGAGTCTTCTGCAATTGCTTTGCTGAGATATAATTTGCGCGCGACGACCTGATTGGCTAACTTCAATACTTACAGTACTTAATACCTTTGAAACGGACCAATTTATCGATATTTTTTTTATTTATTTATTTTTTTTTTTTTTTTTTTTTTTTTTTTTTTTTTTTTACTTTCATGTCTCTGTACAATCTCCATTGTAACAATGTTACAAGCCACTCACTCTTACACTACCACCCTGCATACGAAGTAATAGCTTTTAATAGCACTTTATATGTAAAGTGTTCACTTGTCTTCATTTATTCCTGTTTGGGAAGCGATGTCACTTCAATTACAATGCAATAATGCATTGCCGAGATCGAAAAAGAATTTTTATTATCATCTACTTCTACATCTAGATACATTCTCCGCAATTCAGCGTAAGGTGCGTGGCGGACGGTACACTGTACCACTACTAGGTATTTTCTTTCCTATTCCACTCCCAAATAGAACGAGGAAGAAAAGAATGCCTATATGCCTCCGTATGAGCCCTAATTTCTCTTACCTTGTCTTTGTGATCTTTACGCGAAATGTAAGTAGGCGGCAGCAAGATCGTCCTACACTCAGCTTCAAATTCCGGCCTTCTAAATTTACTTAACAGAAATTCACGAAAAGAACGTCGTCTTTCCTCCAGCGATCCCCAATGAGTTGCCGGAGAATTTCTGTGACACTCGCGCCTTGGTCGAACCTACCGGTAAGAAACCTAGCTGCTCGCCTCTGAACCGCCTCTATGTCTTCCTTTAAACTGATCTGCTGCGGGTCCCAAACACTTGAGCAATACTCAAGACGTGGTCGTACAAGCCTTTTATACGCGGTCTCCTTTACAGGTGAAGTACATCTTCCCAAAATTCTCCCAATAAACCGAAGTCGGCTGTCCGCCTTACTCACAACTGTCCTTACATGTTCGTTCTATTTCATATCGCTCTGCAATGTTACGCCTAGATATTTGAAAGACGCGACAGCATCAAGAACCTCACTACTAATGCTGTATTCGAACATTATGGGATTGCTTTTTCTACTCATGCGCATCACCTTACATTTTTCTACATTGACAGCTAGCTGCCATTCTTCACACCAACTAGAAATTTTGTCTAAGTCATCCTGTATCTATTACAGTCAGTTACAGACGACACCCTCCCGTACACCACAGCATCGTCAGCAAATAGCCGCAAATTACAACTTACTCTGTCCATCAGATCATTTATATAGATAGAAAATAATAGCGGTCCTATCACACTCCCCTGGGGCACGCCTGACGATACACTCGTCTCTGATGAACATTCGCCGTCGAGAACAACGTACTGCGTTCTATTACTTAGGAAGTCTTCCAGCCAGTCACAAATCTGTGAACCTATTCCATAAGCTCGTATCTTCGTTAGCAGTCTGCAGTGTGGCACCGCGTCGAACGCCTTTTTGAAGTCGAGAAAAACACAATCCGCCTGTTGCCCTTCGTCCATGGCTTGCAAGATGTCATGTGAGAAAAGGGCAAGCTGAGTTTCATATGAACGATGTTTCCTAAACCCGTGCTTATTCATGGAAAGAAGCTTTTCCGTTTCAAGGAAATTTACTATATTCGAACTGAGAATATGCTCCAAAATTCTACGTGAAACCGATGTCAACGATATGGGCCTGTAATTGTGTGGGTCAGTTCTCTTTCCTTTCTTATACACGGGAGTCACCTGCGCCTTTTTCCAATCACTAGGAACTTTGCGCTGAATTAAAGATTCGCTATAGATGCAAGCTAAGTAGGGGGCCACTGCCGCAGAATAGTCTTTGTAAAACCGAACTGGTATTCCATCCGGACCAGCAGACTTTTTCGTATTTAGCTCTCTCAGCTGCTTCTCTACACCGGAAATACCTATTGCTATGTCCCCCATTTCGGAATTAGTACGTTGATCAAATGATGGTACATTTGTGCGGTCCTCCTGCGTGAAAGATTTCTTAAAGGTTAAATTTAGAACTTCAGCTTTCCGTTTGCTTTCTTCTATTACTGCCCCGGAATGATAACTAGTGACTGGACAGTGGGCTTTGACCCGCTTATCGATTTTACATAGGACCAGAATTTTTTCGGGTTCTCGGAAAGATCTTTTGCTAAGGTATGGCTGTGATAATTATTGTATGGTTCACGCATCGACCTTTTTATAGGCGCACGAATCTCTACTAACTTTTGCCTGTCATCATTTGCGTGTTCTTTTTTGAATCGAGAGTGCATCAGCCTTTGCTTTCTCAGCAGCTTTCTAACATTATTATTATACCACGGTGGATCTTTTCCATCCTTAATCGTCTTTACTGGCACATATTTCTCTAACCCTTTCTTAACAATGCACTTAAATTTAGTCCACAATTCCTCTACATCCATAGTCCCAGAATTGAACGATTCCCATTCATTTTCTAAGTGCGATCGTAACATTTGCTTGTCGGCTCTTCCCAACAAAAACACGCTCTTCTTGTCTGGTTTATGAACTTTGGTCACCATCGACGCTATGACGATATCATGATCACTAATTCCTGTCTCTACACAGACATCGTTAGTAAGGTCAGGCCTGTTTGTGGCTATAAGGTCTAGAATATTTCCATTGCGCGTGGGTTGCCGGTTTAACTGCTCAAGACAGTTTTCGGAGAATGTGTCCAAAAGTAGCTCGCAAGACTGCTTGTCTGTACCGCCTGAAATGTAACTAGCGAGGTCCCAATCTATACCCTTAAGGTTGAAGTCACCTCCGACTAATATTACATGGCCCGGATACCTATGGACTAACTGGTATAGACTTTCCTTGAATGATTCTAAAACTGCTACAGCAGCACTGGGGGGCCGGTAAAAACACCCAACTATTAACTTTACTTCTTTTAGAAGTAGTTTTAATAGCACTTTCTATGAAAAGTGTTCACTTGTCTTAATTTACTCATGTTTGGGAAGCGATGACACTTCAATTACAATGGAATAATGTATTGCCGAGATCGAAAAAGAATTTTTATCATCATTGGCGACAGGTTGCGACACACGAAAGTATATCTTATCTGTGACACCTTAGGGTGCTGAAACAGTCATCAATGATAGTAAAATTTCGTTTGGAGACCTTGTTAAGACATTCCCTCGTTTTGATTGTATGAACTTGTGACTTGAACGTTCACATTATTTTCTTCCCACAGCTGGAGATCCAGGTGGGGGAACATCTGGAGAACATGCTGGGAATCCTGCGACTGCAAGTTTACTCCATGCTGTCTACGTTACGAATGGTCAACACAAACATGACGTAAGTTGGATTTTCTTCTCATGTGGTCAAATTATTTATGTGATAACAAGATAAACCTGACGACGGTTTGGCTCAGTCTGGTATTAAATGAATGGAAAAGTAAGTGACAGAATTCTTGCGAACATGGACGCATAGAGAAAATACACCAGTCAGATTAGTACCCCTGTGGGCCAATGGGAATGAGAGTTTGGAAAATATATGGACTGGTACCACCAGACAATTAGATTCCTTTTTACAACATTTAAATTCCCAACACAATAAAATTAAGTTCACTATGGAACTAGGAGGATTTCCTATAAACTTTTTGGACCTTACTATTGACATTAGCACAAATAAACACTTATTTAGTATTTTCAGAAAACCCATAGTTACAGATACAGTTATCCCTGCTAGTTCCCAGCATCCACACAGCCATAAACATGCAGCTTTCCATTCAATGGTCCATCGCCTCATATCTGTTCCATTATCTGATTCTGCATTTCAATCAGAATTACAAACAATCAAACATATAACATCCAGTAATGGCTATAGCCCTGCCCTTATTGACAGTTTACTGAATAAGAAGAAAATGAGAAAAATCAGAACACTTTTATATGCTGGCCAACAAGAACAAGTCAGTAGTCAGAAAAACTAGTGTGTCATCCCATATTTAGGCAAAATTTCAGATCAAATTGGTAGAAAGTTAAAATCTCGAAATTACAGCCCTGCATTTTACAATACAAACAACATTTCTAAGTATTTATTCAATAGTCAGGACAAATTTTAACCCCTATCCCAGAGTGGTGTATACAAGATCACATGCAAGCATTGTGGGAAACTGTATGTTGGTCAGTGTGGCAGGGCTGTAGCTATTAGATTATCAGAACATGAGAGAAGCTGGAGGTTAAAAACATCTGCTCAGAGAAGGCCATGATTATGATGTAAACTGTGAGATTCTACATCACCTGAAGAAAAGCAGAAAGATGGCACTACTGGAAATATTGGAAATCAATAAACATTTGGCTCAGGATGCCAGTTTAGTATTAAACGATCAGACCCAGTTCCCCTCTACCCCGCTACTGTAATAAGTTTTATTTTCAACCTTCCTTTTCAACAAAAATAATCCTATTAGTTTTGATTCTTTACACATATTCATTATATTTTTATATAAATGTTAATAAGTCTCATAAATAAGTTTTTGCGATGAACTTTCCTGTGAAGTATCGATTGTCTGTGATAACATCTTTGTAAATCTTAACATCTTTGAAAACATGTGTAGTACAGTCAGTTGTCATCTGATGATGGCCTAAGAAGCCGAAAGCCGGTTTGTGACCTATAAATAAGTTTTGCAGAACATCAGGAAGTTGTTCCTTTTTGATATTAAATATATGTTGTCTCACAAAATCTTTTATTTGTAGGGGAGGCCGGGGCACGTTGGCCATAGGGACAAGATGGCCCAGTCGAATTAGTTCACACAGTAGAGGCTAGATCATCTCAGGAATCATCCAGAAAGTACGTAGCACTGTCCCTCTCCTTATACAGGGCCAATATCACAGGCGACGAAGTTTTGGACAAGCTGTAGTCCTTGATTGTTTTTGTGCGTGTTTCAGTAAATTCTACTCGTCAGTTATTCAACTTTTGCTTGCCTTAGTCGCAACGGGGTGAGTAGTATAATAAAAGGTCGTAGTTTAAGGATTATTTCTATATGGCATACAGTCATAATTGCTTCGGAGAGTTTTCTAAAGAACAGAATCTATTGTAAAGATGGCGATGGGGCAGGTTGGCCCAGAGAGGACGGGGTACGATGGACAGTCGAGAAAAACTGTCACGCCCTATAGGAGCTGTACTTCTGTAAACTCGATGAAAGGTTTGTTACTTTTAATGATAACAACGTTTATTTACGACATAAAAAGCGTTGAATAAACGCCAACCACTAAATTACATTTTAATCTTGAACAGTGATTTGAGAAGTCAGATTCTCGTTCAGACGGCCGCGGTGGCGAGGGGACTGAGGCGCTCCAGTCACGGTCTGCACGGCCACTACGGTCGGGGGTTCGAATCCCCCCTCGGGCATGGATATTTGTGCCGTCCTTAGTATTAGCTAGTTCATAAGTAGTTTGTAAGTATACGTAGTTAAGTACCATAAGCTATACAAACATTTGATTTGATTCTCGTTCATTTCTTTGTTTTCAAAACATGAATTCGGCTCTGCTTTAAACCTTTGTTTTATTTGTAGTATCATAAAAAAGATCCGAAATCATAAAAGAATCAATGGAAAATTGAGTGCTTATGGAATATCTCCCCAATTGTGCGATTGGATTCACGATTTCCTATCAGAAAGGACACAGTTCGTTATAATTGACAGTAAGTCATCGAGTAAAACAGAAGTGATATCTGGCGTTCCACAGGGAAGCGTTATAGGTCCCCTACTCTTCCTTGTGTTTATAAACGATTTAGGAGACAATCTGAATAGCTCTCTTAGACTGTTCACGGATGATGCTGTAGTTTACCGGTTAGTGAAATCAACAGAGGATCAAAAGCAACTGCAAAGCGATTTAGACAAAATTCCTACCTGGTGCGAAAATTGGCAATTGACACTAAATAAAGAAAAGTGTGAAGTTTTATTTTAATCTTAAATAATGATCTGAGAAATTAGAATCTAGTTCATTTCCTAGTTGTAAAAACGTGACATACATCTCTGGTTTAGAACTTTGTTTTGTTTTTGATATCATAAAAGTAATCCGAAATTATAAAAGAATGAAAGGGGAATGATTTCTGAAGATACGCAGCTAAGAGCAGTTTTATAAGTAAAGGAAACGGAAGGATCTTTGAGTACTGAGTTTCCAAGAAAAATCTTACTGGGGAGTCAGACGGTCCTCATGTCAGTTTGTACAGGTAAATTGAAGCTCAGGAACCAGAAGCTAAATTTGTGCTTATGCCACGCGAAGGAAATACTGAAGAAGTATGAAATCACAAGCTAGAGAAGCCCTTCATCAATTAGGAAGTGCGAACAATAATAGAATAAAATTAACTAATTAAACTGCTGTTGTTGTTATGGTCTTCAGTCCGGAGACTAGTTTGATACAGCTCTCCGCCCTACTCTATCCTGAGCAAGCCTTTTCATCTCCTCATAAGAACGGCAACCCAAATCCACTTGAATCTGTTTACTATACGCGTCTCTTGGTCTCCCTCAGCTATTTTTACCCCACACACTTTCCTCCAATGCTGAATTTACGATTCCTCGATGTCTAAGAATGTGTCCTACCAAGCGATCCCTTCTTTTAGTCTGGGTATGACAAAAGTTCCTTTTCTCGCCAATTCTGTTCAGTACCTCTTCATTAGTTATGTGATCTACCCACCTAATCTTCAGCATTCTTCTGTAGCGCCACATTTCAAAAGCCTCTATTCTCTTCCTGTCCGCACTGCTTATTGTCCATGTTTCACTCCCGTACAAGGCAACACTCCACACCAATGACTTCAGAAAAGACTTCCTTACACTTAAATTAATATTCGATGTTAGCAAATTTCTCTTTTTCTAAAATGCTTTTCTTCCCATTGCCATTCTGCATTTTATATCCTCTGTACTGCGACCATCGTATGTTATTTTACTATCCAAGGAACAAAACTCACCTACCACCTTCATTGTTTCGTTACCCAATCTAATTCCTTCAGCATCGCCTGATTTTCTCTTCCACATTGTCATCATCATCATCAACATCTTGTCTTGGTTGTTCTTGCATTTTACGCCTCTTGCAGAGCTACTAAAGTCTCTGGGAGATTTTCTAAGACCGCATTCCATTATTTTTGTTTTGCTCTTGTTAATGTTCATTTTATACGCTCTCTTCAACACACAGTCCATTCCTTTCAACTCCCCTTCCAGGTTCTTTGCTGTCTCTGACAGAATTACAATGTCATCAGCAAAACGCAATGTTTCTATTTCTTCCCCCTGAACTTTAATCCCTATTCCAAACTTTTCCTTGCTTTCCTTCACCGTCTGCTCGATATACAAACTGAATAACATAGGAGAAAGGCTACAACCCTGTCTTACTCTCTTCCCAACTGATACTTCCCTTTCATGCCCTTCGAATAACTGCGGTCTGGCTTTTGTACAAGTTGTAAATAACTCCCCTTTCCCTATATTTTACCCCTGCTGACTGCAGAATTTGAAAGATTGTATTCCAGTCAACGTTGTCAAACGCTTTCTCCAAATCTACAAAAGCTAAAATGTAGGTTTGCCTTTCCTTACTCTATCTTCTAGGATAAGACGTACAGGGAGTATTGCCTCCTGGGTTCCTACGTTCCTCCTGAATCCAAACTGATCTTCCCCGAGGTCAGCTTCTACCAGCTTTTACATTCTCCTGTAGATAATTCGTGTTGAAATTTTGCAACTATGACTTATCAAACTGATGGTTCTGTAATTTTCACACCTGTCTGCGCCTGATTTCTTTGGAATGGGGATTATTACATTTTTATTAAAGTCTGAGGGTATTTCGCCTGTCTCATACATCCTACACACCAGTTCAAATAGTTTTGTCATGGCTGGCTCTCCCAGAGACTTTAGTAGCTCTGCAAGAGGCGTAAAATGCAAGAACAACCAAGACAAGATGTTGATGATGATGACAATGTGGAAGAGTCACAGTGCCTTTTTGAAATAACCTGGAGAACAAGCAATTTAGTGCATAAACTGCAAACGTTGGCCTCTTCGGACATGCGTGAAAAATGAAATCCGTGGACTATTTTATGTAATAATAATAATGTAATTTTTGTAGAGCTTATGGGACTTAACTACGGGGTCATCAGTCCCTAAACTTACAAACTAGTTATGGACTAGCTAATACTAAAGACGGCGCAAATATCCATGCCCGAGGGGGGATTGGAACCCCCGAACGCATCGGCCGTGCAGACCGTGACTGGCGAGCCGCAGACCGCTCGGCCACCGCGGCCGGCCCCTATTTTATGAGTATTAAAACTGTGCTGATCCTTTGGAGTTGGGCAGTGATTAAACTTGACAGGTTTGTATTAAGACACTATAAATCCTGATAAGTTTAATCTGTCCCGTTGTCATAGTCCTCAATATTAAGCATTTAAGTCAATACTCAACAAATTAAGATAAAGCAAAGATGATGTTCTTTACAGGAAACGCTCATTATGATCACCATCATTCCTCAACAATAGCTGTAGTCGAGAAATAATGTTGTGTACAGCACTGTAAAGCATGTCCGGAGTTATGGTGAGGCATTGACGTGGGATGTTGACTTTCAGCATCCGCAGAGATGTCGTCTCACCCTCTGAACCTCAGACATTGCCGAAGTGGGGTGGCTAGCGTGCCTCAACGACACAGATAGCCGTACCGTAGATGCAACCACAACGGAGGGGTATCTGTGGAGAGGCCAGACAAACGTGTGGTTCCTGAAGAGGGGCAGCAGCCTTTTCAGTAGTTACAGGGGCAACAGTCTGGATGATTGACTTAGCTGGCCTTGTAACATCAGCTAACGTGGCTTTGCCATGCAGTTACTGTGAACGGCTGAAAGCAAGGGGAAACTACAGCCGTTACTTTTCCCGAGGACATGCAGGTCTACTGTATGAACAGATGATGATGGTATTCTCTCGGGTAAAATATTCCGAACGGGGGCTACTCAGGAGGATGTTGTCATCAGGAAAGACAGCACTAGCATTCTACGGATCGGAGCTTGGAATGTCAGGTCTCTTATTCGGGTAGGGAAGCTAGAAAATTTAAAAAGGGAAATGAATAGGTTGAAGTTAGATATAGTGGGGATTAGAGAAGTTCGGTGGAAAGAGGAACAGGATTTCTGGTCAGGTGAGTAAGGAATTATAAATATAAAATCAGTTGGGGGTATTATAGGAGTAGGTCTGATGATGAATAAGAAAATAGGAATGCGGGTAAACTACTATGAGCAACACAGTGATCGCATTTTAGTAGTCAAGATAGATACGAAGCCAACACCGACCACAGTAGTACAGGTTTATATGCCAACTAGCTCTGCCGATGACGAGGACATCGAAGAAATGTACGAGGAGCTAAAGGAAATTATTCAGACAATTAACAATTAAGGGAGAGGGAAACTTAATTCAAATGTTCAACTGTTTGTAGAGCTTATGGGATTTAACTACAGGGTCATCAGTCCCTAAACTTACAAATTACTTATGAATTAGCTTTTACTAAGGACGGCACAAATATCCATGACCGAGGGGGGATTCGAACCCCCGACCGTAGTGGCCGTGCAGACCATAACTGGCGCTAAAACTTAATTGTTATGGGAGACTGGAATTCGGTAGTAGGACAAGGAAGGGAAGGGAAGATAGTAGGTGAATATGGTCTGGATAAAAGGAATGCAAGAGGAAGCCGACTGGTAGAATTTTGCACGGAACATAATTTAGTAAAATTGGAAGAACCAACTTTGGCCGCATTGAAATCTTTATTTTTTATATACAATACATGTCGATTTCGGTCAGTGTCTGACCACCCTCAGAGCATGAACACAAGCCCTGTGGGCCCACAAAAACTAGCACTTTACATATTAACATCAAGTAGGCAGTACATAAGTACTTCTGTACTACATAGTAATGTTGTCGCTCTGCACCATATTCCGGATGGAGTCGCCTATACATAATTTAGTTACAACAAATACCTGTCTTAAGAATCACGAAAGAAGGTTGTATACATTGAAGAGACCAGGAGACACCGGGAGATGCCAGATAGATTTCGGAACCAGGTTTTAAACTGTAAGACATAGCCAGGGGCAGATATAAACTCTGACCATAACTTATTGGTCATGAATTGTAGGCTGAAACTGAAAAACTGCAGAAAGGTAGGAAAATAAGCAGATGGAAGCTGGATGAATTGAAGGAGCCTGAAGTTCTTGAGAATTTCAGAGGAAGCTTCAGGCAACAATTAACATAAACGGTGGAAAATAAAACAGTAGAAGAGGAATGGGTAGCATTGAAAGATGAAATAGTGAAGGCAGCAGAGGACACAATAGGTAGAAAGTCAGGACCTACTAAAAATCCTGAAATATCACAGGACATACTAAATTTAATCGATGAAACGAGAAAATATAAAAAAAAAAAAAAAAAAAAAACAGTAAATGAAACAGGCAAAATGGAGTACAGACGACTAAGAAATGAGATTGACAGGAAGTGCAAAATGGCTAACCAGGAGTGGCTAGAAGCCAAATGCAAATCTGTAGAAGAATGTAAAAGAAGGGGGAAAAGTAGATACCGCCAACAGGAAAATAAAAGAGACATTTGGGGACAAGAAAAGCAACTCTACGAATATGAAGAACTCAGATGGGAAACGTGTTCTCAGCAAAGAAGGGAAAGCTGAAAGGTAGAAAGAGTATAGAGAGAGGCTCTACGAAGGAAATGAACTTAGAGGCAATATTGTAGGAAGGAGAGAAGAAGTAGATGAGGATGAAATATGAGATACTATACTGAGAATGAATTTGACAGAGCACTGAAAGACCTAAGTCCAAACAAGGCCCCTGGAGTAGATGACATTCCCTCAGAGCTACTGTAGTCTCTGGGAGAACCAGCCATGACAAACCTGTTTCACCTGGTGTGTAAGATGTATGAGACAGGCGAAGTACCCTCAGACTTTAAGAAAAATGTAATAATCCCCATTCCAAAGAAAGCAGGTGCAGACAGGTGTGAAAACTACAGAATCATCAGTTTGATAAGTCATGGTTGCAAAATATTAACACGAATTATATACAGAAGGATGGAAAAACTGGTAGAAGCCCACCTCGGGGAAGATCAGTTTGGGTTCAGGAGAAATGTAGGAACTCGGGAGGCAATACTCACTTTACGGCTTATCCTAGAAGATAGATTAAGAAAAGGCAAACATACATTTCTAGCTTTGGTAGATTTGGAGAAGGCTTTTGACCATGTTGATTGGAATAAACTCTTTCAAGTTCTGAAGCAAGCAGGAGTAAAATATAGGGAGAGTAAGGTTATTTACAACTTGTACAAAAACCAGACAGCGGTTGTCAGAGTTGGAGGGCATGAAAGGGATGCAGTGGTTGGAAAGGGAGTAAGACAGGGTTGTAGTCTTTCTCCATTGTTATTCAATTTATACATTGAGCAAGCTATAAAGGAAAGCAAGGAGAAATTTGGAGAAGGAATTAAAGTTCAGGGTGAAGAATTAAAAACATTGCGTTTTGCCGACGACATAGTAATTCTGTCAGATACAGCAAAGGACCTGGAAGAGCAATTGAACGGAATGGACAGTGTGCTGAAAGGTGCATATAAGATGAACATTAACAAGAGCAAAACTAGGGTAATGGAGTGCAGTGTAAGAAAATCAGGTGATGCTGCAGGAATTAGATTAGGTAACGAAACAATAAAGGAGGTAGATGAGTTTTGTTACTTGGGCAGTAAAATAACAAATGATGGTCGCAGTACAGAGGATATAAAATGCATAATGGCAATGGGTAGAAAAGCGTTCATGAAAAAGATAAATTTGTTAACGTCGAATATTGATTTAAGCCTAAGGAAGTGCTTTCTGAAGGCATTTGTGTGGAGTGTTGCCTTATATGGGAGTGAAACATGGACGATAAACAGTGCGGACAGGAAGAGGATTGAGGCTTTTGAAATGTGGCGCTACAGAAGAATGCTGAAGATTAGGTGGGTGGATCTCGTAACTAATGAGGAGGTACTGAACATAATTGGGGAGAACAGAAATTTCTGGCATATCTTGACTAAAAGAAGGGACCGCTTGGTAGGATACATTCTTAGACATCAAGGAATCGTGAATTTAGCGTTGGAGGGAAGTGTGTGGGGTACAAACTGCAGAGGAAAACCAAGATATGGATACAGTAGGCAGATTCAGACAGATGTAGTTTGCCGTTCTTATGTGGAGTTGAAGAGGGTTGCTCAGGATAGGGTATTGTAAAGAACTGCGTCAAACCGGTCTCCGGACTGAAGACCACAACAACAACAGAGATGTCGGTCGATCACGATACACTTGCGACTTCAGGTAACCCCAAAGCCAATAATCGCACGGACTGAGGTCTGGGGACCTGGGAGGCCAAGCATGGCGAATGTGGCGGCTGAGCACACGATCATCACCAAACGAGGCGCGCAAGAGATCTTTCACGCGTCTAGCAATACTTTTTTTTAAATGAAACCCCGTGTCAATCCAAGCGTGTGTGTCAATTTTTACCTCTCTATCTATATTATTCCGCGCTTTAGTAAGTTTTCAAATTTATATTCTCTTTTTGATCACCCGTTATGTTGCACTTAAGGAAGAATGGCCAAATATCTCACGCACTGCTTGAAAATCTCATGCTGTCCATGCGACGCAAGTGTGAAACTGTATTGGCCGTCCGAGGTGATGACACACCATTTTAGAGGACAACAAGAATGACTTTTTCACTAATGTACATCGGTCAGAGTAAACGCTATGTATACCTCAAGATGAAATAGCCAAATATTGTAATGTATTATACACAAATTACATGTGTAGCCAATCTATATATATAAATGAATTGCTGTTCGTTAGTCTCACTAAAACTCGAGAGCGGGTGAACCGATTTGGCTAATTTTAGTCTTGAAATATTCGTGTAAGTCCAGGGAAGGTTTAAACGGTGAAAAAATATGGAAAAGTTGTCTGGAAAACAGGAAAATGGGGAAAATCTGAAACAGATTTTTCCAGTTAGCTATCAATATCGTTCGTCCAATTGGGATAAAATTTTGTACATTTCATGCTGAAAGCAAGAGGGAGGTTTACATGAAATAAAAATTTGGAAAAGTCTCCCGCAAGTAGTACAATTTAGGAGAAACCGAAAGCGATTTTTTTTGTATGAATAAACATCAATTGCCACATGGTTGTATGAAATTAAGTGTTTGGAAAATCTACCGGAAAATTGGAAAATTTGAGAAAAACAATGTACGTTTTTAATGTGTTTTTGATTGAATTCAGCACTACAACTGACTATTCGCACGACGGAGAGGTGTAATTCTTTTTTTGTCTTCTTCATTATGGTCTTTGAAAAGTCTTCAGTAAAAAAACATTGGGGCAGTTAAAAAGGATAGTTGCAAACTTCGAACCAAGTTCCTTTTTCAGTGTCATTCTAAATGTACTCCACACTATAAGTTGAGAACCGTTTATCCGATTTCGATAAAATTGCGAAGCATTGTTGGGTCGACTAGATGACTAGATGACCCGGTTGGTGAACTTCGTATCACTTACCTCTTAATATAAACCATATTAATTTAAATCACATGTATTTTAGACCCAGTAGCTTTATAAAGGCATCATCACATAGTCTATGTATCGGCTTGATAGTGGGTGGAAAGAGTGGGCAAATCACGCACACATGTCCAGGATAATGTTCATGTCATATCCGTGGAAGTTCAGGGAAGGTTTAATCGGTTCAGCCGTTCGCGAGTTTTAGCGAGACTAACGAACAGGAATTCAGTTTTATCTTTGACAGTTCATGTACGGGTTCAGGTCGTGCAAAGCGAACGTACCCAACACAGCAACCAAGTCATTATTTTACATGGCTTAAATCTAACTTTTTCATGTAATTATTCCATATTTTATAACATGAACATTATTCTGGACACGTGTGCGTCATTTCCCCATTCTGTCCGCCTACTATCGTGCCGATACTTATACTATCTGATGATGCCTTTATAAAGCTTGTGGGTCTAAAATACATATGATTTAAATTAATGTGGTTTTTATTAAGAGGCAAGTGATATGAAGTGCACCGGGTCATCTAGTATCTGAACAAAATACGTTACCATATTTTTTCTGTGTATTATGTCTCACCTGATCCTCTAACTGTTTGGAGTAGTGTATTTAATATTAAACCGCGAGATCAATAATAATATATTTCTTCACCTTTTTAACACATTCCTGTGATTGCCACAAAAAGCTCTCGTACAGTGATTAAATACTGCAGTTGGTTTTTCACTAAAATGTAGTACAATATTTTATGACAGTCGCAGTATTTCATTCTGTAACAACTGCCTAATTCCGTCTTTCAGCGCGGACTGGGCGAGCGACCCTACTACAGTCAACGCTTATCACACGTTCCAGTCCAACGCTATAAGTAAGTAGCAAATGCACGTAACAATTTTCATCCAATTTCATTGATACTCTCCTACTTAAATATTTATGTCTTACCCATTGTGTTGGAACCTGCGAATGTATCTTGAAATAGGTTTCAGAAATTACTGCAACCAGTCGCCTCTGTTCTTCTCAATCAGGATTTATTGAACCATGACCGGTTTCAATCTTCATAGCAGCTCATCATCAGATGGTGTATACATTTAGTGCAAATTACATTTGTATCTGTGGAAGGGCAGAAAACGAGAAAAAATAAACGCTGATTGTGGTATGTTACAGTCATTAATTACAATATAAGTTCGTCTTCACGATGTTACTTACAATTAGGAGTTTCACATTTAGTATGTCCATGTGTGTTCCGATTTTGGATAGCATTTCACAAAACTGCTCTTCCATCAGCACACCACAGCAACTCCCACGACATTCAAGTAGTAAAATTAAAAAACACTGCACAAACATTACCACAGCACAGCCACTACCAAGTCTTTCAACTTGTAAACAAACCAAAGAGTATGTTTATACACAGGCTTTGTTGAAAGACCTGGTAGTGGCTGTGCTGTGGTAATGTGTGTGCACTGTTATTTAGTTTTACAACTTGAAAGTCGTGGGAGTTGCTGCGTTGCGAAATGCTACCCAAAAGCGGAATACGCATGGGCATACTAAATGTGAAACTCCTAACTGTAAGTAACATCTTGAAGACGAACTTATATTGTAATTAATCAGTGTAACATACTACAATTAGTGTTTACTTTTCCTCGTTTTCTGCCCTGCCACAGATACAAATGTAATTGGCACTAAAATGTATATACATACCATCTGATGATGAACTGCTAGGCAGCTTGAAACCGGTCATGGTTTAATAAATCATCATTGAGAAGAAAAAAGGTGACTGGTTGCAGTAATTTCTGAAACCTGTCTATGTTTTAGTCTACAGTCCCTACCCCGAGGGCTAGAGAGCGTTTCCCCAGTTTTCCCTTTGTAGTACATCAAAGTACGAGTCAAAGTAAAAAAAAGTATAGTATATTTTAGTATAAAAATTTCAAACTGTGAAACTGACTACTGTAACAAAAAGTTTGACGCTAAATTTTATGTGTTCCAGTCGTTTTATTTGCGGAATTTCGGAAAACACTAAAACAGTTTAATACACTGCCTATTGCTCGTTTTAAGCACATCTTCTGGGGATTATCTGAGATTGAATTCCGTTTTAATACATGCCTTATTGATAAGGTAGCCCCTGATTAATGTATAAATAAGAGTAATTGTGAAGATTAAAATACACAATTTTGTTTTTGTTCTACGGTTTTGTTTATTTAGTGAATCGATTTTCGGCTTATTAGGCCATCATCAGACATTTACTAAAGTTCAGACAAAGAACTTGTGTTGTCAGTAAAACAGAAGATATGTGACATACAGAAAAGTAAAGCAACTTCTTTGATGGAGCAGTTGAAGTGTATATAAATATTTGAATGAAATCTGTAAATTAATAGTACTGAAAAAAGGAAACATAAATACCATACATAGAGAAAGAGTGTAAACATAAATTCTTACAACATGACTACAGTGAATAGAAATAAAATGTTCTTCTGTTTTACTGAGAAGTTCTTTGACTGAACTTCAGTCAACGTCTGATGATGGCCTAATAAGCGGAAAATCGATTCACAAAATAAACAAAATCGTAGAACATACAGAAAATTGTGAATTGTGTATTTTAATCTTCATAATGAATAAGTTCTACCAAGAAGCGACGGAAACATCAGTTGACATGAAGAGTAATTGTGTAAATAATTAAATTTCAAATTCAATAAATGGCAGCAACTGGATGCGGAAACTTAATTTCCTGCAGATCTACATAGATTTCAACTATTATATAATCATAGATGTAATAGATATATTCATATAAGCATGTAGGGACACATAGTACATGGAGTAATCAGTCATGCACTCCAATGATCGCTATGTTACGATCGAAATCTACGTAGATCTGCAATGATCTCTATATTTTTGTGATCGACTGTTCTACGTCCTTAGTTTTCAATACTAAACGGTGACTGGACACAAACCATTTCCAATAGTGTCCAGTCTAATCGTGACTTAGCTTTCCTGTGTGTGTCTACCATGTCCAAACGACCTGGTGACACTCTCCAGTGATCTATGCCCCTTATTATTGGCACACCAACCCTTCACTGAATTTGTTATCACCCCATATGCACTCAACGTCATTTCTCAACCGCACTACATTTATTAGCATTGATTGGTTGTTCTTTCGGCTCGTGGAATAATATTTTATCCATTATGAATGAAAATACACAGCATAAGCTCTGAAACCTTAAGATCACAACACGGTTGCACATTTTATGCCCGATGGTAAAGACAGCATTGCAGTCTTGGAACAAATGTTCAAATGTTTGTTGAGCTTAAGGGACTTAACTACGGGGTCATCAGGCCCTAAACTTACAACTTACTTATGAACTACTTACGAACTAGGACGGCACAAATATCCATGCCCGAGGGGGGATTCGAACCCCCGACCGTAGGGGCCGTGCTGACCGTGACTGGAGCGCCTCAGTCACCTCGGCCAGCGCGGCCGGCCAGTCTTGGAACAGAGAGTAATGTTCGGAATCACTTGTAATTGTAGCAAATGCTATATAGAACAGTTGTCTAACACATAATTTCACATTTTCCAGCTATTCCAGCCGCTATCCTGGACTTCCCATTCTACGATCTAGGACTCGAGTGAGTAAGACATAATTCATTCCTCATTATCTCATTTTCAGTACGTTTGTAGGATCTGTTCTGGCTTTATATTTTATGAGACAGATTTTTTGGTTTAAAAAATAGTTCATTACATCTCTAATAGATCAATCAAATGTTGCAACATTGATTTTACTCGAATTGCATCCTTAGTCTCGGCAAAATAGGCCGTCCTTTGGGAACGCAGTAAAAATTAGAACACTAATATTACATGGTAGATTTGACGTTTTAATTGTAAATCCATCCATATGTTTCTGAATAATAGATATGATATTGAAGCGTAAATACTTACACACCCAAAATCATGAATTAACTGATACGTTTGTTCGGAATCCCTCCCTTCAAAGGGGACTAACATATAACGTGCTAACATAATGATTGTTGAAACTTCCTGGCAGATTAAAATTGTGTGTCGGAACCGGGACTCGAACCTGGGACCTTTGCCTTTCGCAGGCAAGCGCACTACCGACTGTGCTATCCCGACACGACTCACGATGCCGCCTCACAACTTTACTTCCGCCAGTACCTCGCCTCCTACTTTCCAAACTTCACAGAAGCTCTCCTGCGAACCATGCAAGACTAGCATTCCTGGAAGAAAGGATATGGTGGAGACATGGCTTAGCCACAGCCTAAGGGATGATTGTTAGTATATGAATGTCAATGATCGACATTCAAAAGACAGTTCGATGTTGAAGAAAGTGTTTTGTGCTAAAAGGAAACAATTTACCTTAACTGTTTAAAAAAAACGAAACACCATCCTCCTGGAAGGACGTCAGGATCATCTGTGTTAAATTTGACATCTTGGCTAGGACAACTAAGTTTATTGACAGAGCGATCCGAGAAGGATTCTATTTTTACTGACTGAGGGGCGGAACCCTAAAAAGCCATGATATACAGGCCCTCCTTCAACAACCGTTTGAAGCACGGACATATAAGCAAGTAGGGTAATAAATTAGCGTTTAGATCATTTTAATACGTTTGTAGAACCTGTTCTGGCTTTATATTTTATGAGACAGAATTAAGCAATCTTATGTCTACGAATACCAACAAACATTGAAAATAGTGTTACTGATTTCGCTTTGTGTATTAAATACTTAACGACATTTCTTTCCTTATTTTGGCACGTTTCACCTTTTGTATCAAAAACTTTATTAAGATACATCGTTTCGGACAATGACTTTTGCTTACATAATAATTCTATTCTTACTGACTGACGTCCAGAACCCATCCAAGAAGGATTCTACGAGGCGCGTCCACAAAGTAAGTTCCGTTTGGTTATATAAAAGGAACGGGTACAAATACAGAAAAAATATTGATTGTAGAAAAATATACAACTGTTAAACTACTTTTCTACGTAGTTTCCGAAATTTTGTAGGCAATTGTCATAGCATGGCACAAGGTTTTGTGTGCCTTTTTCATAGAATGTTGCCGCCTGTGTATTTAACCATGTGGTAACATGTTCTTTCAGCTCGTCATCATCGTTGAAGTGTTGTCCACCAAGAACAGATTTTAGGTGTAAGAAGAGTATTACTGTCAAAGGATTTTTTTTTTTTTCACGATAATGCCTGACCTCACACACCGAATGTGACCAAACTATTCTTACTGAAATTTCAATGGGACCTGTTTGATCATCCTCCATACAGCTCGGACCTCTCTCCTAGCGACTTTTATCTCCTCTTCTTACACCTAAAATCTGTCCTTGGGGGTCAACACTTCAACGATGATAAAGAGCTGTTACCACATGGTTGAATACACAGGCGGCAACCTTCTGTGAAGGATGCATGCAAAAGTTTGTGGCACGCTATGACAAGTGCCTACAAAATTTCGGCAGTTATGTGGAAAAGTAGTTTAAGAGTTGTAGAATTTTGTGCAATAAAAATTTCTTCTGTATCTGTGTACAGTTTCATTTTATTACCAAACGGAACTTACTTTCTGGACGCGCCTCGTAGTTTTACTGACTAAGGTCCAGAACTCTAAAAGCCATGATACACACAGGCCCTCCTTCAACAACCGTTGCGAAGCACGGGCATATAAGCTAGTAGGTTAATTGCTTAGCACGTAGAGGCAGATAAGGCGTTTAAAGGCAGCTTTTGTGTACGATTTGTGCCCATGTGTTGGACCCTCTGCTGCAGGGCACTCAACTACGGAGCCATAGGGACCATCTTGGCACACGAGGTGACCCACGGCTTTGACGACACAGGTGAGTCAGCTGACCCTCAGGACTGAACACTTCACACCAGCACCACCACGATGACACGCAGTTTCGCACTCCAGCACAACGCACCGTAGCGTCAAGAAGCGTGTTCTGCAAGCTACGAAGCACTGTAGCTTAGAAACACCGAGAATGGGCACTGTTTGTTCAGATAGAGCCCCGCTAATTATTTCTATCCTCTTCAAATAATTTGTTAGAATACGGAATACTGGTGTTTACGGAATTCCTGTGGCTTCATAGACTTCCTCAGAAGTCGTACTGTGATCCCCCTCAAGAAGATCTGCCACAAGTTTCACACTTCATCTGTTGACGTCATTTCTGGTCTATATGGTAATGTGGCTATCGAGATAACGATTAACCCAACTACGGTCCTCTGTTAAACTCACCAGGGCAAATGGTTGTATAGCGTAAGGCATGTCAGTGCTAATAAAAACGACATCCATAGTGGGAAAGAGGTGAGGAGGAAAATCGTGAACAGAACACTTAGAATGGAAGTGGCAGAACACGTAAAAGATGCAACAGTTCTACTAAAGAACTGACTACACTAGTGTGCCCTATTTTGGAGTACTGCTGCGCATTGTGGGATCCTCACCAGGTTTGACTGCCGAACGATGTAGAGAAAGTTCAGAAAAGAGTAGCTCGTTTTGTATTATCGCGGTTACGGAAATGACGCATGAGTTCAGGTGTAAATCATTAAAAGAACGGTGTTATTCGTTGCGGCAAGATCTATTTGAGAAGTTTCTTCCACCAACTTTCTCTATAGAATGCGAATATATTTTGTTAGCATCCACCTACACAGGGAGACATGATCATCACAATAAAATAAGAGAAATCAGATCGAAAACAGGTTTACCTGTACCTTTTCCCCGAGAGCTGTTAGAGAATGGAACTGTAGAGAAATAGCATAAAAGCAGTTCGATAAACCCTCTGCCATGCACTTCAATGTGGCTTGCATAGCGTTTATGCAGATGTAGACCTGACGAAGTGACGTCGTTGATCACATGACTGCAAAATTTTATATAATCGCGTCGTTTGGCCGCTCGGATTTCTTAGACCAAGAGCATAGAAATCTCCTTGTCAGTAGAAGGGAAATGATGAACCAGTGGGTTTCTGAGCGCTGTAACTCGACCACGTGGACGATGGTCTTACGCGATCGATGACACACGTGATTGGTGACGTTACGTGATGTATGGCGTCTCGTGATTGCTGACGTTATGTGACTAGAGACTTTCGTGATCGGCAATTGCAAGTGATCGACGACGTACTCCGTGGATGGATGACGTCACAATTTTTCGTCGCGCAGGATTTTTACTGAGCCCTAAGAATGTGGACCTCTCTATGACAAAGCAAAAAAGAACCTAAAAAGTGCTAAGGTCACAACTACACTTGACGTAATAATCATCTTCATATTCACAGAATATATTTCAACCGCAAATGAGCAAAGCTAAAAATGTGTACCCAGCCGGGATTCGAACCCGGGTGTTCCGGTTTTTAGGCAGTTGCGCTGACCCCTGCACCACTTTTTTTTTAACCCAGCCGGGATTCGAACCCGGGTCTCCTGCTTTGTAGGCAGTTGCGCTGACCCCTACACCACTTTTTTTTCTTTTTTTAATTTTTATTTATTTCTTTTTTCGCCAAATTTTGCCTTCTCGGCCAGGCTTCTTCGCCTTTAAAATAATTTATTTCCTCTATATAAAATAATATCGTAGCTCTCTACAAAAGAAGGTGCATAATCTTTTTCCGTCAGTGAAGTCACTGCATAGAAACTGACATTAACAATGGAAACTTAAAATTTCTTCTGGAAAGAAACTTGGAAACGTTGTCCCGCAATACCTCTTAAGTCACTGATTCAATGTGTGTTCTTTTTATTTTCTCCATACTTCAACCTCAGCATATCGACAGCACTCAAGGCTCGTCTTCTCGATATGTGCTTTATTATGTTTCCCCAAGCAGTATGCCTGGTCTCATTTTCCTGGTTACCCATTTTCATCGGGCGTTCTCTCAACTTGTCGTCTCTTAGCCCTGAGTGCGCTGGGAACACAGTGATCACCGCACCTGCAAGGACTACCTAAGCACGCCTCCCGTCAAACATAAATTTCCAGCTTCACCCTGCCCACAGTACTCAAACTATGTACTAATTCGCGTATGAGTACTGCTCTCGCACTAACGAAAGGATCATTGCCTTTCACGTGTGTGTGTGTGTGTGTGTGTGTGTGTGTGTGTGTGTGTGTGTGTGTGTGTGTGTGTGTGTGTTTCTGTGTGCGGCCTCTATTCCGAAAGAACACACGTCACTTCTGATCTTGCAGTTGTTATTGTTTTCATATTCACAGGCCAAAAATGTGTACCCAGCCGGGATTCGAACTCGCGTCTCCTTGCAGGTGCGGTAATCACTGTGAGTCCAGTGGTATATTGGTCAGTGCAACTGTTTAGAAATAAGGAGACCCGAGTTCGAATCCCGGCTGGGTACACATTTTCGGCTTTGCCCATCCACAGTTGAAGTCATATACTCTGTGAATATGAAAACAATAACAACTGCAGGATTAGATGTGACGTCTGTTCTTTCGGAATAGACACCACATGTATATATGTAATAATCGTTGTTGTTGGCTCAAAGAATGCACAGTAGCAGCACCTTGCACAATATTTACGAAGCGTCCCTGGCGCTGAAGCGTGCGGATGTGTGGCGGCTTTGCAGGTCGTCAGTACGACCCCCACGGTGAGCTGGCGTCGTGGTGGAGCAACGAGACGGCCGAGGCGTACAGCAACCGCACGCACTGCTACGTCGACCAGTACGGCGCCTACGAGGTGCCCGAGGTGGGCAAGAAGGTACGGCCCTCCAGCACAGAGTAACATATACAGAGGAGCAGCCCACCCTAAACCACTGTCCTACGCTCCCCACGTAGTTCCGTAAGATGCTAGCAGGTGTCAGGCGGTTCGCTGGCTTTAGGGTGCCTCTCGCACGTCAGAGGGTAGCGTGGAGGGGAGGCTGAGGGGAGAGCTCGTGCCGCCTGCCACGACGACACGGCTGTGTCCGGCTTGCTGGCGTTTGAGGGGAGGTGGTGGTGGGGGCAGCCGCTACCTGCCGCCTCCTCTGGCCAGTTT
Source organism: Locusta migratoria (assembly GCA_026315105.1). Lineage (NCBI taxonomy): Eukaryota > Metazoa > Arthropoda > Insecta > Orthoptera > Acrididae > Locusta > Locusta migratoria. Next base: position 59,880,785 of record CM048753.1, on the reverse strand, counting down.
AAAGGGCTGCTTCTGACCGCAGCGCCATCACGGGACATCTTACGGAACTGCTGGAAACCCTCCCTCCCCGCACCCCGGAGCGTAGGACCGGGCCCTTACGGATTTTTTTTCCTTTATTGAATTTTTAATGCCCTAAGGCAGGCTGGCAGCAGCCAATGATGCTGCTCTACAGCCGAGCGATTGGTAAACAATGGACAAAACAGAATATAAAATTAAAGGTGATAAAAAGGCGCTTTTACAATTTCAAGATGAAAATTTGGGAGAAAGTTAAAAGACTATGACAGCGGACAGAACATACATGATTGTTAAAACGAGACATTGCCACGGTGGCTAAAAAACACTCACTGCAGACGACGAGACATAACAAGACGGCGACATTGAGGTAAAAAACACTGAACACTGGTGTACGCAACGTTAAAAAAACACTGGGCGATGAAACACTATACACACGAAGCACTGAACACTTAAAACACAGCACTGTACTGGCCCTGCAGGGGAAAGGGGGTAGGATGGAAAAGGCGTGGGGGAAGGGGAAGGAGGTGGGGGAAGGGAGAGTGGGAGAAACCGGAAGGAGCTCCCGGGGAGGTGGAGAAAGGAGTGGGTGAGCCAAGCGGGAGATGGGAGTGGGAGGGGAGGGGGAGGGAGTAGGCGGCGGCAATCCACAGAGAGGGGTCAAAGTTGGAAGGAGGGATAGATGTCGGGACGGTTTTGGAGAACGTCATTAGGGAGAGGTAGGTGGCGGAAGCCACCCTCAGAGAGGACGTAGAGGGTGTGGAGGTGAAGGGAGGGAGGGAGGTAGGGATGTGGCGGTAGAGGCGTGGCAGGGACCTGGGATCCAGGAGGAGAGGAGATACCAGTGGGTTATGGGACTCTGTCTTTCGGTGGATGTACTTGAGGCGGATGTGTTGAAGGAATTGGACCAGGTGTGGGGATGGGATGAGGTCGTAGAGGATCCGCGTGGGGGAGGGGAGGCGGATGCGGTAGGCGAGGCGAAGGGCGTGGCGTTCGAGGATTTTGAGGGATTCATAATAGGAGGGGGGAGCCCTTACGGTTTCCCGTCTGTATATATTTGTCTGTGGGATATTTGTCTGTGCCTCCAGCCACCAACTCCTGCGGCACAGTACGGCCTGCTGGTCTAGGCGTGGCGCGTGGGATAATGTGCGGCCTTATGCTGCCACATGACAGAAATTATATTTTACACCATCTCCAACAGGAATTTATTGCATAAGATGTAACAGTGTAACACTATATCAGATGTCCCTCGCAGTATAGTCCAAAGATTAATTTTAAAATCTAGACATCTTCCGTTATTTGTGTTGTTGCGTTGTGGTCTTCAGTCCGGAAACTGCTTTTATACAGGTCTCTATCCTATTCTGTCCTGAGCAAGCCTCTTCATCTCCTCATAAGAACGGCAACTGCGGCGGTACGACCTCTTCTTATTGTAAAATGTAAACTTTCACGGCCGGAATGGACAAAATTACTAAAAATTTCCGGGCTATTATGCCGTGGTCTAGTGCATTTATTGTCGAAACCCAACGTTTCGTCACCGACTACGGAGCACATTTGGGGATCGTGGCACTTTTGGATGTCCGATGCACACCCTGGCTCGGTACTGACTGAAGCCAAACTCCGTTTACGAGGGCAGAGGTGTGACGTTAGATGTTTTTGACATGCGCGCGCAATTCGTCGTTGCCGATTGCCGTCGTCCGTTGATATCGTCCCATGATGGAAGACTGTTACATTTCTTCTTCAAAACCGGAATCCAGATTTCATTTAGTTTCACGCCCTCCTCCATCCTATTGAAATTATTGGGGTGTAACAGTCTTGTTAATGTTCATCTTATATGGTCCAAGATACTGTCCATTCCGTTAACTTACTCTTCCAGGTCCTTTGCAGTCTCTGACAGAATTACGATGTCATCAGCAAAACGCGATGTTTTTATTTCTTCGCTCGGACCTTTAATCCCTTCTCCAAATTTCTCCTTGCTTTCCTACACAGCTTGCTCGATGTGCAGATTGAATAACACTGCAGAGTAACACTGCAACCAATGCTTCCCTTTCATGCCTTTCAACTCTAATAACTGCGGGCTGGATTTTCTACATGTTGTAAATATCCTTCCTTTCTCTGTATTTTATCCGTGCTGACTTAAGTATATTCCAATCAATATTGCCAAAAGCTTTCTCAGAATCTACAAAAGTTAGAAATGTAGGTTAGGCTTTCCTTCATCTGTCTTCTAACATAAGTCGTGTTGAATATAGGACATGTAGTGAAACCTGTTACACTACACTACTTCCTGGTCATCACCAGCACTCTGCTATATCCCTATGTAACTCTTGTCCTTCCATAAATAACCTACCACCTCACAGCGGGTCTAAATCAAATGTTTGTAAATCTATTAGACCAAATTGATCTTGTCAAGTCACTAGGCTTACAAACTACTTAACTCTTTCAGTCCCACATTATGAATACAGCTTTGTAAAATTATAATTCTGTGTTTTCTGTATTGATACAGTGCACTAAACATAAAAATATGTGTTTTAAAATATTTGTGTGAACACTTTTGGATTTTTATTTATTTATTTTATTTATTTATCTATTTTTTCCATCATGTATTTCAAGCGTAACACAGACGTTTATGTTGAGGTGTTTTATTACTTGGAACATTATTTTGTTGACAGTTAACACTGTCAGATGAATAACGCTAGCATAACTATGAATGGTAGTGATTTTCCGTCTTTTGCAACTACAATAAAATGCGATTTTTTTTCACACCAGACGCGTTTCGTTTTATTGACTGTAAAACATCATCAGTGGTCTGAAATAGTAGAAATCTACAGTTTGGTTTTTGTTTAGATCGAAAACAGTTCTTAAATGGACCCTGAAAAGTAGGCCTAATGTTTGGTACTTACGGAAATTTTGTCTTCTTTTCGCTTCACATCACATCACAAGACAAAATACTGGGGTATAGATTCCAGTCTGGATATAGTATATCCTCTACCGATATTGCATTTTCCGACGCCCTGCGATTAACAATTAGAAGTTGCGTTCTTTAATCTCATACTATTGATGAGCGTTGTTAACTGATGCTAACATGGCATTGGTAGACACTAGATTATCATTTATCGTTCGAAGAACGACGTGTTTTTGTTAATTTTGCAGTGCGCCATTGCTTTGAAATGACAACGTGTAAGTTACAGTAAGAAAATCATCAAACACATAACGTAAGATGGCGTATGCCACAGAGAGTTCTGGGCGAGGAATGTCACGTGACATCTCCGAACGGCTGGTTTTCATTAATTCAATGCAGGGTGTCAAAACTCCTTTATTTTTGCAGATATCTCTCAAACGATACGAGATATATAAAAAAACCATAAGAGAGCAAAGTTGTAGAGAATTTTCTCCTCTACAAATGCGGTTATTCAATTATCTCGTCAGATGAACGGGTTATTTGCAGTTAAAATTACATCACAAACGGCTTTCTTTGGTATTACTAACGTATTTCTTGTCCGAAATATTTCAAAAAGTGAGGTTCTGGGCTCTGGTAGCCGACAGTTATGTCTGTAAAATTTGGTGCCGATCGGTTGAACGGTTCGTCTCAAAACGTGGGAACACATTACGGACAGACAGACAGACAGACATACATCCCAAAATCGCCGTTATTTTTGCAAATATCTCTGGAACGATACGAGATATGAAGAAAAAAAAAAAAAAAAAAAAAAAAAAAAAAAAAAAAAAAAAAAAAAAAAAAACATAAGAGAGCAAAGTTGTAGAGAATTTTCTCCTCTACAAAGTCGGTTATTCAATTTTCGTATCAGATGAATGGTTAAGCCGTTATTTTTATTTAAATTTCGAGCTGTCGAAAGACGATGGCGAAGGCCCACTTTCTGTGTTACTACCGTAACCTAAAGTGGGCCAAAATACCAACTAAATATGGTTTTTTTGACGTGTTTTTGGTGCCGTTAGGTGGACGGTGAGCAGACGTTGGACGAGAACATCGCAGACAACGGTGGCTTGGCGGAGGCGTTCGTGGCCTACCAGATGTACACGCAGCGCAACGGCCCCGAGGACGGCGTGCTGCCTGGTTTCCAGAACTTCTCCCACGAGCAGATGTTCTTCATCGCGTACGGAAACGTGAGTCACTCACCAATTACACCTCTTGCTCTCAGTCTCTTCAAAAAAAAAATGTTGAAATGTTTCTAAATCCATGGGACTCAACTATGCTGAATATCAGTCCCTAGCCTTAAAAACTACATAAATTAACTTAATAAAAAATCTTCACATTCCATTTCTGCGTGGTGTGGTACAGCAACCGTGTTAAGTCGAACTCTTGAATAAAAGATTGTCTTGGTTGCAAAAACTTTTATTGAAATGACGCGTTTCGCCCGTTTGGAGCATCTTCAGATTTCTGGCAAAGAAGAAAAAAAAATGATTCACATCTTACAATTTTACATGGTAATATTACAAAAATTTTACATTTGTTAGCTACAAAACAATGTTGAACTCAGTAATAAGGGATTGTAATAATGCAGGTACTGATGTTTTACCTACTCTGTGATAGAGGGTGTTTAGGTCAAAATGCAGCCATAGGGTGTCTTACCGAGACAATAACAATGTAATCCGTTGATGATTGTTAACACTGACCGTTAAACAAATTGATACAATGATCAACTGACTGGATATTGAAATAATTTATACTCCGAGATTCACCTTATCTGATGATACCTGTGAGGTAAATCTCGGAGTATACATTATTTCAATATCCATTCCGTTGATCAATGTATCAATTTGTTTAACGGTCAGTGTTACCACTCATCAACGGATTACATTGTTATTGTCTCGGTAAGACACCCTACGGCTGCATTTTGACCTAAACACCCTCTATCACAGAGAAAGTAAAACATCAGTACCTAAATTATTACAAGCCCTTATTACTGATTTCAACATTGTTTTATAGCTAAAAAATTTAAAATTTTTGTAATTTTACCGTGTAAAATTGTAAGGTGTGGATCATTTTTTCTTCTTTGTCAGAAATCTAAAGATGCTCCAACCGGGCGAAACGCGTCATTTCAATAAAAGTTTTTGCAACCAAGGCATTCTTTTATACAAGAGTTTCATTTAACTTATGCTAAGGACAACAAATACACCCATGCCTGAGGGAGGACTCGAACCTCCGACGCCAAGTAGAAGCGCGACATGCAGCTAGGCGCCTTGCAACGCTCGGCCACTCCACCTTGGCCTCAGTGTCTTCCATTATCGACAAATTTATCATACAGAATGTTCGAATAGTGTCTAATAATTGCAGTTGATGACTGTCGCCGTATCAAGGAGATGAACAGAGAAATGATGCCAAAGATCGCTTTTTCCAATTTTTTATTACTGCACAACTAGTATCAACAGTCTAGCTGCCATCATCACAAGCTTCTACAAATATACAAGCAAGAATGTAACAACTGTATACAGAATTTTACAAACGGTCGTATTTGCCAAATATTCTATACACACAATTTACATAAAAAAACTATAAGCTAGTAGTCGTTTATGGTGATGTTTATTTAAAATAAATATCATTAGTGAGAGCTTCTTTGAAGTTTGGAAAGTAGGAGGCGAAGTACTGGTGGAAGTAAAGTTGTGAGGCGGCATCGTGAGTCGTGTCGGGATAGCACAGTCGGTAGTGCGCTTGCCCGCGAAAGGCAAAGGTCCCAGGTTCGAGTCCCGGTTCCGGCACTCAATTTTAATCTGCCAGAAAGTTTCATATCAGCGCACACTCCGCTGCAGAGTGAAAGTTTCATTCTAGAAACATCCCTTAGGCAGTGGCTAAGCCATGTTTCCACCATATACTTTCTTCCAGGAGTGCTAGTCTTGCATGTTTCGCAAGAGAGCTTCTGTGAAGTTTGGAAAGTAGGAGGCGAAGTACTGGTGGAAATAAAGTTGTGAGACGGTATCGTGAGTCGTGTCGGGATAGCTCTGTCGGTAGTGCGCTTGCCCGCGAAAGGCAAAGGTCCCAGGTTCGAGTCCCGGTTCCGGCACACAATTTTAATCTGCCAGGAAGTTTCAACATTAGTGATGTTTATTTTAAAACGTAAGATGAAACAAGCCATTTTTAAACTAAGGTAAAGCAGACAACAATCCGAAGATTGGTTTGGACCCCACAGTGCTTTACTAGGCATGGTCCTGTTTGGAGGTGGTATGCCGTTGCCTTGCTCCGACCTTCGAACTGACTTACCCAGCCAGTTATAGGGGGACCTACAGTTTAACGTGGTTTCCGAACGACAAGTGTTCAAGTGTTTGTAAATCTAAGGGACTTAACTACGTTGGTTATCAGTCCCTTGGCTTACAAACTATTTACCCTAACTTAACGTGTTAAATAGTTAATAATATGTGAGACACACTTGATAACGGTTTGACATGGCACATGAGGCAGTAATTCCTGCAAGAGGCCTCTCGCATTAAAGTTAAGGACAACAACAAACACCCATGCCCGAGAGAGGACTCGAACCCCCGACGACGAACGGGCGTCCGCACCGCAGCACGGCACCTTAGTGCACACGGCTATTCTACCGCGGTTTTTAAACTACAGCACTCACCGTAAGCGACCACTAGCTTATAGTTATTTTATGTAAATGGTATGTATAGAATATTAGGCAAATAAAACCGTTTGTAAAATTCAGTACGCAGTTGTTACATTCTTCCTTGTACATTTGCAGAAGCATCTGAAGATGGCAGCTAGACTGCTGAAAATACAGGGTGTCCAGAAAAGGACCCCCTCATTACAAAATTAAATATCTCGAAAACAAAGGTCGATAGAGAAAAGCAGTAAACGGTATGTTTATTGTGAAAGCTGTAAGAGGTTTATACAGCAGTTTGAAATAATAGTTACAAAAGCTTCTAACAGATGGCGCTGTAATCGTCATGCCTAGTATAAATAGTGATCTGAAGCCCAGAGCGATCAGTTCCACTATTGAAACGTGAAAGGAGGTTAGCGTACCGAAGGAAGAGATTAAAACCAAGTACTCCATTGAACAACACGTTATTCTGGTGCTAGAGTACCACAGGTTAGAAGAGAGTCCTACGGCAACAAGGTCAAGTTTTCAAGCACGATTTAATGTTCAAAAGGACCCGATGCGAAAACCATTCGCACGCTCTTCCCAAAATTTCGACGAACAGGCAGCGTAACTGATGATCTAGTGGGGCATGTTGGCCGCAAGCAAACCGCAGTTACGCCTGAAAATATTGTCACAGTTTTTGGAATTATTCAGCGAAATCCAATATTATCCGTCCGTAGAATTGCATCTTTGACTGGTTTGAAGAGTTCCAGCACGTAGAAAATACTGAGAAAGAGCCTACACATGTTTCCATTCAAAATTCAAACGCACCGGGCCATACCCGTACGAGCTGTGCAACTAAGGGTTGAATTTGCTAATAAGATTCTCACAATGATTGATAGTGAAGGATTTTATGTTGGCTGCATCTGGTTTACAGATGAAGCACACTTCCACCTGAATGGATACGTGAATAAGCAGAACTGGCGGTTTTGGGGTTCCGAAAAGCCATATTGGTGTGAAGCGAAACCCCTGTATTCTCCTAAGTTATTGTGTGGGCTGCAGTATGCAGCAGAGGCATTATTGGCCCTTTTTTCATTCGAGAAACGGTCACTGGTGCACGTTACGTTGCAATTTTGGAACAATTTGTCGCCACACAGCAAGCGTTAGAGGATCGATCAGGTACTGAATGGTTTATCCAAGATGGAGCCCGACCACATCGGACCGAACAAGTGTTTCGCTTTCTTGAGGAATACTTCGGGAATCGAGTCATTGCTTTGGAATATCCCAAATTTACTAGTGCAGGCATGGATTGGCCTCCATATTCGCCGGATTTGACTCCCTGTGACTTTTTTTTTGTGAGGCACAGTGAAAGGCATGGTCTACCCGAAGCATCCCGCCACGCTGGACGAGCTTAAATCGGCGATCTCTGTGGCATGTGAATCCATTTCGGTTGAGACGCTACGAAATGTGATCGCGAATGTCATTCTTCGTTTGCGCCACCTCCGTAGTAGCAAAACATTGTGATGTGATTGTTTGCAAAGAGTGTTTTCATACGATTATTTCACTTCTATATGCTGATATGAGCTGTACAGCGTACAGCGCCATCTGTTAGCAGCTTTTGTAACTATTTTTTCAAACTGCTGTATAACTTCTTACAGTTTTCACAATAAACATACCGTTTACCGCATTCCTCTATCGATCTTTGTTTTCGAGATATTTAATTTTGAAATGAGGGAGTCTTTTTCTGGACACCCTGTACTTAATAGCAGCGATTGGTTTATTTATAACAATATATCACTTGCTGACCTTTTTAACGCTGCAAGTCCTATTGAACATAAATTAATTTATAGAATCATCTGAAGATGCCAGCTAGACTGTCGAAACTAGTTGTGCAGTAATACAAAATTGAAAAAAAGCGATCGTTGGCATCATTTCTCTATCAAAGCAAATTGCGCCCACAATTTGTGCAAAGGAGACGAAGTTGAGTAGTAGGTAGGTAGTGAAGGTTTATGGGGAAGTTGTGATCTGCGAATGTCAGGTGGATTAAATGGGTGAGAAGCACAGGCATGGGAACAGGTGGATTTCTCGATCGATGTCGTGATCATCTTCGGCGCTGGTCGCTCTGTCTCCAAGTCAAATTGTTTCAAATTTTTGTACTGTTTATGGGTCTTAACTACGGGGTCATCAGTCCCTAAGCTTACAAACTACTTATGAACTACTTACGAACTAGGACGGCACAAATATCCATGCCCGAGGGGGGATTCGAACCCCCGACCGTAGTGGCCGTGCAGAAGCGCCTCAGTCCTCTCGGCCACCGCGGCCGGCGCTCTGTCTCCATCCAATGCTATACCTTCTGTTCGATATCTTTGAAATATTGAGACAATATGTGTCTCTGGAAATGAATTATTGTTTGATATTAATATCACCTGCGTCTGAGGGAAAAGGCAGGATTTCTCCCTCTCACTGCTACTCCGCTATTGGAGGCCTCCGCAATCTTGATACGAGCTACATAGGGGAACATCGAGGCTGGAACGAAGTGTGTGTTGTGGAGACAGGCGTGGGATAAATCCAGTACACGATAACACCCGTCTGCTTTGACCAATGACGTCATAGGTAATCCAAAGACACCCCACTTACAGCGTGGCGCGGCGAAACATCGAAATATTCGTCAAATTCAGCGGGACAAAGGCGGGAAAATGGGGTTTTGGGCGGGGACGTGCTAAGACCAAGGATATGAAACGGAAAACAATCGAAATTCAATAGAAATGCAACGAAAAAAGCAGAATTAAAACAGGAAATTCAGGGATATACAAGGAAATTAGTATAGACAACGCAATGTACCTATTTCGGTCAATTCCATTTGACAATACCATTTTTTTTTAAATCGTTCATATCGATATATGTAGATGGTATCGACAGCTAGAATTGTTAATAGGTTAATTCTAGCTGCCGATACCAATTTCAATACTTAGTCCGTATCGACAACTAGAATTAATCTATGTAGGGTAATTGCATATGCCGATACCAGTTTCTCAAATACTGAAAAAAAATCGTGTATCGATAACTAAAAATAACCTTGGGTTAATAGGCTACCAGTTCACGATTCCATTTTTCTCAATTTCCTATAGGAATGTTTGTACAATATCGACAATTAGAAATAACCTATATAATCTCCCGTTGTCTATACCAACATACATAAATTTCAGTTAAGAGTATCAAGAATACCAAAACGTCCCCCAATTATTACAATTTATTTAAAAAATAGTCGTATTGGATAGAAATATATACACTTCGATTCAACTTACACAAAGTTACGCCGCTGTTATAATACTATCTGCGGTTTGTAATAAACAAAAACATCACCTACTAGGGAATACAAGTGTATTGTAAGCCACAATTACTTGTTGAAAATCGAAATTTTATAATACTTCATACGTAATGCACAATCAGTTTCGATGCACTTTGGCATCATTTTCAAGTGCTCCACAGTAAAGAAATGTTTTATAAAAGTACAAAGTAAAGACAAAAAGTAAGATATACTACAATTTTGGAAATGGTCAGAAGAGTGACCTTATATGTATCATTTTGGCCAGCAGCTGTTTTAGGACCAAGTTGTACAGAAGCCTGTGCTTGAGAGAGATGGTCAGTGCAATTCAACCTAAAAATAAAATAAATTGTCTACTTTGTTTCTTTCTATTATTTAACTGGTAATGCACAGTCATATTTTTTAAAAATACCTCCCCTTTTTATATATATTTATAAAACTGGATAAAAGTAAAAAATTTAAAATTACCTAGAAGTCAGATTGTTCCAATCAAGGAAACTAGTCAAGCAATTTTTTCCACATTGATAGTGCTTCTGTGTAAGGTTCTCCATATGTCTAAATGTTATTAAGCACAAAGTACTATTTAAAATGCTGAGAGTAACTAATATAACTCATTTTAGCATATGAATTTACTCTTAGACCTGAGGAGGTTGAACATACATTCAACATTACAGATACAGTGACATAACGTGTGACGTCACTGATCAAAGCTGATGGCTGGTATCGAGTATCCAAATTGACCTCAGATATTCAGTGCAATTGGGTTATCTGTAAGGCCGCAGTGGCTGCGTGAATTAAGCGACTTCCTGGTTATTAGGGGATCCCAGCTTCCAATTCTGGCAGTGGCGCAAATTTTAATTCAATGTCTCGCCTTGTATTCAACACCTTTGATATACTGAGTCAATATATGTCTCTAGAAATAACTTGCCGCATTGGAGTAGCTGAGCAGTCTAAAGCGTCTCGCTGTGGACTGCGCTGTTGCTCGCCGTCGGGGGTTAGAGTCCTCCCTGGGGCATGGGTGTGTGTGTTTTACTTAGGTTAGTTTACCTTAGTTTAAGTAGTTTGAAAGCTACAGACTGATGACCATGCAGTTTGGTCTGATAGATTTACAAATATCTGAACATCTGATCAGAAATGACTTCTTGCTTTTTATCTTCTTCTTCTTTTTTTTATCCTCCTACAATACAACCAAATATCTAAGATTTATAAAGCGCCTTATTATGCTACTTTGAAAACACAGCCCCTGCCGCCTTCACAACTCCCTAGGAACAGACGGTCCATCCCAGAGATAGCTACCCCTGCTCCACGCACACTTCGCTTTCGCATCGGGTCGGGTCGCAGCTCTTCCTTCGGTGACCCACGTTTCCCGGGCTTCTTAGGGCTCGGGTGGTGTTGGCTGCACCCCTCGCACCACTTGAAGGCGCAAAGGTTGTTGTTGTTGTTGTTTAAAGGGGACCAAACTACTCGGTCATCAGTCCCCTGTTCCTAACAAGGAATGTCCATTTAATTGGAAACAAAAACCGTATGAATACTCAAGAGGAGTACATGTCACCGATGAAATTTCACAAACAGCACCTACAGCACAGATATAAAAAAATTAAAACAATTTAATCAATCATGCTAAAATTTGGCAATGAGAATCCGTGGCTGGCTGGTCACTGAGATAATAATGGACGGGCCAGTCACGAATGTCACAGCAGACACGAGTGTCTGCTAGTCAGAAGACATAAAACATTAAAATACGGTGAAAAGTCAGGAGAAATCACCATACATTAAATCGAATTGTAAAAACTGGCTGCACGGATAAAACGTAGCACAGACTCAGCCATGGAGCACAGAGTAACACATACAGAGAAGAAGCCTCCCCTAAACCACTGTCCTACGCTCCCCATTTCCACGAGGCCACGAGACCCTGAGGAGGTGGCCTGTTTGGCCGAAGGCGGAAAGGGCCACTTGGGAAGGAGAGGCTACGTAAGAAACATCACTTCCCCATGAGCACAGAGTAACATATACAGAGGAGCAGCCCCCTCTAAACCACTGTCCTACGCTCCCCTCGTAGTTCCGTAAGATGCTGGCAGGTGTCAGGCGGTTCCCTGGCTTAGGGTGCCTCTCGCACGTCAGAGGGTAGTGTGGAGGGGAGGCTGAGGGGAGACCTCGTGCCGCCTGCCACGAGGCCACGGCTGTGTCCGGCTTGCTGGCGTTTGAGGTGAGGTGGTGGTGGGGGCAGCCGCTACCTGCCGCCTGCTCTGACCAGTTTAAAGAGCTGCTTCTGACCGCAGCGCCATCATGGGACATCTTACGGAACTGCTGGAAACCCTCCCTCCCCGCACCCCGGAGCGTAGTACCGGGCCCTTACGGAGGTTTCTCGTCTGTATATATTTGACTGTGCATGGAGGCATCGTCCCCTAGCACTAAGGATAGGGTAGGTGGTAGATTAAAAGACTGCCGCAAGGGGACTAAAATAGTACAGTCCATCAGGAGATGAACGACTGTCAAGGCACTACCACAGTGACACATGGGCGGTGGCTCACGGCGAAGTAAATAGCCGTGAGTCAACCGAGTGTACCCGATACGGAGGCGGCATAGCACAACGGAGTCTCGACGATTGGGCCTCAGTGAAGTTATCCATGTGGCTGTGGACGGTTTGATCGTGTGAAGCTCGTTTGGTGCACTCAGTGCAGACCATTCCGAGCTCCAAGCATCCCGCACCTTCCGGTGTAGCGTCCACCTAAGGTCCGTTTCCACGAGGCCAATTTCAAGAGGGCGTGAGGAGGTGGCCTGCTTGGCGGAAAGGGCCACTTGGAAAGGAGAGGCTACGTAAGACACATCACTTCCCCATGAGGCACTCCCCAAGTGCAATGTTTCAGCGGCCCGGGTATATAGAGACAGTGTATGCCTGTAGAAATGAATTACTGTTCGGTGTTGTGCTGTTGTGTCTGTTGCAGATGTGGTGCACGGCGAGCACAGCTCGAGGTCTCAGTTGGGCGCTAGCGGACGAGCACGCGCCCAACCACGTGAGGGTCAGGGGGACGCTGTCCAACCTGCCGCAGTTCGCGCAGGCCTTCAACTGCCCCAGGGGGTCGCCCATGAACCCTGACAACCGCTGCAAGCTCTGGTAGACGCGAGGGACCTGCGCACCAGCTCCATCCATGGAGGCCGCCATCTCCCTAGCGTGGAGCAAGAAGGCAGCAAGCCAACGCTGCCTAATACTTTGCTCTTCAGTCGAGAGTCAGAGAGAGAGAGAGCACAAGCTCTGTTGGCAGTATCGGGTTATGACCATACGAATGCATAGTTTCGTGTCAAGTTTCACTAATACGATAGTCTCAGGCTTACAGCCGCTTCAGGTAATTGGAAACCCACGATCTTTCTACCTAGACATCCTCGGCCAATGTAACGTGGTGACTGTCATCTCCCCCCAGGAGGCACACGGTTCTTCTACATCTACATCTACATAGATGCTCTGCAAATCAAATTTAAGTGCCTGACAGAGGGTACATTAACCGCTTTTCTCTACCGTTCCATTCACTAATCGCGCGCGGGAAGAAACAGCACCTAAATCCATCCGTTTTCGATCTGATCTCTCTTCTTTTATTAGGATCCTCATGTTTCCCTGAGTAGATGGGTGCCAGCAAAATATTTTACATTCAAAAATAAACGTCGGTGATTGAAACTTCACAAATAGATCACGCCGCAATTAAAAACGTATTTCTTTTAATGATTTCCACCCCAGTTCCTGCAACATTTCCGTGACGCTTTCCCCCCGTGAAGTGAAAAAATGCCGGCCGCGGTGGCCGAGGGGATTGATGCCCTCCAGTCACGGTCCGCACGGCCACTGCGGTCGGGGGTTCGAATCCCCCCTCGGGCATGGATATTTGTGCAGTCCTTAGTTGTAAGTAGTTCATAAGTAGTTTGTAAGTTTAGGGACTGATGACCCCGTAGTTAAGTCCCATAGACTCTACAAACATTTGATGATGATGACATGATAAAACAAAACGAGCTGCCCTTCTCTGAACCTTCTCAATATCTTCCGTCGGTCCCACCTGGTGAGGGTCCCACAAGGGGCAACAGTACTCCAGGAGATGACGCACAACTGTGTGTAGGCAGTCTCTTTGGTGGAGCTGTTTCATCTTCGAAGCGTTCTGTCGATGAAACGTAACCTTTGGTTCGCCTTCCGCACAACATTTTCTATGTGTTCTTATGTAACACCGTTGTTGTTATGGTCTTCAGTCCGGAGTCTGGTTTGATGCAGCTCTCCACCCTACTCAATCCTGAGCAAGCCTTTTCATCTTCTCATAAGAACAGCAACCCACATCCATTTGAATCTGATTACTATACGAGTCTCTTGGTCTCCCTCAGCTATTTTTACCCCACACACTTTCCTCCAATGCTGAATTTACGATTCCTCGATGTCTAAGAATGTGTCCTACCAAGCGATCCCTCCTTTTAGTCAGGATATGCCAAAAATTCCTTTTCTCCCCAATTCTGTTCAGTACCTCTTCATTAGTTATGCGATCTACCCACCTAATCTTCAGCATTCTTCTGTAGCACCACATTTCAAAAGCCTCTATTCTCTTCCTGTCCGCAGTGCTTATCGTCCATGTTTCACTCCCGTACAAGGCAACACTCCATACAAATGCCTCCAGAAAAGACTTCCTTACACTTAAATTAATATTCGATGTTAGCAAATTTCTCTTTCTCAAAAATGCTTTTCTACCCATTGCCATTCTGCATTTTATATCCTCTGTACTGCGACCATAGCATGTTATTTTACTACCCAAGTAACAAAACTCATCTACCACCTTCATTGTTTCATTACCTAATCTAATTCCTTCAGCATCGCCTGATTTTCTAAGACCGCATTCCATTATTTTTGTTTTGCTCTTGTTAATATTCATTTTATACGCTCAAGTTTTGTACAAGTTGTAAATAACTCTCCTTTCCCTGTATTTTACACCTGCTGACTTCAGAATTTGAAAGAGTGTATTCCAGTCAACCTTGTCAAAAGCTTTCTCCAAATCTACAAAAGCTAAAAATGTAGGTTTACATTTCCTTAATCTGTCTTCTAAGATAAGACGTAAAGTGAGTATTGCCTCCCGGGTTCCTACGTTCCTCCTGAATCCAAACTGATCTTCCCCAAGGTCAGCTTCTACCAGCTTTTCCATTCTCCTGTAGATAATTCGTGTTAAAATTTTGCAACCATGACTTATGAAACTGATGGTTCTGTAATTTTCACACCTATCTGCGCCTGATTTCTTTGGATTGGGGATTATTACATTTTTCTTAAAGTCCGAGGGTATTTAACCTGTCTCATACATCCTACACACCAGTTCAAAGAGTTTTGTCATGACTGGCTCTCCCAGAGACTTTAGTAGCTCTGAGGGTATGTCATCTACTCCTGGGGCCTTGTTCCGACCTAGGTCTTTCAAGGCTCTGTCAAATTCATCTCTCAGTATAGTATCTCCTATTTCATCTCGATCTACTTCTTCTTCCCTTCCTACAACATCGACTCTAAGTTCATTTCCTTTGTAGAGCTGCTCTATGTATTCTTTCCACCTTTCAGCTTTCCCTTCTTTGCTGAGAACTGGTTTTCCATCTGAGTTTTTGATATTCATAGAGTTGCTTTTCTTGTCCCCAAATGTCTCTTTTATTTTCCTGTAGGCGGTATCTACTTTTCCCCTTGTTATACATTCTTCTACAGATTTGCATTTGGCTTCTAGCCACTCCTGCTTAGCCATTTTGCACTTCCTGTCAATTTCATTTATTAGTCGTCTGTACTCCATTTTGCCTGTTTCATTTACTGTATTTTTATATTTTCTCCTTTCATCAATTAAATTTAGTATTTCCTGTGATATCCAAGGATTTTTTGTAGGTCCTGCCTTTCTACCTATTTTGTCCTCTGCTGCCTTCACTATTTCATCTCTCAATGCCACCCATTCATCTTCTACTGTTTTATTTCTCCCTGTTTCTGTCAATTGTTGCCTAAATCTCCCTCTCAAATTCTCCAGAACTTCACTTTCCTTCAATTTATCTAAGTCCCATCTCCTTATTTTCCTACCTTTCTGCAGTTTTTTCAGTTTCAGCCTACAGTTCATGACTAACAAGTTATGGTCAGTGTCTATATCTGCCCCTGGGTATGTCCTGTAGCTTATAACCTGGTTCCGGAATCTATGTCTTACCATTATAAAACCTATCTGATACCTTCCGGTGTATGCTGGTCTCTTCCACGTATACAACCTTCTTTTGTGGTTCTTAAACCATGTGTTTGTTCCGTGCAAAATTCTACCAGGCGACTCCTTCTTTCATTCCTCCTGCCCAGTCCATATTCACCTACTATTTTTCCTGCTCTTCCTTTTCCTACTACCGAATTCCAGTCTCCCATCACAATTAAGTTTTCCTCTTCCTTAACTGTCTGAATGATTTCCTTTAGCTCCTCGTATATTTCTTCGATCTCCTCGTCATCGGCAGAGCTAGTTGGCATATAAACCGGTACTACTGTTGTCGGTGTTGGCTTTGTATCTATCTTGACAATGATAATGCGATCACTGTGCTGCTCATAGTAGTTTACCCGCATTCCTATTTTCTTATTCAATATTAGTCCTACTCCTGTGATACCCCTAACTGATTTTGTATTTATAATCCTGTACTCACCTGACCAGAAATCCTGTTCATCCTGCCACCGAACTTCACTAATCCCCACTATATCTAACTTCAACCTATCCATTTCTCTTTTTAAATTTTCTAATTTACCTACCCGACTAAGGGATCTAACATTCCACGCTCCGATACGTAGAATGCCAGTATTGTCTTTCCTGATGATCACATCCTCCTGAGTAGTCCCCGCCCGGAGATCCGAATGGGGGACTATTTTACCTCCGGAATATTTTACCCGAGAGGATGCCATCATCATATTTCCATACAGCAGAGCTGCATGTCCTCGGGAAAAGTAACGGCTGTAGTTTCCCCTTGCTTTCAGCCGTTCGCAGTAGCTGTGTGGCAAAGCCACATTAGCTGATGTTACAAGGCCAGCTCAGTCAATCATCCAGACTGTTGCCCCTGTAACTACTGAAAAGTCTGCTGGCCCTCTTCAGGAACCACACGTTTGTTTGGCCTCTCCACAGATACCCCTTCGCTGTGGTTGCACCTACGGTACGGCTATCTGCATCGTTGAGGCACGCAAGCCACCCCACCTCGGCAATGTCAGTGGTTCATGGGTATTTGGTAGAATTTACGACCTTAAGGTTTGACTGATTCATCGCGTAATTGAAGTTCAGCGGATTTTTTTTAGTGTCCATGTGTATTACTTCACACTTTTCTTTATTTAGTGTCAATTCCCAATTTTCGCACCATGTAGAAATTTTGTCTAAATAGCTTTGCAGTTGCTTTTGATCCTCTGTTGACTTCAGTAACCGATAAACGACAGCATCATCCGAGAACAGTCTAAGGGAGTTATTCAGATTGTCTCCTAAATCGTTTATACACACGAGAAAGAGTAGAGGACCTATAACGCTTCCCTGTGGAACGCCAGATGTCACTTCTGTTTTACTCAATGACTTACCGTCAATTACAACGAACTCTGTCCTTTCTGATAGGAAATCGTGAATCCAATCGCACAATTGGGGAGATATTCCATAAGCACGCAATTTCATTAGAAGCCGCTAGTGAGGTACAATGTCAAAAGCCTTACGGAAATCCAGAAATATAGAATCGATTTGTGATCCCTTATCGATGGCACTTAAGACTGCACGTGAATAAAGGGCAAGCTGTGTTTCTTTCGTGAGTACGTTCGTGGCGAGCACGGGGCTCCGAGCTAATGCAGTCTTCCTCCCATCCTTTACTTCCCGGACTGCATTTCCTTTCCCCTCACCACCTTTCCTATCCTAACTCCTTCCCCTCCCCACCGGAGGACTGATAACCTCAGAAGTTTATTCCCCCTATCCCAAGCAAACAACCCAACCCAACCGACTGTGGACTTCAAAATTGTCCTGGCGAATAGAGCGTTCATAGAAGTTTCGAGTTTGTAGCCGGTCGTCATCTAAAACATCATACGATATTTCAATCCGACACCTGATAGCCCTGCTAGTCCGAAAAATGATTTGAAGCTTGCAAAAACGCTGATAAATGATGGTTGCACTCAACTGTATTAATCAGTTCGTTACACAAAGGAGTTTCGGCCATAAAAAGGCCACCTTCAAGTGTATCGTTCCATCGTAATCAGATGTGAGGCAGTCAACGAGGTTAAATTTCACAGAGTATCTAACACAATGGCTACAGCGCTCCTTGCGGCAACCGACGTAAGCCGCGCCGCCATTTTAATTAGTGCTTAAATCATAGAGTCGGCATCAAAATTGACGTGCTTTATTTGCTGATACACTTTCATTTTTGTTTACCAAAATATACAGCTTTTCAACCTGGACGAACTGAAGTGAGACAATCGAGACATTTTCGAAAAACTTACGGGTATATGCCAGGTATCAAAATAGACGACCTGGTAGCATACCCGTAAGTTTTTCGAAGTTGTTACTCGCCAGGAGAAATTAAGGAATCAATCTAGACGTTACTTATTACAAGGCTGACGTGAGGAAGACTATTAAGGAATCAGGCAGTGTTGCAATATGAATCACTTTTCAAATAAGCACAAGAAAGCAATTAGATTTGCGATAATCACATATTTCCTTGGAAAGATTCTTAAGCTCACGAAGAGAAGGACAACAAATGTGAAACAAGAAAAATGATTTTCGACAACAACTACATGCATCCATTCAACTGACATTAAAAATAAATATACGTACAAAGTGAATTATGAGAAGTGTCTCTTGTCCAAATCATTTCTATTTGATTTTCATTTTACACATGATTTCCAATACAAAATTAGTAAACCCTTACTATCGGCGTCCAGAAAGCGAACTTTCAGCAATTTTGAAGATAATACTCTGATGAAGTAGTCAGTAGACCATGGTGTGTAATTTAAATGTTTTATAATATAACGTTCAGTTTGCCTCAAAGATGGCGGATGCATAACCAACAAGAAGGTTCAAATAAAGGGAGATGACGTTATCTATGCCGAGCACAGTTGTCAGATAAAGTCTGTCCGCCATATTGGCAACTTCTTTAATGCTATTTCTTCGTTAAAACTATGCGTTAAGTCTACCCTCTTACTATTAATGTATTGAACTGTCACTCACCACAAAGTACGTACTTTCAAACAATATAGTTTCTTGAATAAATACTAATAAATATTCATCATAAGATACTTGAAAATTTAATTTTTAACGCTATTTCTCACTCATTTAACATGTTGTACACCATGGAAAAACCGCCGGACATATTCCTGTTTTAAGTGACTTAAAACATCAGCTCTATAATGCGAACACTTCTCCAAGACTTAATAATATGGCAGAGATAGACTATACTTTTTCAGCATAAGGGCGTGTCCCTGTATTCTAACCTACTTGATAGCCACTGTATGAAATATATAATCTTTGGTTACAATCTAAAACCAAGGAGGTTATTTTAACCTCCTTGTCCATAACAACGAGCTTAAATTTCATAGAGTGGCTAAACACACGACCTACAGCGCTCTTTGCGGCAACTTGTGTAAACTCGGCCGCCACGTTTTCGGTGGTCAACACACTTGAAAGGAGTCTGTCTATCGTATGCTTTTGTTGAGCTTGAAGTCCTGTATTTAGTGTATATTCTATGTGGGGTGTACTGTCTGAACAATATTTCCTGCTGAATATGCCTAAAGTGTGTTCAAACATTTAAATGCGCAAATCGAATTAAAAAAAAAGACAAGTAATTCATGCAAGAACACCAAATGTTTCTCCTTGTCTGATCTCAGTCTGTCTATACTGAAACAAAATTCCTGACTAATGGTACTTAGCTGCCCCAAGAGTGAAGCTTCAGACGACCTATCCTGCAATTCCTTTGAAGTACACACTATAAAAAAAATGTTCAGTTTTCTACCTAGTTTATTCTTCTGTCGCTCCTGTGGTTGATGAAACAACACTTCTGAGTGCTTACACTTCTTTTAAAATATTTTCACTGGTTGTTGACAATACTTGATCGAGCATGGGTGACATGCAACCAGTGCAAAGTGTGGAAGCAGTATTGACAGCCAGAATGTTCTCACTTGTATATTTCTGTGTTCTTTGGAACAAATATATATTTATTTCAGCGTGGCAACAACAAAAGTTATTAATGGTACGTTATTTTGGTGTGGAATGTTTTTGTGACAGCTGACCCAGGCGCATTTTTATTGCAATATTCTGATGTTTTTGTATTCAAATTTCGCGTACCAAACGTTAAGTGTTTCAGCATGGAAACAAGGAAGGTTATTAACGACACCTTATTTCGACGTGGATTGTTTTTGTGGCAGATGACCTACGCGCATTTCTAGCGGCAGTATTTTGTTGTCACTTTCGTCTTTTTACTGAAATTTCGTCCACCGAAGTTTACAACCAAATCCTTTAACAGCAATTTTACAAGTTTGTAGCCTTAGTAGGTTTAGTAAACACCAGGTGAAAGTATACTAGACTTTGTGAAAGCAAATGTTACAGCACATTAACAGCAGACACAAATCCATGGCCATGATTGTTCGTCATAACAATTACTGTTCACTGTGTGTTTCGCAGCTCGTTTAACCCATGTTGTTGTTGTTGTCTTCAGTCCGGAGACTGGTTTGATGCAGCCCTATCCTGAGCAAGCCTCTTCAGCTCCACATAAGAACGGCAACCTACATCTGTCTGAATCTGCTTACTGTATCCATCTCTTGGTCTTCCTCTGCGGTTTTTACCCAACACACTTCCCTCCAACGCTAAATTCACAATCCCTTGATGTCTAAGAATGTGTCCTACCAATCTATCCCTTTTTTTAGTCAAGGTATGCCAGAAATTCCTTTTCTCCCCAATTCTGTTCAGTACCTCCTCATTACTTACGCGATCCACTCACCTAATCTTCAGCATTCTTCTGTAGCACCACATTTCAAAAGCCTCTATCCTCTTCCTGTCCGCACTGTTTATCGTCCATGTCTCACTCCCATACAAGGCAACACTCCATACAAATGCCTTCAGAAAGGACCTCCTCAGGATTAAATCAATATTCGATATTAACAAATTTCTCTTTTTCAAGAACGCTTTTCTACCCATTGCCATTCTGCATTTTATATCCTCTGTACTGCGACCATCATATGTTATTTTACTGCCCAAGTAACAAAACTCATCTACCTCCTTTATTGCTTCGTTACCCAATCTAATTCCTTCAGCATCGCCTGATTTTCTTATACTGCACTCCATTACCCTAGTTTTGCTCTTGTTAATTTTCATCTTATATGCACCTTTCAGCACACTGTCCATTCCAGACATGGAATATTAGGTTGCAATACTACGACCGATTATGGTATCGAATACTTCAGTTATTTAAACAAACGGGACCCTCCTGGCTAAATATATTACAGAGGCTATAGAAGCATGCTGAACATTACACGTCGGAATAGGGTAACAAGTTTAGGGGTACTGAAACTAACTCGAGAGAATATAGCTTCATGTTAGAAACTGACTGAATGAGGTAACACCATAGAGGGATTCATTCTAACATGGATTAGTCAGACCGAAATTTTCACTCTGAAGCGGAGTGTACGCGCGTATGAAACTTGATAAGAGGGGAGAGCGAGGCAGAAACTGTACAGAGGCATGATGGCTCGACAACAGTAAGGCCGGATCCACACATTGGAACCAACGTTGGCGCCAACAGTGTTCGTCCAATGTGTGGATCGCTGAAACAGCGTTGGTTCCAACGTTGGCGCCAACGTTGGTACGGCTCCGTTGCTTGTCGGTATTTCGACCAAACATCAAAGGACGTTGGGCCAATATGGGTACGTCGTACACACGTTGGCGCCAACGTTTTATTCTGTCTTTGTCGTCTGCTCGTCTCGAAACTGTTTCTTTCCTCGTTCGTTCTTCATCGCCGTTTTAAAGTTTCGAAATCTCTTTGTAAATATTATAACGGCATCAGAAAGTGATTCATTTGTGAAAGAAACCTCACAAAACGAAATGCCACAGCAAAACTTAGGCGCGAACTTTCGACACACTCCATTACTGAATTTAATTTTTAAAATTAATAGTACAGTACTTTATATTTCCTGTCAAGTTTTAAATGCTGTTTTGCAAACTTCGAGCACTGCCAGTGGTATCAATTAGGCCTACATAGTTATTTTAAAAGGAAAGTGTAGGCTTCTAAAACTGTCTCCTTTAGCAAGAAATCGAAGCGTAATACCAAAAGAGTAGCTTCCCTCCAAAATATCTCTTTTTTATTTTAATTTCAAGCATTTAATGTAGCAGATCTAAGTTTTAATAATGTGTATCGTTTACTTGTAGCATATTTTAAAAATTAATGATTTCGTACAGTAATTAATGTTCAGTAGGAAGTGATACAACATCCATTATCTTTTACGTATGTTTCCAATTTTGGTTTACAATGACAGAATGTAATTATTCACACTCAAAAGCGTTAACGCATTGGCCGCGATTTGTGCGTCAGATATGTTTTCGTTGCCTCTCGACGAATTCGACTGAATGTGGCTCCAATGTGTGGGCGCTGTCTCAAAAATATTGGACAATGTTGGCGCCAGCGTTGGTACCAATGTGTGTACGCGGGGTAAGAATGTATCCTACAAAGCGATCCCTTCTTTTAGTCAAGATATGCCAAAAATTCCTTTTCTCACCAATTCTGTTCAGTACTTCTTCACTGGTTATGCGATCTACCCACCTAATCTTCAGCATTCTTCTGTAACACATTTCAAAAGCCTCTATCCTCTTCCTGTCCGCACTGTTTACCGTCCATGTTTCACTCTCATACAAGGCAACACTCCATACAAATGACTTCAGAAAGGACTTCCTTAGGTTTAAATCAATATTCGATGTTAACAAATTTCTCTTTTTCAAGAACGCTTTTCTACCCATTGTCATTCTGCATTTTATATCCTCTGTACTGCGACCATCATTTGTTATTTTACTGCCGAAGTAACAAAACTCATCTACCTCCTTTATTGCTTCGTTTCCCTATCTAATTCCCACAGCATCACCTGATTTTTTTACACTGCACTCCATTACCCTAGTTTTGCTCTTGTTAATGTTCATCTCATATACACCTTTCAGCACACTGTCCATTCCGTTCAATTGCTCTTCCAGGTCCTTGGCTGTATCTGACAGAATTACTATGTCGTCGGCAAAACGCAATGTTTTTAATTCTTCACCCTGAACTTTAATTCCTTCTCCAAATTTCTCCTTGCTTTCCTTTATAGCTTGCTCAATGTACAAATTGAACAACAATGGAGAGAGACTACAACCCTGTCTTACTCCCTTCCCAACCACTTCATCCCTTTCATGCCCTTCAACTCTGACAACCGCTGTCTGGTTTTTGTACAAGTTGTAAATAACCTTACGCTCCCTATATTTTACTCCTGCTTGCTTCAGAAGTTGAAAGAGTTTATTCCAATCAACACTGTCAAAATCCTTCTCCAAATCTACCCATATACTTGCATTAATATCAAAACAAATATTTTCGTAACGGCACTTTCGTTGTTATTGCAAACCTCAGCTGTTATACTTCGAACTGGAACTGTATTACTGACAGGTTCGCAATAATTTATTACCGCATTTTTAGGAAATTTACTACCAGTCTCATCAATTGGCAGCTTCGAAAGAGTCTGACGGAACTTGCTGCACATCCGTATTCAATAGTCAATCTTTATTTAAAACGTGCAACTGTAAATAGGTAAAATTCTCTAGTGGGTGTCATACCAGCTGTGAGCCGATAGCCCACATAACATGACGGACGGCAGTTCAATTTGCCTCAAACATGGCGGGCCTATCGCCGCTCTGTGAAATTCAAGCTCATTGGTCCATACCCACTGTAAAGGAAATCGGTGGTGAAGCACACGACAGATGAGTACTGTCAAGTTCTTGCAACCGCTTGTTTTGGGGCATATTACGAAAAGACGAGTATTCACAGAATATATGACATCAACTGCGATTGGGCAAACCTGAAAAAGTGCACCCAGCCGGGATACGAACCCGGGTCTCCTGCTTTCTAGGCAGTTGCGCCGACTCCTACACCACTGGGGACACAGTGATCACCGCACCTGCAAGGACTACCTAAGCACGCCTCCCGTCAGATACAAATTCCCAGCTTCGCCCTGCCCACAGTACTCAAACTCGTAGTTATGAAACTAATTCCCGTAAGAGTAACGGCTTCAAACTTGCCCACCCCTCCCCACTAACGATAGGATCATTGCCCGTCACCGGCATATTATATATATACATGTGGCGACTGTTCCGAGAGAACAGACGTCACTTCTGATCCTGCAGTTGTTATTATTTAATATTCATAGAATATATCACATCAACTGCGATTGGGCAAAGCTGAAAATGTGTACCCAGCCGGGATTCGAACTCGGGACTCCTGCTTTCTAGGCAGTTGCGCTGACCCCTACACCACTGGGGACTCAGTGATCACCGCCCCTGCAAGGACTACCTAAGCACGCCTCCCGTTAGATACAAATTCCCAGCTTCGCCCTGCCCACAGTACTCAAACTCGTAGTTATGAAACTAATTCCCGTAAGAGTAACGGCTTCAAACTTGCCCACCCCTCCCCACTAACGATAGGATCATTGCCCGTCACCGGCATATTATATATATACATGTGGCGACTGTTCCGAGAGAACAGACGTCACTTCTGATCCTGCAGTTGTTATTATTTAATATTCATAGAATATATCACATCAACTGCGATTGGGCAAAGCTGAAAATGTGTACCCAGCCGGGATTCGAACTCGGGACTCCTGCTTTCTAGGCAGTTGCGCTGACCCCTACACCACTGGGGACTCAGTGATCACCGCCCCTGCAAGGACTACCTAAGCACGCCTCCCGTTAGATACAAAGTGGAGAGGGGTGGGCAAGTTTGAAGCCCTTACTCTTACGGGAATTAGTTTCATAACTACGAGTTTGAGTACCGTGGGCAGGGCGAAGCTGGGAATTTGTATCTGGCGGGAGGCGTGCTTAGGTAGTCCTTGCAGGTGCGGTGATCACTGTGTCCCCAGTGGTGTAGGGGTCAGCGCAACTGCCTAGAAAGCAGGAGACCCGGGTCCGAATCCCGGCTGGGTACACATTTTCAGCTTTGCACAATCGCAGTTGAAGTCATATATTCTGTGAATATTAAATAATAACAACTGCAGGATCAGAAGTGACGTCTGTTTCTTTCGGAACAGACGCCACATGTATATATAAAAAGACGAGTATTTGTAAACCTTATTATTCCCATACCTTACTTCCCATAAATAATGACTTCAGCATTTAACTTCTTCCCTCATCGTTATTCTCAGCATTGAGATATCAGGAAAGAGTGCTTCAATCCCTAAATCTTACTCATTAATTTCTACGCTCACTGTATGTAAAAACCTCGTCGATGTGCATCTTAAATTTACATGTATATTTCAGTGATCCAGAAAGTGGGACATAATATACGTGTTGATAATTACAGTAGGGCTTTAGACATCTAAGAAAATATCAGGAACCTAAAGGTCTATTTCTTTTAAGAACCCCAAACAGCAGACTGAGTGTATTTCCATTCCTCTTAAAAGTCAATAGTAAACCATTAATCACCCTTGGAAGGTTAAAGGTCGAATTACTATTAGACACGACGTAACCCTATCCATTCCGGCAACTCTGCTTGTTAATGAGCTCCAAGGAATTCTTAAAATACGCGGCACTCGGTGGGGTTTCTCCAAGAATTTAATTTGGCTACATCCTAATTGCAATGAGGTATTTGCGGTCGTAAAAGTTCACGTTTTATGCACTAATCAATGTCGCCAATGTCGTCAACTTGACCCACTTATTCGTCCAAAACTTTTGTTACGCAAGTGCGTTGCTCGATTCAACATTTCCTGTGGGATTCCGCGAATTTCGTCTTCTGAATGTAATTTTAATTCGCCTCTTTCTTCGTCTTTCCTGTAGACTTGCAAGGTTGCCTCCAGAGGTCTCGAGATAACTTCTAGGTGGCGATGCAGGTGGTAAAACTTTTCCGTTGTTCTGTATAGACCTTGACGTAAATGCATCAAGGAAGCGTTCTCATAGTCTTGTTCCACGGGGTAACAATTTGGAGGGTATGAATATTTTTCATATAATCTTCTCACTCAAAGGGTTTCGAGATAACTTTGAGGTGGTGATTTTATCTCCGGCATTACTTTTCTCAAGTAAGCGATGGTTTGGGAAAGAATCTCGCCTACTAAGTGTCCCATATGTCACCGTTCACACTAGAGCTCCTAAAAACACAGGCTGGGGCATCCGCCATTTTCTTTCCTGCAAGTTCTAAACACAGCACGCAGCTTATACGAACAGTGTTGTTTTATTTACGTTTAGTGAAGTATTTTACGCCCGCCATAGAGCCTTAGATCGTGCTACTTTCAGCTTGCATTCCGTTTATGTTTACATCGTTATGTGGATTAGACACAAAAATCTCGCGTTTTCTTTACTTATTGTTGCTTCTGTCCAAATACTGAAAAAAGAGCAAGAAACATATTTCTGTGATAAAAGCCGCGTACTACGTTTAATGCTGCCAAAACTGGTCATCTAGATAAAGGTTTTAAGCGATCTTGGCTTGTATTTGAATAATGACTGTCAATATTCGAGGTTTGTTTGCCGTCTTGCAGTAAGTGTTTGTTGTCTGCTGTGACAAATTTACCACATCGGATTTTTGTACTCAAATTGCTGAAAGTACTTCTATTATGTTACTGAGAAAGTTTCAGAATGTATTACAAACACTTAAAAACTAAAAAGAATATTTGTGTACAGGAGCTAAAGTTTACGGTCATAGAGGCACACGGTGTCGATGTTGGCAACAACCTTCGAATGCTATTTGAAAACCTAATCGTATAGAATATGTTGACCATGAAATAAATAAATAATTCTGTTCCTTCTCTAAGGTTGACAGGTTTTCGTACATAACAGTACCCTTGTCTTGTCAGTAATTTAATAATCCTTATAAAGCAAACATTTCGTTGCCAACATTAGCACACTATGCCGCCGCAACCGTAAGTAAAATTTACCCAGTATTCTTTGCCGGTTATGTTACAGCCTCTTATAGATAAGCGTCAATATTGGCATTTACTAATAAGAAATTGAATTGAAGGTGTATTTTGTGATAAAACATGAGGTACCGTACTATTCTTTCAAATTGCATACTACAAGTTATGACACTAAAACTTCGCCAAATGGCATTGAACGGTAGTTGCCAGTATCAGCACAGTACGCTGCCACAGCCGTAACGAATCCATTTGCCCAGTATATTTATATTTTCCGTTTTAGTGTCTGTAATACTTTCTCGCAATAACGTAATAGAAGTATCTTCAACAATTTGTGCAAGACTTTTTGATGAGGTGTATTTCTCAATATACTATATAAGACACACATATTGTGCTCTAAAAACAGTATGTTCTGGGATGCTTTGCTATAATATATTTTGCGGCTGCTAATTCCCTACAGGCAACTTCTCTGTTAAGAGGTAGTATTTTAGAACATATAAACAAAAGTTCAAATATCACAGACGATTTTTACTACTAAATATTGCTTCAAATCATAATAATAACTATTTACTTACAATACATAACTGTGGGCTCAGTCCGGGTTCCCAGTTTTTGCGCCGAAATTTAATGATCCATTTTTTCTTCTCTTAAAATCTTTGGGGAAACAAAACGTTTTATAGCCACCTCTGGAATGATTTGAGCAGTTTGTGGCAACACAACCACCTGTAATGCCGTGACGCAAATCATGTAGCACCGCAATGTGTTGAACTTATCGAGTGATATAAAAAATCAGTAATTGACAAAAGCTTACCCAGTTTAGGTAACATTCTAGAGACTTAAAAAAATTTAAAACTGGCAGTACAAATTCTTGTTATCAATATTCTTACATATTTATCAAACATTGTATATCTTATCTATGACATGGAAGTAATTTTTTGCACATATTCACATTTTTTTTAATTGCAAGAGACAGTGACAAACTGCAGCTTCATTCAACGCACATATTTTGACAGCATTCAAGACAAATAGCTTTTATACATTCAAAACATGAATGCGCTGATTTACTTTTCTTTTTGGGATCACAAGTCAACACGTTTTTCTTTTTTCGTGTTTCTCTGTGAAGTTTCGGTTGATGAGATACTGGGTTATCGTTCCATCTTTAGAATTCGACGTATGATGCACTGAAGTTCTCTTCGCAGGCCAAAACTCGCCACATGACGTTTCAAGCGAGGCACCATAACGCCCTTTGAAACCATATCTGTATCCTAATGCTTGTGTGCGATGGATGATTATCATGTTGGTAAATAAGACGTCAATCGGGTTACCAAAGTCCAGCTCCAGGAATGATTAATTTTCAATGAAATGTTCATAGCATGCTAAATTGAACTCAATATACTATGTAAGACACACATACTGTGCTCTAAAAACAGTATGTTCTGGAATGCTGTTCTATAATATGATATTTTGCGGCTGCTAATTTCCTACAGGCAGCTCCTCTGTTAAGAGGTAGTACTTTCAGAAGAGATAAACAAAAACCTATGTTCAGATATCACAGATGATTTTAAATAAAAAATTGCTTCAAGTCACAATAATAGCTATTTACTTCCAATACATAACTGTGGCCTCGGTACGGGTTCCCAGTTTTGCGCCGACATTTAATGATCCATTTTTTCTTCTCTTAAAATCTCTCGGGAAACAAAACGTTTTATAAAACTTCCTGGCAGATTAAAATTGCAGAGTGAAAGATTCATTCTGGAAACATCCGTAGGCTGTGGCTAAGCCATGTCTCCACCATATCCTTTCTTCCAGGAGTGCTAGTCTTGCATGGTTTGCAGAAGAGCTTCTGTGAAGTTTGGAAAGTAGGCGAGGTACTGGCGGAAGTAAAGTTGTGAGCCGGCGTCGGGATAGCACAGTCGGTAGTGCGCTTTTCCGCGAAAGGCAAAGGTCCCAGGTTCGAGTCCCTGTTCCGGAACGCAATTTTAATCTGCTAGGAAGTTTCATATCAGCGCACACTCCGCTGCAGAGTGAAAGTTTCATTCTGAAAACGTTTTACAGCCACCTCTGGAATGATTTGAGCAGTTTATGGCAACACAGCCATCCGTAATGTCGTGCTAAAGTGCCGTGACGCAAATCCTACAGCACCGCAGTGTGTTTAACTTACGAGCCACAAGAATGAAAATGGCGGATGAGTCAGCTCGTACTTATAGGATCCTCAGTTCACACTAAGCTCTCTCCTGTGGCAAAGTTATGTTCTAAGTCAGCTCACGAACTCCATCGCTCGCGTTTCAAGATACGCTTTCCACAAACCACCGACAATATCTTAGCCTTCTCATTTGTGCCTAAGGCGGGTATATCCCATCACACGCCGTCTTTTATGCACTGCCTTAATACAATTGTTTCATAATTTAGTAGGGCAAAACAGTAAGAAGTTTTGAGAGTCATTTTTCAATACTCTGTGAGGCACTCGATGGGTTAAATAAGAGGCTACGGACATTAGGCGTCTTCTTTGATTTAACAAAAGCGGTTGTGTTGATCACAAAATATTGTTGCTGGAGTTAGAACATTATGGAATACGAGGAGTAGTTCATAACTGGTTCACCTCTTACTTTAATAATAGACAACAGAAGGTAGTTCTCCGCATTGTAGAAAATGGCTATGACGTACAATCGCAATGGGGCACAATTAAGTGTGGGGTGTCCCAGGGATGTTTTGGGACCGTTGCTGTTTCTTATTTATATAAATGATATGCCTTCGAGTATAACAGGTGACTGTAAAATATTTTTGTTTGCTGATGATACCAGCTTGGTAGTGAAGGATGTTCCTCGTAATATTGACACAGTATAAAATAATGCAGTTCAAGAGATAAGTTCACGGCTTGTATAAAACAAGTTGATGTTAAATCACAGTAAAACTCAGTTTTTACAATTTCTAAAACATAATTGGACGAAAGCTGACATATTGATTAAACACAATGTGCATATGATAAGTGAGACTGAACAGTTGAAATTTTTAGGTATTCAGATAGACAGTAAGCTGTCGTGGAAAGCCCATGTTTAGGATCTTGTTCCAAAACTAAATTCTGATATATTTACCATTAGAACAATATCTGAAATCAGTGATTTTTCAACATGAAAAGAAGTTTATTACGCTTACTTTCACTCACTTTTTGAGGTAAATCGCCTGATGCAAAAAGGATATTTCTGGCTCAAAAAAGGGCGGTTCGAGCAATATGTGGTGTAAGTTCGCGAACGTCATGTCGAACCCTTTTCAGTAGTCTGGGAATTTTGACTCTGGCGTCACAATACGTTTTTTCTTTAATGTCGTTTGTTGTTAATAATATCAGCTTATTCCCACGAGTTAGTAGCTTTCACTCGGTGAATACTAGACAGAAGTCGAATCTACATTTGCATCACACCACCTTGACACTTATGCAGAAAGGGGTACAGAATTCTCCGGCATCCGGCACACGCTTTCAAATCTAAATTGAAGAGTTACCTCATGGCTCACTCATTTTATTCTGTCGAGAAACTCCTAGAAAAGTTAAGCAATTAAGCTAATTCATTTTTTCTTCATTGATTCTTTTCACCTTGTCTTTAGAGTGTCGTGTGCACAGGACTACTTAAAAATTTTCTATTTCCATTTCTTTTGTTAAACTTCATGAATTGACTTGTTCCATGATCATGGAGTCTCACTCCTCAATTTGGTCCTATGGAACAGAAAACCATATTATTATTATTATCGTTATTATTTTATTCAACCTGAATGAACAACATCTTTGTGTGCCAAACACCGTCCACAAATTAAATCTGCCAACAGATGCTTTGGAAGGTACATTTTCATTTGTTAATGTGTTCAGAACTCCTATATGCACAGATCTATTTTAGGAATAGCAAAAAATTGATAAATTTTCCTGCACAGTAGCTAACGTGTTTGTGCAGATTTTATCTGTGCACCGAGTGTTTCCTCATACCCTCACAGGCTGTGAAAAATCATTGTACTGAAAAATTGTAAACAAAATTAATAATGTGTATTTTCTTAAAATATATTGTGCAAAGAGAAAAATATTTTGTGTGGAAAATTAAATCAGTTCAGTAAAATGCATACGTGTTTTATTTGTTGGTTGTCTAAGCAACATGAGATCTGACTAACTTGGCAACAAATCAAATCAAATTTAACATATTTATGGATATCAATCAGTGTGATGTAAATGAGTTTCATTCATGGAGATTACAATATCTTATTCCGTCGGAGAAAAGTACTAGAACGTTGATGAGGAACATGGTTATAGCGTGTACAATATGGTATTTGGTGAAATTTATTCTTATTAGTCGGAAGTTCCAACGTGAACAGAGAAATAGCAGCTTTATAATGTTAGATAAAAGACTGGCATCGTTTTTAGGGGACATATTATATAAACAGTGGTAAGAACCAAAACATACTGCCAGTAGTAGTAGCAACTAGATTAGAACTTGTTCGATAGAACATGAATATGACACTTCTTAGTGACAGGGAACGTGTCAGTTCAATAAAAGGTATCGTTACATGACATTCGAAGTCATGAATTTCTTATGAAATTATTAATTTATAGAAAAATTCAGCTACTTAGTAGAGGAAGTTGTCATTCAAAAATTATTTTAATTTCCTTTTAAATGGTAGTTCGTCATCTGACAGACTTCTGACGCCATTTGGTAAGTGGCCAAGGGTTTTTGTGGCAGCATAATTCACTCATTTCTGGGCCAAAGTTACATTTCTCCTTGAATAGCGAAGATTATCCTTTCTCCTCTCGTTGTAGTTATGGACGCTGTAATTACTCTTGAATTAGGTTGTGTTATTACGAGGGTAAGTCAATTATTATGCTCAAAGTAGTTATAAAATTTTATTGTAATAAAATACGAAACTTACAAGAACATCTTTTTTCGACATAGTCTCCTTGCTTTTCAATGCACTTCGTCCATCGCTCTACAAGCTTCCTTATGCCCTCATAAAAGAAGGTGTTCGGTTGAGCTGCGAGCCACGAATGCCCGCTTCCTTCACTGCTTCGTCCGAGTCAAATCGACGATCCCTTAATGCCTGTTTGAGTGGACCAAACATGTGATAGTCAGACGGGGCAAGATCGGGACTATATGGAGGATGATCCAGTAATTCGGATTTGAGTTTCTGGAGCGTTTCAGCAGTGTGGACAGCAGTATGCGGACGGGCATTGTCGTGCAGC
Organism: Locusta migratoria; assembly: GCA_026315105.1. Taxonomy (NCBI): domain Eukaryota; kingdom Metazoa; phylum Arthropoda; class Insecta; order Orthoptera; family Acrididae; genus Locusta; species Locusta migratoria. The sequence goes on along the minus strand of CM048753.1, from coordinate 59,848,632 downwards.
AACACAACACCTTCTAGCAGCAATCCTCGGCGTTTGCTTTGAATTGCAGGCTTTAGCGTGTCAGTAATCTCACTGTAACGTACACTGTTTATTGTTGTGCCCCTTTCACCACAATGTTCCAGTACAGGACCTCGTGCATCCCAAAAAATCGTAAACATCAGTTTTCCTGCGGACTGTTGGGTCTTGAACTTTTTCTTGCACGGCGAATTTGGATGTTTCCATTCCATACTCTGCCGTTAACTCTCCGGCTCGTAATGATAGATCCATATTTCGTCACCAGTAATGATTCTGTCTAAGAAGTTGTCCCCTTCGTTGCCATAGCGATCCAAATGTTTTTTTTTTTTTTTTTTTTTTTTTTTTTTTTTTTTTTTTTTTTTTTTTTTTTTTTTTTTGCAGATGTCGAGGCACGTTTGCTTACGAAACTGTGTGGGTTGTTTTGGGACCCATCTTGCACAAACTTTACGAAACACAAGTCTGTTGTGAATAATTTCGTAAGCAGAACCATGACTAATTTGAAGATGATGAGCCACTTCATCTCAATAGTTAATCGTCTGTCTAAGAGAATCATTTCACGTGATCGCTCAATGGTTTCTTCATTTGTGGCGGTAAACGGTCGTCCGGCTCCTTCATCGTGCTTAACACTCGTGCGACCATTTCGGAATTTTGCAATCCACTCGTACACACTTCGTTGTGGCAAAACACTGCTCCCGAACTGTACTGAAAGTCTTGTATGAATTTACACCTTCCGCCCACAAAAAACGTATCACTGAACGTTGCTCTCCTTTGGTGCAAATAGACAGCGGAGCAGCCATGATTAACAGAACGGCAGCGACAACGAAATTAACGTATAAGCTTGAAAATTGCAAAGATATAACAACAACTAAACAAAGCAGGCGTCACCAACGTAAATCGACAGTGAATAGAGAGAGAGAGAGAGAGAGAGAGAGAGAGAGAGAGAGAGAGAGAGAGAGAGAGAGAGCTGTGAAGTTTCCTAATTCCGTAATTAAATGTTTACAGGGTGGTATTGGGTGGGCTCACAATTTATTCTGATTACACGCTTTTGTGTGATGGAACGTTGTTTTTTAATCAGTTATCAATTACCGCAATATATGATTCCATACGAAAGAAGAGAATGACAACAGGCATTGTAAGTTAGTTTACTGAAACGTCTTTCACCAACATTAGCAATAACCCAACTAGCACAAGTAGCTCAGCTCAGCAGGTCGTTAGTGTGTTTCTTCCGATTTAATCTCTCATCAATGCACACTCTTATAAACTGTACCGCCTTTTAAACTATACCAAGAACATGACTAGTTAACAATCCGATTCATCTTGTCGTTTTTGAGGATTGTAATAAGGACGTTACTGCGTTCAATGAATGAAATAAATCGCAATTTGCGATCAATTATGGCTTCACTGTACTAGGTTTAGATGGAATACCAAAGTGCAGCGAATGAAAATTTATGCCCGGCCGTGATTCTAACCCGGTATCACCTGCTTCTTGGCAGACACGTTGACCACCGCGGACACAGTGGTATAGGAAAGAGACAGCTTGGCGAATGGAGATTTGTGTGTGGCGGGAGACGTGCAGGGAAGAGTCCTCTGCAGTCGGGCTGGTCACTGTGTCCTCGGTGGCGGAGTGGTCAACGCCTCTGTCTAGTAAGATGTAGAGAGCTACGATATTATTTTATATAGAGGAAATAAATTATTTTAAAGGCGAAGAAGCCGGGCCGAGAAGGCAAAATTTGGCGAGCGTAAGGATGGGTTGAAGGGGAGGATGGGTTGAAGGGGAGGAAGGAACCCCTCCCAAAAAAAAAAAAAAAAAAAAAAAAAAAAAAAAAAAAAATAGTGGTAGAGCGCTTGCCCGCGAAAAAAAAATTAAAAAAAGTGGTGTAGGGGTCAGCGCAAAAAAATAAATAAATAAATAAAATAAAATAAAATAAAGTAAGCAGGAGACCCGGGTTCGAATCCCGGCCGGGCACAAATTTTCATTCGCCGCTCATTGTATTCCATCTAAACCTAATACAGTGAATCCATAAATGGTCGCAAATTGCGATGTATTTCATAGATTGTATAGTAGGTTTTATCTCATAAAATAATAAATAAAAAAGAGGGAGTCCCTCCACGCTCGCACTATCATGGTCCATGGTCACTATCACAATAGTTCTGCTGTTACCTTTGCACTTGTTAGGATTTTAGTCGATTAGATCACAGAAAGCTGTTCTGCCAAATTGTCCATACACGTGGATATGTAGGCTCATCGGGAAAAAGTGACCTGAAAACGAACAAACGGCAGGAAGTTTAAGGGCAGAGGAAAAACCATGCCAACCAAGGTAAGTGCAAATAAAAAAGAAAAATGTCTGCTGCAATCTAGACCGGTCGTAAAGGCAGTAGCTGTTTCCTTGCTATCTGAGTCCGATATGAAATGGGGTCGTGTTAGAAGCAGGTATCGTGGAACTGCAATACCATTAGGCATATAAATGTTCCTGATTTTAAAAAAAGTGTCATGCGAGTAGTTGAGAGGCACTGTAGCGTCTGTAAACCTAAAACAGCCGAGGTAGAATTGTCTTTGTCACAGAATGAAAGTGACAGCTTATGGAATTTTGTATGGTTCTATTTGCGTCTGGAGTGCTATACGCTTCCCTTCGTTCCCAAGTGGGTGGCTGAGCGTGTTAAGCTGGCGTTGGTAGTTACGTTAGCTGTGTTTGCGTAGGTTTAGATTCCATTGGTACTTGATTGTTTCTAGTGAAGAGTGTAGCTGCGTGCTGTACACGACTTATTCGACAGACTGTTGATAAAGTGAACTGGTTCTACATCTACATACATACTCCGCAATCCACCGTAAGGTGCCTGGCGGTGGGTACACTGTACCACTACTAGGCATTTCCTTTCCTATTCCACTCCCAAATAGAACGAGGAAAAAAAGAATGCCTTTATGCCTCCGTACGAGCCCTAATATCTCTTGTCTTTGTGATCACTACCCGAAGATCGTACTACACTCAGCATCGCCGGCCGCGGTGGCCGAGTGGACTGAGGCACTTCAGTCACGGTCTGCACGGCCACTATGGTCGGGGGTTCGAATCCCCCCCTCGGGTATGGATATTTGTCCCGTCCTAGTTCATAAGTAGTTTGTAAGATTAGGAACTGATGACCCCGTAGTTAAGTCCCATACGACTTACAAACATTTGAACATTTGAACACTCAGCTTCAAATTCCGGCCCTCTAAATTTCCTCAACAGAAATTCACGAAAAGAACGTCGTCTTTCCTCCGGCGATCCCCAATTGAGTTGCCGGTGCATTTCCGTGACACTCGCGCATTGGTCGAACATATTAGTAACAAACCTAGTTGCTCGCCTCTGAACTGCTTCTATGCCTTCCTTCTAACTGATCTGCTGCGGGTCGCAAATACTTGAGCAATACTCAAGATGTGGTCGTACAAGCGTTTTATACGCGGTTTCCTTTACAGACGAAGTACATCTTCCCAAAATTCTGCCAATAAACCGAAGTCGGCTGTTCGCCTTACTCACAACTGTCCTTACATGTTCGTTCCATTTCATATCGCTCTGCAATGTTACGCCTAGATATTTGAACGAGGCGACAGCATCAAGAAGCTCACTACTAATGCTGTATTCGAACATTATGGGATTGTTTTTCCTACTCATGCGCATTACCTCACTTTTTTCTACATTGAGAGCTAGTTGCTATTCTTCGCACCAACTAGAACTTTTGTCTTAGTCGTCCTGTATGCCATTACAGTCAGTTAAAGACGACACCCTCCCCTACACCACAGCATCGTCAGCAAACAGCCGCAAATTACAACTTACTCGTCCCGCAGGTCATTTAGACAGATAGAAAATAATAGCTGTCCTATCACACTCCCCTGGGGCACGCCTGACGATACACTCGTCTCTGACTAACACTCGCCGTCGAGAACAACGTACTGCGTTCTATTACTCAGGAAGTCTTCCAGCCAGTCACAAATCTGTGAACCTATTCCATAAGCTCGTATCTTCGTGAGCAGTCTGCAGTGTGGCACCGCGTCGAACGCCTTTTTGAAGTCGAGAAGAACACATTCCGCCTGTTGCCCTTCATCCATGGCTCGCAAGATGTCATGTGAGAAAAGGGCAAGCTGAGTTTCTCATCAACGATGTTTCCTAAACCCGTGCTGATTCATGGAAAGAAGCTTTCCGTTTCAAGGATATTTACTATATTCGAACTGAGAATATGATCCAAAATTCTACAGGAAACTGAAACTGCTTCAAGTTTATTTTGTACTCTGAGGAAGTAAATATTTGTTTGTGAAGCTAAGCTTCTGTGCCCTTACAGAATGTCTTACACATAGTCTACTTTTATTTATGTAGGGTATAACAATACTTTTCCAGCAACAACACAGCGCAGAAACTTTTAACTCAACCGAGCCACTTTGCAGTAAGAGGTACGTATAGAATGTAAGGCATTGTATTTCAAATTGGACACAATTTTCTTGTGCTTTGTAGGTGTAGAATGTAAACGTGTGTTCACTATACACTTTGTTTAGGATTTAATGATGACGTTTCTCTTCTCGCCAATGACATTCAAGAAACCAACAAAAATTACAAGCACTGCAAGAAATAGCCAAGATAATTAGGCTTAAAAAATATATTTTTTTTTCTTTAAGAAAACGTCTCATCCGAAGGTATACCGCACTGTGGGGTATCGTCTTTGCTCCTCAACATTCAGCCAATCTCAAGTAAGCTGCACCTACATCTTCAGCACGCTAACCTTCCACAAGGAGAAAACTGTTGGAACAATTACCACACTCACTGGAACATAATAAAATATAAAGAATGCGATGTGCTACGGTTATTTACGTAAGAAAAAAAATTATTATGTTCATCAGAAAGAACCAAAAATCACTGAAAATAGGACAAACATCCTAGTTGGAAAAGCAGAAAAGTCTTCGCTTAATGCCTTCCTGAGAGAAAGTCTCAAATTTTTTCACATTAGATATGAAGGTGTAATCAGATTACGGCTCATATACTAAGAAATACTATCGACTGCAACTGATAGCTTTAACTTAAATTTTAAAATTTTTAGGTCAGTCCCTTTGTTACGCAAAACAGGTAACTTCACTATTGCAGAAAAACTAAAAACGAATTCCAGATTTAAATAAACATGAATGTCGCAATATTGGAAACCTTGGCCACCTGACGTGTATCTCATGTACACTACCACCTGACGGCAGTCACACATACATACCGCTTCTTGATTGATATAAAAAATCAGCAATTGACAAAAGCGTACTCAGTTTAGGTAACACACTAGAGACTTAAAAAAATAGATCTGGCAGTACAAATTTTTGTAATATCAATATTCTTACATATTTATCAAACATTCTGTATCTTATCTATGACATAATTAAATCAAATTACCACTGTATTATACAGGGTACTTATTAAATTCCATTACGAATAAATTGTAATTATACACCCGGCCAAGAGACGTTATTATTTACTCTGTGGGCCATCAAACAAATAACAAAAAAAAAATTCAACCATATGCATGAAACATAACTTTCATGACATCATACTCCCTTTATTTACGAGTAAATTCTCATAACATTAGACCACGGATTATGATCAATTACTGATTAATTATTCATGGAATAAAATCACGTAAGATACCGCATGGATCTATAGACTACTAATTGGCGCACCCCACTATGCGAAAAAAAAATCCATAAACATTAAATTACGGCACTTTACCCTTGATACATCATCTTAAAGTGGTTGTCTTTTCTGTTAATTTCTTGTTTGGATCTCCAGAATACATAAATTCAGCAAGTAGATCTATTAGATGGCTGCTTTACTTTTTTATAATAATCAACAATACTTTTTGAAGCAAACCTTGACCTATGGCCACATTCAAAAGGTAAAAAAATCACTAGGCTATAAATATACCATTCACATAAACAAAAAAAATTTTGTCAACCTAAGTTGTATGCGATATATTCTCGTTTTCCTATCCTCAGAAGTCCTGACGACCTCCAAAAAAAATCTGTACTGCTACACGTGATGAATGAAGGTAGGTGAGTGGTCTTTCCGTTTTACGCTTTGTAAACACTTCAGAGCAGACACAATGATTTTTTTACGTTTAATATTGGAAAACTATGCCCAGTCACATTTAGACTTCAACTGAATGAAAAAGTTGTTAAGACAGAAACGAATAAAGAACTTCTTAAAAATATGGCTCTAGAAATGATAAATGGTAACTACACACAAACACAATGGCTTCATATATATACAGATGGATCCTTGACTGAAGCAAAAGGTATCGCTGGTGCTGGAGTCTACAGTGAAATATTTTGTTTTTACAAAGCTTTAGGACAGTATTACTCCCATTTTGATGGAGAGTTGGAGGCAATAAACCTGGCACTAAGACAATTTCTGTCTGTATCCAAAGGACACAAAAAGGTTGTTATATTTTGTGATTCAACTTCTGAAATACAGGCAATTGCATCCTTCCAAACACCTCAAAGTGCTTGCATACACGAAATAAAATCCTCTATTGCTTCAATAACCAAAGCTGGAACTGAAATAGTTTTGCAATGGATACCAGCACATACAGCTAAACATGGAAATGAAATGGCAGACTTCCTAGTCAAAAAAGGAACCAAAATTTCTCAAACAAAATGCCCAGAAACTGTGGAAGACTGCAATATTGCGACGGGATGTCAGATGCTCAATTGCATTGGGAAGTTAGAAGACTAATGACTATGTATCTAATGTCTGAGCATTAAATAAATAATAAATAAATATTGGAAAAACACTTAAAATCGTTAAGTGAAAAAGAACATCGAGAAACAGTCACAATGTGATTGAAGCAATTTGTTCGGTATACAAATACCTCATTCAGAAGTCTTCTTCGATACATTTCGTTGTCAACATTACACAACGAAGCTACCATCATAATTAAAATTTAATCCCAAATTGTTTACAAAGTGAAAAACCATAAAGACGCATTCATAGTGACTGAACGTGCCGCTATGTATCCTTTCTGTGTTAGTAATAAGCTTCTTCATTAAATTATATCATATGTTTTGTGTGTCATTTCGTGCTTTGTCCTCCTTTTTGAAGCTGTCCTCCTTTATACATGATTGCTTCTGGTCACCCTACACTTTCTCATCATCGCATAAACCTGCAACAAAGAAGGAAATTTTAGTACTCACATTTTGAGCACTGTCTAATTTTTTTAGGCATCAACGTTGTGCAATATTAGTAGTACGATCATCATTATTTACTTACCACAGCTAACTGTATATATCATTCTTAAACGTCAGTAGGTATACCTTAATGTGGATGAGTCTTCTTTTTAAATATTTAAACCCTGAACCGTAATATTCACTTATAAACAGAAAAATTAATCCGGTACTTTCAGAACTGAAAAAAGCTATACTTCATACTTCATCAAGAAGGAAGAGATCTAAATTAAATTGGCACCTCTCTATGCGTACTTCTACAAGAAGAGAATTAATATCAGAGTTAGCATAATAGAAACCAGAAAATGTACTCCTTATATGAACAAAACGTTACTAATGTTATAAACAGATCAGCTACATTTCACATCAATTAACAATTACCGTAGTTTACCATTTCCGAACATTCTGATTGAACTTCTGTGTGGCAATGTATTTATTCTTTGTTTATTGGTAAAGTTCACGTCTCAAGTAAATCCGTTTTTTGTCATCTCAATATGTACCTGAAACAAAATGAAATTCGTAGATGAGTTACTACCACAATCACAACTGTGTAAATATAATGGCAACCATTTCACACCAAATATCAGATGTACTATGAGGTATGATCACTTACGAAAAGAAAACTTCATGTTTTATGCCTGGGTAGCAGAAGGTATACTAAACTGTGCAGACGTCATTACTGCACATGCAGAAGTAGACAGAAGTGTGAGTACACTAATCATCACAAGTCTTTCTTTAACTGTCAAATCAGCAGAAGATCTTAAATATCTTATCAGCAATGTTTCCTTCCCAAGATGAAAATCCATTCACAACTTTTCTCACTTCAGGGTGGCAATATTTTTAGTAAATCGCCACTTTCTCGTCAACAAATAGGGATGGAACATTCAACAACATTATACAATATTAACTTCCAATCGTCATTGCTTACTTTCTACAACTAAATTTGTTTATTATTATCCCAATATCGAAAAGTATAGTTTAAAGCTGAAGTGTCTTCATTGCAGCCTTTCTCAGTTCATCGCTGCATTATCCTATACTATTGATCTAATCCATTTTGATCTCATGTGAAAAAAGTTCTTAAATATCAAATCACCGTTCAGTAATATGTACTTCCCAATACAAAAACAATTTATTATTTAGCTCACTTCAGAAGCTACATTTTAGTGAGAGTTTATCATCATTGCTAATTAAGAATCAAAGTACAACGCTACTTGTCTCCTCCTTGGGTACTTCTTCAAGGAGAAAAGGAATAGTACAGTTAGTACACTATCAATCAGAATCGTATAATCGTCATGCAAAAAACAAATTCCCTAGTGGTATGAGCGGATCATAAACATTGTCACACAAATATAAAAAAAATTATCTGCCATTTCCCAGAATTATGAAGAAATATTTTGGTGTGGCGTCGAATTCATTGCTTCTTGGGAAGCAGCCAGTCTAAAGTAAATCACTCATTTCTCATCGCATTGTGAACCTGAAAAAAAAGAAACGCACTGACAAGTTAAATCTCTGTTCATGAGAACTCTGTAAATACGACGGCAAAAATTTTATCCAATATGTCATAAATATTACCATCCATGATTACTTAAGCAAACGAGAACTTTATATACTACTGTCCAGCCATCAGAACGTATACTTTAATGTATGGATATCATCACTGCACATTGGAAAAACAAACTGAAATGTAGCTACATTGTCACCCTCATATTAATCTGTGTAAAGCAAAGATTTCACAGAAGTATTTACCTTGAAACCACGGTTTCATACAAACAGTTTTCATAGAAACAGAATTGCTGATGGTCCACAGCTATAAATGTTAAATAAATAGCTATTAATTTCCGACTTCAGCTGCTTTTCTTTATTTGATTTCACAGAAGTGTAGTTAACTGATCATCACTGTGCGAAATTCTCTAATGTCCAAACAGCAATGTTTACAACACCGAAAGAAACTCCATTCATATCTTTTCCCACTTCAAAAGGTGTGCTTTAATGTATCGATCTATTCATTGCACCTTGTGAATCGATCAGTTTTTACAAATTACCACTTTCCCATCACCAAATAAACCAACTACAAAAATAAAATTGTAAGAACACAGTCTCTGAAATCTCAATTTCACATTGCCCAACATCAGAAGGCAGTATCTTCATTGCTGATTAAAATGCAGCCTTTCTGAGTACAACACAGCGTATTCCTATCCCAGAATATCAAAATGAATCAAGAGTTAGTATATGTTGGGGTTTGTACAGTGGCCATAAAAACTAGGTAGTTGTCAAGTGAAAATGTATTAAAAAATTAAAATCCTATCAGTAATGTTTACTTACCAACAGAAAAATTAATTCAATATCTGCACACCCTCTGAAACCATTATTTAGAATGAGTTATGTTCATTCCTCGTTCAGAAGCAACAGCTAAAAAAGTAGATCACTCTATGTCATTTCCATAGGTACTTCTATAAGGAGAAAATTAATAAAGAGTTAGTTCATTAACTCCCATGAACCACAGACATTGCCGAGGTGGGGTGGCTTGCGTGCCTCAACGATACAGATAGCCGTACCGTAGGTGCAACCACAGCGGAGGGGTATCTGTGGAGAGGCCAGACAAACGTGTGGTTCCTGAAGAGGGGCAGCAGCCTTTTCAGTAGTTACAGGGGCAACAGTCTGGATGATTGACTGAGCTGGCCTTGTAACATCAGCTAATGTGGCTTTGTCACACAGCTACTGCGAACGGCTGAAAGCAAGGGGAAACTACAGCCGTTATTTTTCCCGAGGACATGCAGCTCTACTGTATGAACATATGATGATGGCATCCTCTCGGGTAAAATATTCCGGAGGTAAAATAGCCCCCATTCGGATCTCTGGGCGGGGACTACTCAGGAGGATGTGATCATCAGGAAAGACAATACTGGCATTCTACGTATCGGAGCGTGGAATGTTAGATCCCTTAATAGAGTAGGAAAATTAGAAAATTTAAAAAGGGAAATGGATAGGTTGAAGTTAGATATAGTGGGGATTAGTGAAGTTCGGTGGCAGGATGAACAGGATTTCTGGTGAGGTGAGTACAGGATTATAAATACAAAATCAGTTGGGGGTATCACAGGAGTAGGACTAATATTGAATAAGAAAATAGGAATGCGGGTAAACTACTATGACCAGCACAGCGATCGCATTGTCATTGTCAAGATAGATACGAAGCCAACACCGACAACAGTAGTACAGGTTTATATGCCAACTAGCTCTGCCAATGATGAGGAGATAGAAGAAATATATGAGGAGCTAAAGGAAATTATTCAGACAATTAAGGGAGAGGAAAACTTAATTGTTATGGGAGACTGGAATTCGGTAGTAGGACAAGGAAGGGAAGGGAAGATAGTGGGGGAATATGGTCTGGGCAAAAGGAATGAAAGAGGAAGCCGCCTGGTAGAATTTTGCACGGAACATAATTTAGTTATAACAAACACCTGGTTCAAGAATCACAAAAGAAGGTTGTATACGTGGAAGAGACCAGGAGACACCGGGAGATACCAGATAGATTTTATAATGGTAAGACATAGATTTCGGAACCACGTTTTGAAGTGTAGGACATACCCAGGGGCAGACATAGACTCTGACCATAACTTGTTGGTTATGAACTGTAGGCTGAAACTGAAGAAACTACAGAAAGGTAGGAAAATAAGGAGATGGGACCTAGATAAATTGAAGGAACCTGAAGTTCTTAAGAATTTCAGAGGGAGCTTTAGGCAACAATTGACAGAAACAGGGGAAAATAAAACAGTTGAGGAGGAATGGGTAAAATTGAGAGATGAAATAGTGAAGGCAGCAGAGGACAAAATAGGTAGGAAGTCAAGACCTACAAAGAATCCTTGGATATCACAGGAGATACTAAATTTAATCGATGAAAGGAGAAAGTATAAAAATGCAGTAAATGAAACAGGCAAAATGGAGTACAGACGACTAAGAAATGAGATTGACAGGAAGTGCAAAATGGCTAAGCAGGAATGGCTAGAAGGCAAATGCAAGGATGTAGAAGAATGTATAAATAGGGGAAAAATAGATACAGCCTACCGGAAAATAAAAGAAACATTTGGTGATAAGAAAAACAGCGCTATGAATATCAAGGACACTGATGGAAAACCAGTTCTCAGCAAAGAAGGGAAAGCTGAAAGGTGGAAAGAGTATATAGAGGGGCTCTACAAAGGAAATGAACTTCGAAACACTATTGTAGGAAGGGAAGAGGATGTAGATGATGATGAAATAGGAGATACTATACTAAGAGTTGAATTTGACAGAGCACTGAAAGATCTAAGTCGAAACACGGCCCCTGGAGTAGATGATATCCCGTCAGAGCTACTGAAGTCTCTGGGAGAACCAGCCATGACAAAATTGTTTCACATTGTGTGTAAGATGTATGAGACAGGTGAAGTACCCTCAGACTTTAATAAAAATGTTATAATCCCCATTCCAAAGAAAGCGGGTGCAGACAGGTGTGAAAACTACAGAACCCTCAGTTTAATAAGTCATGGTTGCAAAATATTAACACGAATTATACACAGAAGGATGGAAAAGCTGGTAGAAGCCAACCTCGGGGAAGATCAGTTTGGGTTCAGGAGAAATGTAGGAACACGGGAGGCAATACTCACTTTACGGCTTATCCTAGAAGATAGGTTAAGAAAAGGCAAACCAACATTTCTAGCTTTCGTAGATTTGGAGAAGGCTTTTGACAATGTTGATTGGAATAAACTCTTTCAAGTTCTGAAGCAAGCAGGAGTAAAATATAGGGAGCGTAAGGTTATTTACAACTTGTATAAAAACCAGACAGCGGTTGTCAGAGTTGAAGGGGATGAAAGGGATGCAGTGGTTGGAAAGGGAGTAAGACAGGGTTGTAGCCTTTCCCCAATGTTGTTCAATTTGTACATTGAGCAAGCTATAAAGGAAATCAAGGAGAAATGTGGAGAAGGAATTAAAGTTCAGGGTGAAGAATTAAAAATATTGCGTTTTGCCGACGACATAGTAATTCTGTCAGATACAGCAAATGACCTGGAAGAGCAATTGAACGGAATGGACAGTGTGCTGAAAGGCGCATATAAGATGAACATTAACAAGAGCAAAACTAGGGTAATGGAGTGCAGTGTAAGAAAATCAGGTGATGCTGAAGGAATTAGATTGGGAAACGAAGCAATAAAGGAGGTAGATTAGTTTTGTTACTTGGGCAGTAAAATAACAAATGATGGTCGCAGTACAGATGATATAAAATGCAGAATGGCAATGGGTAGAATGGCGTATTTGAAAAAGAGAAATTTGTTAACATCGAATATTGATTTAAGCCTAAGTAAGTCCTTTCTGAAGGCATTTGTATGGAGTGTTGCCTTGTATGGGAGTGAAACATGGACAATAAGCAGTGTGGACAGAAAGATAGAGGCTTTTGAAATATGGTGCTACAGAAGAATGCTGAAGATTAGGTGGGTGGATCGCGTAACTAATGAGGAGGTACTGAACCGAATTGGGGCATACCTTGACTAAAAGAAGGGATAGATTGGTAGGACACATTCTTAGACATCAAGGAATTGTGCATTTAGCGTTGGAGGGAAGTTTGTGGGGTAAAAATCGCAGAGGTAGACCAAGAGACGCGTATAGTAAGCAGATTCAAGTGGATGTGGATTGTCGTTCTTATGAGGAGATGAAAAGGCTTGCTCAGGATAGAGTAGGTTGGAGAGCTGCATCAAACCAGTCTCTGGACTGAAGACCACAACAACAACAGTTCATTAACAATAAGAATTCTGTAATTGTAATGAGAATAAAAGGTCACTAATGTTATTACCAGTTCAACAACAGTTTCACAAGAAACAACAGTATATTTAGCAGTTCCAAAAACTCTGAAAGTAAATGGGAAGGTGCAAATGTCAAGTAAAACGCTATTTTTAGTCATACAAATGTTTATCTGCAATGGAAATAAATTCAATGATGAATTACATTCCCATTCATTAGAACTCTGCAAATACGATGGCATCCACTTTATCTCAAAAATCAAAAAATATCAAGCATGATTACTAACTGAAAGAAACTTCATGTATTATTTTCTTGATAGAAGAAGAAGTCAAGAAAATCATTAGTTTTGTAATGAAAGTCAATTGAGTGTGGAAGAACCTCTCACGTCTTTCCATCAAAGAAAATGGAAATAATGATGCTGACACAACATTCTTGTACCGATTTCCGAATATTAGAGCCGCCGTGTGTAATTGATGCCAAACCTATGAAATGAAAAGTACATATATTTCTCACCGTCTGATATAGAATGTCTCATTTGCTGTAAGTGCGTTTTAATTACATAATTTATGAAACATTTATAATTATACATATCAAAGACATGTGGGCTACAGTCATCTCCCTATAATAATAATTTCGTGTGGTTCATTGGCCAGGTGCAAGTCTTTAAACTGGATACCACTTCGGCGACTTGCGTAAAAGAATGTGTGTTGTCACATGCCTTTATTCTCTTTAAACAAGTTGCCAGTAGAGTAGGTGTCATTTTAAGTTCATCGTTTATCAGTAAAACACCAATAGCAGTCATTGAGCACAGGCAGGTAAAGATCATAATTTTGTATTCCTGTAGCGGAGATTGTAGTAATTAGAACAGAAATCAAATAATATATGAGATAGCCTATGTAGGAGTAGTAGGGACAAACGTAACCTTGGTAGTACTATCTAATCTGAAATTTCACTAAAATAGGTACATTCATTCATGAGCTACAGACGTCTGTGTCAGCAAGATCGACGACGTCAGGAGATATGTAATGACAGAAAAAAATCATGTACAAACGCGACCGCTATAGTTTACGTACCACCGAAATGAAACGCAGCTATAAGTAACTAGGAATATAGCGGCAGGTATATGTCGTACAGTATGACATGTTTGGCGAAGCTGACAGAGGAATCAAAATATTAGCAGCTCGACCAATTCAGTAGAATAGAGGCAAGAAGCTAACAAAATGTTGGGGACTATACGTCATGGTCTTGAGGAACCGATCCCTACTGGCACAAGGAAGATAAAGCTGACTCATCGTATTTAATGACTCGTAAGCGTTCTTCAAAAAGAGAAATTTGTTAACATCGAATATTGATTTAAGCGTAAGGAAGTCCTTTCTGAAGACATATGTGTGGAGTATTGCCTTGTATGGGAGTGAAACATGGATGATAAACAGTGCAGACAGGAAGAGGATAGAGGCTTTTGAAAAGTGGTAATAGAGGCTTTTGAAATGTGGTGCTACAGAAGAATGCTGAAGATTAGGTGAGTGGATCGCGTAACTAATGAAGCGGTACTGAACAGAATTGGGGAGAAAAGGAATTTCTGGCATACCTCGAGTAAAAGAAGGGATCCCTTGGTGGGACACATTCTTAGACTTCAAGGAATCATGAATTTAGCCTTGGAGGGAAGTGTGGAGGGTAAAAACAGCAGAGGAAGACGATGAGATGGACACAGCAAGCAGATTCTGACAGATGCAGGTTGTAGTGGTACAAGTCACTTTTCCCCACTTCTTCAATACCTTGAGATACCCCAATATTTGCCAATTAATTTTAGTTCATTGATTAGGCATGATAGGAACAGCAGCTGCCGCCAGAATCTGTTTGTTTCAGATTATTGAGGTGGTGGCAGCAGCAAGTGACCTCATATATTGTGTCTACCCAATCAAAGAGATATGGAAATACCATGGTGTTGATGGTTGCTATGCTATTTTTTTATTTTGGTTTGATATTCCATGTCTGTTATCTGTCATGATATGTGCATCAATTAACTATGTACTTATGGATATAATAACTTCTTGAATAGTAATAAATATGAAGTTTAAACTATAAATGATTTATTTAATCTATAAAGTGCATAGGTAAAGAAAAATGACAGAATATCTGGAAATCAGTTGATGGATAATATTATTTGGAGGCACAGCTATTGCTGGACTTCATTATCTCAAGATTTCGATACATTGAAATAGAAAGGAAAACTTACAAGTTAAGAAATCATCATTCATAAAGAAGAGCTGTCAGCTTGGTTTTCATTGACTGGTGAATTGGCAAGCATATACAAAATAGAACTATTACACTGCCTATGTTGTAAGTCGTTCAACTCAGGGTCATGCAGCAGCCAGTAATAGTTCAAGGTTGCCGTTCTTATGTGGAGTTGAAGAGGCTTGCTCAGGATATGGTATTGTGGAGAGCTGCATCAAACCAGTCTCTGGACTGAAGACCATAACAACAAGCCCGAACAGAAAAAAAGACAGATCTCATTTAATTCCCTTAATGTTACACCTATGACGTAAAAGGCAAATTAGCGTTCTGTAATATAGATATAGTTTACGCATGACATACGTTTATAATGAGTCTTTCTTCGAAAATACATGATTTCTTATAAGTGCACGGAGAACGCGTTTTTCGAGGGCACCATGGTGACACGCCAATCTTTTTGAGAATTATGTATACGACCGAATACAAGAAGCTCTATGGCATGGACACTTCGTGGGAACATGTAAGATCTGTAATATTCCCACCTACGTATCTACATCTACATCCACACTCCGCAAGCCACCCGATGGTGTGTGGCGGAGGGTACCTTGAGTACCACTATCGGTTCTCCCTCCTATTCCAGTCCCGTATTGTTCGCGGAAAGAAAGATTGTCGGTATGCCTCTTTGGGAGCTCTAATCTCTCTGATTTTATCGTCGTGATCTCTTCGCGAGATATACGTAGGAGGGAGCAACATACTGCTAGACTCCTCAGTAAAGGTATGTTCTCGAAACTTCGACAAAAGCCCGTACCGAGCTACAGAGCGTCTCTCCTGCAGAGTCTTCCACTGGAGTTTATCGATCATTTCCGTAACGCTTTCTCGATTACCAAATGATCCTGTAACGAAGCGCGCTGCTCTCCGTTGGATCTTCTCTGCTTCCTCTATCAAGCCCACCTGGTACGGATCCCACATCGCTGAGCAGTATTCAAGCTGTGGGCGAACAAGTGTACTGTAACCTACTTCCTTTGTTTTCGTACTGCATTTCCTTAGAATTCTTCCAATGAATCTAAGTCTAGCATCTGCTTTACCGACGATTGATTTTATACGGACGTTCCATTTTAAATTCCTCCTAATGACTACTCCCAGATAATTTACGGAATTAACTGCTTCCAGTTGCTGACCTCCTATAGTGTAGCTAAATGATAAAGGATCTTTCTTTCTATGTATTCGCAGCACATTACACTTGTCTACATTGAGATTCAATTGCCATTCCCTGCACCATGCGTCAATTCGATGCAGATCCTCCTGCATTTCAATACAATTTTCCATTGTTACAACCTCTCTGTATACTACAGCACCATCCGCAAAAAGCCCAGTGAACTTCCGATGTTATCCGCAAGGTCATTTATATATATCGTTAACATCAACGGACCCACGACACTCCCCTGTGGCACACCTGACATCACTCTTACTTACGAAGACTTCTCTCCATTTAGAATGAAATGC
Source organism: Locusta migratoria (assembly GCA_026315105.1). Classification (NCBI taxonomy): domain Eukaryota; kingdom Metazoa; phylum Arthropoda; class Insecta; order Orthoptera; family Acrididae; genus Locusta; species Locusta migratoria. The sequence continues at coordinate 59,831,897 of CM048753.1, read as the reverse complement.
TGCATTCTGTTATCTAGTAACTCCTCAATCCAATCACACAATTTGTATGATAGATTATATGCTCTTACTTTGTTCATTAAACGTCTTTGGGGAACTGTATAATTAGAAGATTTACAAAATTAATGTTTTTTCAAACAAAAAGCACGTTCGATAATTAAGATAAACCGCAAAAGACAGTTTGGATGATTACCCTGCAAAATTAAACTACCTTGAAAGTAACGGCAGCGTCAAAAATATATAAATTTAGTATACTTAGTTGCTCCTGAGGCTTGGTGTTATGCATCAGCAGACATATGAAATCGGCTTGACGCCCGTGTACTGGATATAATGACTGCAGCTAAACGAATTAACTTTGGACCAAATTATCCAATTTTTGAAAGTATGGTTCACTATGTACAATACACACCACAACAGATATTGTAACAGTTTACATGTATAAGTTAGTTGCTAAATGCTTGAGATATTGAAAACGTGTAATAATATTGCTATCTGATAGTAAAATTTTGATTTTAACATTGATACAAAGTTACGCCGTCATCTCTATACTTATAAGAGGCATTTGTTGTCTGTCTCTTCTCTTATAACACAAGATCCAGACAATCAAATAACGTTAAATTTGGTACACGTACACAAAGTTACATGGGGAAGGTTCTTAAACAGGTTTCGTTCCATTTTTTTTTTTTAAAAAAAACAACAGGAAATTTTGAAAAAAAAAAAGAAAGTGAATGTGTGTTTTCAATGTGCCCGTGTAAATCTATAACGTCGCACTGATCTTGACGAAATTTTGCACAATTGACCATCAAAACAAGAGGAAGGGCACTGTCTAAAATTTCCTTCAGTGCCAAAATCCACAGTTTTGCTCCGATCTTGATGAAATTTTGTTCACTTGGCCTTGAAAACAAGATTTCAAGAGAATACAGTTGCCTTTGAGACTGTGCTTTGCCATGATAATCAACAAGTCACAGGCCCAGTCTCTTGGGATTGCTGGTATAGACTTGCAGACACCATGCTTCTCTCATGGACAGTTGTATGTGGCCTGCTCCTGAGTGGGCAAAGACGAAAATCTTTTCGTACATACTCTAAAGGGAACTGCCAAAAATGTAAAATGTTGTTTGTCACAGTGATTTAAGATAAATGTACCCTTTTATTAAACGCAAATAAATGGTTTTGTACGCTTCTACAGAAAACCTTATTTCAAACCCGGGCAAAGACGGGTACTTGCAGCTAGTTCGGAATAACTTAGCCTACCAAACCAGACTTAGAGAACTTTTTTCTAACATTTAGTTCTCTGATTTAAATTTAGATTGCAGCAAAAAGAAATCTAATGTTAGTAGGAAGTGAAAGCAACACAATTAATTATGTATTGCAGGTTTCCACATCTACATATATAGTCGGCAATTAACCGTAAGGGTGCGTGTAAAACTACTAGAAATTTCCTTTTATGTTGTAGATAGAGCGAGGGGAAAACAAATGTCTGTACGCCTCTGTACGACCCCTAATTTCTCTTATTTGATGTTTTTGGTCTTCTAGCGAAATGTAAGTTGGTGGCGGTAGAATGGTTGATTAAATTTTACTTTCCGTGTTGGCAGCCTACCTCGTGATGTTGGCAACGGATAAGAATGACTGGAAATAAGGCGTCCAATAATGGAGCGGACGCAGGCAACCAATCAAAATTCAGCCGCTATTAATTGTTATGTGAATTATTAATTATAAGAAAGAGCGTAAAAGAATGTTGCACGCGCCCCCTCTTTCACACGTTACGACGAACTGCGGCATGCTTAACTTTTATGTGTAACAAGTTGAAGTTGACAAAGAAATGTACATGGGGGACGTGCCCGAAAATAACTAAAATTGTCAAAAATTTTATTGGCTCTTCATTTACTACGTGGTATTCAAATTTTAGTTACCAAATATTACGTTCCAATTGCGCTTTTAAATGCGAAGAAAATAATAATTTGTAATAGCTTGCACGGGACCAAACCCTGTTCTTCTTCTTCATTCTCTCGTATTGTCTGTTTATGCGAAGACTTCTTCCAATTTTCTGCAATCAGAATGCAGAGAATGTCTGTATACTACATCAAGAAGGCTGTGGAATAACATCCCAACGCCACAGAATAGGGAGCATACAGAAGGGAAAGCTGGGGGCGGCGCCTCCGATCTGTATGTTACCAGGCGTTGCGCTCGACGCCATATTGAAAAGCAGTAAACGCGGAACTATAGCCACTTAGTACTTTGGCTGGAAATGGACTTTTTACGAACTGCAACTAATCTCACCGACTTTTACGAAAGGAAACGGCTTTTCATTACGCTCTCATCTATTTTGCGCCCTCTTCTTGCACCTAATTGTAATCCAACGAAAAAAATAGGCCTAAATTTTAATACAACTACCAAAATGTACGGTGGAATCGATGATCGTTTTATTTCGTGCTTATCTCTAGAAAAATCCCAAATAATTCGGAGTTATGTTTGGGAAATTAGTTATAAACAAGAAAGTGACTTTACAACTGCCAGGTTTTATTTGACACGAATAAAATCGCACAAAATATTGAGTCAGACTTAGCAGTACAACGTGATTACGCAGAAGTAATGACGTCTGGGCATATATAAAAGTTGTATTTGCTTTAGGAGTATCATTAATTTACTGATAGGAGAAGGGCACATAGAGGAATCTGTCAACCACAGAGCAGGAACAGCATAAAATAATTATTCCACTTAATCTATTTGTTTGAGTATCCGAAGAGCATTCGTTGCCAACATTAACACACTACGCCTCTAATGTCGTAAGTAAAATTTTATCTGCCTACTTACGCACTATTCTTTGTCATTCATTTTATATTATTTCCTGCAACGTTAAACTTATAAAATATAAATGTACTTCAACATTTCGATGCTGTTGAACTGCTGCAGCAACAGCGAGTTATCGTCAAGAGAAGAAGCAAGGCTACTTTTAATAATTATGCACACATTGCTCTCATTCGAAACTGATAACATTTAACTTTCACTACACATATAGCGACGTTCACTTACTGCTCAGCATCTTTTGGGAAGGTGAAGAAACTTATAGCCTTATTTGTATTCGAATTATTGCGGCAATTAGGTGCTGAGCACCATCGGCTGCATTTTCTTTTATTGCTGCTCATAATAAAAACGGAACAGCTCCAACTACTGACACACAGTTCTTTCTTTTTCACTGCACTGCACTGTACCAAATACTTCTTTATGTTTATGCGATTCAGGCAGTTAAAATACGCAATTAAGAAACAAAGACGGTGCATTACCACGCCACAGAGTAGGGAGTGATCACACGTTTACTGCTTTTCAAGATGGCCGATTCCGCGCGTGCGCACTAAATTTTGGACGACAGACTGCAGCGGGAGTTTCCTTTCTGTATACTGCGTATTCTGTGCCAACGCTGAGCTTCTGAAGAAATGTATTCATGGCAAAACTCAGAATCCTAATGGGTCTATGAATGCCCTCATCTGGAAAACGTTGCCCCGAAACTACATTTTGCTCATCCAAGGTAGTTAAAGTTGCAGTTATTGTTTTTAATGGTGGCAGCTCAGAGAGGATAAAAGTCTTGCAGAGAATGGGCTTCAAGTGCGGAGTTTTCACTCGCGACTTCTTGATGGGGATTGACACTCAACGTATATCTGCAGCCGATAAATCCACTGAAGACCTTGCTAAGAGAACAAGACAGAAAAGAAGCCAGAAGAGAAGTCTTGAAGGAAACGAGAACATTCATTGCCGATCTTGAGGATTTTGGAGCGAATGTAAACGAAAAACCACGTTTAACATTGAAATGAATTTTACCAGAACTACCGTTTCCATTATTCAGGTACATTTTTCTCAAAAAGAAGAAAAGATTTGACTGTGACTTTTGATACATCTTTTGCATTATGTATAAACAACATGTATACAGACTGAATATGTAATATTATTTATGCATGCCAAGATATAGAATAAAGAAAGTAGAATTTCTTAAAATAATTAAACCTAGACGTTGTTAATGATCAATAAATTGAAATGATTCTGTGGGTTTCCTTCTATGAACGTTGAGATTATACTGTAAAATTTATAAGACAATTTCTTAGCAAATTTCTTAGTAAATGGTACGTTTGTAAATCACGAGTTAAAAAACTTGAAAACTTCCAAACATTTTCAAAATTTCAATTAAAATTATTAAAAAATTTCAGTGTATGCTTTGAACTAGCGTCAAGCATTGTACATAATTTCAAGTATGTAACTAAAAAATTGTGTATTTTGTGACAGGTCACATTTGTACTTGTTTTTCGCGTACGTCCCCCCTCAAGGATGATAATTAATTTACTGACCGGACAGGAGAACATACAAGAAGCTGTCAATTATAGAGCAGGAACAGCATTAATATTTACTTCATCATCAACGGAAAGGATTATGCCTCTCATTCTATGACTGAAGTAGAATTTTACGTATGGGGGAAATAATCCTTTGTACTGACATTGATGTAAATAATTAATGCTATTCCTGCCCTAGGTTTGACAGGTTCTTGTATGTACCGTTGTCCGGTCACCAAATTACGGTATCATCGTAAAGGGAACATTTGATTGTCAACATTAGCTCTCGGGACACATTGCGACAAAACAAAACATTAAATGTCAAACAGCAAATCTCATTAGATACCGCATACTATCACGCGATGGCCAATGACAACGTCACACAACTCTCGCCATATTCAACCGTTGCCAACATCAACACGTTAGGTCGCCAACGCATTAATTAATATTTAACCGAATGGCTCTGAAGAAATTGTAAACGACGTCTTTCAGAAAATCATTAAGTTGTCCTCAGCAAATGGACTATCATTAAATTTTGATAAAACACAGTACATACAGTTCCATACAGTAAGTGGAATGACACCATTAATAAATATAGACTTTGATCAGAAATCTATAGCAAGGTAGAATATTCAAAGGTTTTAGGTGTATGCATTGATGAGGGGTTGAACTGGAAAAAACACATTGAAGATCTCCTGATTTTGATTCAAAAATGTTCAAATGTTTGTAGAGATTATGGGACTTAACTACGGGGTCATCAGTCCCTACAAACTACTTATGAACCAGCTAATACTAAGGACGGCACAAATATCCATGCCCGCGGGGGGATTCGAACCCCCGACGTAGTGGCCGTGCAGACCGTGACTGACGCGCCTCAGTCCCCTCGGCCACCGCGGCCGGTGAAACGTTTGAGTTCAGCTACTTATGCTATTAGTGTAATTGCAAATTATGGTGATATATATCTCAGTACATTAGCTTACTATGCGTATTTTCATTCTCTGCTTTCGTATGGCATCATTTTCTGGTGTAATTCATCATTGAGTAAAAAAGTATTCATTGCACAAAAGCGGGTAATCAGAATAATTGCTGGAACCCATCCAAGATCATCCTGCAGACGCTTATTTAAAGAGCTAGGGATCTTCACAGTATATATATTCGCTTATGAAATTTGTTATTACCAATATCACCGAATTCAAAAACAATAGCAGTGTACATAACTACACTACTAGGAGAAGGAATTATCTTCACTATTCAAAATTAAATCTAGCTTTGGCACAGAAAGGGATTAATTATGCTGCCACAAAAGTATTTGGTCACCTACCAAACAGCATCAAAAGCCTGACAGATAGCCAACCAGCATCTACAATATAGATGAATATTTAGATATAAATTAGTAAAAAAATGAGGAGAAAAAAATGAAATAAAAAAAATTGTGTCATGTAATATTTAGTACATAGTAATAATTTGTAAAGACATCTTTCATTAACCTGACACGTTCCACATCATTACGAAGTGTCGTATTCATGATCTATGGAACAAGTACTTATCTAATCTAATCTGTAGTCAGTTTCAAATTCTGGCCCTCTGAATTCCCGCAGTAGCGTTTCTCAAAAAGTACGTTGCTTTCCCTCGAGCGAATCCCGTTTTAGTTCTCGAAGCACACTCACAAAATTACTCTTATGTCTTCCTTTAAAGCGATCTGGCCAGGAACCCTAACACTTGAGCAACACAAAAGACGTCGTCTCATAATTTCTCAATAAACCTAAGTCGACCATCTGCCTTCCCCAAGACTGTCCTTACATGTCTGTTCCGTTTCATATCGCCCTACAGAGTTACGACGAGATATTTGATCGATGCGCCCGTATCAAGTAGCACATCACTAACATCGTATTGGTACACTATGGGATTATTTTTCCTACACATTTGCATCACCTTACATATTTCTACATTTAGAGCTAACTGCCACGGTTCTCCGTCGTGGGTTCGAGTCCTCCCTCGTGCATGAGTATTTGAGTTGTCCTTAGCATAACTTAGTCTGAGTAGTTTGTAGGATTTTAGACTAATGACCAACGGAATCAAGTCAGATTTACAAACATTTCAACACTTTGGTAATTCCGCAGATTTCCAGTCTAGCGAGGCTTGGCCCTCCAAACGATATATATCGAAGCGGTTGTGTATCGAAACGATAAGTATCGAACAGGCGAATGTTATGATTTTTACGAATACGTCGTGATTTTAAAGGATGTGGTTAGGAAGGAAACCTAGAGTGCAGCTTTATGGGTAATTTACAAGAAAACTTACATTTCACTCAATGAATTTACTGCTGTACGTTCCATATATACCAATTCAGGCCGAGCTAATTTGAGTGTAAGCTTTCTTGTATATTACAGCTTTCTAAACTGTTGATTTGTCAGCTACAGTCAGAGTATCTTTGTACCACTTAATATTAGGATTTCAAATGACTCATGTAAAAGGCAGTATTTTTTTCTAAAAGTAACTTTTAATACCTCTGTTATAAATAATTCTCCAGTAGTTGGAACATCAGCGATATGAAAGCCAGAAAAAAAAGAAGGATTAATTACAAATGTACTTTACATACCTTTCTTAATCGGTAGTTTCTTCGGTGTCGCTTAAGTCTTCTTCCAGTCCTTTTGTTGTATATGACACTGGTTTCAGTCCCTGTTGGCCGTATCCTGGATAAACACGAGAAATGTCTCTGAGGAACACTGGCAGTGTATCACAAGGAAATTTCTTACCTTCGAGACGTAAATTCTTGAAGTAAATATATCGAAACAAGTACATCTCGTCGCGTTCACCTGGCCGACCATCCCGTTTTATATTGCTCTTCACACTTTTCTACAGTCGTTCTACGTTCTTTGTGTGCACAGATGAGTCTTCTAAAGATACAAATTCGACACTGTGTTTCACGAACTCGTGTTGGAAGCCTTCATTTTTTAATGTTTGATACGAAGCCTATACGTCCGTTATAATTTTCGTCCCAGGTAGTTTGATAAGAGGTACTAAAGTTGCCTTTTCCCTTGAATGCACCTTTGTCATAAAACACTTCTTACTTTCTCAATACCACCATACATCCAAATGTGTTTCACCTCGTTTTTCAGTTCATGTCCTCTGTTATATTTACTTTTATTAATATGAGTTTCGTAAATTTCCACTATCTTCCCCACTCCGATAGGGAGGGATGCGTTACAATAACGTAACATATTTCCCTACAAAACCCACCTAATCTTCAGCATTCTTCTGTAGCACCACATTTCAAAAGCCTTTATTCTCTTCCTGTCCGCACTGTTTATCGTCCATGTTTCACTCCCATACAAGGCAACACTCAACATAAATGCCTTCCGAAAGAATTTCCTTAGGCTTAAATCAATATTCGATGTTAACAAATTTCTCTTTTTCAAGAACACTTTTTTACCCATTGCCATTCTGCATTTTATATCCTCTGTACTGCGACCATAATTTGTTTTTTTACTACCAAGTAACACAACTCATCTACCTCCTTTATTGTTTCGTTACCTAATCTAATTCCTTCAGCATCACCTGATTTTCTTAGACTGCACTCCATTACCCTAGTTTTGCTCTTTTTAATGTTCATTTTATACGCACCTTTCAGCACACTGTCCATTCCGTTCAACTGCTCTTCCAGGCCCTTTGCTGTCTCTGACAGAATTACTATGTCGCCGGCAAAACGCAATGTTTTTAATTCTTCACCCTGAACTTTAATTCCTTCACCAAATTTCTCCTTGCTTTCCTTTATAGCTTGCTCAATGTACAAATTGAATAACACTGGAGAAAGGATACAACCCTGTCTTACTCTCTTCCCGACCACTGCATCCCTTTCATGCCCTTCAACTCTGACAACCGCTGTCTGGTTTTTGTACAAGTTGTAAATATACTTACGCTCCCTATATTTTACTCCTGCTTGCTTCAGGACTTGAAAGAGTTTATTCCAATCAACATTGTCAAAAGCCTTCTCCAAATCTACAAAAGCTAGATATGTAGGTTTGCCTTTTCTTAATCTATCTTCTAGGCAAGCCGTAAAGTGAGTATTATCTTTCGTTTTCCTACATTTCTCCTGAACCAAAACTGATCTTCCCCGAGGTCGACTTAAACCAGCTTTTCTATCCTTCTGTAAATAATTCGTGTTAATATTTTGCAACCATGACTTATTAAACTAATGGTTCCGTAGTTTTCACACCTGTCTGTGCCTGCTTTCTTTGGAATGGGGATTATAACATTTTTCTCAAAGTCAAAGGGTACTTCATCTGTCTCATACATCTTACACACCACGTGAAACAGTCTTTTCATGGCTAGTTCTCCGAGAGACTTCAGTAGTTCTGAGGGAGTGTCATCTACTCCAGGGGCCTTGTTTCGACTTGGGTCTTTTAGTGCTCTGTCAAATTCATCTCTCGGTATAGTATCTCCTATTTCATCCTCAACTACTCCTTCTACCCTTCCTTCAATATTGCCTCTAAGTTCATTTCCTTCGTAGAGCCTCTCTATATACTCTTTCCATCTTTCAGCTTTCCCTTCTTTGCTGAGAAGTGGTAAAGAATAAGATACAGATATCTTATGAAATATCGACATTTAGTCGCAAATGAAAACTTTATTTCCTGGCCTTTTTTTTAAATAAATAGAAACATATATTATTACGCTACACTTTTGCGCGAACATTATCTACATGTATCTTTTAACGAAATGTTCCGGATTTGTACTAGAATGCGTTAATATAATGATAAAAAGAAAAGTATATTTTTTGTACGTAACGCTGTAACCTTTTTATTGTTTTTGTTTCAGATGCTACACTTCCAAGAATAGCATCGTAAAAAAATATATAGTGTACATTCGTTATAAACCGTAAATAATTTAAACATAGTTCTTTGTTTCCTTTAATAATAATAAATGTAATGGATAGCATGTGTTTCAGTTATCATACTTATTTTTTAAACTAGCTAATAATTATATATCTGTAAACTCGTTCATCGTGTTATCTTTGGTATATTAATAATCGATATATTTCCTGACAGACGTCAGATGTTCAAATGTTATCACTTTTATATCTTTGCTTCATATATGACGTCACTGGTCAAGGCCGACGTGTTGTATCGTACTCTTGACTAATCCCGTACAAACTATAGGTATCGAACAAGCAAATGTTATGATTTTTACGAATATATCACCATTTTAAAGGATGTGGTTAAGCAGGAACCTAAGACTACAGCTTGTTCACTCACAAGATTAGCTGTAAACTTAGCTTCCTGTCTAACCACATCATTTAATATTATTACATATTTGTAAAAATCATCATTCACTTTTTCACTTCGATGTACACGGCTACTATGAAATTGCCAAATAAACAATTGAATGTATTAGTAACTTTTTTTCGTTGGAATATACGAACGTGTATACGATTCAAATTAAAACGAAACAAAATTACTGAACAATATATACTTTAAAGGACAACAGGATATTTGGTAATGAGTAAAATATGCAGCGAAATTATGGGAATGTGGCAAGAGAATAACTATCTCAGCGGTATAAGAAGTATGATTTAAAAAAACTGCACTAGTCACTTTTTCTTGAAATGATGTTTATTCCATTTACCGGTTTTCAAACATTTTCAGGTTCATCTTCAGATGGATCATGTTACAACATCACTTTAAGCGTCATGTTGGATGCTGGTTTGCGGTGGGAAGACGGAAATAAGATTATAATCTTACAAATACTAAACACGAACTAAACAATGTGCAATTTGAGTTATTAAAATATATTTCCGTTTCCCACCACAGAGCCAGCATCCAACATGACGCTTAAAATGATTGTAACATGATCCATCTGAAGATGAACCTGATAACGTTTGAAAACCGGTTCATGGAATAAACAACATTTCAAGAAAAAGTGATTGGTGCAGTTTTCTTAAATCATATTGAAATTAACAGTCACGTGTTGTGAAATATCCGTAATGGATAACATAAAAAAAACATAAAGAAAATTGGGGTTTTTGGACGGGAACATACTAAATTGAAACATAGGATCTTTCGGATCTGGATCGGGAAACTGGGTCTTTTGGGTACGGACATACTAAACTGACACAAAATAAATCGCTGCAACATACTTCACATATAGTTAGTTGGTATCGCTATCTAGACTTAACCTACCTAGGTCAGGTCTGATTACCGATAGCAGTCCAGTATTTATTAGGTATCGCTATCTGGACGTGACCTATATAGGTCAAATCTAGTTACCGATACCATGTATTTATTGGGTATCGCTATGTAGACTTGACGTATTATATAGTCAATATAGGTCAAGTCTAGTTACCGATACTTGTCTCCCGTATTTGTAGTTCACATATAGTTAGTTGGTATTGGTAGACCCTATATATCTGAAAAATGCGATGAGCTGAATCGGTAACTAGACTTGACCTATATAGGTGAATTCTAGTTACCGATACCAGTCCTTCGTATTTTTATATCACATATATTTATTGGGTCTCGCTATCTAGAAGGAAGGAAGCTTAGGGTTTTACGTCCCGTCGACAGCGTGGTCATTAGAGACGGAGCTTACGCTCGGATTTTCGGGGAAGGATGTGGGAGGAAATCGGCCGTGCCCTTTGAAAGGAACCATCCCGGCATTTGCCTGGAGTGATTTAGGGAAATCACGGAAAACCTAAATTTGGATGGCAGGAGGTGTATTTGAACCACCATCCTTCCGAATGCGAGTCCAGTGCGTTACCACTGCACCATCTCGTCCGGTCGCTATCTAGACTTGACCTATAAAGGTGTAGTCTAGTTTCCGTTACCAGCTGTTAAAATTTTTGTTTCCAGTACAGTTCGTGGGTATCGCTATCTAGACTTGACCTATAGATGTCAGGCCTAGCAAAACTTCTCATTTTTGTGCAAACAGATTCATGTTTTATGCAGCACACAATGATGTGCAGGGAGGTTAAATTTTACTTGCCGTTCTGGCTGCCTCGCGTCATAATGTTGGCAATTATGTGACGTTGGTATTAGTCGCGTGGCAACGCAAATGTTTTGACATGAAATCTTCGTTTTGCGAGGGCAATTACTTTTACTGAGCAGAGAAGAGTGCATTTAAGAACCTGTCAACCATAGAGCAGGAACAACATTATTTCTTTACTTCATGGTCTGTACGAAAAAATAATCGGTAATTTCCTAGAACGCCCGGGAATCGAAGCCGGAATGATAATGTCGGTCTCCCAGCTCGAGCGATATGTATCGAAAATGTAGCCGGACGCGTGATTGACAAATGACGTTGGGAATCTGACATTTCGTTGTAGGAAATGTCTGGAATTTTATTGGGAATTCGGTCTGCTGTCTAATAGTGAACCAAAGAATTGTGAGGTAAAAGTGATCTCTAGAGTCTTCACTCTGATAGTGAGTATAGGTTAACATAGATGTTTTCTCTCGCAAGTGCGCACCGAAAAAGGTTAAATATTTTCACCATATATGTTGTTTATGAATTTACCTAACTAGGCTAGGGCAGAACGGTAAAATTTTACGATGCTTCTCGCCGGGCTCCAGTGCTTACGTTGGCAACAAATGAACAATGAAGTGTAGAAACGCGCGAATATTTTTCATAAATATTATTGCTGCTCGTTTCACTCGCAGCAAAATTAATGCTGTATCTGCTCTATGGTTGACAGGAAAAAAATTAATTTCGTTTTAATTGAAATTGTCAAGCCAAAATACATATTGTCCTATGAGTTGCTGCCATTAACCATTGGTGCCAACATAACCACTGGAGCCCGGCGAGAAGCGTTGCACAATTTAACCGAGCAGAATATTTGCTGTTAGATCAGTCGAACGGAAATCATGAGATTTTAATCAAAGTAGGTAACAGTGTGGTAACAGATTTTAATAAAATTTGGCTCAGTTAATACCTGGATTAACATTAAGTTCATACCTCTAGTTTTGTAAGTTTCAACCTCTGGAGGCTCTCATAGGGCGTCTCAGATTCAAAATTTATGCCATTTTTCAACATCCCACCGTGGTGCACCTAGTCCATACACTGAAATAAGTGCAACTAAAACGTTGGTGTCATTTGAAATCTAACACCTCACCCTAACAGGAGAAGGTAATAACGTCTTGTAGTGTTACGTGACTTGGAAGTGATAAACAAACTGCAGTAAGCTATTTTTATCTCAATTGTTAGTGACATGACTGAAATGATACTTAACGTGTGTGTGTGTGTGTGTGTGTGTGTGGTGTGTGTGTGTGTGTGTGTGTGTGTAAAAGTGATGTAGAACTCATCATCATCATCATTAGAGACTGATTATGCCTTTCAGGGTTCAGTCTGGAGCATAGTACCTCTAATAAAATTCCTCCATGATCCCCTATTTAATGCTAACATTGATGCCTCGTCTGTTGTTATGCCTTTTATTTCAAAATCATTCTTCACCGAATCTAAGTACTTTCTTCTTAGTCTTCCTCGACTCCTCTAACCCTCCGCTGCCGAGCTCATGAGTCTCTTAGGTAACCTTGCTTCTCCCATGCGTGTAACATGACCACACCATCTCAGTCTGTTCGTTCTAACTGCTTCATCTATGGTGTTCATTCCCAGTTTTTCTTTGATTTCCTCATTATGGACACCCTCCTGCCATTGTTCCCATCTATTAGTACCTGCAATCATTCTTGCTACTTTCATATCTGTAACCTCTACTTTGTAAATAAGGTAACCTGTGTCCACCCAACTCTCACTCCCATACAACAAAGTTTGTCGAAACATAGTGCGGTGCACTGCTAACTTAGTCTTGGTACTTACTTCCTTCTTGCAGAAGAGAGTAGATCTTAGCTGAGCACTCACTGCATTAGCTTTGCTGCACCGCGATTCCAGTTCTTTCGTTATGTTGTCATCCTGTGAGAAAATACGTCTTGGGTACTTGAAACTATCTACCTGTTCTAACTTTGTTCCTCCTATTTGACATTCAATCTGTTTAAAACTCTTTCTCACAGACCTTACTTTCGTTTTGGGGATGCTGATCTTCGTATCATAGTCCTTGCACCTTGTTTGAGCTCTGAAATATTATTTTGCAACCTTTCAATTGAATCAGCCATTACAACTAAGTCATACGCGTATGCGAGACTGCTTATTTTGTTTTCGCCTATTTTAATCCCGCCCTGCCTGTCTACTTTAAATTTGATGTTGTTATTTGGATAGGCTACATAAATGGACCTTTTAGATTTTGAAAATTACGAAACTGTTAACAACACTAATTGGAACACCTCAAAATGCTGTATTCCAAGGTCACAATGTGCTGCAAATTGGCTTCCTGTGTACCTTGTACCTAGGTCTAGAGACTCCCAAAAATCCTTTTGTTACTCCAGTGCATATCTTTTTACTATACTTCGACAATCTGTATGTGTCGAAAACAACACTAATGTAGTAAGTGCCACAGAAATTTACATAGGATACATTATTGTGCAACAAATTCAACCAGAATTAGCAGCAACAATATATTTCATGAAACTTCCTGGCAGATTAAATTTGTGTGCCGGAACTGGGACTTGAACCTGGGACCTTCGCATTTCGCGGGCAAGCGCTCTACCGATTGTGCTATCTCGACACGACTCACAAAGCCACCTCACAACTTTACTTCCGCCAGTACCTCGCCTCCTACTTTCCAAACTTCACAGAAGCTCTCCTGCGAAACGTACAAATTAAATAACTGAATACTTGTTGTTGCCTTGTTTCACAAAACTTTATTTTTACGACCTAGGTTTCGAGTTATGAGCACATTTTCAAGTGCTTTACTGATTCCAAAGTTGTTACACCAGTGAAGACAAACAATTATGATACTACAGGTCTCATTGAAAGAAAACACTTTTACCTTGCAATTTAGGAACTATTCAAAAATGTTCAAATGTTTGTTAAGCTTATGGGACTTAACTACGGGGTCATCAGTCTCTAAACTTACAAACTACCTATCATCTACCTTATACTAAGGACGGCACAAATATCCATGCGCGAGGGGGGATTCGAACCTCCGACCGTAGTGGCCGTGCAGATCGTGACTGGAGCGCCTCAGTCCCCTCGGCCATTGTGTTTAATGATGTTATATATTAATGAAATTACTGATCATTATTGTACCTCGAAAAATTGAACAGTTTATAGTAAAAGACCTTGCTTCTTGCCTATTGTTAGTGATATTGTTATTATCTACTATGTAGAAGTTACTCATAGTCTAAAAGAGGTGAATAATTGAATTCTGTCTGTTCATTCAGTATCAATTTTGGGGTTGTGCGCATCTGTTTTTTAATCTCCAAAATTTCTAGTTGGATCAGTTTTGCCCCTTTACCTCCAACAAGACTTTTGACATCTATGGCGTATTTGTGCTCTTGTTCTAGGTTACCTTTCACAGATAAAATTTCCAATAGGCTATGTAACATTTTGAAAGCAAAGGACTTTTCAGTATATTTCTGTGCCCCACAAAACTTAGGTAAAAGTCTGTTCAATTCAAAGGACAGACCGACAGCCATTATGAACAGTGGTAAAGAGTGCCAGTCCTGTTATATAGCACAGACAGGTCAGTCAATTTGTATCACGCTTAGGGAACACCACAGGAGCTAGATATTAAGGAAACCAGATTCTGCCTTTGCCCAGCACAGCAATATTCCTTAGAACAAGAGCACGAATACGCCATAGAAGTAAAAGTCTTACATGTTGAAGATAAAGGTGCAAAACTGATCCAAGTAGAAATTTTGGAGATTAAAAAACAGATGGGCACAACCCCAAATTTGATACTGAATGAACAGACAGAATTCAATTATTCACCTCTTTTAGCCAATGAGTAACTTCTACGTAGTAGATAATAACAATATCACTAACAATAGGCAAGAAGCAAGGTCTTGTACTATAAACTGTTCAATTTTTCGAGGTACAATAATGATCAGTAATTTCATTAACAGATAACATCATTAAACGCAATATTAGTACAATAGATTATAAATGTTATTCTAATAAGGTAATGCAAGTGTAATAGTTCCTAAATTGTAAGGTAAAAGTGTTTTCTTGCAATGTTAAAATCGATAAACAGAGACCTGTAGTATCATAATGGTTTGTCTTCACTGGTGTAACAACTTTGGAATCAGTAAAGTACTTGAAAATGGGCTCATAACCCGAAACCTAGGTCATAAAAATAGTTTTGTGAAACAAGGCAATAACAAGTATTCGTTGCAGTATATAAACTAAAGAGTCCAGCCACAGTGGCATGTTTTTTCTAAGACAAAAAAGAAACTGACAGAAAAGTGATTTTAGGGGCTCTAGAAGTTATAAATTTCAAAATCTGATATGTTAACTTACTTTAGAGCAGGTAATGACTGTACGAAATTTAATTAAAATCTGTAACCATGATGTAACCTCAGTATAATGATATCTAATGGACTGAGTCTCCTCCTGAAATAAATAGATGCTATGTCACTGCTAAACCAAAATCAGAAACCAACCATATGAATGATGGTGCAGGCACACTTTTTCCTTTGACCTGCTTGTATTCCTTGTAAAGCTAAATTTAATGCTTGTAAAGAGACGTAAGTGCATTGCATGACTTAAGGGCTAAACAGAAACAGCACTTCAGTGATGTAAGAGAAAGTTTAATGACTTTTTATTTTAAAATATTGGTTCTTTCCTGTAAGATTATTTCTATTTCACCAAAAATCAATGTAAGTATATTACCACTTGTTACTCTTTGTTAGAGATTTAGTCATTAGTTTATAATTGTTCCTATTAATAGAGAAATGAGCCCTTAATTGAACTTCCTCCCCTCTCACTTCCCTGTACATAAGTGACTCTCTTCTCTCTATTGCTATGATCTCAAGTGGGATCAAGACTAAACAGGATTGCAAGTTGTGTGTCTGTTTGCTATTACACATTTTGACAATGACAAGTTCTTACACTGTGCTTCATATTTAGTTACTTCTCCTAGATATTGACAAGTAAGCCATTATAGAGTAGTAAACTGTAAGTTTAATGTTTATGACAAAACCGTTTCACATGACCAGAGATAAAATGTAGCTCTGACATTGTGCTCACCCAAAGGAGAGCTGTGAGAATAATGAATAGGGCAAAACCAACAGATAGCAGTCAACCTCTCTTTCAGAAACCATCTATCCTACCCCTTGGCAGCCTCTACATATTGGAAATATGCAAATTTGTTAAAACAAATATCACACAATTCAACAAAAATTCAAATGTCCACTACCACGACACCAGGCAGAAAAACATTCTCCACGTACAAAGCACCCGTATTTATGCATTCAAAAACTGCACATTCCACAAGGTGTCCATCTTTACAATAGCTTGCCATCAGCAATAACAAATAGCAAGTCTCAGTCCCTGATCAGCAAAACACTCCAAACCTTTTTGCTTGACCATTGCTTCTACACTGTAGCTGAATTTTTGGACCACATGTCTGAAAATAGATTTAAGACAACAAAATGCAGAAATGATCTCTGCAAAGAAAGTGTACAGTAGTGGAAGGATGTAACCACAAATATCTATTGTGTTTAACTCTCACGACTCAGAGCTCATCACTTTATCTCTGTAACTTACTTGCTGGAAAAATACTGTCTTTGTAGTTTAGGTCTGTGTTTGAACTGCAAACATTCATACCTAATTCTAAAATTCTTGCTTCTGCTGGAACAAAAATATTATTATATCATATTCTATCCCTATAATTGACGGAAAAAATGTTTTTGTAATTTGTGTGTGTACTTGTTTAAAAATACTGTTTTGTAATTTATGTGTGTTTGTGCCCCACAATCTGCAAAGATTTTTGGACAAATAAATAAATAAAAAGGGGGGGGGAAGAGGAGTTCCAAACCACTGCCAACATCACTGCTGTTTAATTTAGCTGATTGATTACAAATTTACTCTCTTTCGTTTTCATTGTGTTGCAGATTTCAAGAGCATAATAGAAAAGGTTGCTCAAAGGAAGTGGAGTCCATATAAAATGACTGACTCTGTTGATGGAGTACAGAAAATGAAGATACGTTGGAGAAACGTAAGTAAACAGATTGTCCCAGACTAAGCACAGTAGCCCTGCACCCGAGTTAGCAGCTGAAGCATACAAAAGGTAGGCCAACAACGTTGGGCAACGTTTTGAAGAAGAACTGGTTTACTTTTGTCCTGATATGGTAGCTTCTTCCTTTGGACTTAATTCGAGATGACTTGACATGACAATCAGTGCAACTGACAATAAAATTCAAATGTTCAAACCTTTTTGGACTGCGTTATCGGAGCATAGGCTTACAAACTACTTTGACTAATCTATGTTAAGGACAAAATACAGACACACACACACACACACACACACACACACACACACACACACATACATTTCCGAGGGAGGACTCGAAGCTCCGACGGAGTGCAACCGCGAGCTCCGTAGCAAGGCGACTTACAGCACTCGGTCACTCTGCCTCGGCTAATTGGCAAGAGAGAAGTG
Organism: Locusta migratoria; assembly: GCA_026315105.1. Lineage (NCBI taxonomy): Eukaryota > Metazoa > Arthropoda > Insecta > Orthoptera > Acrididae > Locusta > Locusta migratoria. Next base: position 59,814,101 of record CM048753.1, on the reverse strand, counting down.
ATAATAAACACCCTTTCAAAGACAAAATTGCTCGCCAAAACCGAATTAGTTATATTTTTAATCACCACAAATCAAAATGTCATTAATAAAGTCAATGGAACATGCTATAGGCTACCAAGGCTCTAGGATAAACTTCTTATTTTTAAAAGAGATCATAATTGGACTCTCAAACTCGCTGCCACGTTTTTGAAAATTCTTCTTCCATAAAAATTTTGGTTTACAGCTTCTAAGAATAAATTACTAATGATGCATAGAGTTTAATACGTTTGTTAATTAGAAAAGAAAGTGGAAATCCAGTTTTAAGTACATTCTGTTATCAAACTTCACTTTTTCCACAAGCCTGAAGGCTTTTCCTCGTTGACGGATTTGTTTGGAACACAATATGTGAATAACTGAAAGAATGAGCAAAGAATATAAAATCATTTCCTACATATACCTTGTTTTATGCAATTAATGAATTCTGTTCAGGCAGGAGGAGATTAGAAGCTTTTGAAATTTGGCGCTACAGACGAATGCTGATAAGATAGGCAAATCGCCGAACTAATTAGGTGGTACTGAACAGACTTGGGGAGAAAAGAAATTTATAAATTTGACTAAAAGTAGGGGGTCGATTGTAGGACACATTCTTAGCCATCAAAGAATAGTGAATTTAGCAATTAAGTGTATGGGGTAAAAATCGCATAGGGAGACCAAGAGACGAATACAGTATGCAGGATCAAATGTATGCATGTTGCAGTTCTTATGAGGAGATGAAGAGGCATTCTTAGGATAGAGTAGGATAGAGAGCTACATCAAACCAGTCTCCGGACTGAAGAGCACAACAACTGAATTCTGTAATTCCTACCAAGAAGGAGACGTGGAAAATCTAGGTTTTAAGACTAAACACTGTCGAAAATTGTTGTTGATATCACAGCAGATCAAGAAAACACCTTAGTTTTTTACTCTATAGAAGATGGAATCGACACGGTGATGCAAAATTTCTCTGAGCTCAGTTTCTTGTCATCCCTGCACCAGTGACCAATCAACGATAGACTCAGATTCACCCCAGGTTACAATCAATCACTGCTGACTAGTATACTAACAATAAATTTCCAGAACTCCTAATGTACTTAAACTGATCATTATGGTAATTGCGACTAGACTACTTTACACATGTACAAAACAGGAGAAATTCACCTGCTTTAAAGAAGCCATTGTTTCTCAGCTGCGAAGTTTATCCGCCAATTCAAACTTGGATGAGCCACGGGTTCTCCTATATTTTTCATCTTCTACGTTTATCTGACACTTCAAACGAAGCATATGACCACGTAAACCAGAAGGCAAAGAGAAGTCTTCTAAATACAAGTGTTACACTGAATTTACGTATTTGACCCTAATAATATATTGATAAACTAAATGAAAGGCTAATGAGGAATTCGTCTGCGTTTTCGTTTTTAATACTTTCTTATCTCCCCCACCAACCTATTTACAAATGTTTGTACCTAACAAAGTACAAAACTCCATTCTTTTCCTAAGTGTAGGATGCATATTCACACTAAAAATATCCACAAAGTGAACTCTGATTTGAAAACTGCAGCTTTCGCTGGCTCAAATAGTTCAATATGCTGTAACAAACAAATTCGATTTACCCACGTCTGACAGGTAGCAAAGTAGGTTTTAAATCTAACCTAAAATCATTTCTCTTAGGCAACTTTTTCCATTCCACAGACGAATATTTTTGTTTATTCTCCAATAGTACGACTTCAAATTTACTGACATACAAGCTGCAGAAGCTCTATGTGACGGGAAAATATGCTTTTCTTACTTTGGAATGAACTGATCTCTTTCAAGTTTGCTCTAGGTCTCAGCTATAAGCAAACCTTCATCAACAGAGGCTCACTCAAATGTTATGAATGAGGGGTTTCGTTTCGTTTTGCTTGCAGAGAACAAATAACTGTCCAAAATTTATTTGCTATTAAGTCACAACAGTACAAAATGGTCTACTCAAAAGGAAAATTAAAACATATTCTGTCTCTACAAAAGCGGTATGTGCAGAAATTTGCGATATCATTTTGGTTGAATAAATATTGGCGAAAAGTACCATTTTATTTATGTTAAAATCCGATGAACGTATTATAATTCCATAAGACTTGTCTAATTCGTAAAATCTACGATCGATGTTCATATGTTACTGCAATTACTTTCAAAGATACGCTGAGAATGATTAAAGTCTAATTGCGAGATTTTCCCCGTACTTAGAACCGTCCCGAATTTGTTGTAAAATTACGGGTTTAATTATTCTGGTCTGACAACCACTATTTATTTCACTTATGGACAAGAAAAAAGAGATGGCGTAAAAAAGTAGTAACAAATTAGTCTTTGCCACCTGTGATCCGCGAGACAAAATGCGATCGACGAAGAAAGCTGAAGAGTGAAGTAGCGTACAGGCTGTAATTAGAACACTACGTGTCCATTACGGTATGTCGCAGTTCGGACAAGGTAAGCTAAATATTTTTACCGTTTTCTCTCTACTTCTATCATATCTTATTGCTTAAAGTAGTGTAAATTAAGTAATTGACTGTGATCGCAAAGCTGCGTTTGGGCGAACGAGCGGAAATGCTGTATATTTCTGAAGCTAGTAACAAAGTAATGTTGACAATAGAATAAAGCATTTGCGTTGAGGTCAGTAAGAAGCTAAAACAGTGTACCTGTACTTATTTTAAATAATGTATACTTCGTAAACATCAAAGAAACGGTACTGCTTAATTCCACTGTTCATTGTCTAATTGTGTCACGTTATAATCGATGTCTCAGTGTAACAATGGCTCCAATCAGATAACAAGTCAATTACTAACGGAATTAGCACCCGTCTGATCTTGCAGTCGTATTTATGTTGTAATTTTGTACTGAATCTGAATTCGGACAACGTTGAATTTTTTACTCTTTATGGTACAAATGAGAGATATAGAACGTGTCATGTCTCAACACTAACATAAGGTTCGGTATACGCTGTCACCAAAAGAAGCTAAAATATTGAGCCTATGTAAATTTTAAATTATTTCGAAAATATCTTTGAAATAGTAGTGTTTAATTCCACAGCTCAGTGCCTAATTGTGCCACGTTATAATTGATGTCTGTGCATAACAATGGCGCCAATTAGATAGGAAGTCAAGTTACTTGAGGAATTAGCACCTGTCTGACCTTAAAAACCCATTTACGTTGTAATTTTGTATGTAATCTAAATTCGGAAACCTTGAATTACTTTTCTCCTTTTTGCTCAAATGATGTTTACAGAACGTGTCTTTTCTCAACGATAACACCAAGTTCGCAATACGTTGCCACCAAAAGAAGCTAAACCATTATGCCTGTGTAGATTTATAATAATTTATTCTTTCGTAACATTTTTGTAATAAAAATGGATAATTTGGTAGAATCCGTGTACATCGAAGGAAACGGCATTACCATCGATATATATCGAATATGCGATATTATGTTTCTGAACCGGAGATTCGTACTTAAAAAACCTTGTTTCACCTGTACCTAACCTCCTTAAGGCTACGCTACAGATCATTTTTTTAAGTCAAAGCTAGGTTAGGTATAGGTTAAACAAGAATTTTTTTTAATTTTTATGTATTTATTTTTAGTAGGTATCGAACATTCGATATATATCGATGGCAATGCCGTTTCCCTCAGTGTACACGGATTCTACCAAATTTCTCAATTTCTAATTGTGCCAAGTTATATGACATCATGGCTGTGCATAACAATGGCGCCAATTAGAAAGCAAGTCAAATGCTACTCGCGGGAAAAAAATCTCGTGGTCTTCCTTCCAAATGTATTTCTATTTCATTGATTTCGATAAATATTGCATACATGTACTTCCCTTTTTACGCAGATGAGATTCACCTAGCATGTAATTTGTTCAACATAGCATAATATGTGGGCTACAAAATAAGGGGTAATTGTGAAGTACACTAGCACGGGCGCCCGTTTCGATAAATCTCGAATGCGCGACCACACATCGATATGTGGTGCATCACTTATCTGTACATAAGAATGACGCGATCAGTAATAGTATCTTGCAGAACAATGGTGACAATTTTTCTCATCTCGTGTACTTACTGGCAAACGTACTTATGTAGTAATTTTTTCATTTGCTGTCGAAAAATATTGCATTTTTTATCCTTCTGGTGCAAATGACGGTTTCGGAATAAGTGAAACTGTACGGTGTAATGTCTCGAAACAATGTTTCGAAACCATGAGACAGTATGTGTTTCGTAATAGTATAGGCATGTTTATTGTACCATCGTCATTGTGTACTGTATAAATATTGCTATAGAACCCCAAACATAATACGACGACATCAATTATAGGAGATGCATTAAATTTCTTTGAAATGTCTTGGTAGCACTATTTTTATCATTACTCGGTTCGATACAATATCATCAGATCAGACAAAAGCAGCTGGTTGCTGCATTTCATTAATTTATTATTTTTAATATTTGTTGCCACAGATCTGATGATCGAAACGCGTAATGATAAAATAAAAAAACAGTGCCACCAAGACATTTGAAAAAAATTTTATGCATGACAACGTATGGTCGCTTGTCCGCAAAATATGTAAGGTTTTATGAACCAAGTGATAAATTATAGGAGAAAAAATTAAACTTTTATTCAGATGCCTTGCCAGTGTTATACTTCCTGCACCAAATGTACTGCTTTTGCAATGTGACGTTCCTGCATACCATAAGCTGAGAACTGAATTTTTATGTCTACTATACTGGTTTTTATCAAAATAGCTATAATTAATACATTTTGCGTTCCCATATTGTAGTGCCTAATTTTCATAGGTGTTATTTCTGCTAACCTACATGTGATATTGAAAGGCAAATTATCACAGAAAATTTATGGAGCTAGCATTTTGGCAAGGGTTAGTTTTCTACCGATCGTTATCGCACTGATGAGTACTTAAGTGAAATAAACCTTTTCTAAACTTTCGAGTTTTGGAGATATTTGTAATGTGCGGTTTCAATTGCTATCCAAACTTTCGTAATATGGAATTATAAATAATAAATTCGTCAATTACGACACATGACGACAGATTTGCATATACTGAACTCAAATCTTTTAAGAAATATCTTTTGTACGTGAATGTCCTGGAGAGGTGTCGATGGTAGGTAACTTCGATTTCGCTAGCAACAAACTAACTGTACGGTGTGGGAAAAAAATCTACCTGTTTAATATGAGATTAAATTTGCGATCTCCCCTTGTTAGTACAAAATCTGTATCACAGCCTTTACGATATTTGTTATTAAAAAAACAGGACTTGAGATATATTCGTGTGTTTTCAATATCAGCGTACACGGACATATAAACTGGATATTTCAATCCAAATAGTGAGCGTCGTTTTACTGTTCATTTACGTTAATAATGCAGGCATCTCATTTTGGAATACAGCAGTCACTTAGAAATGAAACTTGATTTCAGTAATCTTAAGGTGCAGACTTAAGTCTGTCAATTAGTTTTTGACCCTCTTAAAACTGTTCATATACTTGTAAGTTCAAAGTGTATCTGTGCTCCGCTTCAGCAAAATGAAACGCCACTGTTTCGATACAATTCGTCTGTTTCGCATTCCTACATTAACACGTTCTGTAAGGGAAATTCTATTTACACTTCGGTAAAATCAGACGTGACGTCATTATGACGTATCCACACTATCGACGTCCAGAAGAGCGGCGCATCGACTTTTGCGATCGCTCGAGACGCTGGTTTTGGGCGCGAACAGTACAAACAGTCGTTGACTGTCTGAACTAGCATGTTGCAGAAACTTGGCGGTAGATGAGTACCCAGTTTTACGAAATGTGTTACATGATGATGACTGAATTAATATCCAGCTGATTGGATTTATAGTTTCGGCGAAAACATACATATACTGTACCTACGGTGACTATATGTTGTTTTTGTATGTCGCATATTTTGACACGTCCAAGTACACATTTTCGCTGCATAGCCTGGTAACCTTATTTTGTCCTCTTAGTTTAACGTAGACTCCGTACTACAATGCAACTCGGTAGCATTTTTCGCTTAGAGAAAAGTTTCCATTAGTTTTAAACACAACCTTCACAAATGGGCCATGATGACAACATCAGATTTGGCTGAATAACGTTTCAGAGCTCGCAGTGTAGGTCCTTTTTCGGATAGTTTATAGCTTGCTACTTAAAAAAAAAGTAATAGTTTCCGAAACTGTAATGAATATACCAATTGATGATATTATCAGCTACTCCTTTAATTCGTCTGCTACAATTGCAACCGCAGTTTTGCATCTAGAACGACCACAAAAGTCGATCATGGCTCCAGTCGTCTTCGATAGTGTGGATACGTCATAATGACGTCACGTCTGATTTTACCGAAGTGTAAATAGAATCACCCGTTCTGTAACACCATTGTTTTGAAACAGTGAAATCGATATGATGAAACTGTTTCAGTATCGACCGCGAATGTGATACGAAACAGAGCAGAATGGAACAGCGGGTTAGAAAACGGGAAACATGGCGGATTTGAAACACTGGAAGAGTTCCGTAGCGATACATTGTTTCGAAACAATGAATATAATGGCCAACTCTATTTTGTAGTTTATTGTCTCTCTGAAAATAAATCACGCTGTGTATTGTTTGAATTACTTCCGCCGATAGCAGCAGATGCCTGTACGTAACAATGACGCGAGATATTAAATGGTAGAGGCTACAAATATCCGATTTATAGCAATTTCGTGTTCTCTCTTGAAAATTAACTTTCCCATATTCTGTATTGCATTTTTTTTCATTTTTTTAAACTATTATATTAAAAGGAGGTTGGTATTATCCGTTACCATACCTTGATGCTCACACTATAAATAGGTCACAGAATTGTGCATATAAAAGTTGTAACTCTATATAATTTTGACGTATTTCTGAAATAATGACGCAAATGCCACCGTTCATAATCTTCATTAAATAAAAAAGATACGAAAGTTACGTTCAGCATTTCTCATGCGTTGAAAATTTGTATTTCCTTGCAGTTTTAAGGAAAGAGGCAATTTTTTTTTTTTTTTTCCAAGTGAGTTTATCTTCCCAGACCTCTTGTTATACCGACACAAAAAAACGCCATCCCTTCCCGTGGACCGTAATAATGAGTTACGGAAGTATGGCTATACAAATGACAATATTTGTAACTTTTAATGCCTCTGAAAATGTTAGTGTTTAACTCTTTACTGCCTCTATTAATTCCGCAAGGTAATATCCGCGACGATTTCACAAGTTGTCTGTGAATAACAATAATCGTGGAACTAGCAAAGGAAATTACATTTATCTGGTTTATGGCAAATTTTCGTACAGATCTCGGAAATATAACCTTTTTGTGTGTCTGTATAGCATTCGGATCCTACTGGCACAAATTAGATTATATTCTCATATATTTAATGATATCCTTAATCATGTTAAGCTTGAGACTAAATGAAGCCACAAAATTATAGCTGAACAGTTTTTAAATGGATATTTGATAATGTAAGCATTAGCCCTCCCAGATAAAACAATTGGTGTTTAACAATGCTATGAGTCGAAGCATGAGCAGATCACGTGCCTTGCATGATCCGTGACGTAATTAACATGGCGTCTTTAAGTTGACAATATGGCGTTCACGTCATATTTTTGGCCATTGAGAATGAAGCTTAAAGACGTCCACACAAGAATAATGTATCGAGAAGTTCTGCAGTATAAAATGAACTGCTGGGCTTAGCAACAGTTGCATTTATCTCCATAACCCCAGGTAAACACACACACACAAAAATACTTTTTATGCTAATTTTAGTTACACTTGTTTTGAAATGCTTTCCTTGGGAACTGTAGGTTACATTACTGAATATATATTATTCTCTCTACTGAGCAAATTGGGTTGTGGTCATAGAAATGTCCACAAGCCGGTATTACAAGGTCATATTTCTTTGTCAAAAATTTGCACTATATATTTACATCATAAAAATTTGATAGTACAATAAGGAACTTCGACATATCTCTCCTTTCGTCAAGAGAATATGATATCTAGTGCCTCGCAGTAGATTTGATCGTAAAAGTCGTTTGTCTTCTGTTCACTGCAATGCGAAATGTAACCGCTAGGAGCGCTTATTCGAAAACAAATCTCCTTGTTTGAAAACATGACGTCGAAGTTTAGTTGGTGTGTATCGTCTACGACAAAATTGATCGAACTTTATGAGCAGACGAAGCAGTGTATAATCCCAGTCACCTTGAATGTTAAGAGCAGATTATATAGACTCGAAAGTTACAAGAGATGGCTGAGGTACTCATCACAGAAATTCGGCCTGGGTGTACAGCCGAGAATTTTAAGAAGATTAATGGCCTCCTTTGTTGCAGCAACCACAAAATTAATAGAAATATATGAAGCAGATTTTTATAAGCTCCCCACTCTTCTCGATATAATAATGATCGATGCTGTTGCTGCTCTGTTGTTGACAGGTGCTTTTAAGCGCTCTTGTCCGGTCAGTAAGTTAGTCCTCGTATAGCGAACATTTCGTTGCCAACATAAGCATGTTCCACCGCCGCGCCGTAAGTAAAATTTAACAACAGTAGCAAGAAACTGGGGTGTCAATGTAAACCTGTCTTCTACCAATATGGTCTTTTCATGTGCGTATACTAATTTTTAATGTGTGGAGCCACTCTGCTGAGTAAATACCGATAGGCCTACGTATTATAGTCCAATAGGGAACTTTGACATATCTCTGTTTTCGTCAACAAAAAATATGATCATATCTACTGCCTCGCAATAGATTTGATCATAAAAAGTCGTCTGTATTTTGTTCAGTGCTATGAGAAATGTAACCGCTTGGAGCGCTAGCATCGCTTTAGCTCTTGGACCGCGCTTAATTGAAAACAAACGTCCTTGTTTGAAAACATGACGTAGAAGTTTATCTGGTGTGTGCCGTCTTCGACAAAATTAATCGAACTTTCTGGAGCAGACGAAGAACTGTATAATTCCAGACACCCTGAATAAGAACAGATTAACCATTTCTTTGCCAGGGTTATTCCTGGACAGCGTATTAAAAGTTGATTTATACCGTATGTTATGCATCAGTCCTTAAAGTTGAATTTTCGTTGATGAACAACTTTGGTTCTAGTACGACATTTTGCCGCTCGGTACAGCATTAATCTGTCCGTCTTGGCGGTTGTGTTGCGTTGCTGTCTGTACGTTGTTGAGAGTGTGGTTCATTTTATTTTATTCCGGCAGTGAATTGTCTTGTCTGTACTAGAGTTGGGCAACACGATTCTTTTTTATGAATCGATTCTTGCGATTCAACCCCACATTGTGAATCGATTCCAACGATTCGTTCACGATTCTTTCGCGATTCTTTAGTCTGCATTGGCGCGATTCTTACTTCTACATCTTGCTCATAGATGGCAATACCTGTCTGTGTTATGGATGTTGGAATCTTAACCTTATGGATCTGTTCCTACGATTCGTTCACGATTGTTTCTGGTCTGCGACGGCACGATTCTAACAAAATGCCGAAAAGGTGACAATATAGGTATCGGATTTTTTAATACTTATGGTGCGTAAAGTTCAGACTTAATATAATAATGAAGCAAAGCCATTCGATTCAGCTCTCAAAAATTCTCGAGAAAATAGTCTGAAGTTTAGCGCTACCAATTATTTCTGCTGTCATCATAGCTCATTTAGTAGCGTTGCAGGTTTAGTGAACGTATAAATATAATTAAATATATGGTAATTAATAGGTATCTAATCATTATAAAATACTTATGTAAAATCAATTAGTTGAAGGAAACACGAAATAAACATTAAAAATAAAAATCCGTTCCAAATATTAAATTTCTTTCGAGATGCAAGACATTCACGTTTATTAAAATGTTTCTTTTTTCTAAAATCGATTTCTTTCAGGAAAGCTGATAACGTAAAAACCAAAATGGCAAAAAAGATTTTTGAGATGGCTTTAAAAACATTTAAAATCGCGTTTTTATATAAAAAGAATATTTTTGTAAAATCGATTTTTTACAAAAACTATAACTACGTAGATGAACTCGAAAAGCTTAAACCTCTCTAAAAACAAAATGTAATGTAAATCGTTACAGCCATTTCCGGGATATGCGAAATATAAATGTGTAATGATTGATCGTTTAAATACATAATATGTGAACTTTATAAAAGACGTATATTCGTATGTATTGGCAGCTGTGTATTTCGCTGCGTTTTGTTTCTGTCATGTGTAATTCGTGATTAGGCTAATAATTAACAGCTCACGATCTTCGTTCTGTGCTTCCTTTGTTCACACGCTTTATGGCTTTTGTAATCATTCGGCGCGATTCGCTACTTGCGTTTCGAATCATGAATCGTTAGACAGGCGATTCTTTTGAACGACGATTCGTCCCCCCTCTTCTCTCCGGCATTCGGCACGATTCGGGAAGATTCGGCAGTCGCCTTCGAATCGTGAATCGTTGGAACTTAAGAATCGTCTCGAGACAGACGATTCTTTTGAACGACGATTCGTCAGAATCACGATTCGATTCTTCCGATTCTTTATTTGTATTCGTTCAAATGAACGACTCATTGACGAATCGCCACAACTCTAGTCTGTACTAGTCGGCGGAGCAGCACACCACGCCCGCCCACCGCCCTTCGCAATTGTAAACATGGGCTTATCTTGTATCACCAGAGACCACCGCTTCAATTAAGGGCGACAAGGAAATCCAAAAAAATCCAGGAAAGTAGTAACACTGCAATAACAACTTACGGTGTCACACCACGGAGAGCGCATTATAATCTGAAGATGCCTTGCTAAAGGGAGAAACGCGTCATTAATTAATAAAATAATTTGCAATCAAGTCGGTTTGAAGGAATATTTATTCTAACTGATTGCTGTACACCATTGATTGGAAATCATTTGGGTAATAAGATTGTGCACTATATTGGTGTTTGCTTCAAACAGCGAACCCTTAATGCACAATTCTAGTATCAAAATCTCGGTTGTGCAGACATGGAGCACACAAATGCCACCTGTTATTTGGCTCTTGAATAGACATTTGTGTTCACGTAACACAAAGAGTAGATGAGTGAAGGAGTGAATAGACATTGATGCATGAAAACTTTACTAGGTGACAGGATAAGTTACCCCAATGACTGTCGTAACATTTTAAAGATGGGCACTAGCTCATAACATGTACAGTCGCAAATGCTTTGTTTTTATTTATTATCAATTCCGTGCGTACACAGATAAATCACAGCTATGAGTATATCTGCATAATATTTATAATGTAAAAATAAAACAAATGTTAAAACACGTGAAGGGGAGTTCTAAAAATACTTTTATGAGATGTTCACAGTTTCTAATAAACTTTTCGCATAATTTTCTTATTCCAAAGCTACCATAATAACTTCTGCAATACTCCTCCCATAGAGTTTGTGGTTTGATGAATTCATATTTAATTCGTTGTCTGATTTGATACATTGTATTTCTCTTATCTGCGACTGGCGTAGTCCTTTCTTAACATTGAAGAATCAGGAAGCCAGTTGCTCGTGTTTATTTCCCCGCAGACTTTACGATATTTTGGATGGCTAAGTTTACTTAAATGAATGTCAGTGTAAAGGAAATTTGTAAGCCCGTCACAATGTGATGAATAACACTAGAGGGATTCTTCGGTGTTCAGCATCATGTTATGTAGGGTTTTCGTATATTTTTTAATTCTTAAATCTTTGTACTGGAATATGGATATATATATATATATATATATATATATATATATATATTTTTTTTTTTTTTTTTTTTTTTTTTTTTTTTTTTTTTTTTTTTTTGAACCTCTGCTGATGCATTGCCACCTGTTCCACTTCAACGTAATTACTTTTACGTCGCGCAGTTCAAAATACAGCGCGTATTTAATCGTTTGTGGAAAGTAATCTCTCTCACTGTCGAGACACGAATTGCTGTTACACTTTTAATACTTCGATTCGCTTTAAGCATTTTTTTTTTTTTTTTTTTTTTTTGTTCTGAACTTTACTGCACACACTTCCGACACCAATAAGACTGGTTAACACATATGTACACAGTCGACAGTCCAGGGCTACGCTAAACTACCTGTTCATAGAGTAACAATAGGCTCCACAAACTCCCTGTTGCATAAAGGTAAAGACCGTATTACAATTAAAACGAAATAGTTTGTGCACTGAACAACAAATGTGGCCGCAGAACATTTCTGGGCTAAAACGGAGACCACTTGGGTATCGGATTTTAGAATTGTTTTATATTTATGGTACGTAATGTTCAGAAATTCAATAACAATCAGCCAAAGCCATTCGACGCAACTCTCAAAAATTCTAGAAAAAATCGATTTTGAAGTTTTGCAGGTACATATAAGTATCAATATTAAAATAGTTGCACTATGTGTTGGCGTAGCTCAGGTAGTAGCGTTCTGGACTCTCCTCTATAGGGTTGGTGGTTCGAATCCTGCAGTAACTGATTTTTATTCTTTGTTGTGTTCGAATACCTACACAGTTTTAATACCTAATGGTATTTTTTTATGAAACATGCAGGAAGTTTTGTTTACACGTAATTTTTTGCATTTTATAAAATAACGATGGTTGTATTGGAAAGACTTTTCATAGGTACTTATGGCTTTCCAAGCAGCTAACCCACTCAACCATCGTTTTAGGTGACGACAAACTGTTCAGTTCGTCTACATACACATAAACAAAAACTGACAAAACACATGGTTTAGAAATCCCTAAATGTTTTAGGTAACTGAATTCTAAAACAACGAAAAAATAGCTATTTACAAACTAACCAATCGAAGACCGGTCGTTTAATGAAATATAGAAAATTACGGATAAACAAAACTACGTGCATTTTTCGTAAAAATTACCATTAGGTATTAAAATTGTGTAGGTAATGGAACACAACGAAAAGAATAAAAATATGTATCAGTTACTGCGGGATTCGAACCCCCGAACCTATGATTGAGAGTCTAGAACGCTACCACATGAGCTGCGCCAAAAAATGGTATAACGCGTTTCATTATTTGTACTTATATGTGCCTACAAAACTTCAAAGTCGATTTTCTCGAGAATGTTTGAGAGTTGCGTCGAATGGCTTTGGCTGATAGTTATTTAAGTTCTAAACTTCACGTACCATGAATATCAAAAAATTCTAAAATACGACACCCATATGGTCTCCTTGTAAGACTTTTTATGATTTGAAACCGTTATTGTTCAAATGTTGGTAAATCTATACGACCAAGCTACTGTGGTCATCAGTCTCTAGGATTACGAACTACTTAAACTAATTTAATGACAAACTCACTCTCTCTCTCTCTCTCTCTCTCTCTCTCTCTCTCTCTCTCTCTCTCTCTCTCTCTCTCACACACACACACACAAGAGCACCAAATGCCCGAGGGAGGACTCGAACCTCCAGCGGGAGCAGCTTCGCAATTTTGGCGCATAGAACCGTCCGAATATTCCCGCGGCGATATGTAACACCCAAACAACGTGGCCACCCGCTGGAGAAATGTAGCCTGTATGGTGAAGATGCCATAAATTTAAAGTTGGTTCAATAGATACAGGCGTGTTCTTATCAATATCGTGACGGACGTCCAAGAACCGTTGATACTGATGGAATATTTTCTACTGTTCGAACAACGTTTGAAGACAATCGACGAATATTTTTTATAAATGTACTCGGAATCCAATGGGCACTGGTATGACTCAAATCGAAAACATTTTACAAAAACAATTACGTGTTGGAAAAATATGTTATCGAAGGATGCCACATAACCTGATTCCCGGTGGGAAAGAGTCAAGAAAATTTAAAATTTGACTGCGAGTCTCGTTACCGGCGAGGGGTTTTTACTTCATTGTTATAACACTGGGGGCAAAAGTAGGGTTTTACGCTGTGATCTCAATGGCATCCAGATACCGAATTGTTACTTTTGATGCACGCGTGATTACACGTTATCGGGATGGAAAATGGTATTTTCCGAAACTTTTCAAAAATTTGCTGCAAAAGACACACTTGTTTGCAGGAGACTTTTGAAAAGTTTCGGAAAATACTATTTTCTGTCACTATAACGAGTAATCACGTGTGTATCAAAAGTAACAATTATGTATATGGATGCCACTGAGATAAGCAGTATAACCCCTGGACTTTATAACCGTAACTTGCACTTTTGGTTTCTCTTCGTTTTCAAAAATTAAAAATAAGATTCGTGAAGTCGCTATTTTATCTTCACATGAAGCAGTGGAAGATTAGAAAAACCAGATTACTGAACTGCTCAAGAACAGTAGTTTCAGTTTCGTCGAATCCGAGAAAAGGCTTCATGTTGAAAACGATTGCTTTTAAAAATAATTAAATTATTTTTATCCTTCTAATATCAATCCCTGTTTGATTCTTTCAGAAATATTTCCTTGCCTCCCTCGTAAGGATCGCTAAATTTTTCATAAATTAAAAAAAAAAAATCCTACCTTGCTTCAGCGCGAATGAATTCACCAATAAGAGACGTTCGTCTACGTCGCACTCACATGTCAATCATTCACACAATGCAAGGAAACGCGCCCGAAGTTCCGAGAAACCACGGACAGTGACGAAGATTTCCGAACCCGACGAACGCTACAGAGCAGAGCATGGATGGCAACAACCATTACAACAATTCTACGTGTTTCCAACTTTCACTGCCATTGTTACTGAAGTAGGATTTTAGAGTGATTTTTTGACAAGACGATTGTGAACCATTTACTTTCCCTTGTGTCAACGAACGACTCAACTCCCTCTCTGAGACAACTACCCCTGGGCCCCAACGTCGTTAAAATTAGTGCGTAACTAAATATTGCGATGGAAACAGTTTTGCCGCGGTGGAGTAGCCGAGCGGTCTAAAGCGTCTCGCTGCGGAGCGCGCGGTTGCTCGCCGTGGAGGTTCGAGTCCTCCCTGGGGCATGGGTGTGTGTGTTTGTCCTTAGGTTAGTTTACCTAGGTTTAAGTAGTTTGTAAGCTACGGACTGATGACCACTCAGTTTGGTCCGATAGATTTACAAACATTTGAACATTTGGAAACAATTTTTCTTCTAATACATTCTTAAAATTTTTGGCCTTCTAAAGATCGAATACGATAACACCTTCCTTTTCTCCTTCCTTTCTTTCCGGTACCTTGTCATTCTTATTTATATAAAGAAAACGCACCAGTTACCTGTTTGTAATGCTCAGCATTATCCGTTTCTAGAATTTATTCCCATCTTCAGATGCTTTTTTTACATATTTATATTTATTGTGATGCTTCTATTTGTGGTGTTCTGTTTCTCCTGCCATGTGCCTTAGACGTAATAAGGTATTATACCTTATTCATTGTACAGAATCTCACATATATAGAGAACATCACTACACTGTTCTTGTAAACAAACGTGTTACATAGATCATGTTTACAAGAACAGTGTAGTGTTCTTCTCTATATATGTGAGATTCTGTACAACGAAGGAGTACAATACCTTATTATGTCTAAAGCATATGGCAGGAGAAACAGAACACCACAAATAGAGAGAGCATAATAAATACAAATATGTAAGAAAAAGCATCTGCTGATGGGAATAAATTCTCGAAACGCAGGCTTTCAAAAAACATCGCTATAATGAATGAAATTAAATTTTCATTCTTTTCCTATGCTCTTCTCTCCTTTCATCTATTCATACTGCGCCTTCGTTTTTTCGTGGTAGCATTTGAACCTTTTTACTCTTTATCTATTATTTTCTCTTTCTTTAAGTTATATCTCCGATATTCCAGTTCCCTTGTCAGCTTCTTGATCGACGACATCGACGTTTCTGAATTTCACTCAAATAAGTTTCTTTTTAACTAAATGTTTGTACAGCTTATGGGACTCAACTACGGGGTCATCAGTCCCTAAACTTACAAACTGCTTATGAATTCTGTACAACGAAGGAGTACAATACCTTATTATGTCTAAAGCACATGGCAGGAGAAGCAGAACACCACAAATAGAGAGAGCATAATAAATACAAATATGTAAGAAAAAGCATCTGCTGATGGGAATAAATTCTCGAAACGCAGGCTTTCAAAAAACATCGCTATAATGAATGAAATTAAATTTTCATTCTTTTCCTATGCTCTTCTCTCCTTTCATCTATTCATACTGCGCCTTCGTTTTTTCGTGGTAGCATTTGAACCTTTTTACTCTTTATCTATTATTTTCTCTTTCTTTAAGTTATATCTCCGATATTTCAGTTCCCTTGTCAGCTTCTTGATCGACGACATCGACGTTTCTGAATTTCACTCAAATAAGTTTCTTTTTAACTAAATGTTTGTATAGCTTATGGGACTCAACTACGGGGTCATCAGTCCCTAAACTTACAAACTGCTTATGAACTAGCTAATCCTAAGGACGGCACAAATAACCATGCCCTAGGGGGGATTCGAACCCCCGACCGTAGTGGCCGTTTTTAACTAAATGAAGTAAATTGTTTGTTATATTTATAGTCATTTTTGGGCGTCCATAGAATGCAAATAGCATTACTGCTTTATTTTTATAATGACGAAAGTTAGGTGACATTTAGTTCCGTATGTGTTTAATGAAACCAACAACTAATGTGCCTATGAGATAATTGGTAGTACTTATTCATTGTAACCCTCTTTTTACGTAATGGTGAAGCAGATAATCCCCAGAAAGGAAAACTGGTCATATATAGGATAGCCATATGTTTCAAAATAAACGTTCTCTGCCGGCCGCAGTGGTCGAGCGGTCTGCGGCGCGCCCGTCACAGTGTGCACGGCCCTCCTCGGGCATGGATGTTTGTCTCGTCTTTAGTATAAGCTAGTTCATAAGCAGTTTGTAAGTTTAGGGACTGATGACGCCGCAGTTAAATCCCTTAAGCTTAACAAACATTTGAACATTTGAATTAAACGTTCTCTGTATTCATAACGACGCGCTTCACCAATATCGAGCAACACTATTTGAAATCAACCACGCTAAAATCGATGCCTGTAGTGTCTGTAAATTATTTGATTGTATAGGTTGAATTTTGCATAAAAGAAAACAGTAATCAGCTGCTTTTATTCGTGCTTTTCTACTGTCTGTTGAAGAATCTGTCGGTTGGGATCTGGTAACGGCGCCATATGTGTCAACTAGCTAAACCCGGCGATTCTTCGTTATTATTGATTTGTTGTCTTTTTCTTTCCTTGGTTAAGGAGACCGGTAGCACGAATCGGAAAACCCGGGCTCGACTCCCGATCCAGCACAATTTTCAACTTCGCCATTGAATTCATCAAAGCCCGGTAACGGTCGAGATGTTTGAATATTTCGAACTGTTCCCTGTGTCTCAGTCTGATATGAAATGAATAGAAAAGTAAATGAAAGAGTTCTTGCAAACATAAACGCAACGAAAAAATACATCAGTAAAATCAGTGCCCTGCTTTGGGTTGCTATGATTGTCAAGGATTGAAAGGAAAGAAAGGTTTTCTCGGAAAATGTTTGTTGTGAAACAAGTGGATTAAATGTTTGGTTTGTATTTTTTTCTGTGAAGTTTTTTTACGTTGTTTCCAACTTTTCCATATTGGATCTATCCGTCGGGTCCCCCTCCTCAATTTACTTCCTCGTCTCCGTTCATTTCGCGTGTCTGTCTTTCCCTTCTATTTCTTCTGGCTTTCATCTCCCCCTCCTTCCTCTCTCTCTATTCATCTCCTCTGTGCGTTTCCCTTTCACGCGTCATAAACAATCATAATTAAGAAATTAAAAATTAGCAACTTACTTCAAATGATGTTGTAATGGTGGCAAGTGACAAGAAAATTACTCTTAAGGGGCGCTTAGACGTTAGATATTTATTGCGCAGTACTCCGTGTTAGACAGTAATAATGCTCGTCTGAGGTCGCTACTGACTGTTAGAGCAATATATTGAAGGAGACTGCAGTACATTAAGAAAATTAGCTGTCACTCAATATGTTGCGCAATATATTGTGTCTGTGGTATTTTGCAATAAACAGCAATTACTACAGAGGCAATTCGGTTTCAAAGATTTTTTGAAAGAACTGTGAAAAATAAATGACAGAAGATCAGGACGTGGGCTAGGGGATGCATATTTAATCAGGTGCGGTATTTTGAGAAATGAAATTATTGATTGCCGCACAATAGAAGAAACCGAAGATCTTCATATCATGACAGAAAGTAGAAACGGTTTACATGTAGCAGTTTTCAGAACAGATCAGCTGACAAATGAGCATATAGTCTATCTTTCCCCTTTCAAAAGTTGCCACAATGCGGTCATAAGAACTTAATTATAGGCTTTCAACAGTAAAAGGTAAGGTAAAGGTAAAGCAGTCAACAATCCGAAGATTGGTTTGAACACCACAGTGCTTTACTAGGCATGGTCCTGTTTGGAGGTGGTATGCCGTTGCCTTCCTCCGACCTTCGAACTGACTTACCCAGCCAGTTATAGGGGGACCTACAGTTTAACGTGGGTTCCGAACCACGGTGCTACTCGGTATTTTTCACATGAGCAATACTGCCAGAGGTGAAAGAAGTGGAAAGTGACAGATAAAAATCCGAGGACCTGGCGGGGATCGAACCCGCGACCTTTTGTTTGCAGCAGTTGCTATTGGAGAGGAATACATATGAAACAGCAATTCTACCACTGCATTATTAATTACGCAGTTGATTTGTTTAATTTGAAACTAGCAATGTCGTATCAACCAGGAGAGGGGGCAGCCGTCCCCCACTTAAAACTTTGGAGGAGCAAGACACGGTTTCTGTCCCCCCCCCCCCTCCCACAGTATTTTAGATGCCAACCGTCCTTCAGATTCAAATGTTCAAATGTTTGTAAAGGTTATGGGACTTAACTGCGGGGTCATCAGTCCCTAAACTTACAAACTACTTATGAACTAACAAATACTAAAGACAACACAAACAACCAAGCTCGAGGGGGGATTCGAACCTCGCACATCGTTGCTTAGCGCCTCAATGCGCTCGGCCGGGCCAGCCGTTCTTGCCTTTGACTGAAGCATCTAGTAACAACCACTAGATTCTGACCTCTCCTTTCGTCCTATTCTTCAGACTGTGACTGCTAATAGGGGACGCTCAAGGTCGCTATTACACATAAATGAGACGAAAGCGCGACTTGACGAGACATCCCCCACCCCGCAGCCACTCCATTTTTTTTTTTTTTTTTTTTTTCGTTTAAATCGTACACCTCGGCTAAATGTAAGTTCTATGACTTCGCCCCCTCCCCCTAGACAAAAATCGCCAAGACGAAATCAGTAAATATAGTCGGGCCGAAATACGATGATCCCTGGCTCCGCCTAGTGGGCTGGGAGACCCCCATGTCCGGCCGCGGTGGCCGAGAGGACTGAGGCGATCCAGTCACCCGGTCTGCACGGCCACTACGGTCGTGGGTTCGAATCCCCCCTCGGGCAAGGATATTTGTGCCGTCCTTAGTGTAAGTTAGTTCATAAGTAGTTTGTAAGCTTAGGGACTGATGACCCCGTAGTTAAGTCCCATAAGTTATACAAACATTTGAAAAGACCCCCCCCCCCCCCGGCCACGGAAACTGAATACAGCCATGTTGCCAAGTAGTTAGTTCGCTGCCGGTCAGTGGAGGTGCCGGCCGCGGTGGCCGAGTGGTCTGCGGCGCGCCAGTCACAGTCTGCCCGGCCACTGCACTCTGGGGTTCGAATCCCCCCTCGGGCATGGATGTTTGTGCCGTCTTTAGTATAAGCTAGTTCATAAGTAGTTTGTAAGTATAGGGACTGATGACCCCGTAAAGTCCCATAAGCTCTACAAACATTTGAACATTTTGATTTGACAGTGGAGGTAACGGTCGCTGTTGTGTGACAGAACTGGCAAAAGCGCACAGCGCATGCGCAGAGCAAAGCTCGCGTTTAACTTACTCCAATGGTCTGCGGCCACAGCCGGCGTTCAAAACCGATTGGCTCAAGCACTTCGACCATAGATACTGGTAGACAGGGCACGGCATTGTTTTCATGCCACCAACACCTCTGCAGCTAAACCATTGATTTGCCAACAGTCACGTGGTAGTGTAAACTGTGGTACAGCTTTGCCTAGGGTTATACAGAGCTTTTTGTGAAGGCAAGTAACATTGAATTTCAAATGACGCTATTATTAGTTTAAAATGATGCCATTTCTTGAAAACAGTGGAGTTGTTTATTATATTCGGCTAATGTTCGCCAACAGTCACGTGGTCCTATGTTTGATACACGCCATGTGTATAGCTGCTCTGCTGTTTGTCCGGTCTGTTAGTATCTATGGTCGAAGCTCAAGCACCAGGGATCATCTTATTTCGGCTCGACTTTAGTTTTCCTTGACCCCCCTCTAAAGAAGTAGTTGGTATGCCACTGGTAACTAGATTTTGTGGTTAACGAATTAGTGCTGCAGCGAATGACTACCTAGTCCGTAGAACTGTTTTCTAGAACCTTTTCTTACGTACTTAGCCCCTAGGCGTACAAACTAATTAAACTATGTTAAAGTAACCGAAGGAAAGGACAACACACACACACACACACACACACACACACACACACACACAAAGACACCCATGCCCCAGGGAGGACTCGAACTTCCGATGCCGAGCAACCGCGCGGTCCGCAGTGAGGCATGGGTGTGTGCGTGTGTTTGTTCAAATGTTTGTAGAACTTATGGGACTTAACTACGGGGTCATCAGTCCCTAAGCTTACAAACTACTTATGAACTAGCTAAGACTAAGGACGGCACAAATATCCATGCCCGAGGGGGGATTCGAACCCCCGACCGTAGTGGCCGTGCAGACCGTGACTGGAGCGCCTCAGTCCCCTCGGCCACCCCGGCCGGCGTGTTTGTCCTTAGGTTAGTTTACCTAGGTTTAAGTAGTTTGTAAGCTACGGAATGATGACCACGCAGTTTGGTCCGATAGATTTACAGACATTTGAACATTTTTTCCTTCCTTGTCCCCCTTCCCGCCCCCCTCCTCCTCAAACCATTTCTCTCGCCTCATCAGTCGTTGTGTAATTAATTCCCCAGCTTTCTACCAATCCCTTCCTGTCCCCCCCCCTCTCTCTGTTCTTAGTCAGGACTCCATCTCGGGAGGGGTTTACAACAAATAAACAGAATAACGTAGAATGGCAACAGAAGAAATGTGTTCAAATGTTTGTAAAGCTTATTGGACTTAACTGCGTGATAATCAGTCCCTAAACGTACAAACAACTTATGAACTAACTTATACTAAAGATAGCACAAACATCCATGCCCGAAGGTGGATTCGAACCCCCGACGGGGAAAGACCTCTGCATCTGAGCATAGCGCCTCAATTTGCTTGACCACTCCGCCGCGGCGCAACAGAAGAAAAGGGCACTACTGCAGCATATAACATAAATACACGGAATTTGTCATTCCAAAAAACTATACGCTAAATATAGGGGGTATAAAAGAAATATTTCGCAAAATCTTGAGAATTTTGTGTATTCTAAACAATACAAAAACTATATCCAGAAGATGGGCAAATGATCGAAACACGGGTGGCAAGCCGGCCGCGGTGGCCGAGGGGACTGAGGCGCTCCAGTCATGGTCTGCACGGCCACTACGGTCGGGGGTTCGAATCCCCCCTCGGGCATGGGTATTTGTGCCGTCCTTAGTGTTAGATAGTTAATAAGTAGTTTGTAAGTTTAGGAACTGATGACCCTGTAGATAAGTCCCATAAGCTTTACAAACATAAAAATATTTATTGTATAAAAATCTTCAGCTGTTCAACTACTTTTCTACATAACTTCCGAAATTTTGTAAGCACTTGTCATAACGTGGGACAAGTTTTTGTGTGCCTTCTTCATAGATGGTTGCCGCCTGTGTATTCAACCATGCGGCAAACATGTTCTTTCATCTCATCATCGTTGAACTGTTGACTACCAAGGACAGATTTTAGCATAAGAAGAGATGAAAGGAGTCTTCTGCTACCCTTCACGTTGCCGCCCGACCTCACAAGGCGAATGTGACCAAACAACTCTTACGGGAATTTCACTGGGACGTGTTTGATCATCCTCCGTACAGTCCCGCTCCTAGCGACTTTCTTCTTACACCTAAAATCTGTCCATTGTGGTCAACACTAGAACGATGATGACGAGCTGAAAAAACATGTTACCACATGGTTGAATACACAGGCGGCAACCTTCTACGAAGAAGGCATTCAAAGACGTCTGCCATGCTATGACAAATGCCTACAAAATTTCGGAAGCTATGTAGAAAAGTTGTATATTTTTGTACACTAAATATTTTTTCTGTATCTGTACACGTTTGTTTTATGTAACCAAACGGAACTTACTTTGTGGACATACCTCGTATCAGTGGAGTAACTATGGGGGGGGGGGGGGGGTATAAGGGGGATAGAACCCTCCCTCCCCCCCACAGAATCCGGAAAAAAAAAATTAAGAAGAAGAAAGAAATCGTATAACAGCAATCTGGTAAAGGTAAAGATTGGAAACTTGGGATGTTTTACCATAATCTTTCATTGGATGGGAGTCAATTAGTTTCGTCAACGGGAGTGGTAGATGGTAGTCTGTCTGGAAACTGACTAAAATTTTGCTCGTCAGGCAGATCTATCCCCTCCCCTCCCCCCCCCCCCCCCCCAAGGACAAGTCCTAGTTACGCCACTGTCTCGTATCTGTGGTGAGTCCACGCTTGGCTGTGGCACTATGTAACATGCTCGCCAGTGACGTCGCAGGGTTCCAGTAATTTTGTTTCATTCATAAATTACTTACCAACTGAGATCAATATCCGGTTCTGTTAACCTAGCAGAGTTTATAATAGTCAACAGCCAATGGAAGACGTTCACTGAGTACGCTACTCTAAACTATTGAAGCTATGGTTGGTTTTATAAGTCCCATTACGTCGGTAGAATAAAAAAAAAGATGCTTTTAAACTTCGAGCCGCGCGGGAGTAGCCGAGCGGTGTGGTGCGGCCTTCCGCGACGGGGGTTCGAATCCTCCCTCGGTCATAGATGTTTGTGTTTTCCTTAGATTAGTTTAACTTAGTTTCAGTAGTTTGTAAGCTACGGAATAACCAAGCAGTTACGTCCCATAGAATTACAAACGAACATCAAACTTTGAAAAGAATAGAATCATTCTTAAGCAACCATATGCTCCTGGGAAGATTGTCAGCCGGCCGCGGTGGCCGAGCGGTCTGCGGCGCGCCAGTCACGTTCTGCGTGGCCACTACGGTCGGGGGTTCGAATCCCGTCCTTAGTATTAGCTACTTCATAAGTAGTTTGTAAGTTTAGGGACTGGTGACCCCGTAGATAAGTCCCATAAGCTCTACAAACATTTGAACATTTGAAGATTGTCAGCCTTGGCGATGCTTTCCAATGAAAAAGATTTTCTGATGGGGATCGCAGACTTTAATCAGCGGGTGACTGATGAATGTACATCGAGAAAAATATATATAAAATAAAAAAAGCAGGAGGGCAAACTTTCAGTACAGACGAGATAAAAATAAGTGTGCTTATCACCTATAGCATGTCTCTCATTTCCAGTCTTTTAAGTGACGAATGAGTTTAATTTCGATTAGGAATGTAGCACATTACCTAACGATTATTAATAAATTGTAGCATGCACTCTGCCATGGCAAGAGGCAAGGAGGTGGGAAAAAGAATTTTCTCCCTTTTAAGCGTCTCATATGAAAATGTTACACTGAAATTTATGTGCAACACCTAGCATCAGGTACAACCGCCGTCACCGGTTTCAAGCTTATTAAATGTTTCTTAACAATATAATAATAATGTATGACAAACCGACTACTCTGTCCGAACCATGTCCAATCGTCTCACTGTCCTTAAGAATTTAATTCTGACGTTTTGAATGATTGCCGCTGAAGTTCACAGTAGCGACATTTCTGCAGCAAATACGATAAAAATTGAATATCGTGTTTCACGGATGAACATTCCTTAGCTCCGACATGCGATGACAGCCTTACTGAATAGGAACGCTATTCCAAGAATAGATAACTGGAGAATAAACTGCCCTGTATAACATGCACTCAAAGCAATACAGTAGTCAGCCTCTCTCTCGTATAACTGTTCACGTCATTATCGAATAACAGGCTGTTCCAAATCTAATGATCTTTCTTTGCAATATCTGCGTCTGCGCACAGCATATCTTCGCAGCCAGTGGTCCAGGAACGTTTTTTATAGATGTGCACACAACAAAAACCGTATAAGTGTGTAGCTGTTGAGAGTAGTAATAGTAAGTAAAAGTTTTCATATCTACAACTCTGACGTTAAGTTTCCTATCAAGCAATAAATTATGTCTGGGGCACTCGAACATGATAGGCCTAATTCGGTTTTTGGGTTTAAGCAAAATGGCTAAAATCTCGGGTCAATTGAAGTCTGCGATACGACCCGTCGGCTTTGACCAATGACTTCACATCTCAGTTAAAGACGATAGCTTGTCTACAAGCAGAACATACTTAATAGATTAGGACTTTATGTTTAAAAAGTGATTATAGCTCTCTCTGATGTTTAGGTAGCCTATCGGTTAACAGAGATCTTTCGCGAGTGAGCACCAAAGGCGCAAATTTTTGAACTGTGACTTGTGATCGATGGTACATTCTGTTGTTGTAATCTGTAAATCTTTAATTTACGAAGATAGTAAGTTTATTGAAGGGTGAAGGGTACATATAAGAACCTGTCAATCATGCGTCAGGAACAGTATTAATTATACTGCGAGAGGGACGAGCATTAATAATATTTTCAATGTAACTCTTGAAAAATTGACCATTGGGGCCAACATTATCTCCCAGGATCGACGAGAGACGTAAGATTTTACCGTAAAAAACAATTATAATCGCAGATTATTTATTTTCTACAATGCATAAGTAGCTATTACGATATTATCCCATATGTTTATATTCGTTGATATTGTTTGCTTGCTGGTATATCTACTTAGCGTATCTTGTGAGACATAAATATGACGTCATTGGTCAAAGCCGACAAGTAGTATCGCGGTCTTCAATTAAGCCAGAAAAACGTCGGTGCAGGCTTAGTCTTGAAAATTATCTGTTTTGCTCCTTTACACTTAGAAATCTCCATCGTTTTTATTTGAATACGGGATTGCTACAAAAGTTTACATTAGTAGTTCTCATAATATGCAAAACACAGCTGATTCCTCAAACTGGGGAGCAATAAAAAATGGGGAGCCACAAGGTTCGGTCTTGGGACCTTTGCTGTTCTTAATATATGTTAATGACTTACCATTCTATATTCATGAAGATGCAAAGCTGGTTCTTTTTGCTGATGTTACAAGTATAGTTATCACACCTGACAGACAAGAACTAACTGATGAAATTGTAAACGACGTCTTTCAAAAAACTCATTAAGTGGTTCTCAGCAAATGGTCTATCATTAAATTTTGATAAAACACAGTACATACAGTTCCATACAGTAAATGGAATGATACCATCAATAAATATAGACTTTGGTCAGAAATCTGTAGCAAAGATTTCTTCAAAAATTTTAGGTGTAAGCATTGATGAGGGATTGAACTGGAAAAAAAACCACATTGAAAATCTGTCGAAACGTTTGAGCTTAGCAACTTATGCTATTAGGGTAATTGCAAATTTTGGTGATACACGTCTCAGTAAATTAGCTTACTATGCCTATTTTCATTCTCTGCTTTTGTATGGCATCATTTTCTGAAGTAATTCATCACTGAGTAAAAATAGTATTCATTGCACAAAAATGTGTGATCAGAATAATTGCCGGAGCCCATCCAAGATCATCCTGCAGACACTTATTTAAAGAGCTAGGGATCTGCACAGTAGCTTCTCAGCATATATATTCACTTACGAAATTTGTTATTATCTATCCCACCGAATTCAAAAGCAATAGCAGTGTACATAACTACAACACTAGGAGAAAGAATGATATTCACTATTAAAGGTTAAATCTAGCTTTGGCACAGAAAGGGGTGAGTTATGCTGCCACAAAAGTCTTTGGTCACTTACCAAACAGCATCAAAAGCCTGAGAGACAGCCAACAAGCATTTACAAATAAATTAAAAGAATTTCTGCATGGCAACTCCTTCTATACTATACATGAATTTTTAGATATAAATTAGTAATGCTGAAAAAAAAAATAATACTAAAAAAGTCGTCATGTACTATTTAGTACAAAGTAATTATTTGTAAAGACACCTTTGATTAACCTGACATGTTCCACATCATTACAAAGTGTCGTATCCATGATCTATGAAGCAAGTGCTAATCTAATCTCTCTCTGTCTCTCTCAGTACTGGCCTATGAGTAGTCAGATTCTTGTCTTTAGTTGATGGGGGAAACATTTATATCATTTTGGGGCATTGAAATAAATTCAACAGTGAAGTTGAAAATTTATGCCGGACCGGGGTGCGAACCCGGATTTCTCAATTCTGGTCAGAGGTTTCCTTAACAATTTGGGCTATCCATGCTTGCTTCACGTCCACCACAAAATCTCAACTTACAGCACTCTGATTATAGTTCCCCTGTCAGTAGTCCCTCTTGGTTCCAGCCTACACTGGATTCCCGCAAGCGAACCAGCATATTAATGAGTCTGCATGACATTGTCATTACCTGCTGGGGCATATATGTAATTATTGAAATGTAGTACCGTAATTCCGTAGAAACTCACAGGTCACAATTTCAGAATTTGATCATATTTGGTACATGGATACCTACGTAACTTACAGTAATAGCAAAACTACCAAACATCACTATCCTTCCTCTAACCATTCTCAAGAAAATTGTTTGAAGGCTGAAAAGTGTGTACATAATCATCAGTCGGGTACCAATTTCATTTTCAGAAGGTTGCTGCTTTGTGATGAGTTGACATATAGACCTCAATATTTCATGCATCATATATCTAGAGCACTAAGTTGATATATCTTTTAGATTCTTTATTAAAAATGTAGAAAAACATATTTTTTTCATGCTGCAGTTTAAATTCATTATTTAAAAAAATAATTATGTAAACAGTATAGTGCTAAGTTTTGGTACTGTAATTCTAAAGTCCTAGTTTTAATTATAAAAATGATGAAAAACTTATTGCATTGCACTTAATAGTTCTTACATTCAGGCAAAAAATGATCCCTTCAGGAAAAGAGGTCAAATTGATGAACTTGAATGTCCTGGATGGGTACATAGACAGTTGAACATGAACTTTATGTTTTTGCTGCAATCTTTACATATTTGGTAGCAACCTTAAGTTCAAAGAAAAATATCGTAACTCATTAAACACAGATATCCTAACTCAACTTACTTCATATTTAAACAATTACATAAAAACGAATATTATAGAATGAAACTTTCCTAGTGGGATAAATATGTGTAAAAAAAATTAGATCGAGTAACTTACCCAAAGCACAGGCTCGTTGATAGACAAAAACACAAATAAAAACACACAAACAAACAATCAAGCTTTCACAACTGTTAGCCGCTTCACCAGGAAAAGAGGAAGGAAGGAGGAGGAAAAGGTAAGGATGTGGGTTTTAAGGGAAAATGCCAGGAGTGTAAGGACTTACCTTAGGGGAATAAAGGAAAGGTAAAGGTAAGTCCTTCCACTCCCGGAATTGGAATGACTCGTCATCCACTCCCTTAAAACCTGCATCCTTCCCTTTTTCCCCTCCTTCCTTTCTCTTTTCCTGATGAAGTGGCCAACGGTTGCGAAAGCTTGATTGTTTGTTTGTGTGTGTTTTTATTAGTGTTTTTGTGTCTATCAACGAGCCTGTGCTTTGGGTAAGATACTCAATCTCTATTATTTATACAATAACATAAAAATGTATGTTTGGCTATTTTTCATATACAGCCCTACTGGGTATTAAAAAGTTATAACCATGGGTATTCTTTGAAACTATGTTCTTAAACAATGAGTGTTGGAACTTAACATAGTGACAACTATTTATTCACAACTGATAAAAAAAGCGTTACATGTTTGCACTTGTTTACTGTCCTTCAAAATAGTCACCAGTGTTGTGTAGAACCCGTTGCCAGTGATGCGGAAGGCATAGTATACCGTTATCTGAGCCTGTTCTGTTGATGGTGTGAAGGAGCGGTCTACTGCCTTTCGAATCTCTGGAACAGTTCTGAAGCAAATGCCACAAAGTGGTTCCTTCATTTTTGGAATTAAATCAAAGTCGCAAAGGATTACATCTGGGGAATATGGTACAGTACATCCCAGTCCCAGTCCCAGCCACAGCTTGTGCTATATGTGACCACAGATTGTTGAGCAAAATGATGTGTGGGTTGCACAGAAAGTGCTGCCGCTTCTTTTACAAAGCTGGTTGCAGGTGATGCTCCAAAAATGAACAGTAATACTGTGCACTGACAGTCTGCCAAGCAGGAACGTAATGACTTAGGGTAAAACCATCACAATCATACATGAAAATCACCCCAACTTTCACTATACTGGGGCTCCGACACACTTGAAGACCTTGATGACACTCTCTTGCTGTATGACCTCTGGCACATTCAATATTGATCCACATTCAATATTGATCCACATTCAATATATTGATCACAAGTGACTGTGTTGTTCTGGATTGTGTGCATGCCGGTGACATAGGACAGGCAAGTCCATTTGCTCAGACATAAAGTAGGAATGTCAACAATGTGTGCTATCAGCAACAATAGAAGATTCCATTTCATAATGTCTCCACAGAAGTATTGCCACTATTAAGTTCCAACCCTCGTATATATGGTTGACCTGAATGTTCATTGTAGGCATCAGCTTGGGTGCACAAATGCTGCAATATTTATCCTTATTCTACAACTGTAGGCCTACAGTAAAATGACAAGACCATGAAATAAAATTTAAATTGGAAGCAATAATGAAATTCATAATAAATTCACATATATTTAACCTGTACAAATATATAACACAGAAATACTTTGAAAAGAACAGTCACACTAGCAAATCTGAATATAGAAAAATAAACTCTTACACTTTGATATAACCTTATATTTTCTAATATACTGATCTGAAAACAAAAACCGGTTACCTAGATGTGATAGACAAGGTCTTTTCATAACCCTTAGTCTAGTTTATATAACTGTGCACTGTGGCTTTGTAATGATGGGGCATTGACCATGACTATAATACTGGACAACGGGATCCAAACTACATCTTTCCTACGGGGCCATTTTAATAATTGTGACTCAGCAGGAGACATGCAGATAATTTCAACATCTTTAAATTCATGTAATACCTGGGAAATGTGTTCCATGCACCAGTTTTCATCATATTTGAAAGCCACATACTGCCCCACTTGCAGCTCTTCAAATGAAAAATTTTCAAGGGTGCCCACAGCAATAGAGTGTTCCTATTTGCATCTGTTGAAAGCCTCTTCATTATAATGGTGTTAACAGCACTTATTAGAAATGCATAGTGTGACTGTGTTCCTGGAACTATCTTTACTGTACTATATCTGTCTTCCAAGCCTTCATATGACTTGATATCTTGTGAAGCCACCAAGAACATTAATGCCCTGTATTTTGTTGAGTGACTAGGTATACAGGTTTTCTTGTGCCAATATGTAATTGGATGGAGATGTAGCCTACATGCTGGCTCTTCTGGTTAGGCATTTTACAGTCCCTCCAATACCATCACAGGGGCTCTTTCCATGGAGGGTAGTAAAAAATTAATATTCTGCTTCACTAGAAAAATCTTCTTGATGCTAAGTTAAGTTTGTGAGGTTCTTGTAATTTTATATATGGCAAAGCAGCACCATCACTGAACTATTTATTTTTTAAATCTGCCCATCTGCAAACTGGAATTTGATTTTATTGACCAATTGGCTTAGAAAAATGTGTATGGCTGTGGTATTTAGCTACAGGTGATCAGATATGCAGCACATAGAGATTTTACTGATTCATTGCATTTGTAATATACAAACAAATGGATGTAGGATTGACTGAGAATTATCCCACTGACACCCGTGCACTTCATTGTGTACCAAGAAACTGTAGTTTCATACAAAGACTAAAATAACTAGAATTTCAAAATGTGCAAACTTTACCTTGCAGCTGCATATCATCAACCCTCTTGTATAGAGTTCTGCAGAAGTCACTTACTGACAGCTGGAGTGTAACTATGGTGGTACTGTCTGTACATGCATACACTTTTCTGGCTGCATGTACCATGTGCTCTGTTACTCCTATCGGATTTAGAGGGGTTGTAGCCCCAGAGAAACCACCAAGTAAAAAAGAGACACACTTTCTTACAACTCTGTGAACAAACACAGAGTGATTACAAATTG
Source organism: Locusta migratoria (assembly GCA_026315105.1). NCBI lineage: Eukaryota > Metazoa > Arthropoda > Insecta > Orthoptera > Acrididae > Locusta > Locusta migratoria. The sequence goes on along the minus strand of CM048753.1, from coordinate 59,783,821 downwards.
GCATGGCAGTCAAGACCCACCATGCCCAAGAGTCTTAGTGATAGATATTACACTCCAAAGGAGGTGGTCAATAGTTTGTTGGCTATTGCTGCCACAAAGCCTGCTCCCCACCCCCTCTCGCAGTATGAGTACTCCTCTTGAAACGAGGAGGGGACGAGGTGACAGAGTCAACATTGTAGACCTCAGCATCTGGACTATGGTGAGCTCCACCGTATCATCAGACAGGCTTGACAGAGCATGTAGGCGGCAAGTGGTGGGGCTGAAGACTGAGAAGTCCGCCAAGTGATGCAGGGGTCGTACTTGACGATCCAGGGGCTGGGTGTGCAGAAGACCAGAGCAGGATGATGACACGCACTACTACACATGAAGGGAGGAGGAATGCATCTGAGGCATCTGCATCCACTGAAAAAGGGAGGGGGATGAAACACTTGAGAAAGTTCACTCTGTGTTTGGTGAGGAGGTGGGGAACCACTTGAGGCCATGCAAAATATGTACAGTTAGCCTTACAGAAAGAGAATTCATATGTAAATGACAAGGGGAGGGAGGAACAGGGAACTGGAACTCTGCTACTGGGGCAGAGGGGAAGGGAAAGGTGCTGGAAGCCACAAAAGGAAGAGGATGGAGATGTCGTGAAGCCCTCAAATCGAGAGGAAGAGGAAGACAGCAAATTGTTCAAGCTGAAAATAGGAGAAGGGAAGGCCTTGTGTAAAGTGAGTAGGAAGGAAGGGGGGAGGGGGGTGGACCTCGTCCTGAGGAAGTAAGGCAGGCTTGACATGAGCTGATTTGATGCAATTAATTGAAACTGTGAAAGGTTTGCTGTTGATTAGAAGGTATTTGGCAATTTATTGAGGATCTGAAATGGGCCAGAATATGGAGGGCTAAGAAGGTGGGTGCACTGTGTCATTGCATAGCACATGATGAAGTCACAGTTGTCCAGCTCCTGCAGGATGCAGACGTAAGAAGGAGAGTGACTTGCTGGAGGGGGGGGGGGGGGAGGAGGATTAATATTTTCACAATGGAGATGGACCCTGTCGATGAGGGTGTGCAGGTCACTTGGATCTGAAAACACTTTCCCAGCACTAAATATTTAGCTACAGTTCAGCAAATACAATCATAACCATGTGATTGAGAATCTTTAAAACAATAACAAGTATGTTTGTTGGGCATTTTTCACAAATAGTGCCAAATTATTATTATTATTATTATTATTATTATTATTATTATTTTGTCCTTCATCTTCTTCCTTTTCTTTTCCAAATGTGTTATTTATGTTGTCTCCATAGTCACATCTGTAGCTCATATTGCATGCACAAAAAATTATGTTACTGGAACAATTGTCCAACATCAGACCATGACAGTTTGGGGTAAGAACACCTAACTGTTTTATAACCCACTTAAGATGCCTTGAAGTAAAAGATGAAATGCTTATGGATAAATAAGTAAAACACAACAAGAGAATGGTGTTTTTATTTCCAAAAATGATTAAATGTGTTCATCACCACTACCATCACCACCTCAGTTCAGTCCTGCAATTCATATACACTATCTACATACTTCATACAATTCCTCTCAACTGTCCCAGTACGGTATTAAAGCAATTTAATTAATTGTTGCTTTGATCTGAATGGAGTGTACCATTTGCATGATCATTATTTTTTCTACTGTGCAAGTAAAGCACATGTTAATTTATTTCTCTCTATGTGGTAGTGGACTATAGTTGAAATTCATATATTTTTAGCAGGAACAACATAAAACATGCACTTCTGTAAGAATCCATCCAGATTGTATTGAAAAATTATAAAAATTGCATTGCCACAAATATTTTCTGACTGTTTCCATGAAGAAGATTAGTTTCAAAACCAGACACAGCTGTTGAAATTGTACTGCTTCTGATCGTCATTAATTTTACATAGATGTTTATAAATATTCCCTAAGACCTGGAATAGAATATAGATCAAGTTATTATTCACCATAAAGAGGCTCACTGAGCTGCTGGCAGGCACAAAAAACAAAGTATCACATTCACACAACTTAAGTTTTGGTTTCCTCAGAAGAAGAAACACATACATTCACACAATCACTCACACAACTATACACACACAACCACCATGTATGGCCACTCTAGCGCCACAAGCATCAGACTGTCTAGATTCTTGTGGCACTGGAGTGGCTGGATATGGTGGTTTTGTGTGTATAGTTGTCTGAGTGATTCTGTGAATGTATATGTGTTTCTTTTTCTGATGAAGGTCATGACTGAAAATTTAAGTTGTATGAATTTGATACTCTGTTTTATGCACCTGTCAGCAACTCAGTGAGCCTCTTTAAGGTGAGTTGTTATCTATTCTCCACTGTTGACATTCCAATCAGATTTTCCATTGTTAAAATTTTGCCAAATTATTACTCCATACACATACTCAGCATTTCCTCATTAACTTGCCTTGTTTGTAGTATAATTCATTAGAGTAGTCATGAAGGACGTTTATTTTTCTCAGTAATGTAGATAAATGTTAGGAAGATAATTTTGCTAATCTCTTATTTATTGTTGTATCTAGGCTGAAATTTTCCCGAAACTGAAATGAAGAATAGCACTAAATAGTGCATTGCTCAATGTCGTTTTGGTTTGTTTATGTTTCAGGTGCAAGGCCTGACCATACATATAGCATGCACTGGTCAAAACAATACACTTCCAATCAGAATAAAAGATGTATGTGTAAATGTAATTGCTACACCTGTATTAAAGTACGATCGAGGTGAGTCGCCCAGAATATCTCTCAAATAATCAAATGTATCTCTAGATGATCAATCACCAAAGTAAAAAAACAGTTTTACCATATTGCAAAATATCATGTTGGACCAGAATCTCTGAAATGCTATGCCAAAATATTTTATTACAATTAAATGCAAATCAAAAAAGCATAATGATGTTCTAAATCTCATATAATAATTTCAACCATTCACTAAAGCTAATTAGAGAGTTTGTTAGCTATATGAAACCACTGTACTTCATTAATATATTTATTATAAAGATTGCCATAGGAATTGTGTTCATGCTAACATATTCCAACCCAAACCCAGACTAACATATATAAGGGCAAATCTTGATCTTCTGTGCTTCAAGTTTATTCCAGCTTTTTTATTTGGTATGTAACCACTGCAAGCTCTCATCATGAATTAATTATCATGGATGACTTAAAAAAAAAGATTGTATGAAGGTCAGTGACTGTGACAAACAATTAAAATTAATTATACGGCTGAAGCAGAAAATGCTTGACTGGTAATGATCAAGAGGAAAAAATGGTCACCTGTTAGCAAGTATTTGTGTGATCTATGCAGTTTCATGATTATTTTTCAACATAGACAAATGTACAACTTCAACCAAGTTCAAAATAATGTTCATGGAACTGCTCTGAAGCATACAAGTTGTATTACAGATTTTCACATGTGCCAGTTAGCACTTCTGTCTTTCTTGTCTGTCCCTGTAGAAACAAATGTTATCTTTTGTGATAATTTTGCCTTCATTAGATTATTAATTTTAAGATTTCCTTTATTTTTTATTTTATTACATCAGTAATTATCTTATGTATGAGCATGAACTGTATGTGTTTGACTTCCAACTAGTATTTATCAACATCAAATAAATTCATTTCCCAGATACAGAGGTAGTCTCAACATCAATTATATTCAATTACTTGCCGTGTAATGAATATAATACATTATTTAAGCCACCATATGTTTTAGCAATGTACATGAAACTTGACTGTTACTGAGTATGTGATCCTTTCTTATGAAGACTGTGTGTGAATGTCTTATCTTATTTTCCTGTATGAAATTCAGTGATTATCTTAGTAATGAGTTGCTACCTATCCTCATTCTATCATTTAGTTCCAATCTGGACTTTCCTTTGTTAAAAAAAAAGTAAAAGGGGTGACCAGTACTTAGCTCAGTACAATCAATAGTCACGCTAAAAATCCAAGAAATACTAATCACAGCTTTCAGAAGTTTTTTAAATTTTTTTTTTTTTTATCTTTCCCCCTTTATCGTGGAGGAGAGAGAGGCTGGGAAAGAAGGTACGCATATATGGAGGAAACAGTATCAGGCATAAGTTGAAGATATTGTATACTTACTGTGCCAGCTTCAAAGCAATGAAGATAGATTAATAAAAAAGGGGGAATATGCGAGATAAGAATAATACTAACAAGGGAAAGGGAAGCTCTCTGTCCCACCTCCCCCCTTTCCTAGATTTAGTGCTAAGATAGCTCATGTAAAACTGAATGTAGGTCAGGCATGAAAACGGGAAGAAGGTGTAAAAATTGAAACAACCAATGCTCCCAGCTAAAGATGTGCAAAATTGAGAGAATTGACAAAGTTGAGGAATCTTTGTTATTCATTTTAAATTTTTTTCTTTCATAAGATTATGAATTTCCATCCAGCCATTGACTTGTCTGTTTGTTGTATTCAGTTTTGTGTCTGTCATTTTGTAATGTCCATTTGCAACAGCAAAATGCAAGGAAGGGATGTATAATTTTTACTATACAAGTTATGACTCCTCCATTCTATTTTGGAGCTTATTGTAATGTAGTTCAAAACTGGAAATTTGTTGTGCATCTTCATGTTATCATGCCACAATGACTGTTCAAATATCTGGTGTGCAGCCCCTTAAAGTTTACTTCTTCTAATATTTCAGTTGGGTACTGTCCAGCCACCTTCAGAAAGAGTTGTAGACTTATGCACAAGCATGCACTTCATACTCATAAAACCACGGGCCACGCTACTGTGCACCCCACCAAAGACAACAGCACTTTTAGGTTCCATCAAGGATGATTTGATGCTTCACAAGGCTGGGATTTACAAGACACCCTGTGAATGTGACCTTTCATACATAGGCCAGATGATGCATACAGTCCATGAAAGATGCATGGAATCCGATGGTACACCCGTCTTTTACAACCCCAATAAATCAGTGGTGGCAGACTACAGTACTGATACTGGGGCACCATGAGTGTAGGCATATTTGGAGGGGGGGGGGGTGTCTGGGTTTCAAACCCCTACCAAAATGAAAATGATGACAAGTCTAATAAACAATGGTATCATTCTGTATGAGGATAGAGCCTGCCTACATTTGGACAAGGTTGGAAAGCTGTTACACATTCTATAATCCTATTCACTCCTTATGAAAACATTTGTGCATGGAGGAATGTATTATCAGTTATGGTGATTATTACTGAATAATGGGCAATTTACTTAGTTTTTTTTTTTTCTCCATGCATCTTCTTCTAATTCTCTGCTTCCTATAATTGAGTGTGACTTGCCTGCCTTCCATTCGATAAGAACAATACCTTGCTCAAGTTACACATGGTAAATTATGGAGGACTAAATCCAGTGGAGATTCTGCATAGAAACTGTCAATGACTCTATTTGATTTAGAGGCGTTGTGGTCCCAGTAACACCAAATACTTTGTTGATTATACTTTATTCTATTTGATTAATGAAGGAAATTCTCCTCAAAAATGATAAATTATTTTTCAACAGAGATAGATTGGCTGGCCAGTACATACCTTTGTGCTTTACCGCTAATAGTGACACAAATGAAGAAGAAGAAAAAGGACAAGCTTTTGGAACACAGTTCCTTCTTCAGGTGGGAGAGAAGGGAAGAAAAAAGGTTGGGAATAGAGGGGGAAGGTAATTCATGGCCTAGGTCATGAGCATCATGTTTAAGGATTGGGAAGAACAGATATTCTTCAAATCCTGAGCACTGTATGCCATATTCGGTGTAACAAAGCCCGAGTCCATTGTGAGGCCATGTCCACTGTTATGATGGTTCAAAGCAAAAGGATCCTGCAAATATTGCCAGGCCAGTTGCAAAGGCATTGAAATGAAGGCGTTTGATGAATCATGCAGTGGACGCGAGTTTATGAACTGTTGCAAGGCCAGAATGTGGCTCAGAATAGGAGACCGTTAGTCCATGACTTGCATAAACAAGGAAAAACCAGAGCAGGCAGCATGAAATATTCTGCAAACACATGCTTGGCAGTAGAATAATGGAGTCTGGATCACCACTGTGAAATTTAGAGGGGTTTTTGGCCCCAGTAAAACACCAAATACTTTGTTGACTAAACTTTATTCTATCTCAAGAAAAGTACAAAAACATACTGAGTTATGTTAACATGGTGACCAATAAGCTGCTCACCAAAGAAGTTTATAAAGATATGAGATCTTTCTGTTAGCTATCACTGCCACGACCCTGTTGAGCCCTGAGGCTTCATATGTTTTAGAGATTTGAGATATTTTTCAACATGACTGTCAATAATCACAATGTGAGTACTATATTACAATGTTGGTAAGCAATACTTCTTGCTGTTCCTATGTAAATGAATCAGACTATGTGTACACTTATTTTTTGCCATGGACAGCTTATGTGTATCTCAAAAATTTGAGTTAGGTTGTGTTTCTTTTATAATATTTCAGAAATTATCGAAAAGCTGGCGTTTGTGGGGAGGATCCATATGGCACAGGCTGTGTAGCAGTCACTTCAGTGACTCTTCAATGACATTAGCCTCACTTCAATGACTGCTACACAGTCTGTGCCATAAAGAAATTATTGAAAGCTGATTGCCATTCGTGTTACAGTCTACATTTGACTATCTTCATGATATGATTTGCCTTGTTCCTATTTTGGAGAATAGTTAGATTCACAAGTTTACTAATTTAATTTCTATACCACAGAGACACTCTAGTATACAGTCCTTTGGAATCAAATACAATATAATATAGCCTAATATATACAGTATTAGTACCATTTGCAGTTCTAATAAAAGTACATTACAATGACCATTCATTGGAAACCTATCCCAAAATCATATCCTTGCTATGCCTATGCTGGGCAGTCAATTATGTACAAAAACATCAAAATTTTAGCCTCATCTTCATCTTTCTGGAACTCGGTGATGAATGAAGCAATTGAAATTTGTTGAGGATGAATTTAATTGACAGACAGTAGCTGCTGCTTAGATAAATCTTGAAATCTGGAGATTTCTTCATTAAATTTTCAAAGACATCACCACTGCACAGCTCATAATACATGGATACCTTCATGACAATCAACTGTGCAGCCATAGACATAATTCATATGTGTACTTGCTTGCCATTGGCAAACATCTTTTGTGCAAGTGTACCTGTGGCCGCATGCACACTAGCGTGGTTTGTGGGTTTATAAGGACAATTCAGTGTCCATACAGACAGTTCATAATTTTGTTAAAACTTTGGAACATGAAGGAGATTTGAACATGGCTCTCCCAATCTTCACAGCCCAATCCTGTGACAATGTAACCATGACGTCTTGGCCTTAGCGCTTTCCTTAATGTTGCAAAACTTCAGTTTTTACCATTAACAGTTTTTATTATTCTTCTGTTTTCAGTACACCTTCTTCCTGTTTATGCTGTAACTCACCAGTTGCCAACTTACTGGAGACAACACAGGAGACTGGAAATCCACACAAGTTTTTGAATTTACTAATATTACAGCTGCACCTATATCCACTTGCATAGTAGATTATTATTAAACACTTTCACACCTGTAAAGATATTATTTAAGCAGTGTTAGACAATGATGTCCATATTCACGTCAATATCCATATCAATAGAAGTCAGCTTTTTTTCCCTGATGCATACTGCCCAATGCTTCAGACATGCAGATCACTTACCTCTCATGATGTACTAAACACTTTGGACAAGAAATAAGGGATCATTTGGGCCGTTGTTGCTATTGTTGTGTACACTACTGTCTTATTCAGTTCAGAGGTCAAGTTTGAATTACGCCAGTTCTTTCTCCTCATGGAAACTAGCTGATGCACTACCCTGTCAGGGGCTACATCAAACCAAGCCAAGTCCAGATCTGATCACCTTACTGTATGCAAAACTTTCAAATCATGGCAATACTCAAAACTTCTGATGGGGTCAGATTTTCAAACTGAAGGGCACAGTGTCATACTTCCTTATCAGGACCAACCTGATAATAGCATTGGATAACATAGAATTGAAGTAGGACACTTGATCAGGGTCTATAAAAAAATAATTTTACAGCTGAGGCTGTGTAGTTTGGTCCTGTAAGTCTGATGTGGTTGTTTGTGACAGCAGTAGAATTTAACATTTGTCACAATGATGTGTGTGTTTATGATAATACACAGACAAGAAATTTCACATTTCTGTGAAAGAAGACACTGGTTCCTGCAGACAGGCTAACTAACACAGTAATTGGTACAGACATGGAGAAATCAAAGGTAAAAATAGACTTGCACTAATGTTCATCAATAACACCAAAGGCTAGGAAACATTGACAGAGATTAGATTAGATTAGATTAGTTATGTGTTCCGTAGATCCATGTTGAGGGGATCCTCGTGGATGTGGAACATGTCAAGAAACAAAATTTACAAGTTGAATAATAGATAATACTAATAATATAAATACAGATACATACACTTATAATATAAATACAGATACATAAATTTTTAAGGTTTTTTCCTCTCTTTTTTTCTGGTGATATAATGATACTAATATAGTATGAGTGCATGCATCATTTGGTACAATTTAGAAATTCACTAATGGAGTAGAAGGAGTTGGCCACTAGAAAGTCTTTTAGGTTCCTCTTAAACTGATCTTTATTTGCAGCTAAATTTTTTATACTTGATGGTAAATTATTGAAAATGTGTGTTCCTGAGTAGTGGACCCCTTTTTGAACTAAAGTAAGTGCTTTTAAGTCCTTGTGTAGATCATTTTTATTCCTAGTATTGTATGTATGAACTGAGCTGTTTGTTGGGAAAAGGGATATATTATTTATGACAAATTTTATTAAGAGACATCTGGTTCCTACAGAGAGGCTAACTAACACAGTAATTGGTACAGACATGGAGAAATCAAAGGTAAAAATATACTTGCACTAATATTCATCAGTAACACCAAAGGCTCATTGACAGAGACATCTTTCATAGGCATCCCAGTCCTCGGTAGGTTCATCATAAGGTAAGAAAGGCGGTGAAGAGGGCTTAGAACTCCTACTAGACAATGTTGCAAACAAGCTGTCGAAGGCAGCTGTGAAATAGTTTTGCTGCGATAAAAGCCTGATGTATACTTGTTGTTGCTCTGAATACTCGAAAAAGCACCCGTGGATTTCAAACACACGTAGACAAAAAGTGTTGTAACTTTCACTTAACACAATGAAGCTTGAGCACATTATTCCTTGTTAGATGGCTTATCACTGACTGTTGTAACGGACCATGCTAGTTGTAATTGCTGCAATACTGTGGTTGCACTGAGATCATCGATACGCTACATGTGATGCCTCTATGGACACTGATTCAAACTATGCTTAGTGGCTTGCTTGAATTTACCGTGTGGCCTGCTATAACAGTTTACATCTGTGTTCTGTTTTAAACAGCCTATCCACTGGGCCATCTTACCGCTAAATGTGAAGAGAGTGCGGTGAGGAGTAAGAAGTGAAAGATGGAAGAGGAAAAACAAGCAAAGTTGTGTGTTGTGGCCCTAGATGGGTCAACCAAGCCTGACTGACTGCCACATTATCCTCTGCCAGTGGAGACATTGCATGTGGTGTGGGGGAGCATGTAGACAGCAAACTGTTCTTCCAGTTATTGTTAGCTTTCTTGACTTGGAACTGCTGCTGCTCAGTCACGTAACTCCTCAGTTAGCCCCACAAGGCTGAGTGCACCCAGTTCCAGTCCATTTACCAATGAAAACTCTTTGGCTGAGCTGGGAATCGAATTGGGATCATCCACATGGCAGTCAGCTACCTCAGCTATGGATGGGTACAAAGATGATACATATAAGATGATGATGGTGATGACAATGATGACGCTGTGAGGACAGACTGTGAAAAGTGATGAGATAGCTCAGATGGTAGAGCCCTTTCCAACAAAAGCAAAGGTCCCAGGTGTGATTCTGACACACAGTTTCAATACACCACAAAGTTTTATATCAGTGCACACCCTGCTGCAAAGTGAAAATATCATTCTGGATAAGATGATAATACTAACAAGTAACACTACCCAAATACCAATTGCTGTTTCCCGTACACTCTGAATATGTTGTCTAGGTCAACATTTTGGACCCTATATGCCCATATATTTGTTAAAGCAGTGAAAACGCTCCTGGAAAAATGGCATTTGTTACCCTTTTGAGCACATAGTCGAAACAGGAGAGGATACGACAAAAATCTTAAAACACATTTTTCATGGTTTCTGCTGTATTTTACAATGTGGAAAATCATATTTAAATATTTTAATATATTTTGTAATCGCTCCTCATCTCACAATTTTTGAAACAGAAAATTCTTTTATGTGTAATAAATCTAATAGTATACGAAGATTATAGAAGAAATTCTTAGCAGGAAAAATATACATAAGAAGTAGATGAAGTTTAGTTACCAGGCGAAGGAGCACATGTAGTGACAGTAACATAAATAAAACACACATACACATAAACGCAAGCTTTCACAACCATTTGTTGCTTCTTGAAGCAAAGAGCAAGGAAGGACAGGGAAAAGGAAAGGATGCGGGTTCCAAGGAGCGACTGAGGAGTCATTCCAATCCCGGGAGAGGAAAGACTTACCTTTGGGGAAAAAGGATAGGTAAACAAACACCCACACCCACCCACCCACACACACACACACACACACACACACACACACACACACACACACACACATATACACGCACACACACACACACAAAGGCAGACATATGCAAAATGCATGCTCATGCACATTTTGCATTGTCTGCCTTTGTGTGTGTTTTATTTATGTTACTGTCACTACCTATGCTCCTTCGCCTGGTAAGTAAATTTCATCTACTTTTTATATAAATCTAATAGTATATTTATCAAAAAATTTAACCATATATGATAAAGTTACAACCCAAAGTCACTGTAGTCAGATGTAATTTTGGAAATACCCGATACTGTTACAAGCATTCTCTGTCTGTATGATGTAGATCCTACGTGGTGATAGTGGTGTTTGCAGTTTCACAGTGCATCCATAAAATATGGGCTCCTGAAGGATTTAACTGAAGCAATAAGGTCTCACACTTTGGCACGTCTGGGAGTAACTAATAGGGAGGACTTAAATAACTGGATCTACAACAGTTGTTAATTTTAAACTTTTTTATTTGTGTGCACTACCCGAGTTTTGAGACCTATATCTCATCATCTGTTGCATCTGAAAATTACAATGAAATAAAATAGTAACATCTGTCATGTAATGAAATGTCTACCCTACATATTTACTAAAATAATTCAGGACATAGGGAGTATACACACTTAGTGAGTCTGAAAAACTGTTCCATGTAGAAACAGATTAAAATAGTGAGTCTCTGGTACACGCAACAAGTCAGGAGGCACTGTAGGCCACTTGGGTGCGACATAGCCACTCAAAAGGCAGGAGATGCATCTAAAACAATAAGACCATTATTAAGAAATGGAATATCAAAAAGATAGAAAATTGGTGCTGTTAAGGATAGAAAAGTGTCTGTATATTCCATCCACCTAACCATACTGAACCAAAAATGTGAGCCCCATGTAGAAGTGCAACTTTCCGAACCACCCAAACACCGCATCAGCCCTTCAACAGCCAGTTAGCAGTTGAACCGTATCTGTTAGTAAGTTTATCCCACATTGCTTTGAAAGCTAATAGTTACCACATGGCATGCTACCTTCCAGTTTTGTATTTCTTGCTCAAGTTTAATTACTTACTTGGTAAGTTCATCATGTTTTTATTTCTTTTTTTTTTCCTTCTACTCACAGAGAACTACAAATGCCAGGGATGGATAAGGCAACACAAACTGAAAGTTTGCCTTATGAGAATTATTTGGAGGACTGGAGAGAACCAGAAGATGATGAAAATGAAATAGAAACTGAAGAGCACAAGGTATGTGTCACGCCTGATGTAGCCTCACAAATGGATTTAAAGGAAAAGGATGAATATTGGGTTTGTATAAAATTAGATTCTGACATTAATCTGTGTTTAACATTCCTCACTGATTTATTAATATATCCACATTTTTCTGCAATAGGACAACACACAAGGATTTCACTTTAAATGTGAGAATGAAATAGTTCCACAGGACAGCTGTATGCCAGAGAAAAAGTATGTGAGTCAGGTTAGTAACATATTGTATTTACCACATTTATAACATCAACTTCACCAGTATCAAACTATCAAAATTACTCAAAAAATATATTATAAATTAGTGAAGAACTGTTGTATTTATGGATCAGTGCTGCAAATAAGTTAAAAATAACTCTAGAGACATTCAGGAAGACTTCTCCTTATCTCTAAAGATCAAAAATTTCAGAATGTATCTCTCAGGATCTTTATTTCTCAATCATAGCTGTTTTCCGACTTGGCACAAAGTCAGCTTCGTTATAAGTAGTTCAAGGGGTTCAGTTCTAGTTCCCCTTGTCCTTACCCTTGGGAGAAAATATGTATTATTATGTACTTATGTATAAAAAATAGAAATCTGATAACTTACCCAAAGCATAGGCTCATCGACAGATACAAACACACATACAATCTTTTGCAACTGTTGGTCGCTTCTTCAGGAAAAGAGGAATGAAGATGAAGGAGGGGAGAAAGGGAAGGATACGGATTCTAAGGAAGTGGAAAAGGAGTTATTCCAATCCCAAGAGTGGAAGAACTTACCTTAAGGGGAAAAAAGGGAAGGTAAACAAGCGCACACACACATACAAATGCAAACACAACTAGGTAGACGTTTGTAGAAAGCTTTTTACAAATGTCTAACCTGTTGTGTTTGCATGTGTATGTGTGTGGGTGGATGTAAGCTTGTTTACCTTTCCTTTTTTCCCCTAAGGTAAGTCCTTCCACTCCTGGGATTGGAATGACTACTTTTACACTTCCTTAAAAACCATATCCTTCCCTTTCTCCCCTCCTTCCTTCCTCTTTTCCTGAAGAAGCTACCAGCAGTGGTGAAAGCTTGTATACGTGTTTGTGTGTGATTTTATTTGCGTCTGTCGATGGGCCTGTGCCCAATTTCTATTTTTTATACATATTTATCCTACCAGGAAAGTTTCCTTCTATAATATTTATTACATACATGGTAGTATACACATGAGGAAGTGTGAATGTTTTCTAAAATTTTGTGAATCATGTAATTGTGGTGATACTTGGGTACCAGCCTAGTATCTGCCGATTGGAATTTGAGAAACTGTCTAAAAACTACAACCAGGGTTATGGTTTGCCAGTACATAACCCATCATTAATTTGCCAGGAGTATTCAATTTTGGGATTGTACACTTCACCATCCCATTAAGTGGTGCTTTAAACCTCACGAATAACTGGGTGAATTAACATATTTCCTCAGGATGTTGAATGTAAAATTGTATGCTCATTCAATTTACCACAAGCCTCTAGTATCATGATATCACGCATGGCTTGATATGAATAGTGAGAACACTAATTTGTATGTGTTATGTCTGTAACAGCCAAATTTTTCTTTTGAATAGCACTTTTGTGTCTATATTTCATATCCATATTGGTCAAACTTTTCTTATTATGGATTTACACATGAAATGATATGACTACTTCAGTGGATCCTAACTGGCCATACAATTAAATATGCTGCAAAAGAGGTTACATATGGTACCTATAACCTCACCATAATCTAATTACTAGGTCTTATCTGCTCTCCACCAATGGAACAAGCTTTCTATCACTTTGCACACAGTTAAAAGTCCCATTATTTTTAAGAAGAAGCTGAGCCATTTCTTTCTGCAAGGTGTATAGTCCTATACCTCAGGACAACCAGAGATTTTTTTCATATGAGAAATACTAGGACTTTTTAATTGTTTTAGTTATCAGGAAGCTGTATCTATGTTTTATAGATCTAGAAAAGGCTTATGACCTTGTTCCTAGAAGGAAGCTGTTGTCAGTTCTATAAGATTTTGGAATAAGACACAAAGTTTTGCAGGGAATTAAAGGCCTTTGCATAGACTGTCAGTCATCCATTAGAGACGACAGTAAATTGAGTGGGACTGATGACCTAGCTGTTTGGTCCCCTCAAAAAACCAATGACAATGACAGTAAATTGAGCCCATGGTTGATGATAGTTTCAGAGGTAAGACAAGGCAGTAACCTGTCACTACTTTTGTTCATACTATTCATGGATCATATGTTGACAACCACAGACTGGCAAGGTCAAACTAAAGTAGGTGAAAACAAAAATAAGCATTCTTGCATACTCGGACAAATTAGTTGTGATGGCAGAGTCAATTGAAAGGTTGCAATCCAATATTTCAGAGCTAGATGAGAGGTGTAGGGGTTATGGTCTGAAGATCAGCATCTTCAAAACAAAAGTAATGTCTGCAGGGAAAGAGATTTAAAAAGATTAAGTGTCAAATAGAAGGAACAAAGTTAGAGCATGTGGACAGTTTCAAGTACTTAGGCTTTATTTTCTCACATAATGAAAGAACTTGAATTAAGGTGTAGCAAAGGTAATGCAATGAGTTCCCAGTAATAATCTACTCTCTTCTGCCAGAAGGCAGTCAGTACCAAGACTAGGTTAGCAGTTCACCGCTTTATCTTCCAACCAATATTGTTGTATGGCAGTGAAAGCTGTGTGGATACATGTTATCTTATTAATAAGGTAACATTGAGCTTACAGATATGAAAGTAGCAAGAATGATTGCAGGTACTAATAGACGGGAACAATGGCGGGAGGGTGTCCATAATGAGGAAATCAAAGAAAAACTGGGAAAAACACCATATATGAAGACAGAGGGAACAGGCTGAGGTGGTGGGGTCATATTATATGCATGGGAGATGCAAAGTTACCTAAAAGGCTCAAGGCTTCGGCAGAAGAGGGGATGAGAGGAACTGAGGTAGGCCAATCAGAAAGAACTTAGATTCAATTACAAATTATTTTGATTTAAGAGGCTTAACATCAGATGATGCATTAATGTCAGCATTAATAGGGAATCATGGAACAATTTTATTGGAGGAATATGCTCCATGCTGAATGCTGAGAGGCATAATCAGTCTCTAATGATGATGATGATGATGAAGATCATGATAACGATCAGTAAATCTTTTGTAATTTTGACCTTTACGAACTCATACCCAAATGATGCAATTTACTTTAGTGTACTACTTGCAGAATAATACTGCTGTAATAAAACATAAATAAGAGAATAATATCAAAATCAAACTTGCATAGGATATGTGTGATTTACAACAACAAAAAAGTGCACAACCAGACATGTGCCAACAGCAACATATGTCAGAAGCTTTATGATGAAGATTATGCTACATGCAGTGCTAAGCATTCGTAACAAGAAACTGCTTTTCATACAGTTAAGTATTTTAATAATGAATGACTGATTGATGAGCCTGAAGTCACAACTGTTTACTTTTCGAACAGCTTTCACGAAAACTTTGTGATTAGTGGTTTGGCAAGCTGTTTATCTTTTGAAGTAAATTTCCTCATATACCAGGTGGATTATATTAAGAACAAGAATGTGCGACAGACTTCTTATATCATGGATTGATTGACTGTAATTTGAAACCTTATGCTGGTCCAGCCAATTAAAAACAGTTTCACTAACACATTTGTGCCTGATAAATATTAAAAGTTGACACACTAAAAATATGAATCTCCAAGATTAGTTTATCATATTTCTTTAATTCTTTCATAGATTGCGAATTATGCAAAATAGATGGCAAAAATATACAATCATCCTTTAAAAAATTGATGGGAAGTGAAGATAACCAGACAGACATCAAGTGTATACAACCAAGGGCTTTGTAAATAATTCTGTGTTGCTTTTGCCTGTGGACTGTGGTGGAACATTCCTGCCTAATCATATACAGTACTTTAAAATCTTGATATATTCATAGAAAACAGCAAAATAGTTTTGACAAGCAAAAATGTAATGTGATTTCTGCAAATAAATAAATAAATAAATTATACTCTTGGGTTCATAACAGAGGAAATTGTGACATATTCATGAAGTGGTAATGTGTCAGCTCCTCTTACAAGTTACAGTAGTCTTATTTTGAGCTGACCAATTGCCTAGCCCATGCACTATGCTCAGGGTATAGGCCATGGTAACCATAACTGACAAGACAAATCTTCATAAAATTGCACTTTTTATTTCTTGATCAATTACATACACGTGCCAATAACAACATTAATACTGTATAGCAAAAGTCTGTGCACTGGGATGGATGCCTATCCAGATGAGACAAATGTTTATTACCTCAAAACACACAGCACCAAATATTTTGTGGAAGCAATGCGAGATGTATGATAGTGCCAAACTTATTTTTTTGTAGATTGATAGGGATCTCTCATTAAGCTCAAGCCGCACAGACTATGTATCATAGAAACAGAATGATGACAATATGTCTGTAAAGTACCATGCTTCTGATCATAATCCTTGCTTTTTTATGTGCACCACGGTGTCACCTAATTTTCTGACAATTACTCAATGTCTGTGTCGATGAATATCTGATGTCGCTGTTGGCCATTATGCCATGTGTGCAAATCTGTGCTACAGCAGCCAGGCTACTACAATAGAAATGCAAGAAAATAAATTAATCCTGTCCCATCAGATTCCTGCCTAAACACATACTCAAAAATTGTAACATATTTATGCTTAATAGAAAAGTATTCTGCAAAATGAACAACAAACAACATTCTCATCCATTATAACATGTTACATTACAACAAAATATAAATATAGGTGAACTGCATTTATGAGAAACAAAAACAACATTGTCAATGGCTGCCTGCACCTAACTCAAGAGTGGCTGATCTTTTTTATCTTCAATCATCATGCCGTCACCAACATCTACATGTCATGAAAAAATCGACGACACCCTAAATGCATTTTAACCCTTGCAAGTTGTTCACTGGTATGTAGAACAGTTGTCTTTCAATGGATGCACAAGTCTTATAGCTCACAGATGTATTATAATGTCACCTACCATGGGAAAAAGTTAATTTTTACCTCGTAAAAAGCGTACTTTTACCTGTAAAAAAATGTATTTAACCTGGAATTCTGGAAAAAAACCTCTTATAAGCCTTGTTCTGTCATCTTCATAATATTTACCCACTGATTTTCCCTTTGCCACGCAATAAAGTAAATGATCCCTTCTCTTCTAAATCCTTTTTCTTCCTCTTTTCATTTTCTTTGGACTATCTTTACTACGTATATCACATTCCTCTTTTCTTCCCTCTTTCACTTCATGCATTATGACCATTGCAGCTATCACTCATGGTATCAATATGCTGCCCTTTAATTTATACTTTTTTCCCTCATAGATGAGTATGAATTGTTTTTTATTATGTTATACAGTAGTTTTTAAGTGTTGCATTTTATATATAATATACCTTATAACATCCTTATCAAATGAATGCAGTTTAATACACATACTATTCATGATTGAATGTAAGGAAAGAACAAATTAATCTAATTTTACCAAATGATATCCATTACTAATTAAATATTAGGAAGTAATATAATACATTTACTTACACCTGACACTGGCAGTGTGTACTTTGTGGTTTTCCTTCTTATTTTATGTTTGAAGATGATAGAGGCAGATGGTCAAGACAGTTATCATTCATTTAGTTCTTTGTGTTTATAACAGTTACTGTCAGGTATTAATCAGTGTATAATGCACATAAATTTTAATGGTTCTAATTCTAAATGTCAACAGATGGAAGAGACTTTCTATGTTGCCATTTCCATATGGTTTACTTCTACTAATATCATTGACTGATGAGTGTGTTTTTCCATGACAGGACCTGATAAGGCCATTCAACGTTAAAGAAGAAATAGCTCCAGAAACAAATTATGTTTTACAAGGGTGTGGAATGAACTATAACTTTCAAGTGAGTATAAGTTTGCATTCTGCTAATAACATCACTACAATTAAGTCTCGTTGAATTATTGAATATTTTTCTGTTGTATTTCATGATACTTTTCCATCTCCCCTTTCCTATTCAGTGTGTTCAATTCAGAGGAGCATCTAAACCAGCTAAATTTGTTATATTCCAGTCTTTATCTTACCCTTCAATTTTACCCCAACACTTCCCGCTAATACTTAATTCCTGATGTGTTAATGTATTTTTTTATTGTATTTCCTCGTTTATTCATTGTTTTCCATGTTTTCCTTCCCTCATTTCTATTTTCTCACACTCTGTCATCCAATCCTATACTACGGCATCAGGGGTGGTGCTAAGGGTGGGCCTGGGCCCACCCAAAATTTTCTCAATCCCTCCCCCCCCCCCCCCCCGTCCCACCCAAATAAGTCAAAGTCACACAAATTTCAGAATCAAAGTCAAATGTTATAAGATGAACTAACTGGTTATAGACAGATATAATAACCTACTCTATTAATTTGTTCTATAATGAAGCCATTAAATGAAACAGATTAGAAGCGGATCTTATGATGACGATGTTAATTATCGATTGACCTGTACAAGCATACGAACTAGTGAATCGATATATTGAATAAATGGTTCATCCCCAGTTTTGCTTGCATTTATGCATATTTAACGGTAAACAATAAAAAATAAAATCATGCTTTATATCATATTCAGACGTTTAGCGCGTTTCTATGTGAATTGTGCAATTTTCTTAAATCGAAAATGAATACAGTAACATGGCAACATAGCTCAAAGAGGTCATAATGAATTGAACGACACTGCAAAGAAGGGAAATTTTTTAGAGTTTATGGAACATAGTGAAAAAAGATCTGTTAGGAAAAAACTTGGCTCTAAAAGGGTAAAATACACACATTGTGATATAAAAAATGAAATTCTTAGCACCATAAGCAATATTGTGCTAGATGAAGTGAAAGAAGCCCAGTATTTTGCTTTAATAGTTGATGAGTCCAAAGATTTTTCACAAACTGAGCAACTATCAATTGTCATTCGGTACTATGTAGATGGTAATATATATACGAAATGTTTCTAGGCTTTGAACCTGCAAGGAAATTGCATGCTTCTTCTTTGTTAGTCTGCATAAAAAGGAAACTAGCAAACTGTGTAGTTAATCTAATTACTGTGTTCCCGAGATGTATGATGGAGCTGCAGTTGTGTTTCTTAGTCAGGTGTTCAAGCACTTTTAAATGGGGAAGTCCCACAAGTCATCTACACATAAGTTTTACCTTCTCGTAGTAGCAACATGTAGAGGTATCAAGTCAGCTACAGATTTTTATGACATGTAGGGACTTATATGTTTTCATGAGTAGGAGCATCAAAGTCTTTATCAGGGCCAATCGGAAGATGGGAAAGTGTGTTGGCATTTCCATGGTGAGTTGTGGGTCTGTACACAATCTTTTACTGATACTGAGATAAGAGCAATGCCCAGCATTGCAATTTGTGTGCCGTGTGAGTAGCAATCGGCTTGGCTGGATGAAACAATGACTGCAAAGGCTTGTGGTCCGTGACTAAATAAAATTTTCTCCCATACAAATAGTGATGGAATTTTGTGACACCATACACTATTGCTAAAGCTTCCTTCTCAGTTTGAGAATAATGGCACTGTGTGTCTTTCCAAAGTTTGAATGCAAATGCTATCCATGGTCTATGTGAAATTTCAAGTGCTTCAGTCTTACGAAGGAGAGAATATTTTTGGTTTATATTCTTTTGATCTTTTTGGTTTTAATGTGCAAGACAGTGTTTTAGTTATGAACACTTTTGATGCTAAAGATAGTGTAGATAAGTTGCTGAAAGACTTTCCAGATTTATTTTCTGCAGGACTAGGAAAAGCTTAGTTTTGATGCACACATTACTCTCAAAGAAAATGCCAAACCAAAATTTTGCAAAGCTTGCAATGTACCACTCGCTTTATGTGACAAAGTAGCACCAGAACTTTGCACATTGCAAGGACATGAGCACAGCACCTAGACCATATGATGATTAGTCAACTTGCAAAATAACTGGTTTTTCTGGATCGAAGTGCACCAAACATTAATCACTGAGCAATGCATCTTTTAACTGTTGACATGCATGTTGGCATTATTCTGTGAAAACAAAACGAACATTTTTACAGCATAGCCAATGCAAAGGATCTGCAATTTGTGCTGTGTTGGGAATAAACCTAATGTAAGTTAACTTTCCCAAGACGGACTGTAATTCTTTCACATCTTTTGGTGCTGGTAGGTCGTAAATGGCAAGCAAATGTGATAGCTTGGGGTGCACACCTTGACTGTTTTTCATGTGTCCTAGATACTGCAGTTCCGGTTTGAAAAAGTCACACTTATCCAAGTGACACTTGAGATCTGCATCTGACAAAACTTGAAATAATTTTCTCAAATTTGCAATGTGTTCTTCTGGGGTGCATTCTAACACAACTATGTCGTCCAAGTAGTCTGAACAACAAGGTACCTGAGCTGTGAGCTGTTTCAAATATCTTTGAAAAATTTTGGGGGTTGGATGCAATGCCAAAGGGTAGACACAAATATTTAAACAAACCAAGAGGAGTATTGTGAGTATTGACAACACAAATTTTCTGTGATTCTTCGTCAAGTGGCAGCTGAAGGTAGGCATTGCGCAAATCTATTTTTGGGAAATATTTTCTTGCACCTAATCTGTCCATTAAATCTTCTGGTCTCGGCAAAGGATAACTGTCTGCAACTGTTTGTGGATTCACTGTGGCCTTAAAATCAACACAAATGCGGATACTACCTGCCACCTTCAGAAAAATAACAAGCAGACTCGCCCACTGGCTATCTTGTATTGGTTCAATTGCACCATTTTCTCACAATGTGTGAAGTTCTTGTGCTATTTTGTTGCATAAAGTGAGTGGCACATTAAGAGATTTGCAAAATTTTGGTTTGGCATTTTCCTTGAGAGTGCAGCAAAATCTTTAGCTTTTCCTAGTCCTGCAGAAAATAAATCTGGAAAGTCTTTCAGCAACTTGTCTACTCTGTCTTTAGCATCAAAAGTGTTCACAACTAAACCATTGTCTTGCACAGTAAAACCAAAAAGATCAAAAGAATCTAAACCAAAAATATTATCTCCTTCATAAGACTGAAGCACCTGAAATGTCACTGTGCAAATGGTATTCTGCAGGTAGGACTGCCCTAGTACAGGAATTTCATTGCCTTTGTACGCTATTAACCTTGTTTTAGTGCAAGAAAGGCACGGTGATCCTATGTTTTGCGATAGCAATGTGATTCATGCACCTGTGCTAGTTCAAATTTTACAGAAATGTCATTCACACGCAAATTGACATACGTTTTTCTGGCTTGATGAGCAACTTGTGCTACATCCATGTTCTTGATGTTATGAGGGGCAGCCACGAGTTTTGAAAATACTACTTTTATTGAAGAAGTATTGTCTCGTTGCTGTTTGGGCTGGAAGGGCAAATTCTGTTTCTTTTGCTGTAAGCAGACTGTTTGCATATGACCTTTCTTGTGCATGCATAGCATTTCGCTGACTGTTATGGACAGTTCTGCCTTTTGCACTGTGAGAAATATATTGGGCATGACTTAACTTCCTTATTATGCAAGGCTCTGTGTCTACCAACTTGTTTATGCTTAGCGTAGGCAACCAGTAATGCATGTGACCTGACCTGGCACTTGCTGGTGCATGATGTAGTTACAGTACACAGTGGAAATGAATCAAAGTTTTTCGCTGCCACGGTACCTGAATCGTACTGTTCCAAAATCTGTTGTTCTTGATGGAAAGATGGATCTGACATTTTTAGAATCTGCTCTCTAAGTCTGACATCAGTTACATTATAGACAATAGCATCATGTAACATCACATTTAAATAAAAAGCTCCACATGAACATTTAAACTTACACTTTCTAGTGAGACCTTGAAGATCTGTTATCCCATGCCTGTATGTTTGGTTCTCTCATTTCCTACATCGGAAAAGCTGATACCTAGCGGCCACAACATCGATATTCTGTTCATAATACCATGTGAGGGCTCCTATCACTATTCATAAGAAAGTTCAGAAGCTCCACGGTGAGATAGAGTTTTTTACAAGACGGAACACTGAGGGGCCTACACATGAGAGGAATAAGTGGAGTTTGACAGTACCTTGTATCCTAGGCACTGTGACGTAGGCTTCAAACTGTTGCAACCATTCTGTCTATTCATCTTCTGCTTCGTCCTACTGGTGGAATTGCTGCTGTAGTGGTACTTGCGTATTTTGCTGCACAGGTCGAGCCAGAAGTTGTTGCACGGTTGACAGTAGAGAGGCAATTTGTTGACTCTGAAACTGAAACATCTGCATTAATTGCTGTGCATTGAGCGCAGGAAGCTGCGGTGCAGTGGCAGTTGCAGTGTTAGTGACATATTGCAAAAACAATAATAAGAAGAAACAGTTCAAAAAATATAGAAATTGATGCTATTACCTGCAATAGAATCAAAAGATTATTTTATACTGCAAAGCCCTGGAAGAAAGCAAATTAATTTTGCACCCTATCATCAACAATTTCTGCGTCCAATGTGGTTAATCCTCTGCAGTGTAACACCTCGTCGCCATTTGTTTTGTTGTCCTGGACAGCCTCTGTTTAGTTGTTCCCATCCTGTTTTCAGGAAAGGTTCTATGTGAATGCGTGGACAGCTAAAACATCTGTAATAATTAGTAATACAAGTTTTATGTGCTTAAGAATACAATTAATTAACTGTTATAAAGAATCCCTCTTCTCTTATTCTCATGTCGTCGTCTTCTGTACTATGCTAGCTGCGCTGAGTCCTAGTGACTGCCTAGTTCGTAGCCGAGTTCAGGTGGGTTCATCCAGACACATGTTGGCCTAGATACAGCAGCTTGTAGAGGGCGCACATCTAGGTTTCTCCCTCCAGAATGAGCGGTGCCAGTGTGTGATTGGCTGCTGGTCATCCGCTGCTTTCTCCACGAGCATCTGGCATGTGGCACTGACTTCACGCCACAATATTCAGTGTCTTCTGGAAGTCTTGGAATACAGCATGTACCTGGAAGCCTGTATCTCAGAGCTTTCCAAACTGGGTGTCGCGACACACTGGGGTGTTGTGTAGTAGTATCAAAGGTGTCGCGAGACTAACAAACATACACTCTAAACAAAAAAACTTGTCATAAAATAACACAAAATAAGCTTCTATTCATACTACCCTGAAGACTCGCCTGCAGCTAATCATTCTTGTCTTCATTCAGTGCACCACAGATCACGTATTAAAGGAATGATTGGTGCGCATTAATTGCGTGCTCAGCCGAGACGCGGCTGTTCTGCTTCAGCAACAGTAAACACTATAGCCTGCTTTTCTTCTCAAAAAGCTGCACCTGAGTGTTTTTAAATGGATTTATCAAAGCCACGTCACCCTTGGTAGTATTTCTTACAATTAAATGTCAATCAATGACACAGTGGCTGCAAAAGCTGCCACAGATTGTAAAAGTAGTCACAATTGTCCACTGATTAAAGCTATTCAGTAGCGATGTTTAGTATGGACTATGGCCAGCTGATTAACAGAGAGTAGTATTTTAAATGTAGTGATCTTTGGTTCGAACCCTATTATGCGTTAAAAAAAATTTCTCTCAGTTTCCTGTATGTAACAGATTCTGGGACAAGAAATGACATTCATATTCTTACTTGTCACAAATATTTGTCTATTTTTTCCGAATATGTTGGGACTTCCAAGGTTGTGGTGAAGCAAGAACCTAACAATAGAACTTAAATAATATTTTCTGACTTGTCATAAATACATTGTCTTTATTTCTGAAAATAATGTGATTGAACTGAAAGGGAACAGTCACTGTGCTGTCTAAATCAGAAATCCGAGCAGTTAATTTCCAGAAGCCGTTTTCAATCAATCCAGCAAAACAGTATCTGCCCCTGACATGTACACACGACAGCGAAAAACGGTTTCCGAAATTCAGTTTTCGTGTTTCGGAAGTTGGATCGCATGTAGAAGAAGCAGGTATTAGTACTGTGTGATTTAGTTATTGATGTCTGTGGTGTTACTCTGTTGTACATCTCCGTAGTTCCAAATGTTTCCTTTTCTTGCGATGAGTGTACGTAATTGCTGCAGTCAGGATCAACATTAACATGTCAATGCATACGAGGATTCCAGTTTAGTTTACAAACTACATTTTAGCGATACTTTATTTCCGTCGTCCCCCCTCCCCCCCAACTGCTAGAACCGTCTAAATTCTATCATATATATATTTATGTTAGTGAAAGGGCGTCACACAAAACTGTAAACTATGAAAGGGTGTTGCCATGAGGGAAAGTTTGGAAGTCACACTTCTGTATCTACTGCTTTCTGAAACTCTTGGATAACTAGAAAGAACTGGCTCGGACACAGTCATTGCTTTCAGAATATGTTGTCGATTTCTACCAAGCTGAATTTTACTTTCCTGGGCTATCACAATACATTAGTGGAAAACTTATTCCAAAACTCTTCAACATACTAATGTCAGAGATATAGGCCTGTAGTTTTGCACATTCGGTCACTGACCTTTCTGGAAAATGGGAATGACCTCCTCTTTTTTCCAGTCATTTGGAATGCTTTGACCATCTAGTTCTCTAGAGAGAGAGGATGGGGTCATGTTTCTTCAAATACTCTGTGCAGAATGGAATTGGTATCCTGTTGGGTCCAAGGGTTTTTCCCTGTTGAATAATTTCAATTCACCTTTTATCTCATTATCTGTTTTTTGTCATTTGTGTAACGATTTAGAGGAACTACATTGTAATTTTCCTCTGTGAAACAGCTTTGGAAACGGTGTTCAGTATTTTGGTGTATCATCCATTTTTGACACCATTGTTACCACATCTTAGGATTTCTTGCCAAACCATAACATAAAACTTTACCTCCAAATTCAGTGAATGTATCATGCATTGGCCACCTTATGCGTTTGGCTTTGGTCTATTTTTCTTGTACACAAAGCTCTGGCTAGATTTTTATTTACAGTTAAGTTCTCTCTGATTTCATATCTGTTTCATATTTTGATTGTCAAATCACAGTGGATCTTTTCCATTTCTCAGAATTTTATTTGACACTTACTTCTCCAAAGCATACTCTACAATGGCTCTTGATCTTTTTTCCATTGATGCTCAACAGTGTCATTGCTCAAGATGTAATTTTTGTGAGCACCTGTAAGGTACTCTGCAATTTATCTCTTGTTGCACTGGCTAAAGATAATGATCTACCTACCTTTCTTAGATCTCCCTACCTTTCTTCACATTCCTATTCAGTAACAGTCTTATGATCACTAATTCCCCTTCATTCACTAACTGAGTTGAAAACTTTGGGTCTATTTGCCAGTAGTTTGTCCAAGAGGCTATAGCCACCAGACTATTCTAAATTTAACTGACACAGATTTTCTCTCAGATGCTGTGCAACTACAACTCCACAGGCAGGGGCTCTATAAAAGAATCTAATGACAATGTTTGTTTGACTTTTAGCTTAAATGTCACCCAAATTGTTGCACATTCTGGATTCGTAATAATCTCACAAAATGTTCTCATGTGTTTCATCACTATAAATACATCTTCACATTCAGAATGAAACTTTCACTCCGCAGCGGAGTGTGCACTGATATGAAACTTCCTGGCAGATTAAAATTGTGTGCCAGAATCAGGACTCGAACCTGGGACCTTTGCCTTTCGCGGGCAAGCACACTACCGACTGTGCTATCCCGACACAACTCACAATGCCGCCTCACAACTTTACTTCTACCAGTACCTCGCGTCCTACTTTCCAAACTTCACAGAAGCTCTCCTGCTAAACTTGCAAGACTAGCACTCCTAGAAGAAAGGATATGGTGGAGACATCGCTTAGCCACAGCCTAAGGGATGTTTCCAGAATGAAACTTTCACTCTGCAGCGGAGTGTGCGCTGATATGAAACTTCCTGGCAGATTAAAATTGTGTGCCGGAACCGGGACTCGAACCTGGGACCTTTGCCTTTCACAGGCAAGCGATCTACCAGCAGTTGCCCATGAAAGGCAAACATCCCAGGTTCGAGTCCCGGTTCCGGCACACAATTATAATCTGCCAGGAAGTTTCATCTTCACATTCAGTTTTCAGCAATATATCATATTTACTTGAATGTAGTACCCCACTGCTTATAATACCCTCCACCTTTATTTTTGACATCAACATACAAAATTTTAAAAATCTCAACTTCTTGAGTCTGTTAGCTGTGTGAAGTTCGGCAACACTAACTTACATGAAATTTGGCAATATTGCCTGCCACTGACTTCTGGAACAATGGTGCTTTTACAATACAACATTAACAATAGCTGACTACTGCCTCTGCCCCCCCCCCCCCCCCCACACACACACACACACTGCTCAGTATCTTTAGGCTTCCATTTTCCTGCCAAGTATGATATTTTCCAGTGTGAGGGGCTTCCACATAATGTATGTAGGTGTTAGTTATTCACTTTGAAAAACTCCACAGGATACTCATGTGATGTATTTTTCATTATTGTTTTTGGAATGCATCTACTTCAGTGCCAATGTTAATTATGATTTGCAGGATCTAAATGTTGATATAAGAAAAATTAGCTGGAAGTTCACTTTCCACATTTATTATAAACTCCACCACTTGTAAAAAGACTAACTGTTACATTGACCAGCTGAAATCATTTCACTCGTCAAAATATAACAGAGCAACAAGGAACTTGGCTCTCCGTTGTATAACACTAAAACAATTGCTCAATTAGCAAATTTCCAATACTGGAAATAAATTACAGAATTTATCAGTAGCAAAATTTAACATGGATTTTGATGCTATCATGTTCATCGATTATGTAAAAAGTTACATTTCATTAGTGACAATAATTCTTTCTAAAAGGAATGAATTTAGCTAAAATGTGAAATATGAGGTTTTTCTATACTGTCTTGTAGTGTTTACTATGAAGCTAAATATAAATCAATGGATTTTCATAATTAATAAAATTTGTATTTCACTGCTAACATGAGTACTGCACAGGTCTACATACAAAAATATCAAAATGCTGCAGTGTTAGTTTTTTCAGGAATGAGATAATTTTGATAAATTGAAAAATATAACATTTGTATATTCTGCTTTTTGTATATTCTGCTTTTTGTATATTCTGCTTTAAACTGGTTTGTATTAACTCATTCAATAGTGGAAATATATTCTGGTAGCTGTTAATATTGCAGCACACATAATACTTAGAAAATATACAAGTCTGAACTTATGTTTAATCTGGTAGCACATTTGGTGTCAGATGGTACAATATGTACTGGTACAGATCTGCTTAATTGATCAAGATGGTGTGTCCCATTATAGCACCCGCATGTACTTCTGTATGCCAGTAGCCATTTCCTGCACGTTGTGCATGCCTGGCCTATTCAGAATGACCCTACATTTCTCCACCAAATAATATAGTTCTAGAAATATGCATCCAAGGTCAGCACAGAATCATCTAAGCCTCTGATTTAGCCTTCCTCTCAGATTCAAAGCACAGGGCTCCAATTGTTTGGGAAAATTTTACAATTCAACAGAGTTGCTTTCATTATGTGAGGAAGACTAGTTTTCTTCACTAAATAAGCCAGCTGAGGATGGCCTCTGAACCTAGGATGTTTGCACCATTGATGTTCACATGGTCCATAATTTGCATGTGAATGTACACGGTAGTCTCTGTAGGCACTGAACAAGACCTCTTGGGAAGCAAACAGAGTGGATACATACTCTTTCCCAAATTATCCACTATTTCCTGTAGGACCTTAATCACCCACATGAAAACAGAGTTCACACTGAAAAACAACTTCACCTTTGGCTCTTCTCCAGACCTCTCAGCAAGATTGGCCACTGCCGCACTTGTTCAGATGTATCATCAGCTGCGAGCAATATCTCAAACCTGTTACGAAGGCATTCAGATACAGCTTTGCAGCCGGTACTCACATTCACCTTATAACAGCACATCAACATAAATTACCTATTCAAATATTGGTCAATTCAAATGTAATGTTGAAATGTTTGTAAAGCTTATGGGACTTAACTGTGGGGTCATCAGTCCCTAAAATTGCGAACTACTTATGAACTACCTTATACTAAAGACAGCACAAACATCCATGCCTGAGGGGGGATTTGCACCCCCAATGGGGAACTGCCTCGCACATTGTAGCAGCTCCTCAACGCACTCGGCCGCTCTGCTGTGGCGTTGGTTAATTCATGTTAGATTTAAACAAAGTAATGTTATTTCTCTATTTCAAATTTAGTGCAGGAAACAGGCACAACTAACATACCAATAATTGTAATTTTACTTATCTTGTGTTGATTGGCTGCAGAGTTGATTCTCACAAAATAAACTGACGTCCACGGGTGACAAGATTTTGACATCTGTTAATTCATAAACAAATTTATTGATTTTCTTCCAAAATATTTCTATCAAATTAACAAAATTGAAACAACACACACATTATAATCCTACAATCATAGTTGTCAGACTGCCACAGCATTTGCTATTGTTTCTGTCCAATTCTCCTCAAAGGAATATAAATTCCAAACAATCATTTTAGGTCTTTAGGAAACATCATTATCAAAATCTATGATAATTTAACTTCGGTCATTGACATAAACCCCCCTGCAGTTGTAAACTGTTTCAGAGCACCACCCCCATGATTCCATTTCCACTGCAAAAACTAGGTTACAAGCTGCCTTGACCATGGAAAATCACTGATGCAATTGCAGCAAGACTAATGAATGCAAATAGCATTTTTCATTGTTTGGCAAAGGCAAAACAATAAAAAGAAAGCCCAATTTGTCCCATCATGTGTCAACACTGCCTGACAACATACCACGTGCACAGCCTTGTGGTCATCTGTCAGCATTTGCAGCACCCACCTTCACATTTTCAGTTCATCATACAGGATTGTGTGCACAGATCCCACAGAAAGGCCAACTTTGGAGGTGATGTGTTCCTCGAAAACAATTAACCCCACTTGCTTGATCAAGTCATCTGACTGGCTGGTGTGACACCGCATTTGTCTTATTGTGATGTTGCAAAATGTTCTACCTTCTCTTGACTGTCGCAACTTGCGATGGGACCATGTAATTCCACCTATTTAGGAATACCATCACGTATTTAAAGTTTATTGTTTATTTATTTGACATTCACTCCCCTAAGTCGATGAGATTTTCTAGTTAGAGGTCCTGCTACTCAGTGTCTCTAAATAAGTTCCTTCCAGTTTAAATTTGGTCGGGCAACCTGTCCATATAAATCATAGTTAGAAGAGAGAGATTTGAGCACACCACACTTTCTCACTCATGAAATGAGAAGAGTCTTCCTTTCAATGTAAACAACATCTTGGGTTTATTTTTTCCCTTTTTACAATGGTTAAACCAACTTACAGTTCTGATTTACAATATTACAACCAGAACACATATACAGTCTTGTGACCTCACTATGCTGAGGTCAACTTTACAATGGTAACTAATTATAAAACAACACACTTTCAATCACAGTTCTTTGTTTCTTTTCCATTGCAAACACTTCTGTGCAGGTTTACAGAGTTTTTATTATGCACAGTGGTTTGCCTCTGCACATTCCATGCCCTCAGTAAAGTCTCTGCTGGGCCTTCACCTGCAAAATAAAAAGCCCAGGACAGTAATATTCCCAATAAAATCTCCATAAATATACAAAAAACTACTTCATTTGGGCATCTTGTAGAACCACAGAGAGCACGTAGTGTTTGATACACTACAAACTGTGAACACACATTTGACACATCTTTGACACCTTCACCATGTCTCACAAAACTGATGATGAATTTCAGTTAGTGACACAATGTGCAAATGGAGAAAATGGATAATTGCACACTGTTCTTGCACTGAGAATGTTGTGGTTTTAAGTATCAGTAATAGTCCCAACTCTAACCACCACTGCTAGAGAGTTATGTGCATTATCGTGCTGCCATCCCTATCACCCACCTGAACCGGTGGGGGGGGGGGGGGGGGGGGGGGGGAGGTGTCAATTTCAATGCACCTCATTCATCAGTTATTTTTGCATAGTTTCATATGTTGTTCTTGTGTTAAATGTTGAATTGATGCAACAAGAATATCCTGTCATAATTACTTAGAAATTATAAAGCTATATAAAAAGTTGCTCTGTACAATTAATTTCCTTACATAAACACCAATGTTTCTGAAAAATGTAGTGATAAAGTAATTGATAGTTGTGCATACATCAGTAAGTTACAGAAATTAAAAACTGTTTTGAGCAGATAATATACAAGGTGTAATAAAAAGGGAGGCACAGACTTACACGGTAGAGAGTGCAAAATGATAGAAGCAGGAATGTTCCAGTAAACATGGGTTCACAAATGGGCTGTTTGCGAGATAATTAGAATGTATGGTTCCAAGCCACCATTGATGTTATTGTTAACATTGTCCTAATTAGTGCACATTAATTTGAAATGTAGAGTTTATTATTAAGATTTACATCGCTTTTAGTTAACATTTCACTGACTTTAATGTAAACATTGTGCTAGTTTGTTAGATGGAGCTCCGGCACATTTTGCTGTTGCTTTGAGGTAGCATCTAATGTGTAGATATGATCAAAGATGGATAGGTCGAAGTGGACCTCTACCTTCGCCTGCAAGATCACCTGCTCTAAATCCTTTGGATTTTTGTGTCTGGGGTTATCTCAAAAGTGAAGTGTATGGCACACCCGTTACCACGGTTGAAGAACTGGAACGGAGAGTTGTGTACGCTTGTCAAGAATTCCGAAATGATTAAGGGTTTTTGTAATAATTCAAAATTCATTACAGAGATGAGCACAGTATTGTATCCAAATGCAAGGAAGACACTTTGAACACCTCCTTTAAAGGTAACCCATATGTGAAATGTGAATTAAATGCAATGTAAAACCTGATAGTAAATTCTAAATTTCAAATTAATGTGTGCTAACTAGGATGATATTTAAATGAAGTCAGTGGCAGCTTGCAAACGGCTCGTTTGTGGACCCATGTTTACTGGGACATTTTTGCTCCTATTATCGTCTATCTTCAACTATGTAAGTTTGTATCATCCTTTTTCATACTCCCTGTACGTGGTATCTTTTAGTTTAGTACGAGGACACTGTGGCAGATACTACAAACCCTATAAATCTCAACCTACTGATATTTATACACACTCAGCACACAGAGATTCATGACAACACCACTGTTCGCTACTCACCTTCCCACAAGTGTTGACCAGCAACAAGCAACGATGAGAGAATTTGAAGGCGCAACAGTATCAGGTTCCCAGGCAGCACTAGTTGACACATGGACACATTTAAGTGTTTGCTGATAAATATTTGTGTTTGGAATGAATTTTATCATCAGCTGGATCATCATCAAGGAGTCAAATAATGAAACAGCTGAATACTTCACATCAATCTGTGCCATAATAATACTTTCTAACACAAAGGTCACAGATGTGGATTCACATACTGTATTTACCACAGATGTTCATTGTTGTTGTTGTCTTAGGTTTCCCTTGAGAACAGAAAATCAGTTCTTTATGTTTAGCTTTTGGTTGGTTGATTTTTGTATTTTGTTGTTTTTATTTATCTTGTTGTTGTTTTGTTTTGTATTTTTACCTTCATTTTGTTGTTTTTCTTGTTTTGTATTATGTTGTCTTTTTTGTTTTGTATGTTGTAATTTTTTGTTCGTCATTTCTTTTTTCACACCATGCCTATCACAGGGCTATTGGATTTATGACACTTAGCTGCAACAAGTTAAAGATTTATTTTATCCTTCCAGAAACCATCCTCTATTTGTGCAGAAAGCCAGTTATGCCCATGTGGAGTTTGTGGAGAAGTTAGGAACAGCAATTACTGGTGAGTAAATGAAGTATTCTTAAAGTCTGACATTACAACAGGCAGTCATCTACTGGTTTTGCATTTCTTTTAAATAAAGTTCTTCAATTGTGTATCAGTGATGTATCCGCTGTTAGTTCCAACTATTCCAACTGTTACTGACCACAGAATTACAATTCTCAACTGACGCATGCAGATCATTGCTCAGAACTAGTACACATTCTGTTGATAACTGTACTAAGTTATGTACAAACAAAATTTAAAAAAAAAGTTGCATGACCACAATTCTTGAAGTTCATGACCCTTTACATAAAAATGAAGTGGAGATTTAGAAAAGCAATACAGTTCTCTTTATTGCTCATGAAAACAGTAATGTTGTATAATAGCAACCTAGACATTCCAAATTTATGTTCCACATTGCAGCATACACCTGTAACCCATCCTCTTGCACTGATGCTTTCCTGTTAACATTATTGCATACTATACATTAGATTATCAAGGGACTGTTGGTCCAGACTGTATCACTCCTCAATGGTGATTCGGTGTAGATTTGTCAGATTGATTCGTGGGGCATCTTGTCCAAAAACAGAAATTTTCAGTATATCCCAGGCATTTTGAAAAGGTTAATGCCAAGAGAACATAATGGCCATTCAAAATTTGTGATGTCAGTATCACGAAGGATACTCTAGTAAGTACCAGGAGAGCTTGTGGCAAAAACTGGGGCCTGAGCCCCAAGGATATGCACTGGATATACACCATGGTGATTAGACCCAGGATCACCTATGGGGTGGTCGTGTGGTGGAAGAAGGTAGAAGAGCAGGTTGCTGCTAAGGAGCCTGCTAAGGTGCAGAGATTAGCCTGGTTAGCCATAACAGGTGGAATTAGCAGCACACCAACTGCTGGGATGGAAACCATGTTGGATACGCCCCCATTACACCTTTGGGTCAAGATGGAGGCAGCATCTGGTGCATACAGGCTCAAATCTGGCAAAAACGGAACACTTTGGGATATCCAGAATCACACATTAAAATAGTGAGTGAGGTAAACATAGGAAAGGTTGGAGAAATGCCAGGCTACTATTTTATAACCCCATACTGCTGCAACAAGCCTTTCAATATAACAATTGGAAGTAGGAAGCAGTGCGAGAAAATAGTTCGACACCATGCGGGGATATTGTCTGGTTCACTGACGGGTCAAAATCAGACCAAGGCACTGGGACTGGGGTATGCAGGGTGCAGCCAAGACTGGACAGCGTCATCTCTCTAGGGAAACGCCTCAGTATTCCAGGCCGAAATCACTGCCATCAGGGCATGTGTGGAGGAGAATTTGTGTAGGTGCTACAAAGACCATAGCATCTATATCTATTCAGACAGCCAGGCAGCCCTGAGATCACTGGCAGCTCCTGCAACAAGGTCTAAAATTGTTGCAGAATGTCACAGGGTTCTGGTGGAGCTAGGGGAAAGCAATAGGGTAAACCTATTGTGGGTCCCTGGCCACTCGGGGATCAGTGGCAATGAACATGCTGACAGATTAGCCAGGATGGGAGCAGAGACTCCATTTATTGGACCGGAACCTGTCCTGACAATCACCAAAACAATGATCAAATTGGAGCTACGTAACTGGCTCAGAAGACAGCACGTAGAATATTGGACTAAAGTCTATCAACAAAAACATGGCAAGGTAATGATGCCAAAGCCATGTTTAAAAGAAGCTCTGTAATCCTGGGTCTGAACAGGAGAGAGATTAGACTCATGGTTGGATTGTTGACTGGCCATGGGAATTTCAAAAAACACCTACATACGATGGGAATAACAGAAGAGGACCCTAAATGTAGGATCTGTGATGATGATGAAACTGCATCTCATCTAATCTTCAAATGCATTGCATTGGAGAGTAAAAGGCACAGAACATTTGGGACAACCAGACCCGAAGAAATTGTGTCTAATAAGGAACTGGTAAAGGGACTCCTTTTTCTGTTCAAGGGCATTGGTTGGCTTGGCTAGATATACAGAGAGCGATACCGCACAATAAAATTAGTTTCGGTGCAGGCAGTGGCATGTTGGACCAAGACTGTTTTGGCTTCCCTGAGAAAATCAAATCAAATCAGTCATGAAAGAACAAATTCACAAGACATGCATCAATTAAGACGAATCCCTCACCAAAATGCTGCTAATATGTTTGCACTATGCAGTGGAAGATGTCATCCCTGTACCATATAGCTAGAAGTCTGCTTGGATAAGAAAAGTGTTATCCGCATCCGCACCACATCTGCCAGGCCGAAATCTGCAATCGCATCCATGGCACTGTATCCGCATCCACAAGTTCGTTATTCACATCCATCGATATTAAAGTTTCGACTGGGTAATAGTAGTAGATAGCAGTATTTAAAACCATAGTATGTAATGATATAATTATTGTCAGATTGTCATTTCTGTGACAACTTAACTCATTTAGATTTCTCTAATCACAATAACTATGCTATACCTACTCCAAAACAAGCTATTCCAAACAGGAAAACATTGGCACTCTAGACACATAAAGTAGCACTTTGAAGCCCGTGTGGTCAGAGCACTACGTCAGCTGTTTAATACAGGTTTCTTCTTAAATTTCAGTGGTTAAAACGTATCAGTATAGAGGAGATTTTATTGTGTTTACATTAAAAAAATAAATGGTTCTTTTGGAGTTTTACAAAAGGGACACTTTATTTTCCCCTATTAATATACAAGGTAGAAAGCATGTCATTTCAAGTGTTAAAACTGCCATCTACTTCTAATTGGTAACTGTCAGCAAAAAGTGACAATGTTGGCTGCAGCTATGATCAGCATATACAGTCTAACATTGTGTACCTTCCTAAACACATTACTTTCACTATACACCGTATCTGATTATGAAAGTTGTCATAAAATGCTATTGTCAATCTTTATTACTTCCATCACCATTTATCTAATACATAAACATGAATATTTATTGGTACATTTGTTTGTATTTTATGCTGTACCGTCCACTCAGTTGTGATGAAACTTTACTAACATATTGCCTGCACTTTTGTGATGGTTAATGATATAATTAAATGACTTTAAGACATATAGTTCACGAGATATGACATAATAACCAATGAAATGTGTGGTAAATTGCTGCATTTGGCAGAACTTCAGGAACTTTTGTATCTGTCTTGGTATTTAAATAAGTAATTATGTTCCTTAGTCCTGCCTCACATGAATGTTTCAGCAAATAACTATAATGTTGATCTTTTCCTTGCCATCAAAATAAGATTCCAAATTTTTTTCCAAATTGACTATTTCAATTTGTTTTCCTTTGCTGAAGTCAAATCACATCTTTTCACTTTACACAATGTAGTATCCACTGATGTTGTGTTAATATTACGAAAGAACTGTCACTGTATTCACTAGAATATACGTTGTCCCTCGGTCACTACAGAGCACTAACTGAAGGCAGCAGAAATTTGGCATGGCACCTCTGGTGGGCAGTTGGCTGGTGTGCCACCCAGAAAGCACTTGACAGCCTGTTGATAAGACGCAGTCAAGTAAATGGATTAGGGGCAGGTTCCTCGGGTACAGTTACATCCTCTGTGGCCAGGGATTGAAGACAACAGACTTCTGCTCTACCTGGGTCCTGCAAGGATTCCAAAAATGTCCACAGGCTTGAAGTTGCTAGCTAACATTTCAACAGATGTACTGTGCAGATACCTCACTCTTTATCCGCATATAACATGCGGATATCCGCATTGCTCACAATTTTATCTGCAAAGTAAGAAATGCTGTGGATATTCATGGATATCTGCTTAGACCTCTACCTATAGCCATTTTATTGCCTTCTATGATCACCAGTGTTATATGGTTGACTCACACAATGCCACCCCAAAACATTAATGAACACCAACTTGCTGCACTCGCTGGACGGTGTGTCTAACAAGGAGACCACATGGGTATCGGATTTTAGAATTTCCTGATATTTCTGGTATGTGAAGTTCAGGACTTAAATAACAATCAGCCAAAGCCATTCGACACAACTCTAAAAAATTCTCAAGAAAATCAACTTTGAAGTTTCGCAAAGTATGCATAGGTACCAATAATTAAAATAGTCTCAGTATCTGTTCCAGGTCAGGTGGCAGCGTTCTTGCCGTGATTGATTGATGAATTGATTTTGTCAGGGAAGCCAAAACAGTTTTTGTCCAACCCGTCACTGCCCACACCAAAACTAAGTTTATTGTTTGGCATCGCTTCCTGTATATCCAGTAAAGGCAACCAATGCCCTTGAACAGTGCAAGGAGTCCCTTTACCACTTCTTTATTAAACACAATTTCTTTGGGTCTGGTATCCCAAATGTTCTGTGCCTTTTGCTCTCCAATGCAATGCATTCAAAGATTAGATGTGATGCACTTTCATCACCATCATCACAGATCCTAAATTTAGGGTCCTCTTCTGTTATTCCCATTGTATGTAGGTGTTTTTTGAAATTCCCATGGCCAGTCAGCAATCCAACCATGAGTCTAATCTCTCTCCTGTTCAAGCCCAGGATTATCGAGCTTCTTTTAAAACATGCTTTTGGAGTCATTACCTTGCCATGTTTTTGTTTATAGACCTTGGTCCAATATTCTACGTGCTGTCTTCTGAGCCACTTATGTAGCTCCAATCTGATCATTGTTTTGGTGATTGTCAGGACAGGTTCTGGTCCAATAAATGGAGTCTCTGCCCCCATCCAGGCTAATCAGTGGGCATGTTCATTGCCATTGATCCCCGAATGGCCAGGGACCCACAATAGGTTTACCCTATTGCTTTCCCCTAGCTCCACAAAAACCCTGTGACTTTCTGCAACCATTTTAGATCTTATTGCAGGAGCTGGCAGTGATCTTAGGGCTGCCTGGCTGTCTGAATAGATATAGATGCTACGGTCTTTGTGGCACCTACACAAATTCTCCTCCACACATGCCCTGATGGCAGTGATTTTGGCTTGGAATACTGAGGCCAGTTTTCCTAGAGAGATGACACCCTCCAGTTTTGGCTGCACCCCTTATACCCTGGCCCCAATACCTTGGTCTGATTTCGACATGTCAATTGTTATATTGATAGGCTTGTTGAAGCAGTATGGGGTTATAAAATAGTTGCCTGGCATTTCTCCAACCTTTCCTATATTTACCTCACTCACTATTTTAGTGTGTGATTCTGGATATCCCAAAGAGTTCCAGTTTTTGCCAGATTTGAGCCTGTATGCACCAGCCACTGCCTTCATCTTGACCCAAAGGTGTAATAGGGGCATATCTGGCATGGTTTCCATCCCAGCAGTTGGTGTGCTGCTAATTCCGCCTGTTATGGCTAAGCAGGCTAATCTCTGCACCTTACCAAGATCCTTAGCAGCAACCTGTTGTTCTACCTTCTTCCATCACAAGACAGCCCCATAGGCGATCCTGGGTCTAATCACTGTGTTGTATATCCAGTGCATATCTTTGGGGCTCAAGCCCCAGTTTTTGCCACAAGCCCTCCTAGTACTTACCAGAGTACCTTTCACCTTGGAGCTAACATTTCAACAGATGTACTGTGCAGATACCTGATTCTTTATCCTCATATAACATGTTGCCCACAATTTTATCCGCAAAGTAAGAAATACTGCAGATATCTATGGATATCTGCACAGACATTTATATATAGCCATTTTATTGCTTTCTATAATCACCAGTGGTATATGGTGGCCTCACACAATGCCACCCCAAAACATTACTGAACCACTAACTTGCTGCACTCACTGGACGGCGTGTCTAACAAGGAGATCATGGGTATCGGATTTTAGAATTTCCTGATATTTGTGGTACATAAGGTTGAGGACTTAAATAACAATCAGCCAAAGCTGTTCGACACAACTCTCAAAAGTTCTGGAGAAAATCGACTTTGAAGTTTTGCAAAGTACACATAGGTGCCAATAATTAAAACAGTCTCAGCATCTGTCGCTGCAGGTCAAGTGGCAGCGTTCTTGCCTTACAGCAATAGAGTCACGAGTTCAAATCCCACTGTGTTGGAATATTTTTAATTTTAGAATTCAGTTATATAAAATACTTTGGGGTCTCTAATACCACGTGTTGCATCAGTTTTTGTTTATGTGTATCTAGATAAGCTGAAAATCTTGTCGTGACCTAAAAACTGGAGTTGGGTAGGTTAGCTGCTTGGAAAGCCATTAATAGCTAAGGAGATGACTTTCCAAAACCAGTGTCGTAGCTCTTTACAAACTGAAGAATCAAAGACTATCGTTGTCAACTAATAGTTATGCCAATAATGTAATAAATGTAACTTATGTTTTTTTTTTATTGAAACCATCATTATTAACAACCTTTTATAAAATATAGAAAATCACAAATAAACAAAAATATGTGCACTTTTCATAAAAACTATCATTAGATATTGGAATTATGTAAGTATTCAAACACAATGAAAAAAATAAATAAAAAAAAAAATAAAATAAAATAAAAAAATCTGCCACGACTAGATTCGAACCACTGACCCTTCAGTTGTAAGGCCAGAATGCTACCACCTGAGATATGCCGACATACTGCAATTCATTTAGCGACTGATACTCACCCTAACTTGCAAAACTTCAGAGTCAATTTTCTCGAGAATTTTTTAGAGTTGCATCAAATGGTTTTGGATGATGGTTGTTTCAGTTCTGAACTTCACACACCATAAATATTAAAAAATTCTAAAGTCCAATACCCAAGTGGTCTCCTTGTAAGACATTAAGAATGATCAAGCTACCTCCAAAATGTCTCCTGCAATTATGTACCTGGTTGAAGGCAGAAAGGAGTCTCATCCATGAATAGCCAGTTCTGATGAGTCCATTCAGTATTCATTTGGGCCATCTGTAACACTCTGCTTGGTATCTAGGTGTCAAAGCTTGATCTCACTATGGATGTCAGGAGTGAAGTTGCAGCCTATTATGTACAGTCTGAGTCAAAACACGACATCCTGTGGCATTCCTCTTTGGGGTGAAATATGTAAGAAGTGGCCATCACCTGGTGTAGTAGCCTTTGGGCAGCCAGTGCGAGGAAAATCATGTGTGTCTGCACGTCCTCAACATCCAAACATCATCGCTTTGGTTCACTCAGACACAAGGTAACTTTCTTGCCCTCTTGGCACAAAGTAACAATGTCAATATGATAAAACTTTGGACTTGACCTTCTAGGCATGGCGAACTGCAGTCAACACAAGCAGTGTACTTCCTAGTGTTATGATTGGAACTGATTGGCCATCCTACCCACTCTGCCACATTGGGCTGCTCATGCATGGTTGATTACATCTTTGTGTGGGTTGAGTGACATCTATCAGCAATCTGTAACATTATAATGTTCCAGCCTGGCTGTTAATGTTGGAGATTAAAAAATTTCCGAAGGATGAATTTGAAGCTATGTGAGATCACGGTCAGAAAATTATGGAAAAATTGAGCAAAATTATTTACATACATTTAAGTGAAATGGCAAGCTAATAAATGGTGAAATGTTGTGCAGGCAGAACATAACAAAAAGAATCGATGAGCAGTTACCTTTAACAGGATATCCATCAGTGATTGAAATTTAGCTGTAAGTGAAATTTTCCTAATTTATTAACCACTCACCGAACGGTGGATGGGAGTTAGTCAGTATCAAATTACTGCTCATGTAGCAGACCGTGAATTGAGAAAAGTTACATGATAAAATTCGAACGTGAATATTACATAAGCCAAGCACATCGGACTTCCAAAAAGTTACAAAAAATAAACTGCAGGTTCTATTGCCAGTAAATGATATAGATATCGAGAAAAAGGGGGTGGGGGGGGACAAGCTACACAAAATATCACCATTCAGTACAAGGAGGTTACAATAAAGAGAGATGGCATTATCTATGCCGATCATACATGACAGTTGAAGCCTGTCCGCTATCTTGGTCAGTTTTGGAATGCTGTTTCTACATTAAAACTATGCATTAAGATGACCCTCTTATTGTTAATGCATTGAACTAACAGTTACTGCAAAGTATGTACTTTTGAACAATATACATTCTTGAATAAATAGTAATAAATACTCTTCATAATATATTTAAAAACTTAATTTTTAACAGCTAATTTGCACTCTTTTAACATGTTGTACATCAGGGCAAAACTGTCGGATGTTTTATTCCTATTTTAAGTGACATAAAGCATTAGCTCTACAATACGAACACTTCTCCAAATCTTAGCAGAATGGCAGAGGCAGGCTTCACTTTTTCAGCATAAGGGTGTCTCCCTGTATTCTAATCTCCTTGATTCAGTATTAACTAAAATGGTGCAATCCATTGTTGTGGTGATGAAAAAAGGCCGAAAAAAAAAATCATTGGGATGGGAGGAAAAGACAAAATTATTAATAAAAAATCATAAATTCAAATTTATTGATAAAAGAAAAATCTGCACACATCACATATATTTACCTTATTTGATAAAATCCACATAACAGTGGCCACATAAAATAATACAGAACACCTCTCATCTGAAAGATGCCATCTCTACAGAGTACAAGCCTCGAGTAGTTACTATCATCTGTTTTCCCACTCAAGATATTAAAAAATTGAAGGTGGAGCTCTTAAGCTCTTATCTGACATTAACAGATAAACATTATGCGTACAGAAATTACAAAAAAAGAATTTCTTTTGATAATAATGGGGAAGGGGAACAATGGCATTATAACATTCAGTGTCAGTGTTCAGGAGACTTCGGATCCTAGCTAACATTTTTGATGTGTATAGAACATTCAGATATAGTAAAATACTTATATATGATTTACAGTGTGTCTGTAAAGTCATGGTGCATTTTTAACCAGTCACAGAAAGGCAACAAAAGAAAACAGAAATGTGAAACCTTCATCAAATGAAACAAAATCTCTTGCAAGTGTTCACTACATAATTTTCATTGTTCTGTGCCCACAAGTAATGATACAACTGTGAGAGGAAGCAACTTAGGTAGCTGTAGGAGGCCAGGCCATTTCATTAAAGATGTGGATGGTGCAGAGGAATGTTCAGAGTGTTCTGTTGCTTACTAAATTTGAATTGCTGACATTGTATCACACATATTAATAGGCTTTGGCCAATTATCAGTTACTATTTCCTTAACCATATTATCACTTAAAAATACCTTACTTGTTTGGTTTTTTTTTTTTTTTTTTTTTTTTTTTTTTTTTTTTTTTTTTTTTTTACTTGTCTCCCTTTCTTTTTATCCCTCTTCTTACAATTCAACAAAAATTCCTATATTGGCTTATTTGTCATGCTAAGCATTTAAAACTACGTCACACAAACTAAGTTGATAATTGGTGCAATAGCTGATGGGAGCAATTGTAAAGGGGAAAAGTGTTTGATGCTCCCATCAGACCTTTGTGCTGTACCACTGATAGTGAAATAAATGAAAAAAATAAGAAAAAGGACAAAAAAGGACAAGATTTCAGAAGACAGCTCCTTCTTCAAGTGGGAGAGAAGGAAATAAGAAAGGATGGGAATGGAAGGGACATGATTATGGTGTTTAAGGAGTGACACTCTTTAAGCACCATCCTCATGACCTAGGTTGTGAATTACCTTCCCCTTCCATTCCCATCCTTTTTTCTTCCCTTCTGTCCCACCTAAAGAAGGAACTGTATTCCGAAAACTCTCATCCTTTTTTCGTTTTTCTTCATTTGTGTCATGAATGGAAATACCTTGAAGGGTTTAACAATATTTTACAAAGGATAGGCTGCTACTCACCACAGAGATACCTGTGTGTGTGTGTGTGTGTGTGTGTGTGTGTGTGTGTGTGTGTGTGTGTGGGTGTGGGTGTTCTCTGACAGATGAAGGCTTAACAGCTGAAAGCTTTATTTTTTTGTTTAAATATTGTTGAAATGAGATAGAATGGCTGGCCAGTACTTACCATTGTGCTGTACCGCCGATAGTAACACAAAATGAAAAAACAGAAAAAAAGGGACAAAGGGACAAGCTTTCGGAACAGAGTTCCTTCGTCAGGTGGGAGAGAAGGGAAGAATAAAGGATGGGAATAGAAGGGAAAGGTGGTTCACGACCTAGGTCATGAAGGTGGTGTTTCGGAAGTGTGGGCGTCAACACTTCCGAAACACCACCTTCATGACCTAGGTCGTGAACCACCTTTCCCTTCTATTCCCATCCTTTATTCTTCCCTTCTCTCCCACCTGACGAAGGAACTCTGTTCCGAAAGCTTGTCCCTTTGTCCCTTTTTTTCTGTTTTTTCATTTTGTGTTACTATCGGCGGTACAGCACAATGGTAAGTACTGGCCAGCCATTCTATCTCATTTCAACAATATTTATTATCTCTGAGGAGAATTTTCATCATTAATCGATTATTTTTTTGTTTTTCTGTTGTGTGTGCCTTTCTGCAGCTCGCAGGGCATCTCTTTGGTGAATAGCAGCCTATCCTTTCCAACAGATTGTATATCTGCTATACATGTTTCTTTACAATATCTTGTGCACAATACATGTGCTGAAAAAGAAATTTATATGGATAAAGAAATAAATAATCAAGGTGCAGCCAAACCCCACAAATATGGTTTTCATGTTAATGTGC
This sequence comes from Locusta migratoria, assembly GCA_026315105.1. NCBI lineage: Eukaryota > Metazoa > Arthropoda > Insecta > Orthoptera > Acrididae > Locusta > Locusta migratoria. The sequence continues at coordinate 59,741,450 of CM048753.1, read as the reverse complement.
CTCTTTCCAAGGGTAACCCCACATCTCCATTATTTTATAAATGTGAGGCTAAAAATGTGACACACATTCTTGTCTCATTTTCTAAAATCTATCTGAACTCTCAATCTTTCCAGGTGTCAACAAAGAATGCAAATAGATGCCGAAGTCCAAGCAGATGGTAAGTGGTACAAACATCTTACACTGAAACTTGCATTATCCTGTAAATAATTTACATGGTGGAAATTGTATTTCACAATACTCACAAGATGCATTGAATTTAACTAGAATTTTGTACAGCTGATTGCTGCCGACTGCTCAATGTTGTATAAGAGGCGGAGGTCGAAGTAGTTGGGGGAGGGGAGGAGAAGGAGAGAGGGAATGGCTAATGATTGCTTTTCTCAAGGGAAATTATATGCCACCTGTACATTAGTGCAGAAAATGAACAAAGAAAAATTTAATCAATCCACTAGCTTTACAAGAAATAATGAGTTTCTGATAAAACATCTTCTTTCTAACTTCCCTTTCATCTCACAAAACCACAGCAACCCAAAGTGGATATTGCTTTATTGATGTATGTTCTCAGAGATTCTATCTGAACAGTAATGGATTGGAATGGCTCCTTTTCCACTTCCTTAAAACCCGTATCCTTCCCTTTCTCCTCTCCTTCCTTCCTTCCTCTTTTTCCTGAAGAAGCCACCAGTGGTGGCGAAAGCTCGATTGTTTGTGTGTTTTTGTGTGTGTTTTATGTTTCTGTCGACGAGCCTGTACTTTAGGTAAGTCCAAAATTTTTATTATATATATATATATATATATATATATATATATATTTATTGACGACATCTTCATGATCTGGACTCACAGTGAAGAAGAACTCCAGAATTTCCTCTCCAACCTCAACTCCTTTGGTCCCATCAAATTCATCTGGTCCTATTCCAAATCCCATGCCACTTTCCTCGATGTCGACCTCCATCTATCCAACGGCCAACTACACACATCCGTCCACATCAAACCTACCAATAAACAACAGTACCTGCATTATGACAGCTGCCATCCTTTCCACATCAAACGTTCCCTTCCCTACAGCTTAGGTCTTCGTGGCAAACGAGTCTGCTCCAGTCCTGAATCCCTGAACCAATACACCAATAACCTGATAACAGCTTTCACATTCCGCAGCTATCCTCCTGGTCTGGTACAGAAGCAAATTGCCAGAGCCACTTCCTCATCTCCCCAATTTAAGAATTTTCCACAAAACCCCAGAAGTGCCCCTCTTGTCACCGGATACTTTCCGGGACTGGAGCGGACTCTGAATGTGGCTCTCCAGCAAGGATACGACTTCCTAAAATCCTGCCCCGAAATGAGATCCATCCTTCATGACATCCTTCCTACTCCACCGAGAGTGTCTTTCCGCCGCCCACCTAACCTCCGTAACCTCCTAGTCCACCCCTATGAAATCCCCAAACCACCTTCCCTACCTTCTGGCTCCTACCCTTGTAACCGCCCCCGTTGTAAAACCTGCCCTATGCACCCTTCCACCACCACTTACTCCAGTCCCGTAACCCGGAAGGTGTACACGATCAAAGGCAGAGCCACTTGCGATAGTACCCACGTGATCTACCAACTGACATGCCTGCACTGTGAAGCGTTCTATGTGGGAATGACCAGCAATAAACTGTCCATTCGCATGAATGGACACAGGCAGACAGTGTTTGTTGGTAACGAGGATCACCCTGTGGCTAAACATGCCTTGGTGCATGGCCAGCACATCTTGGCACAGTGCTACACCGTCCGGGTTATCTGGATACTTCCCACTGACACCAATCCTTCAGAACTCCGGAGATGGGAACTAGCCCTTCAGCATATTCTCTCTTCCCGTTGCCCACCTGGTCTCAACCTCCGCTAAATTCGAATTCCCACCCACCATCTTAACATCTTTGCCTTGGTTCTCTGGACAGAGCCTCTGCCTCAAGTGGCATCTCTGTCTAACTTCTAACTTCTTTGCTTTCTACAGTTCTACAGTATGTCTGCCTAAGTGTACTTGTGTCTGTGTAAATGTGTGGGTGTATGTGCATTTATTTACCTTCCATTTTTTCCCCCAAGGTAAGTCTTTCCTGTCCCGGGATTGGAATGGCTCCTTACCCCCTTCCTTAAATCCCTCATCATTTCCTTTTCCCTCTCCTTCCCTTCTGCCTGATGAAGCAGCTAGGCTGCGAAAGCTAGCATTTTTGAGTGTGTGTGTGTCTGTGTGTTTATTTGTTGCTATTACTGCCTGTGCCCCTTCGCCTGGTAAGTGTTCTTCATCTATTTTTTACGTATATTTTTTTCCTGTTAGGAATTTTTCCTCTATAATATTCGTATATATATATATATATATATATAAAATGTAAAAAATAGATGAAGATTACTCACCAGGCGAAGGAGCACAGGTGTGACAGCATCACAAATAAATAAATGAATACACACACACACACAATCGCAAGCTTTCGCAACCCAGTTGCGTCTTCAGGCAGTAGGGAAGGAGAGGGAAAAGGAAATGATGAGGGTTTTAAGGAAGGGGGTAAGGAGTCATTCCAATCCCGGGAGAGGAAAGACTTACCTTGGGTGAAAAAATGGAGGGTAAACAAATGCACACATGCCCACACATTCACACAGACACAAGTACACCTAGGCAGACATACTTTCTACAGTATGTCTGCCTAGGTGTACTTGTGTCTGTGTGAATGTGTGGGCATGTGTGCATTTGTTTACCCTCCATTTTTTCACCCAAGGTAAGTCTTCCCTCTCCCGGGATTGGAATGACTCCTTACCCCCTTCCTTAAAACCCTCATCATTTCCTTTTCCCTCTCCTTCCCTACTGCCTGAAGACGCAACTGGGTTGCGAAAGCTTGCGATTGTGTGTGTGTGTGTATTCATTTATTTATTTGTGATGCTGTCACACCTGTGCTCCTTCGCCTGGTGAGTAATCTTCGTCTATTTTTTACATTTTATTTTTCCTGCTAGGAATTTTTCGTCTTAATATATATATATATATATATATATATATATATATATATATATATATAATATAAAAAATAGACGAAGATTACTCACCAGGCGAAGGAGCACAGGTGTGACAGCATCACAAATAAATAAATGAATACACACACACACACAATCGCAAGCTTTTGCAACCCAGTTGCGTCTTTAGGCAGTAGGGAAGGAGAGGGAAAAGGAAATGATGAGGGTTTTAAGGAAGGGGGTAGGGAGCCATTCCAATCCCGGGAGAGGAAAGACTTACCTTGGGGGAAAAATGGAGGGTAAACAAATGCACACATGCCCACACATTCACACAGACACAAGTACACCTAGGCAGACATACTGTAGGCTACAGGTGTACTTGTGCCTGCCTAGGTGTACTTGTGTCTGTGTGAATGTGTGGGCATGTGTGCATTTGTTTACCCTCCATTTTTCCCCCAAGGTAAGTCTTTCCTCTCCCGGGATTGGAATGGCTCCTTACCCCCTTCCTTAAAACCCTCATCATTTCCTTTTCCCTCTCCTTCCCTACTGCCTGAAGACGCAACTGGGTTGCGAAAGCTTGCGATTGTGTGTGTGTGTGTATTCATTTATTTATTTGTGATGCTGTCACACCTGTGCTCCTTCGCCTGGTGAGTAATCTTCGTCTATTTTTTATATTTTATTTTTCCTGCTAGGAATTTTTCGTCTTAATAATCGTTTCATATATATATATATATATATATATATATATATAATATTATAGAAGGAGACCTTCCAGGTACGAAAATGGTATAAAATAAAGATTTTTGACTTACCTAAAGTACAGGCTGGTCGATAGGAACACTAAACACACACAAAAACACACAACCATTCGAGCTTTCGCCACCAGTGGTGGCTTCTTCGGGAAAAAGAGGGAGGAAGGAGAGGAGAAAGGGAAGGATACGGGTTTTAAGGAAGTGGAAAAGGAGCCATTCCAATCCCAGGAGTGGAAGGACTTACCTTAGGGGACAAAAAGGAAGGTAAACAAATACACACACACTCACACATATCCACATCCAAACACACTGTGTTTGGATGTGTTTGGATGTGGATATGTGTGAGTGTGTGTGTATTTGTTTACCTTCCTTTTTGTCCCCTAAGGTAAGTCCTTCCACTCCTGGGATTGGAATGGCTCCTTTTCCACTTCCTTAAAACCCGTATCCTTCCCTTTCTCCTCTCCTTCCTCCCTCTTTTTCCCGAAGAAGCCACCACTGGTGGCGAAAGCTCGAATGGTTGTGTGTTTTTGTGTGTGTTTAGTGTTCCTATCGACCAGCCTGTACTTTAGGTAAGTCAAAAATCTTTATTTTATACCATTATATATATATATATATATATATATATATATATATATAATTTTTTTAAAGTGAGTTTTCATTACTCTCTAATTCTGACCTTCAATTTTGTTAATGTTCATTTCATGAGGAGGAACAAAACCACCAGTTAAACATTTTCACACAAACTGCAGTATGCTCAGAACAACACGACTCGAGCAGCTAGTCTAAATAGCTATAGGAACTCTTTTGGAGGGACGTTATTGTAAAATGTTTCAATACTTTTTTCCAGTCACTAATTTTTTCATACAGTACCACAAATTACGAGCATGCTTTGACACCAATAACAATATTTTGATTACACACAGTGTAACACTGTGCCAAGATGTGCTGCCTGTGACCGTTCCTGTGAATGGACAGTTTGTTGCTGGTCATTCCCACATAGAATGCTTCATAGTGCAGGCATGTCAGCTGGTGAATCACGTGGGTGCTGTTGCAAGTGGCTCTGCCCTTAATTGTGTACACCTTCCGGATTACAGTACTGGAATAAGTGGTGGTGGGAGGATTCATAGGGCAGGTTTTACACCAGGCAGGAGGGTAGGGAAGGAGGTTTTGGGATTTCATAGGGATGGACTAGGAGGTTACGGAGGTTATGTGGGCAGCAGAAAGATACTCTTGGTGGAGTGGGAAGGCTGTCATGAAGGATGGATCTCATTTTGGGACAGGATTTAAGGAAGTCGTATCCTTGCTGGAGAGTCACATTTAGAGTCCACTCCAGTCCTGGAAAGTATCCAGTGACAAGAGGGGCACTTCTAGTGTCCCACTGTGTGAGGTTTTTGGTGTGAGGGGAAGAGGGAGTGTTCCTGGCTAGTTGCTTGTGTACCAGATCAGGAGGGTAGTTGCGGGATGTGAAGCCTGTCATCAAGTTATTGGTGTATTGGTTCAAGGATTCAGGACTAGATCAGACTCGTTATATATATAACACACACACACACACACACACAAATCAGTATTCAGTACAGCTACAATACTGAGAGTATTTTTACCTCATGGTATATATTAAAGTGGCTATGTTTTATTTAATTTGTTGGTTTTTGTCTCAGTACCACAAATAGTCAATCATTTGCAAATGACTGAACAGAAAATATTGAACATCAAGTTTAATTGCATTAATGTGTTAGTTTTGTCTTATAGAGCATTATGACTTATTTACCAATCCTTCATCTTACTTTCTGTCAATTAAGAATAAAACTGAATGTAATCTTGCATTCTAGTGACTACAGTAGTTGTATATTTTGTTACAGTCATGTTATTTTCACATTTTTTGCTATCAATTCCATTTGAGCAATACTTTTGCACATTTCACAACATATTTTGATAGCTGTTATCCACTTTCACGTCAGATGCTCTTTTTCTTACAGCACAAATATCCTCAGCAATCAATCTACTCCACCATACAATCTGCCAACACCTTCACCAACTGGCAACCTCTGGCAGGCTTTCCTCTGTTAAAACTATCCCCATCACCATGTTCACAAAAAAAATTCTCCCCCTCCCCTCCACTTGCAACCAGTAATGTCCAGACATTGAATGTCCTGACACAATGCCTATGAATGTCTCAAGTGAAACCATCTACATCTACAACGATACTCCGTAAATCTCATTTAAGTGCCTGTCAGAGGGTTCATTAACAACTTTCATAACCTTTCTCTACCCTTCCATTCTCTAACAGTGTGTGGGAATAAAGAACTCCTAAATTGTTCTGTTTTTTATATGATTTCTCTTATTTTAGTGGGATGGTCATGTCTCCCTATGTAGGTGGGTGCTAGCAAAAATTCCGAAGTAAAAGTCAGTGATCAAAATTTCACACATAGATCTCGCTGCAACTCTCCTTATAATGGATGTTGCAAGTGCTAGCATATGTGAGTTTTTCAATTTTATGTGGGACAGGCTGTTCTGTATTTCAGTCCCCTCAACACTTTCAAACAACTCAGGATTTTATTATTTATTTATATTGTTAATAAGCTGCCTGAGGGGAACTGTTTTTCTATGAACATTTTGCTGAATCATCAGTTGACAGGTTTCTTTGTCTCAATGGTACTTTGATTTTTTTAAATTTTAACTGAAAGAAAAATGTGCTGATTTAGTTTAACCTCAAACACTACAGGTCAGATCAGTAAAGAATGAGAAGCGTGTTCCACTTTGTTTCTTGTTGTATTTTGATTTTTGCTTCTTATTGGGCTTGTCCCCAGCACTGTCAGCTGAAGATGGAAAGAAACACGATGTGGCAAAAACTTGTTCACTGCTGTTTACTTACAGTCATCTAACAGTTCATGGATTTTGTTATTTTATTTCTATTGTTCTCACAGTGTAGTGACTCGTCTGATTTTAAGCGCATAAGAAACAGGTGGTAGTGGACTCATCCCATGAATTTCGACTGACATTTAGGAGAGTGTTTCCTTATGAGAACAGCTAAAAAACATTTCTGAATTTTGTATTAATTTTACAGAATTAAAGAAAAAAAAAAAAAGAAAAGAAAAGAAAAAAGAGGCTATCATGCACAGACACTTGTATTGGAAACAGGCTGCAGATGTGTCATACTTGTGCTGCAGAAGCAACACCATAGCCCAATCAGCTCGCACTGGAAATATTAAACATTCCGAATGTTGCTGGCTCAGTGTGATCCGGCTGAAGCGGAGTCATCTCGCCCTGGCCAGTAGTGTGAACAGTGTAATTGAAAACAATGTGTTTAATGTCTCAGCTTGGCTCAGCTCGGCCTGGCCGGCAGTGCGAACAGGGCCTAAGATGATTTTGAGGTTTGGTGGGTGTCAGAACACCACTTTAAGAGGGGTGGGGAGGATTTGGGCAATATATCTCTCATTTCTTTTCATAAAGACAGAATATCAAAACCTTGGTGAAGGATGCAGTTTATTTGCTCCAGTTCAGGGTAGTATTGGGTGACAAGTGCAGTGCGCTGTTTTAGCTGGTTACCGGTGTTGGAGGAGGATTTGTGGTGTGTGGGGATAAGCAAATAAGCTGTTTGTGGACTATATGTGTGTGGTAGTTTCTGTATGTGAAGGCCTTTATGGGACTTTCAGCATATTGAGAAAGGGAGTTAACTGCACATATGCCGTGCTGTACATGGGTAGCTAAGCTGTAAGCCCTTCCTATTCCAGTCCTGTCACAGACTTAATCAATCAGAGGCCGGTCCACCTCTGAAAGCAGCCATATAGTTTACCAAATGCGCTGCAATCATTGTACAGCTTGTAATATTGACATAACCACTAACCAGATGTCCATTAGGATGAATGACCAATGCCAAAAAAAAAAAAAAAAAAAAAAAAAAAAAAAAATGTAGACTATCATGTGGCACAACATGCAGTTGAGTGTATGCTTGATTTTAACAGTGCTTTCACAACCCTGACTTTCAGAATCCTCCCCCCTATCATCAGCTTTTCTGAACTACACAGACAGGAGTTACCCTTACAGTACATTCTCCTATGCTGAAACTACCCAGGCATCAACTTAACAACAACTCCCTATTTAAAAAAATGCATAGTCAACCATCAGCTGTTAATCATATTTAGAACTTTATCAATTTCGGATATTATCCATCATTAGAAGAGTAAAATTAAACAGATTGATTACATTGGTGCATTTTCTGTTACCACATCTATGTCACACAATAAAAAAAATCAGTGTATCACTAGACATTAGCCCTTGGTGATAAATAAAACAATACCAGGCTGCATTATAGTGAGCCAGGGTCTATGAATTCAAAGAGTAAGTTATAAATATATTGAGAACTACACAGTTGATCTGATAAACTTAGCAGAGATCAAAGTATTCATACCATGAATATCTGATCAACTATGTAGTTCTCAATATGTTTGTTACTTACTCTTTGAATTCTTAGACCCTGGCTCACTTTAATACAGCCACAGTCTGGTAACTCTTTCACAAATATGAACAGTATAGAGGCAACATGGCCTAGTAATCCTGCAGTACAATTCCCATGGCCTGTTGATTCCATGCCACTTCAGGCTGCTGGAATGCTGTGCATAAGGTGATCTGAGGTGATATTAGGAGGAATACAATGGCTTTAGTAAGCTCAATGTAATAAGCATATTAAGACGAAAAATTCCTAGCAGGAAAAATTAAATATAAAAAATAGACGAAGATTACTCACCAGGTGAAGGAGCACAGGTACAACAGCATCACAAATAAATGTCTGCCTAGGTGTACTTGTGTCTGTGTGAATGTGTGGGTGTGTGTGCATTTGTTTAGCCTCCATTTTTCCCCCCAAGGTAAGTCTTTCCTCTCCCGGGATTGGAATGGCTCCTTACCCCCTTACTTAAAACCCTCATCATTTCCTTTTCCGTCTCCTTCCCTTCTGCCTGAAGAAGCAACTGGGTTGTGAAAGCTTGCGTTTGTGTGCATGTGTGTATTCATTTATATAAAAATGGAAAGTCCAGGTTGGAATTAATAATATAGTGAGGACGGTTTACAACTCATCGCAAAGACATGGCGAAGAGCTGCGACAGGCACATACAAAAGACACACATACAACACATTCAGCTATCGGCCATGGCCTTCTTCAGGAAATAGAACACTCACGCAACCACACAACACAGTCATACAACCATCACCTCCAACTGCCGCACTTCGAATCACGCTCTCATTCGTGATTCGAAGTGCGGCAGTCAGAGGTGATGGTTGTATGACTGTGTTGTGTGCTTGTGTGATTGCATGAGTGTTCTATTTCCTGAAGAAGGCCATGGACGATAGCTGAATGTGTTGTATGTGTGTCTTTTGTATGTGCCTGTCGCAGCTCTTCGCCACGTCTTTGCGGTGAGTTGTAAACTGTCCTCACTATATTATTGTGTATTCATTTATTTATTTGTGATGCTGTTACACCTGTGCTCCTTCACCTGGTGAGTAATCTTCGTCTATTTTTTATATTCAATGTAATAAGCAAGTAGATATACTAGGGTGGTCCCATAAGTACCCAGTCTGACCAAAACATGGCAGTCATTGTTGAAAAATATCTCTGGATTAGAAAGTATACGATCTATGAACATATGTTCCAAGTTTGAAGACATCACATTGTTTAGTATTTGTTTAGCAGCCATGAATAGCAAACAGTGAAAGTTAACTTGTGAAAATGGAGAAAATTGGTCATAATTATGTGATACAATATTCTTTTTGAAAGGCCTCAGTGCAACTAATATTAAAGCTGAGCTGAAGTCTACTTTGGGAGAGTTGTCTCCTTCACTTGCATCAGTAAAATATTGGACAGTTGAGTATAAATGAGACCATATGAGTTGACAAGATGAACACTGCAGTGGTCGAACAAATGAGGTGACGACCTCAGAAATGGTGAAGAAAATTCACAAAGCTGTACTAGATGATTGTCAACTGGAAGTATGCAAGCTAGCAGACTTACTGAGTATTTCAAAAAGTGCAATAATTCACATATTATGTGAAAATTTGAAAAAGAGAAAACTGTGTGCAAGGATTGTACCATGTTTGCTCATACTCGAGCAAAAACAGTGCCATGAAGATGTTTGAATTGAGTGTTTAGCAAAGTTTCATTGCAACAAAGCTGATTTTTGGACTGTTTCATAACCATGGATGAAATATGGGTCCACAACTTTACTCCCAATATAAAAGGACATTCAAAATAATGGTTGGTTGGTTTGATTTTTAAAGGGACTAAACGGCTATGGTTATCAGTCCCCAAAATAATGGACTCAAACTGGAAAAGGAAAAGACTGTTTTGTCTGCATACAAGATCATGGCATCAATTTTTTGGGATGCATGGGGGATAATTTTCATTGTCTACCTTGAAAAAGGAAAAACTATCAACGACAAGTGTTATACGAACTTACTGAAATGTTTGAGTAAAGAAATCAGGCAAACACATCCGAATTTGGCTAAGTGGTGTTTCTTCAGGACAATGCACCAGTTCACAAGAACTGAGTTAAAAATTGAATTGCTACCTGATGCACCCTGTTTGCCAGATTTAGCCTCCTCTGATTATTTTCTGTTCCCAGACTTGAAAAAATGTCCCGGTGGTAAAAGACATTAAAAAAAATGACAATATGATTGTGGTAGTTAATGGATATTTTGATGAGTTATACAGTTATTATGAAAAAGGCAAATATCTGAAAGGAGATAATGTTGAAAAATATTTTTTTTTCCAAAATTTTTATGTCTTCTTTGTTTGATTGTGTGATTATGGGACCACCCTTGTAATAAGCAAGTAGTATCAATATAGTACATAAATCAACCTTGTAGAACACTATATATACAACATATGCACATGTTGATGCATTTTATCTGTAATGTCTTGTGTTTCTTTTTCAGAATTTGATTTTCACATGCCTGTAAAATGCATGAAATGTGGAGTAGTTATACAGGATAGGAGTTGCTGTGTAAAACAGTACCTACTTGCAGTTTATGAGTGCAGCGCATGTGTTGCACATGCTACAAGAGGACCTATGACATCAACATCATACTTGCAGCTCATAACTCAGTAAGTCTATAGATTTTCTGCCATTTTATTTAATCTTTTGGAACTGTTGAATGTAGCAGTTAGAAATTTGTTTTCAATATATTTCGCACCAGGTGTCAAATTTTTATTATCACAGTACATGTAACATGTACAAGATTGTGACATAGGTGACTTGTCAATGTTACACTATATACAATACTATTACATACAGGCAATAAACTAATAACACATGTATGCTACATCACAAGGAGATTTTTAGAGGACCTACAATATTATAATGAATTGTTGTCATTCAAGAAATCTTCTACAATATAGTAACATTTATTTTTCAGATTTTTTTCCAGTTCTCATTTGATACTTTTGACATCTGAGTCATCCATACATTTACATATTTAATTTACAAATTTCATGCCCATATATATTATGGTGTTTTTTTTCATACAATTTTAATCTGTGGGTTGGTAACATGTAGTTCACTTTACACCTAGTCTGATATTGGTGTAAGAAGCAGTTGCCCTAAAAAGTTGTGGGTTTCTTTTTGTGAAAGTGAAAGTATCGTAGATATACATGCTTTGAATGGTCTCATTAGATCTAGCTTTGCAAAAAAAAAAAAAAAAAAAAAAAAAAAAAGTTTACAGTGTTGCTTTAGTTTAGCTCCTACCATTGCTCAGATGAAGGTTTTTTTTTTTTTTTTTTTCTTTTTTCTTTTTTTCCCCCGTTAAGTCTAAAAGCTTTAAGTAAGTTTGTTTTTTCAGACCCACAGAAAATTATGCTATATATAATAACTGTGCAGCTCGGTAGCACAGTGGTAGAGTCCCAGAGTATAAATCCCAAGGTCCTCACCATGTCCTAGGATTTTTATCTGTCACTTTACACTAGTTTCATCTCTGGTAGTGTTGCTGATGTGAAAAATATCGAGTAGCACCATGGTTCGAAAACCACGTTAAACTGTAGGTCCCCGTATAACTGACTGGGTAAGTCAGTCCGAAGGTCGGAGGAAAGCAGTGGCATACCACCTCCAAACAGGACCATGCCTAGTAAAGCATTGTAGTGTTCAAACCAATCTTTGTTGACTGTTTTACTTTTTACATAATAACTGAAACAAAATATGCATTATATACAGTTTTCCTTATAGCTAAATCAGTGATGATATACAAAATATTCATAATATATACAAGACTATGCAGTCGACTCAGTATGCTGTCTACATGGATGACTCCACAACATGTTTTTATTTACTAATAAGCCAAGAAATTTGACACAGTCTGCAGTGTCTAATTTTTTGTCCATATACCTTATTTCACATATAGACTGTGCAGATTGTTTTGTGGTGAAATGAACAATTTCTGTTTTATTAAGGTTTAATTTCAGATTGTTATTTTTTACCTATCCCTCTACTTCCCCAAGGGTTTTTTCAATATGAGAATTAGGTGTACCTCATTTTTACAACAGACTGTAGCTGTTGAGTCATCTGCATAGAGGATGGTATCAGGTTGGACCTTGGCATATCCTTGATGTAATGCCTAATTGAGTGTTTCCAGCCAGAGAGAAATTTCTTGCCATTGCTCTTAACAATTACTCTTTGATTTCTGTTAGCCAAGTATGATGACATCCAGCTAAGAGATTTGCCTTGAAAGCCATAGAGTGCCAATTTTTGCAGGAGATCATGATTTACTGTGTCAAAGGCTTTGGACAGGTCACAAAAGATGCCTACCACACACATTCTATCATCAAAACATTTGCTAACTTTAGTGACCAATTCAACAAGAACAAACTGCCTGGGGTATGCAGATGATTTAGCTCTCTTAGCACTTGACATGGAAGAAGTTTGAGCCCACATCACCAGTTTCCAGAAAATCACTCTGAAAATAGGACTACAAATATCCTTTGAGAAAACAAGAGATCATGCCCATGAAACCTCTTTGCATAGATAAATTCATCATAAATGATGAAAAAATTAACATAGTCCATGAAGTTAAATATCTTGGAGAAATCATTATGCACAACTTAAATGAGAAAGCTACATGGATAAATATAACCAACAAAATGAAAAAGGCACAGTTTCTAACCTGGTCAACATATAATAAGAAATGCCTCTCAATAGACACTAAGATCCAACACTACAAAACCATAACTCTCCCAGAATCCACGTAATGCCTGTGAAACACTGTTCCAGATTAAAAATGAAAGAAGGACTTATCAGCTCCTCAAAACTGAAAGAACAATTATCAGAATGAGTATAAATAAGAAACACCAGGTTGAAGGATTCTGGAGAATCCTTCCCAATGAAACTATCAGGATATTGAGCCAGTGGACAACACAATGAAGAAGAAATGAATCTCTTATTTCTTTCACATCTTAAGACTGCCAGAGAACAGAATTTTATGACAATTAGTGATGAGAAGTCTTGGAAAGAAGACAGGAGACATTGGGTCAAAGGAATTCAACAGGATCTCGAAGCAGTTGGTCTCAAAATTACTGATGATAAGGACAAAGAGAAGATCAACACCCTTCTTAACCATTTCCAGTAGAAATGACACACAGAAAGATCTTGGAGGTTTCAGATGAACTGAGGAAGGCACAATTGGAGCAAATGAAGAGGTACTGGGTAGTACGCAAGAACCAAGCACTGCAATCTTCAAAGAAAAAGTTAACTGGAATGACTCAAGTGGTCCAATGTGGCCAATCATTTTATAATAATAATTGCATGGATTATGCTGCGGCCTTTTCTGAAACCATACTGATTGCACAACATAATGTTATTAGAGGAATTGTAATTTTTGATCTGATCACATGCAGGCTTATTCAAATATTTTTGACAGAACTGCTAACAGTGAGATTGGCCTATAGTTACCCAATTCATCTTGTATGCCTTTTTTATGTACTGGCAGAACTTCTGCATATTTTAACCAGTCTGGGAAACATCCCTCATCAAAAGATTGGTTGATTATGAGGGAGAGTGGATGTGCAATAATGTGCCAAATTGTTTTTATTATTTCAGTGGGGATATTAACCCACCCCACAAATTTTGACCTTTTTAGAGACATTAGGATTCTTGTGACATCTGATAGAAACATTAGAAAACTTAAAACCTGGGCACTTTATGTCCATCACATTAGGCTTTGTTTTTTTGTAGTGGGCACTCACCAATTTTGCTACAGTTTATGAAAAATTAATTTAAGGATTCACAAATGGCACTGGGGTCTATTACAGTTCTACCATTTATCACTATTTTAGAGGGACATTTTCTCTCTGACTCACTGCCAGTTTTCTTCTTATAACTGAACAAACAGCTTTTGATTTGTTTTTTTTTGCATTTAAAATGAAATTATTTGCCATAAATTTTGCTAGTTCAACTACTTTGTTGAATGTTTTTCTGTATGTTCTAATATACTTAAGAAATTCAGGGTTTTGATTTACTTTGGTCTCCATATGCAGTTTCCTCTCAGTAATGCTAGACACTCTAATTTATTTTGTTACCCATAATCTACTTTTTTCGGACCTCATCCTCACTGTTAGAACAGGGAAGCATTCACTGAATATACCTAGGAATTCAGTTAAAAAGTTATTGTAATTGTCATTTGTGGAAGAGTGTGTAATGACTGTTCACTTGGTTTGACATAGTTTTTTTACAAAATACATCCACATTTTCTTTACTGAAATTCCTAAATCTTTTTGTTGTTGAGATTGAATTTTGTTTCGGCAGAGATAGCAATAGTGCTTTATGATCTGATACTCCAAAATCTAGAAGGAACTTTTCTTTTACTTCATAATTGTATCTTCTTACAATATTATCAATACATGTTGCAGAGGTTGCTGTAAATCTTGTACAGTCATCAAAATTGAGATTTAGCCCATTTGTGGCTACTAGGGTCTTTAAGTGTGAAGAAAATTTGTCATCAATTCTTACATCTATGTTGAAGTCTGCACATATAGCAATTTTCTTGCACAGTTTCTCATTTTTTTAATTTATGTAGCAATGTATCTTATCTAAAACTTATCTAAAAATACAGCATGTATATGATACCCAGGAGTGTGATATATGTTGATACTTATAACATTATACTGGAATGAAACTTTTCACTCTGCAGCGGAGTGTGTGCTGATATGAAACTTCCTGGCAGATTAAAATTGTGTGCCGGAACCGGGACTCGAACCTGGGACCTTTGCCTTTCGCGGGCAAGCGCACTACCAAATGTGCTATCCCGACATGACTCACGATGCCGCCTCACAACTTTACTTCCGCCAGTACTTTGCCTCCTATGCACCTCTCCACCCTACTCTATCCTGAGCAAGCCTCTTCATCTCCTCATAAGAACGGCAACCCAAATCCACTTGAATCTGCTTACTATATTCATCTCTTGGTCTCCCTCTGCCAGGAAGTTTCATATCAGCACACACTCCGCTGCAGAGTGAAAAGTTTCATTCTGGAAACATCCCTTAGGCTGTTGATAAGCCATGTCTCCACCATATCCTTTCTTCCAGGAGTGCTAGTCTTGCATGGTTCGCAGGAGAGCTTCTGTGAAGTTTGGAAAGTAGGAGGCGAGGTACTGGCGGAAGTAAAGTTGTGAGGCGGCATCGTGAGTCGTGTCGGGATAGCACAGTCGGTAGTGTGCTTGCCCGCGAAAGGCAAAGGTCCCAGGTTCGAGTCCCGGTTCCAGCACACAATTTTAATCTGCCAGGAAGTTTCATAATATTATACTCTTTAAATTATATAGAACAACTTTCAAATGTACCTTCTTCATTCAGATGGCTCAAATTTTGTCTGATATCATAGTCTATCATGGAATGAACTAGTATGCAACTGCCTGTACACTCATCAGTTCTACAAAAGGTAGTAGCCAGTTTATAACCTGCAAGTTTATTTAGAAGATTGATCTTTTAAGCCAATGTTCATTAAGGCATATTACTTATTGTTTCATACTTTCTAATAAAATTTGTATATCATAAATCTTGGTGATCGTTCCTTCAGATAGACCTCTAACGTTTAAGTGCATAAAGAAATTCTACTGCATATATTATTACGTAGAGGGTCTTTAAAACTAAATAGACTATAAAGTAATGGAACGTCCACCTGAGTATTTAAGTACTGCTTGTTCTGGATTTGTTATGTTGGGCACAATTTGGAATGATTTGGCCCCTTTCATCAGTTTGCTGCTTGTAATAACAATGTTATGACTGTAGAACTAACCAAACACATACCATCATCTACAGACTAGAAAAAGTAAACTTCAATACCAAATTACTTAAAAGGTAATAAC
Organism: Locusta migratoria; assembly: GCA_026315105.1. Lineage (NCBI taxonomy): Eukaryota > Metazoa > Arthropoda > Insecta > Orthoptera > Acrididae > Locusta > Locusta migratoria. The sequence continues at coordinate 59,725,392 of CM048753.1, read as the reverse complement.
ATGAAAGGTGACTTATACCAGACAAAGTTCCTGATGTGATCAATCTTATCAGGGGGAGGGGAGATTCCATTGGCCGAGACCATAAAACCTAGAAAAAGCACAGATTCTTGATGTAGTTGGCATTTGTTATCATTCAGTTCAAGGCGGCCGCGGCAAGGGTGTCAAGGAGGATTTGTAAATGTTTTTTGTTTTCCTAGACTGAATTGCTGAATATTTAAATGTCATCTAGGTAAGCAAAACAAAAATTTAAGGGAAATAAGATCTCATTGACAAATCTTTGACAAGTCTGAGTAGCGTTTTTTAAGCCAAAAGGCGTGAAACAGTAGTGAAATGAACCTATGGAATTAGTGATTGCAGTCTTTTCAATGTCTTCAGGAGCCATAGGGATTTGGTGGTAAACACGTTTGCAGTCCACTACCAAAAACACTTTCACACCTGCCAAAGTCTGTGTTAATCGGATAATTGTCCATTATAGTGCGAGCACTGAGACAGTGGAAGTCTCCACACATAAACCAAGAACCGTCCAGGTAGATTAGGTTTCAATGACACCTGACTTTAAAGGTTCAGAAATTTGTTCTTTCATGGCTATCAATATCTCTGGGCTGAGGTGGTGCAGCATGCTAGTGTTGGGCAGATCATCTATAAGATGCAGTTTGTGAACCGTGTCATTCAAAACCACTGAGACATCACAAGCAACGGCAGGAAGGCTATGTTTACACTTGTGACTAATGTTTGTTGTGACGGGCTGGGCAGGAGACGGGGAAGAGGGTGAGGCCCGGTGCATGTCATATGGAGTATGCGAGGAAGGGGGGGGGGGGTGGCTCAGGTGGCTGGCATATGGCTGAGGTTACGGGGAGGTTACAGTTCCATACGCATGTTTGCCTGGGCGCGCCACTAGCACACTGGGACAAGATGGCATCACATGAAAGGTCTTGGTAGGGATGGCAGTGTGAGGCACAGCGACTAGAGACCACTGAGAATTTCCTCGAGCTGCCGAGAAGCAGCGCTGCGGAGTGTGCTGCTGTGCGGCAGTTGACTACGGCAGCGTGACACATCTCACCATGCACTGCTGTTACTTGCAATGCTCACTGTGATTATTATTTAAATGTGGCCACTGTATACATGCAAACCAAAGTCACCGAGCTGGCAGTACTTTACGAAGGATGGAGATGTATGTTGCAAAGCTCCATAGTGTAGCAAAAAATACATGTATCATAAGGCGTTTAAAATTACACAATATATCTAGCAATCAAACATATATTCATGGTACGAAAGTACTTTCCTATATTAATAGAAGTCAGACAAATTACCCAGCCATTATGTTATCTATTCAAACACATTAAAAAGCAATTCGATAAATGGTTGGATAGTGTCTGAAATAGTCTGCCAGTATCGAAAAACTGTAATTTTTAATTTGGCTTCAGTAACATGTAAAATGCATAAAAATCAACACTATCTAAACTTTTGAACAGAACGAGGACATAACAACCAACAGTCAGTATTGTAGTTGTAAATTGTGGTGGCTGTGTTGACAAAGTACCAGAGCTTTAAGCTGAAAAAGGACAGAAGCTTAGATATGTAATGCTGGCTGATACTGTAAGCTCTCCCGAATTGTTTTCTACAATTATTAAACGTCTGTAAGAAGTTTTTGGGTGTAACATGTTGTAGCATTTTTCTCTCAAGTAAGTATAATTACATGCGGAATGCATATTTGTTTTTTGTAAGAAAGAAGGTATTGTTTTGTGTAAGATATGTGTTTTAATAACAGTACTATGACATTTGTCTTCTGCAAAACTTTCTACTACTACTACTACTAATAATAATAACACAGTTTCTTCCTTGCACATACGGAAGATGATTACGACTGCTCCATTACAATGTTTCCTTGTAGAGTAGTTTTGTTCAGTCTCCATAGAGCGCAGCACTGTCAACAACTTACTGAGAGTATGCGAGAATTTCTCGAGAAATTGCCTTACCATCGCGTGTTTCTTGAGAGTGCTCATAGCCCATCCCTAAGTCTTGGGTGAGCACTAGCTGGAAGAGGTGCATCCGTCACGGTAGCAGACTGCTCAACTCGTGGAGCAGAAACAAATGACAAATGCGAGGCATGGGCAGAGAAGTTAGTGTTTGTTGCTGCTGCCAGAGAAACCAACTGCACAGGTTGCATGTCCATTTGAGGCATTGGCATGGAGACACAGGTCTGTTTACAAACATCCATGTACGAGCATAGGGGGTGTACCTATGTCACAAACACTGTTAACCTAGCATGCAGGCGCAACACACTTTCAGCACTTTTTGAAGAAACACTCATACTAACCTTAGAGTGTGAGTCCTGTTGTCTTGATTCCAGAGATGAAAGTTGGTGTTAGGTGGACGCCAACTGAGACTCCGTTACAACCAGGTGGCGAGCAACGACCTCACTCTCATGGGGCAGATGGAGCGCACATTCACGTTTGCTCGACCACTTCAACAGGAGAGACTCAGACTGTTTGACAGAATCAAAGTGTTTGCACACAGCACTTTCCCTCTCATTACACAGTTTGATAACTTGTTCTTATTTGTGACACAACTTAGAAGACAAGTCCTTGAACTTCTTGTAAACACTCGCAAACAACAGGTGAGTTACCAGGACAGGAGTCAGAGCTCAACAGAGCACAAAAAAAACCTAAGTCTTTGTGGGGGTAGTGAAATACCTAACATTGCACAACATCTAGAGAAAGTTCGTGATGCATGAAGAAGTCCATGCCTAGGATGTGCTCCAGCACATCTGCTACAAAAAACTTCCACGAAAGTTTACACTTCGGGGTCAGGTGGACAGTAAAGGTCATTGCATCTGCACACGACAGCTGTGTTTCATTGACAGTACAAAGTGTAGCACTATTAGGGCAGAGCGTACCGGTACCCATCAAAGGTGGCCATAATGAAACATCTGCATCAGTGTCAATCAGGAAATGAACATTAGAAACACAGTCACTAATATACAAACGAGCAGTTGATAGTGAAAAGTCACTGATGTAGGCGCCCGTGATTGTCCGAGCAGGAAGGTGGCACCTAAATCATCCTGCACTCTTTGATTGGGTAACACAGCGGACAGCACTTCCTTGCAGCATCAACGAAGTGTCTGTGTAAACAGTAGTATGAACAGTATGGAGCTTGTTCCTGTGGGAAGCAGATTAGCGGGGATGGGTCATCCTCGACGTCGGAGGAGCTGCTAGTCTGTAGTGCAGGGAGGCGTGACAGGTATGGTGAAGCAGACACCTGGGCAGCGTGTGGGCATACCAGTACGCCGGGTTTTTTTAATTGGTGAATGTTTAATAGGTGAGTGGTCCCACCTAGCAGCAAGGGCTTGTAGGCAAGACTGTGTGCTAGATGAGGGGTGCCGCTCACACCTTTCTTGTAGGTAAGCATCATGCACTCTGTCAGCAATACGTTCTGCTCACTGTACAGCTTACTTGACCACAGAACCATGAGGGTGGAATGGAGATTTCAACAATATAATGACAGTTTATAACTCTCCACAAAGAGGTAATGATGAGCTGTGACAGGCAAATGAAGACACTGTCCAGTGTGAGGTGTGACCGAGTGATGTGTGAATGTTCTTTATTCTGAAGAAGGCTGTGGCTGACTGCTTAAGTATTGTATATGTGTGTCGCAGCTCGTCGTTACGTCTTTGCGGTGAGTTGTAAATTGTCCTTACTATTGTCGAATAATAGTTTAAATATATAATACTTTTGTATATATATGAGAGAGAAAGAGAGAGAGAGAGAGAGAGAGAGAGAGAGAGAGAGAGAGAGAGAGAGAGAGAATCAGCTTCGTTTACATGGGCCCACTGCCTCCATTTTGTAAATAAGACTTTATTCTTGAGAACCCAATGCTGTGTGTCAGACTTATCTAAATAATATTCCAACTTATTCTTAAGTGTACACATAAACATATCAATTTTCCTGACATCACAAGATGGTTCCTTATCTACAAATGTTGTAGTCTTGTTTAAGTAGCTTTGTCACTAAAATGTTACAATATTTGGTGAATCCATTCTCACCATTGCCTGCACGAATCTAGGCAAAAGTGTTGGAACTGGCCTGATAAAAGCAGCTTCATCAAGAAAACATTTGAAATTTAGTTTGTTCATGGTTTGAGGGCTCATTATTATTTTCAGCTTTGAGGGCCATGGATATTAATCAATTTTTAGGGTCAACCCAGATGTCAAAGTGTCACTATTAAAAGAAGTAAATACAAAAAACCTTTGAGCCTGAACTACGTGAAGTTGAAAAACAGGAAGTACCATTACTCCTCATAAACATTAAAGAATTAAGAAAATAAAAGCAATGAACTGCCACATAGGAAGTGAGAAGAGCAGAGAGTAGACCACAGTACAGAACACACCAATACTTGTGAGTTACTAGAAGCGACATATCCCAGCATTTATCTGTTTTGTTTTTCTTGGATTAGTACCAGTTCTAGCCATCTTCATTTACCTTAGTTACCCTCTGTCGAGCCTACACTGCGTCTTTCTAGTCGGAACTGAATGGATGCCCGGCGTGTCCACCGATCGGCCTGTGACAGCGAAATGCCCTGACACTGCTAGCAACGAGGCAGGCACTCTACCTGTGGTTGCATGTGAGGTCCCTCTAGTGCATGGCAGACACTGGTTCAGTGAATCCTCAGAAAAATGCTCTTCATGAAAAAAAAGTAAAATTAATAAAAAGTGTTAATTTATCATCTCTGTGGAGAATTTCCATCATTAATCGAAAAAAGTGTTTTTAAACTATCATTTTTGTTTCATGCAGCTCATTTTATATGCACATTCAAAGTATTTTTATCGCATGAGAAGCCTTTTCTGTTGTGGAGACAGCACATAATACGAGTTGCAGTGCAGCCGCTTAATACAGTGTTGCAATGCGCATGCGCGGCTGAGGTTCAAATTCTTTTCTCAACCCCCTAGAGGCAGCATATGGGTGCTGCCACGGCAGGAAAGTGCGAGGGGAAATGCCACTTTTAACATTGGCGTTGGAGCTGGTAGAGATACCACTTCCTGGATTCCCGAGCTCTGGTGGTTATGCACAAATGGTTCCGAAGCAAGACACTGGAGTTACTGCACAGCAAGCCTTGTGCCTCTATGAAGGCAACATCCGCTCTTCAGATTTGTTTTTGGCACACTGGACATTCATTAAAAAAATGTCATATTTGGAAAATATAACTATAAATTAAAGATATGTCAACAATAAAAGCCTTCAGAAGATCTGATCATAAATAATAATGAAGTCACGACTCTTTACGTAGCAAGAATAGCTGTGTGGTTAGCAGTGCTGTGCCGTAGAAGGTAGTGGATTCGAGACCGACAGCAAGCATTTTTTTTTAAATCCAATCTTCTTCTTAACAGATATGGAACAACAATGATTTTTGTGTTGTTCACGGTGGTAGTGCCAGACTACAAATCCAAAGGTCGCGGGTTCAATCCCCGCCAGGTCCTAGGACTTTTATCTGTCACTTTCCACTTCTTTCACCTCTGGCAGTGTTGCTCATGTGAAAAATACTGAGTAGCACTGTGGTTCGGAACCCACGTTAAACTGTAGGTCCCCCTGTAACTGGCTGGGTAAGTCAGTTCGAAGGTCAGAGGAAGGCAACAGCATACCACCTCCAAACAGGACCATGCCTAGTAAAGCACTGTGGTGTTCTAATCAATCTTTGGATTGTTGACTGCTTTACCTTACTTGCCACAAGGATGTTACAGCAAATTTGATGCCATTTTGAGGGTACATGAGATTTATACTCTTCGTTGTAACAAGTATTTAACTGTTTGAAAAGATGTGGGGGAGAGCAACCTTTCTGCATGCATAAGGTTAGAAGGGGGTGATGCTTACAGTGTCAGATGACCCAAAGGTAGCTTGTCACTTCATTGCAACAGATTAATTTTGTTTCAGTCACTTAACAGTCTAAACAGCTACTTACTGTGTTTTAGTAGTCTTGGTGTTTTTTATGAAAGAAAAATGAACAATGTTCAGTATATTTTATAAACAAATTACTAAGCTTTAAGCTTGGAACAAAAGTGTGAAGTAAAGAAGCTTGGTAGGCCAATGCCTCAGGTCGAGTTGAAGCACAAATAAGCAGAGTTAAGACATTCTGCAAGTCTTTTAACGAAACTATATCTAAAAAGGGGGGGGGGGGGGAGCAAACAGGGTGCTTTCCCCTGGCACCAATGGCAGAGGTGTGCCAAATTGTCTCTTTGGATGCTGAGTGGGGGCATCCAAACACCGATGTGCCGAGGGGGGGGGGGGGGGTGGGCGGGAAAAGCAGCACCACTATCAAGATCCGGCAACTCAAAGAGGTGAAACCCCAGTCATCTGGAGAACCATCCAGTACCAGTAATAGGTTTCTTCACTGTAGATGAACTGCATATAAAAAAAAGAAGAGAGAGCCTTCTGGGATTATGGTATTGAAAGCTGATGCCACAGCTTTAAAAATGTTTTAATTTCCATGGTGACTTTGCTGACAATTGAGAAAAAAGGAAAGTGAATGTTCATATTGTAGTTTGTATTTCAATTTACAATTAAAAATAAATACATGTGATGTTTCCTGACCTGGAATGTGTGTGTGTGTGTGTGTGTGTGTGTGTGTGTGTATGTTTGTATAAAAAATAGAAAACGGATAACTTACCCAAAGCAAAGGTTCGTCGATGTGTGTTTGTGTGTGTGTGTTTTTATTTGTATCTGTTGACGAACTTGTAAGGTTTACCTTTGGGTAAGTTTTCCATTTTCTATTTTTTATACATATCTATACCACCAGGAAAGTTTCCTTCTATAATATTTGTGTATGTATGTTAGTATATATGCATATATCTGTGTACAAGTGGATAAGTTAATGACTCAAATTCAAGTTAAAAACCCTGTGAATCTGTTTCAGAATTGGGTAGTAATTATTGTCTGTGATAGAGTATTTAAAGTGTGACACATGTTACACATTCGCTAATCAAAATATTGTTCTAGCCTACTGATGGAATTAACATACTTAATTTTAATTTCTGTTCACTTTCTCAAAGCCTGTAAGCTCATAGGGTCACACCTATGAGCTGTTCTATTGATATTGTAGTCAATGATTGCCTTTTGTTAAAAATAAGATGTCTTGAATTTGAAAACAACATAAAACGTAATATTCACTGCCCTATGTCCTCATTTCACAAAAATGCCCACCACTCCTTTTTAAGTACATGAAGCTCTTTCTTACATACAAACATGTTTCACACTCCAGTCAGAAAACATTACAAATGTTACCCACAAAAGATTAGCATTATTCTTATAATACACGTAATGATCCACGCATGTATCTTCACAGTCTTCAGTCTGTACTTGCTCATTTAGTCTCTTAAATATTATTATTTATTAAGTGCCCTAAAAATAAAATTTATTACCACAGTTCAAATATTGTTATTTCACTCAATTCAGCTTTTGAGACTGCCATCCTTTTTTAATTTTCTGTATGTGCCTGTAATGGTGGCTCACCATCTACATCGATTGTGCTTTTATTGATGGCTAACAAACATTCTAAAAAATACTTAGATAGGTGATAAGTCAAGGTGTTACACTTTAAATATTCTGTTTTGATCAGTATGCCATATCATTACACTATTACACATGATACAGACCTCTGCTATTCTTCATTAATACAATAATGTTGGATCAGTCAATTATTAGATAGCTCTTTCTTCAAATACAACTATGTCACTCCAAGAACAAATCTAGAAAAAAAATAACCAAATTACATTCATTACAATTAGTTTTCTACATAAGGTAAATTACATACTGTTTCACTGCTTCATAGAATTTCTGGTAATAACACACATCTCCTTGTTTAAGGCAAAGATACATCTTCGTGCAAAAAACCAGCAGATTGCCATTCCAATGCCATTTCTAATAATAAAAAGAATATTAAGCCTTTAAGGAGGACCTTACATACTCCATTATAAATTAGTTCTTTCTTTAAAAAGGACCATCCTACTTGATTCATCATCATTTTGTATATGCAACAAGAGTAATGAGACCATATAACATTGCTGCTATAACATTTTTGTTGAATCAGTGACACTTTTGTCCCATAGTAAATCATCAATCCAATCATTATTCTAAACTGATGATGTATAACATCACTTTGCATAATGCAATACAACACTATTTATAAAAGAAAAGGAATTGATGAAGTATACAAGTATTTGGAAAACACAGAGTAGAATTAAGTGTACCATGTAAATGAAAACCATGTTTTGAATAATCTGTAGATAGGGAACAACTCACCGTAAACACAAACGTTGAGCCGCCGACACACACACACACACACACACACACACACACACACACACAAAAAAAAAAAAAAAAAAAAAAAAAAAAAAAAAAAAAAAAAAAAAAAAACACCGCACACAATTCTAAATTTTTGGCTGCGGCCTTCCTCAGAGAAAGAACACCCATCCACACAATCACTCAGACACACACATCCACATGTCAGCCATCTCTGGCTGCCCAACAGACTGTGTTGGGCGGCCAGAGATGGCTGATGTGTATGGATGTCACAGACATATATTACTAGACTGGCAATGCCATATACAGTATCATTGGTGCCACTGAAGTCTCACTGCCATATTTCTGTATTACAAACGTGTGAGCAGTTGTATGTGTATTTACAGAAAACATTCGTAAAAATATGGATGAACCCACGTAACTATGCTGTCTTTAGAGATTTGACGTATTGGTTGATTCATGTGTTGTATGAAGCTGTAATTTTTTGTACGGCAAACCAAAGGTATGAGGCCAATTCACACTGTCCGTCACGTCAACGTCATGTCACATTGTATTCACACTGTCCATCATGTCAATTCATTATCCTAATACCCAATTTTCAAAGTGAGGTAATGAGTGGCGATATTTTATGTAGAAAGTCATAGTTTAATGCTGGAATTGTGGAAACAACAACGTTAAATGTTTGAGCCATTCGCCGTGAATAACAGGTATCTTTATTCTTCTCAGTGTTTTTCCCATAATTACAATCTGATTTAAATGTATGTAGTGGTAAAATTTTACTTACCATCTCAGTGACCTCGTATGCTTATGTTTGGCAACATCAACAAAACAGTAGAAAGCCCTAACCAAGATATTGATATTCTTAGTAATCTATACAGTGTGAGTTAATTAGTGTTTCGTAGAGATGATGAAGTAAACAAATAATGCTGTCCGTGCTCTACGGTTGACAGATTTTTGTATGTGCCCTCGTTCACTTAGTAACAGTAACCACCCTCGTAAAATGAAGTTGTCACGCCAAAACAGTTTGCATTGTCAAGTAAATGGCTAATGCCAACATCTAACAACTAGCAACATAGTCACATGAGGCCACCAGGACAATAAGTAAAATTTAAGCGTAAGTAACACATTCTTCTCAAAACACGATTCAACAATGTAGGCCTATCTGTTAAATTCAACTATTGCAGATTTGTTAGCTCAAATGCAAACCATGTTCAAACAAAGTAGTAAGCTAAAGCTTACATCATATTGTGTCAGAAGATCATAATATTACCATACGGAAACTTTTTTACGTGATGTGAGGCAAGATGGCGGTATACGGCTTCAGTCAGAGAGGCAAGTTTGCCAGTCTAGTGGTGGATGTATGTGCCTGAGTGATTTTGTGGATGAGTGTTCTTTCTCTGAGGAAGGCCGCAGCCAAAAATTTAGAATTGTGTGTGTGTGTGTGTGTGTTTGTATGTATCTTTTATTTGTGTCTGTTGGCAGCTCATTGTTCATCTTTACGGTTAGTTGTTCCCTATCTACATACTATTATTAACATTCCTTACTGGATCTTCCATTGTTGTTAAAATCATGTTTTGCCTGCATAGGAATTTGTATTTTAGTGAGAATCGTAGTTTTGACAAACTGAAAATCATAAAGTAATTGTCTGATTTATTTATTTATTTATTTTTTTTTTTTTTTTCAGACAGGACGCTACAGCCAACTTGAAAACTGTTCCTTGTGATTATTGTAAAAGGACATTTGCATCAACAAAAGGGATGAGAATACATGCTGGAAAAATACACAAAGGAATAATGGCTAAAAATTAATCCAAGCTGAATGAAATGTTAAGCATGTTTAAGAATGGAACATGAAGAAAGACAGTTTATCTTTGATGATTTTAAAGGATTTTTTTAAACTGTTTTTACCAATTTTGATATATTTTAAAATACTTTTTGTAATTTAACTATATGTATACAGAAGTGTTTGCATTTGTAATTAAACTAACTAAACTAATTACAGAGATTATGAAAGTTATTACTAAAATATATGCAAGTTGTATATACAATATTTCATATAATCACCTGATTAGTTATACACAGATGTTTAGGATTACAGAATTATGAGCTGTCATGGTTTCACTAATAACAATTGTCTATAAATATTTCATCAAGCAATTATGAGAAAAGAGCAACAGTAACAAATATGTAGCAAAGTCCACCTTTAGACTTTTAGACTTTGGCTTTACAAATTGATAGCAGTTAAGTCTAATGGCCCCTTAGGCAAGATGTTCTGCATGAGTCCTTTGCAAATCTGGTTAGTTATCTGAACCCTTTGACATCTATCACATGTAGCTAACAGTTTCTTGACTTTCCTGGAAATATTGTAGAAATACAAGTCTTGTTGGACCTTCTGGATACACTTGTCAGTCCATCAATGGCGGAAACTTTCAATGACATACTTAATCAACTCATCGATACATTGCCAACTTAGCCAACACAATTTCCAGTTGTCGCTCTGCACACTCGTCCTTCTACACAGAATTCCTCTGTACGCCTTACAGAACTGCTCTACTTTCTCTTCTCCTCTCTTTCCTAATAAATATTCACCAGTTCCAGTTTGAATCATGGGTTTATTATTTTCTGATGACCTTGCAGACTTTTCTCACCCCGGTCTCTTCCTTAACCCCTTTTAGGTACATGACTCACATTCTTCACTGGTATCTTCAAAATAACCCCTCCCCCCCTTTTCCCATTGGGAAACGAAAAAGGGCATCAGCAACAAGATTGTCCTTTCCCTTGGTGTAATTTACTGAATAACCAAATGGCTGAAGAAACAAGGCCCATATTGTAACTCTGTAGTGGTGTAATTTGCACTCTTGTATATAATTGAAGGCCTTATTGTCAGTGTACACTATAATTTTAAGTCCTAATGGATAATTTTTCAATTTTGTAAAATCCCAAAAGATTGCCAACAATTCTTTCTCAGTCACAGTGTAAGATTTTTTTCATGTTCTTGGAGAGTCCTGCTTGCAAATGAAATAGTCTATGTTCTGCCTTATCAACAATCATTTTGATTTGGAATAGATGTGCTGAAAGCCCATAATAACTGCTGTCAGTCTTTATGTAGAAAGGAATATTATTGAAGGAAACTTTCCTGTTGGGATAAATATGTTTAAAAAATAGAAATCTGATAACTTACCCAAAGCACAGGCTTGTCAACAGATACAAATAAAAACATACACAAACACACATACACGCTTTCGCAACTGTTGGTCGCTTCTTCAGGAAAAGAGGAAGGAAGGAGGAGAGAAAGGGAAGCATACGAGTTTTAAGGGAGTAGAAAAGGAGTCATTCCAATCCCAGGAGTGGAAGGACTTACCTTAAGGGAAAAAAAGGAAAGGTAAACAAGTGCACACACACCCACACACATATACACACAAACACAACGAGGTAGACATTTGTAGAAAGCAAAGAGGTCTACAAATGTCTACCTTGTTGTGTTTGTGAGTGTATGTATGTGGGTGTGTGTGCGCTTGTTTGCCTTTCCTTTTTTCCCCTCAAGGTAAGTCCTTCCACTCCTGGGATTGGAATGACTTCTTTTCCACTTCCTTAAAACCCATATCCTTACCTTTCTCTCCTCCTTCCTTCCCCTTTTCCCGAAGAAGCGTATGTGTGTTTGTGTGTGTTTTTATTTGTATCTGTTGACGAGCCTGTGCTATGGGTAAGTTATCCGATTTCTACTTTTTATACATATTTATGTAGAAAGGGAGAGACAAATCTGGCCTATACAAAATTTAGCTAGTAGATAACTGGGTCTTGATATTTACAAAGGCCACCACAAATTCTGTAGTCCATGTCCATGCTGAATTTCTCCAATAGATGATTTAAACAAGGAGAATTCAAAGCTTGTGTGCTCAAAAACTTCCTATAATATCCAAAAATGACAAAACATGATTTGAGCTGCCTCTTGGTCTTCAGCACAGGGAATTTAGCAATTGCTTCAAGCTTCTCTTCATCTGGTAATATCACATATTTTGTGATACTATGGCCAAGAAAAGTTAATCTTCCTCTACCGCAAATTTTCACTTTTCTAATTTGAGTGACATTCCTCCCAGTCTTAATTTCCTGCACATGTCCTTGAAAATTTGTGCAACAACTCATCAATGCATTCAGGATGGTATCTCTCTCTCTCTCTTTCTGGAATTATTCAAATGTCTAGAGTCCAAAACAATTGCCACATCACCAGTTTTCTTCGAAATGACGACTGTCGGGTTGTTGTACTGGCTAGTGCTTCTTTCAATGATTTTCCAATTCTCCATCTTAACCAGTTCCTTTTCAACTACTATTCTACTAGACAATATCACTGACTACCACAATCCTCAAACATCATCCTCATGACCTAGGTCGTAAATTACCTTCTCCCCTATTCCTTTTTTCTTCCCTTCTCTCCTATCTGATGAAGGAACCCTGTTCCGAAAGCTAGTGCTATTTTTTCATACTATTTCTTCTTTGTGTGACTATTGGTGGTACAGCACTAAAGTAAGTACTGGCCATCAAATTTATCTCTTTGAAGAATATTTTATCAACTCTTTGGAGAATTTCCATCAGTAATCAACTACTTTTCTCTTAGATATAAGCACTCCATAAGGTTTGATGTAGAATGGTTCGTGAGGCTTCACTTTCATAATTCTTCACTTTTTCAGGTCTGTTATCAAATACATAATAGTATTTCCAGAACACTCTCCTAAGTTATTCCTTTTGACCATGAGTTAACTTCTAGGCTCTTTCAAATTTCTCAACAGCATCACTGTAATCAGCATCTTCTTCTTCTTCCTGGTCACTATCTACAGTCTCTATACGTCTTCTGGTATGTAGTAATTTTAATTCCAAACTCGCTTTACTGACAGTACTGAATAGTCATAAGAATACGGTAAAACACACCAGTCTTAGGATAAGTAAACATTACTTTTCTACCACCTCTAATGTAACAACATGAGCAGTGCATTAGTGTAGTACAGGATACCATATTTCTACCTTACAGACTGATACTACTTCCATTCCTTTTGTTCCAAACAAAAACTACTTGTGCTTTCATAACCAGTCATACCAAGAAGTATAGTTTCATTCAGACTGGATAATACAAGACATCTTTGGGTAAGGTTTACATCTGCTATATAAAATGACAATAGCACTTGTCTGTTGACTAACTTGCTGTGTCTTTTGGGAGCACCTTTAATCCTAATTCCCACAACAGGCATCTCAATAAAACCAGCATCCTTTTTAATCACATCTCTGAACTTTTCTGAAATACCACTAATTGGACTACCAGTGTCTACCCAAGTGACACCTTCTCAATTCTCAGTGTTAATTTTCACATATGAACATCCAGTTACATCAATATCTTCATTCTTCTCATCTTCGAGTATCAGATCTTCCACAATCTGGTCTCTTTTTTGATTTGTGCACTGCTTAAGGGCACACTGGGTTCTTCTTCACTATCACTGTTGATAACAAGTTGCAAATCTCTTACAGTTTGATTTATACTGGCAATACAGTCATTCTTCTCAACTTTTTCATTTAACCTTCTTATCTTATGCTCAACCTCTTCACACCTGCTTTTCATTTTCTCCAAAATCTTCTCTTCATCATCATGTTCATGGTACCTGTCTAACACTGCATGTAGTATTTTTTTCTCTACCTTTTCCATGTTATCACTTCCATGACTGCTTGATGTACTGCCTAGTTTCACCGGTAAAATCTTAGTCTCAAGATTTCCTGACACATTCTTCATTGTTATCAGCACAAGAATCTTTAACCAGAATACTCTTGTCTTTAACTTTCACACATAGCATGTCATCTAACTTTTTTTTAAACCCACATCAGAAAAACTTCATAGCTACCATCACTGACATCTTCAACATTGTCTGAGCTTACTTCACTTTCCACCACCCCTTGTTCCCTCTCATCAGATTCAACAGCTATTTGACCAGTAACATCCACACTGTCTTCAACTTCTTCTGCATCATTCTAACAATTTGCACAAACCAAATCCATGTAAGGTGTAATGAGATTTATTGCCATCATTACTCACATAGTTGCATGCATTGTACAGCACAGATAGTTTCCTGATCTAAGACTACATCTTCCTGGTGTTCTTGCTTGTTCTTTTCTTCCTGAACCTTGATGGATTGCTTTCCAAATTTTCTTATCAAACCACAACTTGATTGTACTGTGTGCCTCCCTATAGTCCTGTCTAGGTTTATCTATGCTGTTTCTGCTTCCATGTCTAGTCCAGTTTTCCTCAGTCTGGTTTTGCATCCAATTCCTCACATCAAATTCACTGGCTCCCAGTGGAGTGACTCTCAGTTGCCCTGTCGCTTTCTTCTGCCATTTGATCTCCTGTTATCATTTCATCGGTCATTTCCGCAAGAGTTATTCCTATGATCAGATCCATTGTTTCTCTGCCTATTTCTGTTGTTCCTACTGTTGCCTCTGCTATCTCTGTCACCTTGACAGCCATTTATGTAACTCCCAAGGTTCCTTTCATATCCTTTGTTTAGCTTGCTGACAAACTTCATGAATTGTTCCTCTTATTCATCAGGACCATAATTTAATCCTTCCTGAATTCTTCTCTTCAGGGTATCAACTTTGGTTATTTCATAAAAAGGAGCATCTAGGTTATCTAGCTCTCTCAATTGAACTTCACAAAAATCTTTCATGGCAGCATCACTTTCCCTGTATTTAGGTCCATTTAGAAATTCACTCTTTACCCTAGCCTGAGTAGCAGTTGACCAAAAAATTATTCGGAACACTCTTTTCCAAAATCACTATATGTCATATGTCATCACTAACACATTGATAGGCCTGTGAAAAGGTTTTACAGTAAAATAATATAATAAAGATAGTAATTTTAACAACATAAGTCATACCAACCGTAAACTTATCTTGAAAATGATAAAATCTTTAGGATGCAGTTTGCCATTACCAGGATACATCTGAACTACTAAACTGGCCCAATTTCTTCCACAGCAGCTCATTACCTTCCTAGTCACAATGTCTTCTTGCAACAAATTTACTCTCTGCTCTAAACCTGTTACATCACTTTTGCATACATCTAAACAAGTATTAATTACAGAAATTTCTTGTTCAGTTCTGGCTCTACAATTACTAATTTTCTGCTCTAAATTTTCCCTAGACTCTCTTATCTCAGTCGTTCAAATGTTTCTGAAGCTTATGGGCCTTAACTGTGGCGGTCATGAACTAGCTTATACTAAAGACAGCACAAACATCCATGCCCGAGGGCGTGGATTCAAACCCCCAACGTGGAAAGGCCTCGCACGTCGCAGTATAGTGCCTCAATGCGCTCGGATGCTCCACTGGCAATATATTGTTCTCCTGCTGTACATACATATCAAGAGTATTAATTTTTTCTGTATTTTTTTTAATCAATTTTAGATGACAAACCGGACTCTTACATCACCAATTCTGGTCTCTACAGACTCTACACAAGTCTTTATTTGGCTCTGCTCTGACCTGACTGAGGTTTCCTGGTCATTCCTCAATTCTTCCACTGCTTTGCTTGAAATCACTTAACTCTTGTTTTACAGCCGACAGTTTTTCACTTACCGTCATCACTTGCTGACTTGGGCTGTAATAGCATCAGCAACCTGTTGCCTTATCTGACATGTTAACAAATCCACAAGGGCTGGTGACGTGATCACTACTTCTCCACCATCTGACCTTTAACTTTTGGTGCTAATGGGCTACTCATAACTAGATCTGGACCTGAAATGTCACCTGACCCCTCATATACACAATTATCTTACCTATTAAAAGATGTTCCTCCACTCTCACTTAGATCCTCGTTTTTATTCTCACCATTGAGGGCCATTTTTAATGCACAGTACAGTTACTAAAATGACACAAAAACAGTACTTATCTCATTTTAGTTGGCGTTGAGCATTGGTGTTTGTCCAAACTGATTAATTACATTAATTTGATTAATGATGAAAATTCTCCTCAGAGATGATAAATATTGTTCAAACGAGATAGATTGGCTGGCCAGTACTTACCTTTGTGCTGTACTGCCGATAGTAACACAAATGAAGAAACAGAAAAAAGGGGACAAAAAGGACAAGCTTTCAGAACACAGTTCCTTCATCAGGTGGGAGAGAAGGGAAGAAGAAGAAGAAAGGATGGAAACGGAAGGGAAAGGTAATTCACGACCTAGGTCATGAAGGTGGTGTTTCGGGAGCGTGGACGTCAGAGGTACTGCATGTTCGTACTGAGCAGTATCTCTGACGTCCACACTCCCGAAATACCACCTTCATGACCTAGGTCATGAATTACCTTTCCCTTCCGTTCCCATCCTTTCTTCTTCTTCTTCCCTTCTCTCCCACCTGATGAAGGAACTGTGTTCTGAAAGCTTGTCCTTTTTGTCCCCTTTTTTTTTCTGTTTCTTCATTTGTGTTACTATCGGCAGTACAGCACAAAGGTAAGTACTGGCCATCCAATCTATCTTGTTTGAACAATATTAATTACATTAATTCTCTGACACCAAATTTACAGCACACACTTCCTTTTATCTCTGCCAGTCCATATACAACAGTCACAGTGACCTGAGACATAGATAATTTGAAAAATCTCCACCTTACAATATATGACCCCAGCTACCTATACAAATTATAATGATTTTCTGAATTTAGTCGAAGCAATTATTATAACATAAATAGAATGCCCACACTAGGAACTGTACTACTTAACTTAGATGTACACTACTGGACATTAAAATTGCTACACCAAGAAGAAATGCAAATGATAAACGGGTAGTCATTGGACAAATATATTATATTAGAACTGACATGCGATTACATTTTCACGTAATTTGGGCGCATAGATCCTGAAAAATCAGTACACAGAACAACAACCTCTGGCCGTAATAACAGCCTTAATATGCCTGGGCATTGAGTCAAACAGAGCTTGGATGGCGAGTACAGATACAGATGCCCATGCAGCTTCAACACAATACCACAGTTCATCAAGAGTAGTGACTGGCGTATTGTGACAAGCCAGTTGCTTGGCCACCATTGACCAGAAGTTTTCAATTGGTGAGAGATCTGGAGATGTCCTGACCAGGGCAGCAGTCAAACATTTTCTCTATCCAAAGGCCCGTACAGGACCTGCAACATACGGTCGTGCATTATCTTCTGAAATGTAGAGTTTTGCAGGGATTGAATGAAGGGTGCAAACAAGAGGTGACCGAGATGTGTAACCAATGGCATCCCATACTATGATGCCGGGTGATACGCTAGTATGTTGAAGATGAGTACTCGCTTCCAATGTGCGTCATCTTCGCGGTGCAGCAATTTTAATGGACAGGAGTGTATCTGATTTTGTGCAGTATTATCCTTGGAAGATATTTGTAAGGAAAAATAAATATTTCAGACAACTCTTCACGTAATTTCCATTTCATGCCAGTTACTCCAGAGGATCATCAGCAATGCTCCATATATCTTCCATAACTTTCAACCAATGAAACAAAACAAAACAAAAACCAAAACTCACAACTTGAACTCAAACTAAAACCACCAACTCGAAGTCACTCAGTGCTACTGTGCAGACATCTATATCAGACATTACTGATTAATACATGAAATGTTAGTTACAATCACAAATTAGCAAAGTAAGAGAAGTTACATCAATAAATACACTTGTTATAAAAAAACCGATTGCTTACATATAATAAAATTGTACCTCCCTTCAGTGTCTTATTGAAACATCACATGTAGTCCTAACCAACAATATGCATTAAAAAAACTCTGCATAGTCCTCAATGCTGTTGCATGCACAGCTGCACTACGACTGATGCCATCTTATAGGAAACACCTCACACATTGAGCACTTATTGCTGGTGCAATTTCCGCTCCAACTTCCTTATCAGCTCTGGATATTAATTTAGAGTTCTGCTGCACTTGTAAAACTAGAGTGTCACATGCAACTGATCCCGCATGTGAAATGCCTGCCAAAAGTGATTGCTCACAGAGAAACACATAGGTGCCTTACTCAGAGAGTTGGTTGGTTGTTTTAGGGGGCACACAAAGAGCATCACAGAGTGCCCCAAGAGCTAAAACACCAAGAAGAGTCACTTCACAGCTTTCGGCAAGATCAATGTGTAGTTTTCTTAATTGTTTTATTATTTAAGTAATGGAAGATAAGGAAGTAAGGTAAGGAAAAACTTTATTTATACATGATAATACAAAGTGATTTCTCCTTGAACATTAAAACTTATCTTCAAATGATCCAACCACTTTCACCAAACCATGAACAGATTCATCAGCAGACACCTTTCTTCTGTTTCTTGTCTTCAAACACACATGGTTTATCAGCATACATATAAGAAATGATGTAATCATGGTTAGGTACCTCTCCAACACACCAAGTACAATATGCAGTAATGTTCCTCTCTGAGAAAGATTCAAGGCCACGCTTTTTAGCATCACCAGTCTTCACAAAGGCAAGTTTTCAGTGGTTCTGGATGGCTAAATATTGCTTTTGTGAGGATTTGTTTTCTAAAAAGTGTGGTCTTGAATCTTTCTCAGAGAGGGACATTATTGCATGCTGTACTTGGAGAATTGGAGATATACCTAACTGTGATTACAGCACTTCTACAGCAGCACAAGCATCTTGACAGTGAGGAGGAAAGTGAAGGGGATGGATGCTGACGATGAATTGTAAAGGTTCTGATAAATGGGAATATGAGTTGTAGCATTGAATACAGTGAAGGGAAGGGGCAGGAGAGCATAAAATGGAGGTTTAGAGTAGTGTGGGGATTTGAAATGATACAGATAATAAGGAAAAAATAAAAAAAGGAATTAATTGAGGGGATATTGAAAGGGGTGACAAACAGTTGGAAGGAAGACATGAATTGGAGGGATACAGGACAGTGAGTGGCCAAGTGGGGGGAGGGGGATAATTTTAGGCATGGGGTGTAGTGATGGCAAGTTATGTTAAGTTAAGGCCAGGATGGATGCAGGGCCATACAATGTGTCAAAGAGACAACTCCCATCTGCACCATTCGGAAGAGCTGGTGGTGGAGGAAAGGATCCAGATAGCTCGGGTAGTATAGCACCTGAAATCAAGTGTGTTGTTATCAATAAAATTCTTCTGGGTATGAAACCGCGTCGTCATTTTATAAATTCCATCGACGTTTCGGCCGCTGTTGCAGGCGGCCTTCATCAGGGTCTGTGTCTGACTGCTGAATATACGATATCTTGGGATTTATATAGCTGCGGATGAGGGAAAAGAAGGGGGACGTTGGTTTGCCTTTATTGGTGGTTATATTCTTTTCCCTCATCCGTTGCTATATAAATCCCAAGATATCGTATATTCAGCAGTCAGACACAGACCCTGATGAAGGCCGCCTGCAACAGCGGCCGAAACGTGGGTGGAATTTATAAAATGACGACGCGGTTTCATAGCCAGAAGAATTTTATTGATAGTGACAACAACCGCGGAAGCCTACGTTTGCAAGTGTGTTGTGTTCATCCACATGCGGTGCCACAGTGTGGTCCATCTTCTTTTCTGCCACAGAATGGTGGCCATTCATCCTGATGTACAGCTGGTTTGTCACCATACTAATATAAAACACTATGTAGTGATTGCAGCAGAGTTGGTAAATCACATGGCTGCTTTCAAGGGTGACCCAACATATGATGTTGTAGGATAAGCCTGTGATCCATATGGTAAGGGGTTGGGATTAAGAGTGGCATAGATATGAACAAGGATGTTGTGGAGGTTGGGTGGGTGACAGAATAGCACTTTAGGAGGAGTCTCTCATTTCAGAGCATGATGACAGATAATCAATGCCCTGATGAAGGATATGATTTAACTGTTCCAGTCTGTTGTGGATTGGGTGACAAGGACACTCCTTTGTGATTGTTTACAGGGGGTGGAGGGTGTTTTGGAGGTGTGTGAGGATATGGTACAGGAAATCTGTTTGCAGACTAGGTCAGGGGGAAATTTCTTCTGTGAAGGTCTCTCTCTGAGGCCTTCGGCACATTCGGTAAGGGACTTCTCATCACTGCAAATTTACTGTCCACGGGTGGCAAGGCTGAATGTGGCGGCTTTTTTAATGTGGAATGCTTGTCAGCTATCAAAGTGCAGGTATTGTTGGTAATTTGTAGGTTTAATGTGGACAGAGGTGTAGATGGAGTTGTCAATGAAGTGCTTGAATGGAGAGATTCAGGTGTTCTTTCTTCCCGCGCACTGTTTGAGAATGGAATGGGAGATAAATAGTATAATGGTGGTTCGATGAACCCTCTGCCAGGCACTTAAATGTGATTTGCAGAGTATCCCATGTAGATGTAGATTAACATTCAGGATGGTGACATGCCAGAAGGGCCAAGTGAATCTGATTGGGGTGAAGGAGTTCAGATTGTGAAGCAATGGCGGTTTCCTCCAGATGGCCCATAAATACGTTGGCATAGGGGGGGGGGGGGGAGGATGCCATATGGGTGCCCATGGATGTGCTGTGAATTTGATAGTACACTATTCCTTCAAAGGAAAAGTAATTGGTAAGGGTTATAAGGAAAGAGGTATTGGGCTTGGAGTCTTAAGGATGCTGAGAAAGGTAGTGTTTGAGAGCAGGGAACATGTGGGGTATTGGTGTAGAGCAAAGTGCCATCAACAGTGACAAGTCAGGATCCAGAAGGTACACAGGTGGGGATGGTGGAGAGTCGGCGAGGGAAGTGATTGGTATCTTGGATGTGGGAGACTACGTTTCAAACAATTGACTGGAGGTGCTGGTCAACGAGGAACAAAATTCTTTCAGTGGGAGCAGAGTGAGCAGCCACAATTGGGCATCAAGGTTTGTTAGGTTAATTGCTTTTTGGGAGCATGTAGAGGGTATGTATGCGGGGTGTTGTTGGAGCAATGAGGGAGATGGATTCGGGGAAGAGGTTCTGGGAAGGGCCATAAGATTTTAGCAGGGACGGTATGTCATGTTGGAAATTTGTGGATGGGATGTCACGGTTTCACAAATAATTGTCTATAAATGATTCCTTCAAGTAATTATGACAACAGGACATGCAATTCTCAGATAAGGTTAAAAAATAGTTCTTCTTAACAAATTGTAACAATATTCCTTAAATAGCAAAATTTTATACATAGCCAGAATGTTCTTGATTGATCATGCATAGATTATAAAGTTGCTAAATAGAAATAGTATTATTTTCTGCTTAACTGCATGAGTATTAATCCAATTAAAGCATTCCGTCACAATTACCACAACAGGGCTATTAGCTTTGTAAAAAATATTGACTTGATGTTAATCACACATCTAATTAAACATGCTAATTACCATTATTTAATTATCATTCAGCCAACCATTTAGATCTTGCAGCAAAGTTACCAGCAGTGCTGATATCCTATACTTCAATAATGTTTCTGGAGATTGTGGAATCAATCTCTTCATTTAATGCCGAGAGGATGATTATCATTATAGATTTTTAATTAAATGCCAGTTATTTTCTTCACACCTTTATTGATTTACATGACAATCATAACAAATATCATATTGACATATTGTTTAAAAACTTTCTTTTTTTAATTTCTACTTCACATAATGTGCTCCATGAAACTCACTTTGAAGAATAGCTTCCAGGAGGACAGAATGAATGAAACTGCCCATTAACAGCCAGAAACAGCAAATACTGCATAAGATAATGAGCTGACAGCACCCTTTGTGATAACTCCCCTTGAGCTCTGCTTCAAAACGTGATCAACAAAGCTACTGACTTTGCTATGGACTTGCTAGAATCTTCCATGAACAACCAGCAATTAAAGACATATTTTATTATATTCCTGAAATTAATGTGTAAAGTAGTGAAAATATTGAAAGATAGTTGTTTTCCTTACATCTGCATTACTTGAACAAGTTCTGTAATTAATGTTCTGTATATTATTACAATACATATATGGTATAGTTTTTATGCAAGGTAGGGTCCGAAAAAAACCACATGTACTTGAACAACACTTTATCACTAAACCAAACAAAGGCTAATACAGAATTAAGAGTTAACATGGCTGACGGGCTCAGGGAGGCTGAAACCCTAAAAATCCATCTACAAAGGTATGCCACATTTGATACTTTATCGATTCGGCGGTCGAGTAGTCGCCAGGTAACTATTATGTTTAGGCAATAGCACTTCAACTAACTGCTGTGCAAGAGATATTGTAAAAAACATTTCTGTGATGATTTCAGAATGGAATTTACTAAGTTACTTAAAAGACATACTGTTCTTACAGAAAAAACCTAACAGTGGCACTGTTCTGCATTCATGAATAGGATACTTGGAAAAGTATTTACTAGGTAGGGAACCTGTCTAGGAACATTAGGATAAATCAAGGTATCTAACACAGGATTAATACTGATGCTGGTAATTATTGACACTCATAATCGTACTTTGCTGGTTCATTACACTACATACAAAAATCAGGTTTACTTGTCAGTTCTGTAATGGCGGTGATGAAGATGTAGTGGTTCTTGGTGACAAATAAATTTAGGTATAAAGCATGGCCTCCAATAGCATTGAGCTCACAGACTCCCTTCTTGGCATTGAAATTGTACTTTTTAGAGCTCCATATACCACTGCCAGCTTCACAAGAGCAACACCATTTGACATCCTACACAAACTTGCAGATAATTCCAGAAAAAATTGCCTGAACAGCCTACAGCTCATCACAGAGGTGTTACTACTATGCTGCCCAGAACTCGACTACTCTTTGTTCACTTCCAGGCCATGCTACTTCAAGATTCTCCCACCAGTCCTCACCTTTTACATTATACACACACAGTTTCGTTCTCAACCGGGCACACTACAAAGGTTTTACATACCGTCTACATCTAATATCTTTAAATTTCCTGTGCATGAACCAGTGAATTATGATAGAAATGGTTACAAATATCTGACAATTATAGCAGTTTCTTACATAATATTTACATAAGTGTGTCTTTACAAAAATAAGCAGAATTTTATACAAAAATTAAGTGCAGTATAAGCAATAACACATTAAAAGGACATTATACACTACAATCAATACATACATGCATGAAATCAAGAAATACAAAAAAGGCATTAATAGAAGGGTAACCTACACTGTTACAGGCTCCATCAATCTCGTCGATGCTCCATAAATGTCCATGGCCCAAAGTGCTACGATTCTTGTAACACCCTTAAACCAGCCTGGGTCTACTCCACTCCATGTTACCCATCATACTAAAATTTGGTGAGGTTTTTTCCTTCTTTAAAGGCATCTGTTTGCTTTCACAATTTTTCTGAACAAAGCTACCAACATTGAGATAATTCTTTTCTGTTGTGAAATAGCCCAGAAACTGCTATATTGCACCTAAATTCTTGTTTCTGTAAATATTGCACTGATACTTGAGATAAAGGTAGTTAATTAGCTGAAACCTGTCCTTTGGTGACCTATTTTCAACTATGCGGAAAATGTTTATGAGAATACAAATGTTATAAAACCTACTCCACTTCACTGAAGCCTAAAATATTTATGTAACTCATTCCCTACTGTTTTAATCATCATCTTAACACCTTTCACTTGACATTCAGCCACAATCAAGAATGAATATTATTAAAAAATCATATTAGTACTAGAAAATTTTCATTGTACATCTATTTTGGGAGGAGGGGGGTCCACTGCTAAGCACCCCCCCCCTTCCCCTCCACTGCATCTGTCTGTGTGAGAAGCATGAAGGCTATTTATTTGCTTCATATGATTGGGGTGAGTGGTGACGTGTTGAATGCCATCAATATTGTAGAATTTTTGAAATCCTGTGGACGAAACCTGTGATTCATTGTCCAAAACATTTACTTCTGGATTCGCTCTATACAAGAAGAAGTGACGTAAATGCTTTGATAGTTCGATAAACTGGAATACATAGGTACTACACATGGAAATAAACAGATCACGCCACAGTTAACCAACAAATACACCAAAACTGAAGTGCATAATCTGTATGTAGTCCTTACTGTGGAGCATTGTGTTCAGACCACTCAAAAAATTTCTGAGGAGTAGCAGAATGACAACTTTCAGTCAACTTTTCTATATGGGAGTTCATCCAAATCAGAATACAATGGTGTCAGGCCAGGTACTTTGTAGTGATGATACCCCAAATACATCAATTGAAGTACCTTTTGTTACATGACTTTGAGCTAGGTGAATAATGTCAACAGCACCTAAAAGGTCTGAGCACTGTCATATCTTGTCACACAGAGTAGGCCTTAATCACCTAGCTGACTGGTTGGCCATTATGAGACAGTGGGCTGTGTCCCAGCAGCCATCCAGTCAGCTAAGCTATCACGGCCGTGTCTGTGCTGTGATGCAACCATAGGGTAGAAATATCTATGGAGAGAGCACAGCCTACTCACATGTTCTCAACATCTGGCCAGGCTAGTTATGTGCTATTGAGACGGCGTTGTTTGGTTACATCTTGTGATAGTAGCAAAACTTGAATATTACACAGATTTGACTTGTTTTATGTACCTTTCTGTATGCTAGAAGGTGACTGGTGTGAAAAGGCCAATGGCAATTACATTTCAAAGTCCAGCAATAAATGCAAAGCAGCATGGAAAATAGTAAAAGTGGAAACTGGGATCACAAAACAGAACATTACCTCACCCTCAAGAGCAGAGGACTTAATTTTTTAATAAATTTTGGAAAAGTAACCACATTAAATCGTATCATTCCAGATGAACCAATAATGATGCTTGGAATGCCAAATTTTAAGTGGAAGCCTATCCATTCCGAAAATATAACAGATATAGCAGCATTCTTCAGCAACTCCAGAATGGATGACATGTATGGTCTTTCAATTACATTATAAAGAAAAAAAGGAATCATACTTACTCCTCTGTCATACCTCATAAATAGGATTTTAACGGAGGTCACATTTACTGACTGCCTGAAACTGGAAATTGCCCTTCCCATAAATAAAAAGGAAGACAGAAACTCACCTGAAAATTACAGGGCTATTGCTATAGTTCCAATAATCGCAAGAATCCTTGAGTCATTAATGAAAAAGCAAATGAATGATTACCCTGAAACTAATAATAAACTGCAGAGTCTGTTGCCCACGTGCTGCAAATGTTGGCTACACTACAGAATATCTATGTATACACCACAGCATAGGACAGGTACAGCATGTTTTATTTATTTTATGATCGGTGCGAAATAGTGATCATTTCAAGTGAAAGTTAGGTTAGGCATAGGTTAAACAAACATGTGAAGGCGCGTAGCGCCTGAATCTCTGGTTCAGGAACACTGAAATTATTGCTTTCCCATAGTCGCTCATGGCAAAGTTGCCAACATAAGTGCCATACTAATAAGATGGGCAACAGACACTGCAGTTTTACCAACCTTCTAGACAATGCTCAATATGGTTTGTGTAATGGACATGGTAAATGCATGGTATCGAACTACTACAATTCATGGTGGCATATTTTGTGTATGCAAACAAAAATGTTAGTGTAAACAAAATAGATTTAAAAAACTTTTCCATGGACCTTGATTTAGAATTAGCTTCACTAGTGTTAACAGATATTGACCTCATTATTCTCTCTGTGTACCACACACCGGATGGTAATTTTGAAAACTTTATTGCACAAATGGAGACCTGTTTGTCCTACCTAACACGTCTTACATCTAAAATTGCACTGTGTGGAGATTTCAACATACATATAGGTGATGGAAGCACTAAAGAGAGAGTCTTCATCACCTTAATAAACAGCTATAGACTGTTTGTCGCAAAGCGACTGCCAACAAGAGGTGATTCCTGTCTAGACACAGTTATCACAAACCTCAATATCTGGGATTATAATATCAGTGTAGTTGAACCAATGATTGCAGATCATAGTGTATTAGCAATGGAAATCAGTATGAAATGAAAGAGTCATTTGCAACCAATTTCATGGCACTCCAGTTACACATTTACTTGCGGCGGTGCTAGCCACCTATTGGAGTGAAGTGTAATATCTTATGTGATGATTTTTGCTTTTGACTTTTGCGTTTCTTGGTTACCGCCATGTTTTATTCAGTCTCTGTTTGAAGGTTGTATGCTCAACATTGAATAAAGTTGTGTAATAGTAAAGTGTGTGGTTATTTGGCTTCCCTACCTCTAGTAATCACCATATACTAAAAGGATTATAATAGAAGAAAGACTAAATGACCTTAAAACAGGTCTATCAGGTGTGAACTGGCAGCAAATAATTGCAGGAATGGGGCCAGAGCCTCATTTGAATGTCTATTCCAGTCATTAAAAGCTAAATTTGATGACTTGTTTCTGGAAATCTTCAAGACGTATCCTACAGGCAAAGCTAAAGGAAGGGACAAACCTACTACAGGGAAGATGTGGTATACCCCTGATGTAAATAAATTGAAATGCATTGTGATAATTTTCAGGGACTGTATGAAAGCAGCTAGAGATCTCTCATCTGAAGACCTGCTTCGTCGTAACTATGTAAGAGATAAAATAATTTACAGGAAGAAAGCAGAGGAGGCAAAAAAGAAATACAATGACAGGCTCATTAAAGAGGCTCACAATCCGTGTAAAGCAGCTTGGAATCTGGTAAACGAGTGCAGAAAGAATCCCACCTCAGCCTTAAATTCCAGTAGCCCTGATGCCTTCAATCAGTACTTTGTTAGGATAGTGAAAGATACTAAAAATGAAAAACCTGACTCAGGCTTAGTCCCAACAAGTCATATAAGAAACCTAACCCGTAGCACCATTGAAAACTGGAAGGAGGTGCACCCTAAGGATATCATAAAAATAGTGAAGATAGCTGTGACATGCCTTGTAAAATTGCTGTCCATAACAATTAAGAACTGCTTATCTACCGGTATCTTTCCAGAATTCCTTAAACTAGCACAGACAGTTCCAGTCTACAAAAAAAGTGACCCATGTGAAAAAAATTGCTATCATCTCCATTCTAGCTAAAGTTATGGAGTCTGTTATGAAAAACCAGTTACAGAATTATTTTGAAGTAAATAAGCTCTTACAGGACACACAGCATGGTTTTTGCAAGGAAAAGTCAACAGTTACAGTAGCACTCTACTGAACTGGAAAGATAAGGCAAGGGTTTGAAGAAAGAGGAAGTGTAGCACTGACACTTTGTAATCTCAGCAAAGCATTTGACTGCATATCCCACAAGATACTGCTCAAAAAATTGGAGTGTGGTGTCAAAGGTGTTGTTCTGGCAACTCTTCAATCAATTTCCGTGAAACCAGAGACAGGACGTATCAATTTATGGAGCAACATCACAAGACCAAAAGCTGGAATATGGAGTACTCCAAGGGTCCGTCATAGGAGCTCTCCTGTTCCTTATTTATGTGATTGATATGGGTTGTTACAACAATATGTTACAGTTTGCTGATGACACCACTCTTTTTGCCAAAGGAAGAACTGTTTGTTACTGAATCACTCCAAGAACAGATGTACTCTTCCAAAACATTACAAAATGGTTCATAAAAAATCAAATGAAATTCAATGAAGAAAACACACAATACCTGATACACACCCCAGCAACATTGATGCCATGAGAACATGGAAGCTGTCAAACTGCTGGGCTTCATGGTAGACAGCAAACTAACAATGAACGAACACACGGTGTGTGTGTGTTCTCCAAGCTCGCCCATGTAATATATCTTCTGAGGAGGTTAAAAGGTATATTAAGTGACCAATACCTCATAACAGTGTATTATGCTCTGTTTCATAGCCACATTAGTTATGGGCTACTGTTATGGGGATATTCTGCAGGCTGCAAGGATGTGTTAATTCTATAGAAGAAAGCTCTCAGAATAATGACATGAAGCAAAACACAGGAGCACTACAGGCCTATATTCAAGCAGCTGGGAATTATGACAATCTTCAGCCAGTATGTGTTTTTATGTCTCATCGTGAAAGAAAACCAAGGAGTCTTGAACATGAGGCAAGATATACACAATCATGATACCCATAGGAAGAGGAGCATCAAACAACCAGGTGTTGACTGACAGTTTTATAGTGGTTGCCCCAAAGATGTTCAACTCACTGCCTCGAGAAATGCAATCCCTGCAGCTAGCAGCATTTAAAAGGAGAGTAGCACAGGACTTGAAAGAATGCCCATTGTACTTCATTGGTGAATTTTTTAATAGTGACCAAAGTGATTGGACAAACTAATATTGTTTATATTAAGTACAAATGTTTTAATTCTGTGAATATTTTTAAATGTATATATGTAATCAATCTTTTGTGTGTCCAGTCATAGCTGTTAAATGACACAGATCTAATAAAGTAATGAAGATGGTCAACAATTAAGGCAGTTGAAGAATTTGTATCATTTGTTATACACGACTTTGAAAATAAACAGCATACAGATTGATAAATTACAAAATTATTGCTTTGCTGGTACAGAATTAGCACTGCTAACATCATACTTGACAAACAGGAAACAGATGGTGGTTGTCAATTCAAACAATAAATCTCATTTTCTCAATGTAAAGTATGGAGTCCCACAATGCTCTGTATTGGGATCCTTCTTTTTTTATAGTTTATGTAAACGATTTACCAACATTTTTGCCATTTAAAACTGTAATGTTTGCTGACGATACAACCTTCATCACATCACACCATGAAATGACTATTGTGAAACAAAGGAATAATTCCATGGTGAAAAATGCATCTCAATGGTTCCAGAGAAATATGCTGACAAACAACAGCAAAACTGGAAAAAAATCCTATTCTCACTTAGAAATATTGATGATGAGCAACATGACCACAAAAAACCTGTACAATTATTAGGCATTTATCTGGATAGCAAACTTTGTTGGAATGCTCACACGGAAAAACTTTAGACTAAATTGGCCAGAGTATTATATTTATTACGGAAACTAAAAAGTTGTGTAAGTTGGGATAGCCTAAAAATGGCATATTATGCTTTCTTTCACATGCATCTGTAGTGTGGCATATTGCTTTGGGGAAATTCTGGTGGAGCAAATGATGTCTCTCTATGGCAAAAGAAAGCAATCATATGTATTTTAGGGTTAAACAGTCTAGCTTCATGCAAGCCTTACTTTATTATGCATAAAATTCTAACGGTTCCCAGTCTTTACATACTAAAAACACTTGTTCGTGCTAAGGAGAATGCACATAGATACGAAATCAGAGCTGATGTGCATAACTAAACAACAGTAAAACTGAAAGAAATCCTATTCTCACTTAGAAATATTGATGAAGAGCAACATGAATACAGAAAAACCTGTAAAATTATTAGGTATTTCTCTGAATAGAAAACTTTGTTGGAAGCTCACACAGAAAAACTTTACAGTAAATTAGCAAGAGTATTATATTTAATATAAGAAAACTGAAAAGTTATGTAAGTGAGGATGTTCTAAAAATGGCATATTATGCTTTCTTTCACATGCATCACAAAAAAAGGCAATCATAAGTATTTTAGGGTTAAACAGTCTAGCTTCATGCAAGCCTTACTTTATAAAACATAAAATTCTAACGGTTCCCAAACTTTACGTAGTAAAAACACTGGTTCATGCTAAGGAGAGTGCCCATAGATATGAAATCATAGCAGATCAAGAAGTTCAAATTCATTAGACATACTTTGGGTTAGGTTAACAGAAACAGAAGACAATTTCCTACATACTAGTAAAGTTTACTATAATAAGTTTCAGATGACTTTGAAATCTTGGCTTAAGCAAAAGGCCTTCTATTCAACAGATGAGTTGCTGCACAGCGAAATGTATGACCTCACAATATAAATTAAATGCTGATTCTATGCACCATATTTTTTATAAATATTCACAAATATCTTTGTATAAAATGTACTGTATGTTCTTGTATATTATATAATTTGTAAATTAAATTGTTGTAATGATAAAATCCGATTCTATTTTTTTATAAATACTCACATAATTATATTTTTTGTAAAATGTATAGCATATTACATAATTTGTAAATTGTTGTACTGTTAAAATACAATTTTTTATTTAAAAAAAAAAACAAACATATGTATATGATGTATGACGATGTCTTGTGCAACTTATTGTTGTCAAGAGACAAATAAATGAAGGAATTGAATGAATTGAGGTTTCACTTTCAATGAATTGAAACCTCTCAGTGCTGTAGCTATGGGCCTGTTTGCGTATGATAAATCGACTTATAGGAGGACTTGAAACTTAATGTAAATCATAATGCTAACAGAGATATGTAAACTTAGCCGTGTGCACTGAGGCGCTGTGCTGCGGTGCTTGCAGCCGTCAGCCGTCGGAGGTTTGAATCCTCCCTCGGCATGAGTGTATGTAGTTTCCATAGGTTAGTTTAACGTAGTTCAAGTAGTAAGCTAGGGAGTAAAAACCAGGCAGATAAGTCCCATAAATTTACAAACATTAGATATGAACATGTAAACGTAAAAAAAATCCTGGGTTTAACTTGGGATCGAACCGACAACGTTCGCGTTTAGTCTGACACCCCCCCCCCACTTTATTTTATTTAATTAATTTATTTATTTTTCTTTTTTTTTTTTTTGGGTTGATCGATCCGTTGCGGACGTTTGTTTGTGATTCACCATAGTGTTTTTGACTCAGTTTCCTAAGCACAGATGAGCTATCCTAAGTATTGTTCTGCTACGGTCCCAAGAAAAAGTACAAAACATGAGGGTCAGATACTTTTTATAGACATGACCAGCTACATTTAGATGTAAATGTAAGTTTGATAGGAGGCACTACAAAAGTTAAAAAAATTCGAAATTGGAGATTTTCTGTAATTTTTTGGCCGCTTGTTTAGGCCTGCTAGAAAAGTGTTTTATAACTAATGCATGTATGAGTAAACATTCGGTACATTCGCCCCATATTCAACGGCAGATAAAATTTATACAGTACATGACAGATTAATTTCCTCTATTTCACGAGGTTCTCTACCGCGTGTATCTTTCTAACAGTGCGTGCTGTCTTTCTGGTAAAAGTGTAGTTTATGTCTCCGCGACTAGTGCTCGTCATGTAGACGTTGGTAAGGGCACGATGAATGAGGTAGGTAAAGGCAGTCAACCAGGAGTCTCTTTCGCGTGGCCAATAAGAAACAGGTTTAGTGTTTATGGTTTGTAAACAAATAATAGTAATATACAAAGGGATGCTATCACATACCCGCTGATGCTGGACGTGAATTTTACAGGTTTTCTCGTCACGAATGTTCGTTTACTGCACTTTCAGTCTCAACGTAACACTGCCCTCGGAATTCGCGAAAAATTTGCGGAAATTAATTAATGCTATTCCTGCTCTATGGTTGACAGGTTCTCGATGTAGCCTTGTCCGGTCAACAAATCAGCTATCCTCGTGAAACACTGCCCTCGAAAACTACCTCATATTTAACCAACCGTATAATCTTTAATCACGTAATCACTGAAATTCATAACGAATCTTCAGTTTCGGGCTTACAGCACTTTCAAAACTGACGCCAAATTCAATAGACATGAAACAAACAATACTATTGGCCGGACGAACTCGACTCATGATTGGCTGCCTTCGCGCCGTTGCCAACATCTATACGCCAAGCACCGTCCGAGACTCATAAACTAGACTTTAACCGTCATTTTTTTTTAGTTTCCTTGAAAATGAACAGTCACAATATGGTTCAAAAAATAAAAAGATAGAATTTACGATAATTTCCTAGACCCCGTGTACATCCAAGGAAATGGCATTGCCATCGATATCTATCGAATGTTCGATATAGTGTTTCTGAAACAGAGAGTCGAGCGCTAAGCGCCCTCACGTATTTTTTTAAAAAAAAAAAAAAAAAAAAAAAAAAAAAAAAAAAAAAAAAAAAAAAAAAAAATGTTTAACCTATAGCTAACCTAACTTTGACATTAAAAAAGTGATCTGTAGCGTAGCCTTAAGAAGGTTAGGTATAGGTTAAACAAGAAACACTATATCGAACATTCGATATATATCGATGGCAATGCCGTTTCCTTGGATGTACACGAGGTCTAGGAAATTACCTTCGACCCTATGGTCGAAGGAAATTACCGAATTTACTCTTTGTAACAAGAACTAACACTTTTTAGGAGAGCGTTTTGACAAGGAAATGTTCAGAAATGCATGGTTGAAAAGTGATTCTGTGGGAATAGTGTTTGATTTCCTACCGCATCTGTTGCCGAAAGTGCCATCAATAATATCACCAATGAAAAGAAACCATCAAATGCCGGTATGTGTTGATAACAATGGGGTCAGAAATTCTAACCTCGTTGGTTGATAATTTGATATTACGATACTTGTGATTTTATTTTCAATTCTTTTCTAAGCAAACCATAAAACCATGTAAATAACGCGGAATCTCAGCTACGATACTAGAAAGCATAATACTTCTGCCCTTTGCACTTTAATCAAATTTCGTCCAAGTTGTCATATTTTTAAGAAGTCTATAAATATATATACACGAAGTCTTACGATTGTCCTGAAGGTTGTGTTCTAGCGAAGTAATAACACTTACTATTAGCTCTATAAGGTTTGTAGCACGTCGTCCCAATATCACATGAGTTGAGAGCCGAAGAAGTTGCGGACAAAATTCTCGAACTGCGCATCCTAACGGCTCATTTCCACTGTTGCCAAAACAGAAACAATGTTCCGGGTCTGTGTCGGGGTTCGTTCCAGCAGCTGCCAGTTGCCAGAGTCCAGTAAGCTGCGCACGCGCAGAGCTGTTATCGAGTTTCAGCAACAGCTATGCGCATGCGCAGTCCACTGAAACTGGCAGCTGCTGGAACGAACCAAAGGAACATTGTTCTGTGGCCGGCAACCACGAAACTGCCGCTATGCAGCGCTGGTGCTTGTTTTTATTTTACCAGTTGTTACTGATCCAAGTAATCGTCTGTCGTAGTTTTCGGTGTTCTGTGAGGAGGAGTGTAGCAGGTAGAAAATTTACCATCTCAAATCATTACATGAGGAAGAGGAGTGATTGTGGAACGTGCAGTATGCAAAAGTACAAGAACATGAGATAGAAACGATTCTTTCAAAATAACTAAATAAAAAAAATAATAACAATAATAATAATAAAGATGCTGTGGTGTTGGGTACCAGCAGCAATAACATTGATAAGAAAATAAAATCTCTTGTGTCACAATACTGGCAGGAGGAAAGGAAACTAGAAGAGAGTAAAAAATCACGAAGCGGTTGGGACTCTTTGTACAATCCAAAGTGGTTTGGATATAAAATTTTAAAGTTCGCGGGCATAATACTGCAATCATTCAACTGGGATTACATTTGTCGCTGTGGATGTGCGATGTTTCAAAGATGTCAAAATAAATTAATTGCCTTAACATAATACCAGTGCGCCTCGGTTGCACAGTGCCAGATTACAAATCCAAAGGTCGCGGGTTCGCTCCCCGCCAGGTCCTAGGATTTTTATCTGTCACTTTCCACTTCTTTCACCTCTGGCAGTATTGCTCATGTGAAAAATACCGAGTAGCACCGTGGTTCGGAACCCACGTTAAACTGTAGGTCCCCCTTTAACTGGCTGGGTAAGTCAGTTCGAAGGTCGGAGGAAGGCAACGGCATACCACATCCAAACAAGACCATGCCTAGTAAAGCACTGTGGTGTTCAAACCAATCTTCGGATTGTTGACTGCCTTACTTTACCTTAACATAATCTTTCAACGAAACCTTGACAAACTGCTGGAACTATTTTAGATATCTTCATAGCAGTCTTTGAAATATGAAATAAATATGCTAGACTTTGGTACGAACTTCCTGATGTAAGAAAACGGAGGGTTACAGGAAGTCTTTGTTTCACAGGGATTTCGTTCCTGAAATTCGTGGCTTTTTCGAAGAAAATGAGCGCTTTAATATTTGTCGCGGCGGAGTAGCCGTACGCCTGGGGCACCGTGTTGCGGTGTGTGTTGCCGTTAGCCGTCGGGAGTTCGAGTCCTCCCTCGGGCATGGGTGTTTGTGTTGTCATAGCTTAGTTTACCTTATTTTAAGTAGTTTGTATGCTACGGACTAATGACCAAGCAGTTGAGTCTGATCGATTTACAAACAATTTTGAATATTTAGCAAAATTTAAAAACCTGAAGGCGTTCAAACATCAGATGTTTTTTCCTTTTTTTTTTCTTTTTTTAATTTTACACAACGAGTGCGATGTACATATGACATTTCTTTTACATTTAATTATAGAATTATAAAAGACACCCTTAGTTGATGTCGATACCAGGTTAATATTACCGTTATAATCAAAACAAACAGTGGATTGTGATAAATAAATAATAAAAAAATATTTTCAAATTTTTTGTCTTAATGACTCTTTTTTGGCTAAAGATTGTAGCAAAATGTATTACATTTCAATAAAAGAGAATAAGGAGGTCTACCACTAAGAGCTTCAAGCTGATGTCTGTAAATCTATCGGACCAAACTGCGTAGTTATCAGTCAGTAGCTTACAGACTACTTAAACTAAGGTAAACTAACCTAAGGATGACACACACGCACACACCCCCATGCCCCAGGGGGGACTCGAACCTCCGACGGCGAGCAACCGCGCGCTACGCAGCGAGGCGCCTTCAAGCTGATATAGTCTTCTTTTACTCAATAAAAGATGATGCATTGCAGATATTTCCTCTTTCTGCTTTGATCTCGAGTGAGAGTTGTAGTATTCAGAGTCTGCTTATGTTATCCTGAACTATTACTGTTAAACTTCATGCCACCCTTATAAACATAAAACAGAAGTGTTTTTTTTTTGACGATTGGGGAAAAAAGCCGCAGAAAATGGTTATCACGTGGCTTCAAAAGATAGGTTGGGTAGGGCGATAGCACGTGCGAAACCAACCAAAGAACCGAGAAAAACTCGCGCAAATATAGAGTTACACAATTCTGGAGAACCATCTCGTACAAACTGGCGAGATTATGTTACAAGAATGATGTAAAAATTTCGTTTAGGACCGACATTACAGATCTAAGACTTACGCAGGGGAGAACTGGATGGGAAAAGTGGGAGTATGTGAAATCAAATGTCAGGATTGCGATATGAAGTATGTAGGACAAACGGGAAGACATTTTAAAGTGAGATTTAAAGAGAAAAACTACTGATAGATTGGCTCATCAACAGTAGCGATACAACTCAAGATCGAACGATATTGCCTCGCTGCGGAGCGCGCGGTTGCTTGCCGTCGGAGGTTCGAGTCCTCCTTAGGACATGTGTGTGTGTGTGTGTGTGTGTGTGTTGTCCTTAGGTTAGTTTACCTTAGTTTAAGTACTTTATAAGCTACGGACTAATGACCACGCAGTTTGGTCCGATAGAGTTACAAACATTTGAACATTTCGAACGACATTCGTTGGGTAACATAAATGATGGTTTGTATGTCTTTCACTCTGAGAACAAGGGATGCACTTATCCAGTTGTGAGGAAACTGAGATGTTTTGTGCTTTAATGGAGAATTCCAACAACTTCTCAATTAAGACAGAACAGTCTTAAAGGCCATTACGAGGCGCATTTTTGCAATCTAAATCGGACCAAACTGGTACGATCATCAGTCCCTAGACTTACAAACTACGTAAGCTAACTTACACTAGGATAACACACTCACACAAAAAACACTAGTGGTTGAGGGCTTGAACATCTGGCGGGAGCGACTATTCAGTTCGTAGCATTATGCCTTGGACCACGCGGCAATCTCCTCTAGTTTTAAATATTGTCGTTTGGTTTTAGTAATACTGTGTAACTTAAGGACCTTATCCTTTTATAGTAGCTTCAATTTTAGTGGGTGACTAGTCATATTATTTGTAAGATTGAAACCTATTAGCAGGTGCCTGCCGCGGTGGAGTAGCCGAGCGGTCTAAAGCGTCTCGCTGCGGAGCGCGCGGTTGCTCGCCGTGGAGGTTTGAGTCCTCCCTGGGGCGTGGGTGTGTGTGTTTGTCCGTAGGTTAGTTTACCTAGGTTTAAGTAGTTTGTAAGCTACGGACTGATGACCACGCAGTTTGGTCCGATAGATTTACAAACATTTGAACATTTGAGCAGGTGCCTGAGTACGTGGAACTTACGGCAGAAGTTGCCAAGCCTGATTTACAGTGTCAATACATCCACACTGTTTCTTTAATAACATAAAGCAAGTCCGAGTATGGCCCTCGGTACAACATTTAACCAAGACGCAAAATTTGAGATCCCTTACTTAGTACTCATAAGAAAGAATGGGGAAGTATATCTGAGATTATACCTGTGCCTTAGTAAGTAAATCAAGCTCGTCGAAAATATTTGAGAG
The DNA here is from genome assembly GCA_026315105.1 of Locusta migratoria. NCBI lineage: Eukaryota > Metazoa > Arthropoda > Insecta > Orthoptera > Acrididae > Locusta > Locusta migratoria. The sequence goes on along the minus strand of CM048753.1, from coordinate 59,688,827 downwards.
CTGTTACATATACTAAAATCCACCGTTCAACATGAATTAAACATGAAATATACCATTTACATGACTGGAGCAGTAAATTTTGGATAACAGAAACAGTATGATGTACCTCTACATACACATAGATACTATGCAAATAACATTGAAGTGCCTGGCAGAGGGTTCATTAACCACTTTCATAACCTTTCTCTACCGTTACATTCTCTTATAGTGCGCGCGAAGAAAGAACACCTACATCGTTCCGTTTTCTATCTGATTTCTCTTATTTTATTGGGATGGTCATGTCTCCTTATGTAATTGGGTGCTAGCAAAATATTTTCACATTCAGAAGTCGGTGATTGAAATTTCCTAAATAGATCTCACCGCAACGAATAGCGTCGTTCTTTTAATGATTTCCACCTCAAATTACGCAACATTTCTATGACGCTTTCCCCGCGTAACGAGATAAAACAAAACGAGCTGCCCTTCTCTGAAACTTCTCAATGTCTTCCGTCAGTCCCACCTGGTGAGGGTCCCACACTGTGCAATAGTACTCCAGGAGAGGACGCACAAATGTGATGTAGGCAGTCTTTTTGGTGGAGCTGGTGTATCTTCGAAGCGTTGTGCCAATGAAACGTTACCTTTGGTTCGCCTTCCCCACAATATTTTCTGTGTGTTCTCTCCAGTCAAAGTTGTTCGTAATTGTAACTCCTAGGTATTTGGTAGAATTTACGTCGTTAAGGTTTTACTTAATTATCGCGTAATTGAAGTTCAGCGGATTTCTTTTAGTGGTCATGTGTATTACTTCACACTTTTTATTATTTAATTTTAATTGCTAATTTTCGCACCATGTAGAAATTTTGTATAAATCGCTTTGCAGTTTCTTTTGATCCTCTCTTGACTTAACTAACCGATAAACGACAGCATCATCCGCGAACAGTCTAACGGAGCTTTTCAGATTGTCTCCTAAATCGTTTAAAAACACAGGGAAGATTAGGGGACCTATAACGCTTTCCTGGGAAACGCCAGATATCACTTCTGTTTTACTCGATGACTTACCGTCAGTTGCTACGAACTGTGTCCTTTCTGACAGGAAATCGCGAATCCAATCGCACAATTGGGAAGATATTCCATAAACATTAGAAGCTGCTTGTGAGGTACAGTGTCAAAAGCCTTCCGGAAAACTAGAAATATGGAATCGATTTGAGATCCCTTGTCGATGGCACTTATCACCTCATGTGAATAAAGGCCAAGCTGTGTTTCGCAACAGCGATACTTTCTGATTCTGTGTTGACTATTGGTTAATAAGTCGTTCGAAGTAGTTCATAATGTTCGAACAAAGTATACGTTCCAATATCCTACTGCAAATCGACGTCAATGAGATTGGCCTGTAATTTTGGGGATCACTCCTATTGCCTTTCTTGAATACTGAAGTGACTTGGGCAACTTTCCAGTCTTTGGGTACGGATCTTTCGCTGAGTGATCGGTTGTAAATAATAGCTTAGTACGGAGCTATTGTATCAGCATACTCTGAGAGGAATCTAGTTGGTATACAATCTGGCCCGGAAGATTTGTTTTAGTTTACTGACTTAAGTTGTTTTACTACGCCAGGAACATCTACTTCTAAGTTTCGCATGCTGGCAGCTGTTCTTGGATTGAATACTGGAGTGTTCACTTGGTCTTCTTTGATGAACGAATTTCGGAAAGCTGTGTTTAATAATTCTGCCTTAGCAGTACTGTCATCGGTAGTATTACCATTGCTATCGCGTAGTGAAGGTATATTATGTGTTTTGCCGCTAGTGTACTTCACACATGACCAGAATTTCTTTGGATTTTCTGCAAGATTACGAGACAGGATTTCGTTGTGGTAACTACTATAGTCTTCTCGCATTGAAGTCCGCGCTAGGTTGCGAGTTTCAGTAAAAGAATGCCAGTCTTGTGGATTTAGTGTCTTTTTAAATTTTACATGCGTTTTTCTATGTTTCTGCAACAGTCATCTGACCTGTTTGTGTACCACGGGGGATCAGCCCCCTCTTTTATTAATTTATTTGGTATAAATCTCTAGATTGCTACTGATATTATGTCTTTGAAAGTAAGCCACAACTGATGTACACTCGCATTTTTAGTTTTGAAAGACTGGAGGCTATCACTCAGGAATGCGTGAAGCGAATTTTTATCTGCTTCTTTGAGTAGAACTAGTATGCTTCGGGTAGCTATTTGAAATGTGATTCAAGCTTTCTTTGAACATTTCGTCAACTGCATCACACTTTTCATTATTTAGTGTTAATTGACAATTTTCGCACCGTGTAGAAATTTTGTCTAAATCGCTTTGCAGTTGCTTTTGATCCTCTGTTGACTTCACTAACCGATAAACGACAGCATCATCCGTGAACAGTCTAAGAGAGCTATTCAGATTGTCTCCTAAATCGTTTATAAACACGAGGAAGAGTAGGGGACCTATAACGCTTCCCTGGGGAACGCCAGATATCACTTCTGTTTTACTCTATGACTTACCGTCAATTACTAAGAACTGTGTCCTTTCTGATTGGAAATCGTGTATCCAATCGCACAATTTTTTTTTTAATTTCCTTAGAATAATTTATTTCTGCTAGGACGTTGTATTGTTTATATATCAAATAATCCAACCAAGATTCCCGTGGTGCTGTTAATTTCTTCTTGACGATATAACACAATACAGTTTTCCGCACTAAACAAAATTCTAATTTTAAAGGAATAAAAAGTTCTTATGATTTCAGTAAAATTAAACGAGAAATGAAATCCAGCAGTCTCTACTGTGATGAAACGAAATGTCATTGCCATGACCAGCTCAAAATATGATACAACTTCTTGTATAACTGAATTTTTTTTCCTTGTAATATGTTTCAAATGTATATATATATATATATATATATATATATATTTGGATCAATCTCATCATCAATGGGTTCGTCATTTTTTTCCCTTCTACTTCGTCTTACATTATCTTCTTTAACCAATTCCCTCCTTCTCGAACAAAATTCTTATCATGTCCCCAAGGTTGTTTTTTATCTTTGGATATTGTCGTACTTGTAAATATGCTGCTGCCATGTATAAGAAAAATTCTACACTGCTGTCACCTCCACATCTGTTGACTACAAAATTGACGTAGTTTCCGAGGAGCCACATCACTGTGTTATTTTTTGTTGATGGATAAAATTCGGTGTCGGGCCACAATAATATATCTGTTGCATAAGACGTTTCCGAACGTCGTGTAAGTAGCCCTAACTTTTTCTGAACCCACTTCCAATTTTGTAGATGGTTGCCACAAGTGAATCGGTGTTTTAATGTGTCCACGAGGCCACATTTTGAGCATTTGTTTGTGTTACTCAAACCAATTTTATATAATTTTTCATTGGTTGAAATAAGATTGTTCACGACTTTATACTAGGACGAGACGACATCGGAACAGTGAATGTGAAGGCTAAGATTTTTCCAAACAGTTTTCCAGTCTACCAACGGATACTTCGATTCAATATTGTTAGGACTGTGGGATTGTTGCCATTTTTCAATAACTTCTTTAGTTGTTAAATGTACTTTTTTCATCGTGGCCTCTCCTATGTAGCTAAGTTCAAGGTAAAAATCTTTTATATGTTTCAGTTTATAGTTTAAATTACCGACATTAATGGGCTGTTGCATACTTACAGGACGGACAGCTGTGAAGAGTACAGAAATGCAGAAATATGGAATCGATTTGAGATCCCTTGTCGATGGCACTTATCACTTCATGTGAATAAAGGGCAAGCTGTGTTTCGCAAGAGCGATACTTTCTGAATCCGAGTTGACTATTGGTTAATAGGTCGTTCTCTTCGAGGTAGTTCATAATGTCCGAACAATAAATACGTTCCGAAATGCTATTGCAAATCGACGTCAATGAGATTGGCCTGTAATTTTGGGGATCACTCCTATTGCCTTTCTTGAATACTGGAGTGACTTGGGTAACTTTCCAGTGTTTGGGTACGGATCTTTCGCTGAGTGATATGTTGCAAATGATAGCTAAGTCCGGAGCTATTGCATTAGTATACGCTGACAAGGAAATTACTTGGACTCGAACAAACATATCTGTATGTACGTTTGGTTACAGGATCTCTACGTACACCTCAATGCGCTGGTGGGTGTCGTTTTTCTGCGAAGTTCTGCCACCATGCTCTACATAGCACTGTAGATGTAATTGTAGACGCCATACGTAATGCAGATATCTTAACTACAACTTATGTAATAATCATCGTACATGTTCTCTAGCGAATTGTCATCAAAAGCCGTGATGATAGTTGCAACTTTAACAGTCTTCCCGAAAGACTGTTGGTATTCACTGCCACTGCTTCCATCGCCTCTTCCCGCACTTACCGTAGCACTACCGCTTGCAATGAGTTGTTCGTCATTAGCATCCCTATTATCATCATTATGTGTTAGTGTTACAACAGTATCTAACTTATGCTCATATTTCTGTACCATAACAGATACGAGAGAGCATGCAAATGATTCATCTTCTACACTAATACCATCTTCACGAAGAAGGATTCTTTGTAACTTCATGTCAACCAATCGCAATACATTAGCAGGATTGATTAGCAATCGCCGCCCCATCTGACGCTTCACGACAAAAATAACGTCACAAAACGCAACTTCTGAGGCACACTGCACCGTCCCTACTGGCGAACCGACAGGTCAAAGTGCAATGCGGCAAGGCACACGCAGAGGCCTCTAACGGACGATTGCAGAGTTTTGCAGATGCGGGAGTATCACTAGTGCAATAAGGGACCTTTTCATTATCTCTCATACGATTTTGGTGTATATGTGTTTGTTCGAGCCCATGTACTTTCCTTGTAAGAGTTGTGTACGCAACGTTTTTACGTTGAGAGACAAAGTGATTCAGCGTATCCTGTGTTAAATGTTTGGTGAGGGAGGCGGATTGAGGACTGACACGGCTAGTTTCTCACTTTTCTGGCAGTGCTGTTTAAACAGCAACGTTGTTGCCCTTTTGTGTTCCGACAGACGCATTTATGTAAGCGTAGTCTTCCGCTGCCACTTTCAATAAACTTTCCGGGTTACAAGACCGCATCATCGTATAACATCGCCTTCTTCAGGGTCTGACAGTCAGACGAATATCCTGAAGAAGGCGAGTTGCAATAGTGGCCGAAACGTCGGTTGGTTTTACGCGATGATGATGCGAACTAATAACCTCAAGAATTTTGTTGATGGTGAATTTATGTCCATAATTGCATAGTTTCCATACTAGAGATCATTCATTCAACGATACCTTGTTCCACAGACAGCGCGAACCAGAAATTTAGAGAACCACTTCCTGTGTTCCGAAAACTGTCTTGAGCATTTAAGCCGGCAACCCACGCGCAATGGAAATATTTTAGACCTTATAGCCACGAACAGGCTTGACCTTATTAAGGATGTCTGTGTAGAGACAGGAATTAGTTCAAAATGTTCAAATGTTTGTTAAGCTTATGGGACTTAACTACGGGGTCATCAGTTCCTAAACTTACAAACTACTTATGAACTACTTACGAACTAGGAAGGCACAAATATCCATGCCCGAGGGGGGATTCGAACCCCCGAGCGTAGTGGCCGTGCAGACCGTGACTGGAGCGCCTCAGTCCCCGCGGCCACCGCGGCCGGCCAGGAATTAGTGATCATGATATCGTCATAGCGTCGATGGTGACCAAAGTTCATAAACCAACCAAGAAGGCTAGGAGCGTGTTTTTGTTGTTTTGGTTTGCAGATGCGGGAGTATCACTAGTGCAATAAGGGACCTTTACATTATCTCTCGTACGATTTTGGTGTACATGTGTTTGTTCGAGCCCAAGTACTTTCCTTCTGAGAGGAATCTAGTTGGTATACAAACTGGCCCGGAAGATTTGTTTTTGTTTAGTGACTTAAGTTGTTTTACTACTCCAGGAACATCTAAATTTCGCATGCAGGTAACTGTTCTTGGTTTGAATTTAGAGAACCACTTCCGGTGTTCCGAAAACTGTGTTGAGCAGTTAAACCGGCAACCAACGCGCAATGGAAATATTTTAGACTTTATAGCCACGAACAGGCCTGACCTTATTAACGATGTCTGTGTAGAGACAGGAATTAGTGATCATGATATCGTCATAGCGTCGATGGTGACCAAAGTTCATAAACCAATCAAGAAGGCTAGGAGCGTGTTTTTGTTGTTTTGTTTTGCAGATGCGGGAGTATCACTAGTTCAATAAGGGACCTTCACATTATCTCTCGTACGATTTTTGTGTCTATGTGTTTGTTCGAGACCAAGTGCTTTCCTTGTGAGAGGAATCTAGTCGGTATACAATCTGGCCCGGAAGATTTGTTTTTGTTTATGACTTAAGTTGTTTTACTACTCCAGGAACATCTAAATTTCGCATGCTGGTAGCTGTTCTTGGTTTGAATTTAGAGAACCACTTCCGGTGTTCCGAAAATTGTCTTGAGCAGTTAAACCGGCAATCCACGCGCAATGGAAATATTCTAGACCTTTTAGCCACAAACAGGCCTGACCTTATTAACGATGTCTGTGTAGAGACAGGAATTAGTGATCATGATATCGTGATAGCGTCGATGGTGACCAAAGTTCATAAACCAATCAAGAAGGCTAGGAGCGTGTGTTTGTTGTTTTGTTTTGAAAAAATGTTCAAATGTTTGTTAAGCTTATGGGACTTAACTACGGGGTCATCAGTCCCTAAGCTTACAAACTACTTATGAACTAGCTAAGACTAAGGACGGCACAAATATCCATGCCCGAGGGGGGATTCGAACCCCAGACCGTAGTGGCAGTGCAGACCGTGATTGGAGCGCCTCAGTCCCCTCGGCCAACGCGGCCGGTGTTCATAAACCAATGAACAACGCTACGAGCGTGTTTTTGTTGTTTTGTTTTGCAGATGCAGGAGTATCACTAGTGCAATAAGGGACCTTTACATTATCTCTTGTACGATTTTGGTGTATATGTGTTTGTTCGAGCCCAAGTACTTTCCTTGTGAAAGGAACCTAGTTTGCCGGCCGCGGTGGCCGAGGGGACAGAGGCGCTTCAGTCACGGTCTGCACGACCACTACGATCGGGGGTTCGAATCCCCCCTCGGGCATGGATATTTGTGCCATCCTAGTTCGTAAGTAGTTCATACGTAGTTTGTAATTTTAAGGACTGATGACCCCATAGTTAAGTCCCATAGACTATACAAACATTTGAATTTGGCCGGCCGCGGTGGCCGAGGAGACTGAGGCACTTCAGTCACCGTCTGCACGGCCACTACGGTCGGGGGTTCGAATCGCCCCTCGGGCATGGATATTTGTGCCGTCCCAGTTCGTAAGTTGTTCATACGTAGTTTGTAAGTTTAAGGACTGATGACCCCGTAGTTAGGTCCCATAACCTATACAAACATTTGAACCAATCAAGAAGGCTAGGAGCGTCTTTTTGTTGTTTTGTTTTGCAGATGGGGGAGTATAACTAGTGCAATAAGGGACCTTCACATTATCTCTTGTACGATTTTGGTGTATATGTGTTTGTTCGAGCCCAAGTACTTTCCTTGTGAAAGGAACCTAGTTTGCCGGCCGCGGTGGCCGAGGGGACAGAGGCGCTCCACTCACGGTCTGCACGGCCACTACGGTCGGGGGTTCGAATCCCCCCTCGGGCATGGATATTTGTGCCGTCCTTAGTATAAGGTAGTAAATAAGTAGTTTGTGGTTTAGGGACTGATGACCCCCGTAGTTAAGTCCCATAGACTATACAAACATTTTGTTTGTTCGAGCCCAAGTACTTTCCTTGTGAGAGGAATCTAGTTGGTATACAATCTGGCCCGGGAGATTGGTTTTTGTTTAGTGACTTATGTTGTTTTACTACTCCAGGAAGATCTGCTTCTAAATTTCGCATGCTGGCAGCTGTTCTGGGATTGAATTCTGGAGTGTTCCACCAAGAACTGACGGAAGAAGCAGTTAGCAGGAGTTAGTGTTCGTCGTAAAGGGCCGGTCATTCAGTTCCGCAATCTAAGAGTCGTCGTCGTCTTCGGCTTGTTCCCTTGTGCGGCTTCAATCGCGCACCGCTCCCCTAGGCAGCCTCGTTACCTAACAGCTCCAGTTGTGCACGCGGCGTTTCCTAGACTGCAGGTGCGGCCGGAGAAATTGGCGCGATTTCGCCGAGAGCCGACTGTTGCGCGTCCTTTAATGCGACCACTCTGCGCCTGCTCTTCCCTTAACTGGCGCCAGCGTGACGCCATTATTGTTGTCGCCAGTGCTTCGGCGTACGTGGAACGCGGCCTAGCGGTGGTATAAAAGCGCCGGCACGCCGCTGGAGTGGCATCCAGTCCTCAGCAGGACCTACCAGAACCACCAACAGACGCGAAGCCCGCTCCACCGACATGAAGATCACCGTGAGTACCGTCAGACACATTAAACTGGCCATTTGCTTTGATGTCCGCGCGGCGGCGCTGAGATGAGTGGCCAAGCACTGGATTTTAGGAACGACGGGATATGGGGTTGTAATGGAAATGAGCGTATGGCTTTCTTGGCCGGGAGATCCCCTTGCGGGATTGTTCGGCCACCTTAGTGTAAGTCTTTCTATTTGACGCCGCGTGGGCGACTTGCGTGCCAGTGATGATGAGATGATGATGATTAGGACAACACACAACACCCAGTCCCCTGCTGGGAATCGAACCCGGGCCCCCTGCGTGGTAGTCAGCGACACTGGCATTGAGCTACCGGAGGCGGACGATGGGGTTGTAACGTCCCGTCGACAGCGTGGTCATTAGAGGCGGAGCACATGCTCTGATTGGGAAAGAAATTGGCCGCGTCATTTGAAAGGAACCATCCCGGCATTTACTTTGAGTGATTTAGGGAAAATGACGGGAAACCTAAATCAGAATGGACGGAGGCGGTTTTGACCAACGTCGCCAAGAGAGAAGGCGTGTGCCCTGTCGTGTGACGTCAACACAGTAGGCTTCGGTCGTGTAGCTTACTGGCTGGCCGTTATGAGATAGTACGAAGTGGCCCAGTGGCCAGCCAGTCAGCTTCGCAATCCAGGCCTGCTGCAAGTGACATCACACGACAGCACCCGTGGCCTGCGAGAAAGACAGGCCCCAGCACAGTCGTCATGCCACTTAAGCAAGGTAGTTCTGAGCCGGCGCGACCACTAGCTCAGTGGCTGCCCGCTATGACGCAGTGGGCAGTGCCCCAGCGGCCGGCCAATCGGCTAGCGATCGCGCCGGCTCGGAACTACCTTGCTTACGTTCTTTTTTTTTTTTTCTTTTTTTTTGTGGTTTTAGGGCGCACAACTTCTACGGTCATTAGCGCCCAGACAAGAACTTAGATTCACTAGATCTCAAAAAAAAAAAAAAAAAAAAAAAAAAAAAAAAAAAAAAAAAAAAAAAAAAAAAAAATTGGTGACTGTCAGAAAATCAAGAAGAGGCTAAAAACGAACGATAAAGGACAATGAAAATGATTAAATATCCTTCGATAAGTTGGCCAAGTTGATAAAACGCAAAACTCGAGCAGCTGCTCGTGTGTCATCAGCTAAAATTTCCTCCAGTGAAGACGGAAAGTGAAGGGCTACACGGAGATGATTAAAATTAACACAAGTCAGTAAAACATGTCGCACTGTCAGCAGTTCACCGCAGGAGCACAGCGGTGCAGGGTCGGCGGTTAGCAAATGACGGTGGCTGAAACGGCAGTGACCGATCCGCAACCGAGCCAGGATGACCTTCTCCCGCCGAGAGGGGCGTGAGGAGGTCCTCCAAGCGGTCGGGATCGGTTTGACAGTTCGCAATTTATTGTTATACAGTGAAAGCCACGCACTGTGCCAGGACGACACGATACTCCGGCGAAGAGCCCGTTGAACATCGTCCGGTGGGATGCAAAAGGTAGCCATGCGAGGCAAAAGAGCTGCGGCCTTGGCTGCTATGTCGGCGGTCTCATTCCCGGGCACACCCACGTGGCCAGGGACCCACAGGAAAGAAACGTGACAGTTGTCATCTGCTAGCAACTGGAGGGAGCGTTGGATCCGATACACGAGAGGATGGTTCGAGAAAGTGTCCTTAAGACTCTGCAGGGCACTAAGGGAGTCCGAACATATGGCATAGAAAGGTTCGCGGTGGCGGCAGGTATACAAAACGGCCTGGTGGAGGGCAAAAAGCTCAGCCGTGAAGTTCGAGCACCGGTCAGGGAGCTTGTATTGGAAACGGTTGTCGCCGACGACGAAGGCAGATCGACACTGGCAGTGCTCTTGGAACCATCAGTGTAAATAAATATGGCATTATCGAACCGCGAACGGAGTTCGACAAGCCTCGAGCGGTATACCAAATCCGGAGTGCTCTCCTTGACGTGGCATGACTGCACTGGGGTCTTCGACAGCAGTCATGCCTTCTCTCTAGTCGGTTGATTTCACCCGCCGTCTTCCCCACTGTGAGTCCAGTGTGTTACCTCTGCGCCACGTAGCTCGGTTAGGTTTGGTGGCTACTGTCGCTGCTCCTACATCGTGCATGGGGGATTGCCGATCCTACATCCACATGCACCTCAAAGTGTATGGTGGAGGGTACTCTGTGTATCGTTGTCAATAATAGCATAAATCTTGCTTCCAAAAGCATTAAAAATAGTCACTTAATTTTTGTCCAGCCAATGTAATTTAGACCCTACAGATTTGGGATATTTTGATGAAGACTTGCACAGTTTGAATTGATAGGCAGATTTTTAGACGAGGATTGTGTCGGCATGTGTGGACAACCTCCATACATTCCACTTGATTCACCAGCAACTGGTCATGTAAGCCTTAATCCTATGGTCACTTAGTTCTACCCAGTCAGGGTGATTTACACGTTACAGATTTGAGATATAAAGACATGCTGCGTGAGTTAGCTCTCAGAGTGTACAACAACGCTTGTGTCGGCAATTCTGGAAAACCTCCATACGGTCCAAAAGCTTCACCAGTAAATGACCATGAAAGCCTTCAGTCTCTGGTCAGTTAGTGTAATTTACACCAGTCGGTGTAATTTACAGTCTGCTGATTTGGGATACTCTTTTGAAGACATACTGCGTGTGATTCGGTTGGCAGTGTGTAGGAAAAGACTTGTGTCAGCAGGTATGTACGATGTCCATACAGTCCAGTTGATTCACCAGCAATTCACCATGTAATGCTTCATTCTATCGTCACTTAGTTCTGCCCGGTCAGTGAGATTTGCAACCTGACAGATTTGGGCCTACTCTCTTGAAGACATGCTGAGTGTGAGTTGGCTGAGGCTTGGGTGAGGCTTGTGCCGGCATGTCTGAAAATGTCCATGCAGTCGAAAAGATTCACCAGCCGCTGGCCATAAAAGCCTTCATTCTGCAGTCACTAGGTTTTTCCCAGTCGGTATAATTTGGGATGTTGTCTTGAAGCCGGGCTGCCCTGTGTCACCAGGTGTGCCTGCTTCTGGCCCTCGCCGCTGCCTGCCACGCCATGCCGCAGTACCCGGCGGCCTACGACCCCCAGCAGACCGAAGTCCAGCAGGAGGAAGTGGACCGGGTGAAGAGGGGGCTGCCCATCTTCCACGCCCCCATAGCAGCGGTGCCCGTCTACCACGCCCCCATAGTGGCGCCAGCGCCCATATTCACCCACAGGTAAGTCTCGTCGAACCATCTCTGAACCACTTGTCCTCGTCCTCACTTGTTCCCAGGAGATAAGCAGGATTCTCACTCATATTTGTAATAGCTCTTTAAAGCAGGGTATATTCCCGGATAGACTGAAATATGCTATCGTTAAACCTGTGCTTAAAAAAGGGGATATGTCCGATGTCAACAACTATAGCTCCATCTCACTTCTGACAGCTTTATCCAAAATTTTTGAAAAAGTTATATATTCTCGAGTTGCTTCACATATTAGTAAACATAACATTCTAACAAAATGTCAGTTTGGTTTTCAAAAAAGCTTTTCAACTGAAAATGCTGTATATACCTTCACTGATGAAATTTTAAATGCTTTGAATAACCGGAAATCACCAGTTGTGGTTTTTTGTGATCTCTCAAAGGCTTTTGATGGTGTAAATCATGGGATTCTTCTAGTTAAGCTTACATACAGTGGTACGAGTGGGACAGTGCACAATTGGTTTAAATCGTACTTAACTGGAAGAGCGCAGAAAGTTGAAAGAAGCAGTTCACATGATATAGAAGAAACAATTAATTCCTCTAACTGGGGAGTTATCAAAAATGGGGTGCCACAAGGTTCGGTCTTGGGTCCTTTACTGTTCTTAATATATATTAATGACTTGCCATTCTACATTCACAAAGATGCTAAGCTAGTACTTTTTGCTGATGATACAAGTATAGCTATCACACCTGACAAACAGGAATTAACTGATGAAATTATAAATAATATCTTTCAGAAAGTTATTAAGTGATTCTCTACAAATGGACTCTCATTAAACTTTGATAAAACCCAGTGTATACAGCTTCATACAGTAAATGGCATGACACCATTAATAAATTTAGACTTTGAACATAAATCTGTAGCTAAGGTAGAATATTCAAAATATTTAGGTGTTTACATTGACGAGGGACTGATTTGGAAGAAACATATGAAGATCTCCTGAAACGTTCGAGTTCAGCTACTTATGCTATCAGAGTCATTGCAAAATTTGGTGATATACGTCTCAATAAATTAGCTTACTACGCCTATTTTCATTCACTGCTTTCATATGGGATCATATTCTGGGGCAATTCAACATTGAGTAAAAAAGTATTCATTGCACAAAAGCGTGTAATCAGAATAATTGCTGGAGCCCACCCAAGAGCATCCTGCAGACATTTATTTAGGGATCTAGGAATCTTTACTGTAGCTTCACAATATATATATAAATGCTGTCATGTGTAAAAAACAAAAAAGTCAGTGCTCAATGCATAACTTGGTTAGACGTACACCTACAATAAGAACACAGTGAATGCATAAAATTACAATATGTTTAATTCCGGTTTATTCTGTTCTCACTTACTACAGTTCAGTTATGTTACCAGAACCACCATGACGGTATACACCTACACTTAGCGGATAGGCCATCATCAGATAACAAAGTTGTTACCTGATGATGACCTAGAAGCCGAAATCCGGATAGTATCTCAATAAATAATTTATACCAAAAATGTTCAAATGTTTGTGTAGCTTATGGGACTTAACTAAACTTAAAACTACTTATGAACTAGCTAATACTAAGGACAGCACAAATATCCATGCCCGAGGGGGGATTCGAACCCCCGACCCTAGTGGCAGTGCAGAACGTTACTGGCGCACCGCAGACCGCTCGGCCACTGCGGCCGGCTAATTTATACATTTTGGATAGTAAAATCAATATTACGTGCCTTATATTCATAAACTGAGGTGTGTTCAAAAAGTAAGGTGACTCCTCACGTACAATACACTTGTTCCATCGCATCTTGCAGCCCTAGAAGCTCTTTTCACTGGCACTTTTTGGTAAAGCCTTACCTCCAGTAGTACTATTTTTATTTTTAATTAATTTGTATAATATTATCCAAGGAGGAAAGCAGCGATCTTCCTTGACGATATTTGTAATAACAGTCTTGATTGCAGAGGTAAAAATGTTTTATTTTACCGGTTTCAACCTAATATAGGTCATCTTGAGAAATAATAAATATACAGCCCATGTGGCCGGTGCTGGACCCTGTCGTACAGCAAGGACTACCGTGGCTGTTTTCTGGACGTAAGTTGGTAACTGGAAATCACGGCCGGCCGCGGTGGCCGAGGGGACTGAGACGCTTCAGTCACGGTCTGCACAGCCACTGCGGTCGGGGGTTCCAATCCCCCCTCGGGCATGGATATTTGTGCCGTCCTTAGTCTTAGTTAGTTCATAAGGAGTTTGTAAGTTTAGGGACTGATAAGCCCGTAGTTAAGTCCCATAGACTTTACAAACATTTGAACATTTTTTTTTTTTTTTTTTTTTTTTTTTTTTGAAGTCACGGTCAACGGTTCCTGACCCGCCCAACGGTTCCTGACCCGCCCAAAATCGGCTGCCATGGTCGGCCTGAAGATGGTCTCACAAGCAGTTTGAAACCGGTTGCCTAACAAAAATAAACAATTCTCTGCTTTTAAAAATATAATTTCATTAACGATCGCTGTTTCTCCAGAAATGTTCTCTAAAATTCCAAAACAATTTTCTTGGCAGCCTTGACGCTATACTTCATTGCTGATGTGCTAGGACGTCGCTGACAACTTCTCGGTCATCTTAGAAGAGCCCGTACCACTAGTGACCATTTTTTTTTTTACTAAAACGAGACTCACCGAATGCCACTGTCAACACTGCAAGTGTTTTAGAGCACTTGATTACATTCTTTTTTCACACAAAAATTTGATCCAAATTCTTAGCTCAATTTTATGTAATAGATAATCCCCGAGCACACTAAAACATCTCTAACCTCTGTTGTTGTTGTGGTATTCAGTCCGCAGACTGGTTTGAAGCATCTCTCCACGCTATCCTGCCCTGTGCAAGTCTCTTCATCAGAGGATACGTTAGGCAATCCACATCCTTTCGAATCTGCTTACTATATTCGTCCCTCGGTCTCCCTCTAAGATTTTTACCCCCACACGATTCCTTCTAATGCTAAGTTGACAATTCCTTGATGTCTCAGAATGTGACCAACCAATCTATCCCTTCTCTTAGGATATGCCAGAAACTCCTTTTCTCCCCGATTCGGTTAAGCACCTCCTCATTAGTTACGTGATCTACCCATCTAATTTTCATCATTCGTCTGTAGTACCACATTTCAAAAGCTTCTATCATCTTTCTATCTGAACTCCTTATCGTCCACGTTTCACTCCCATACAATGCTACACTCCAGACAAATGCTCTCAGAAAGGACTTCCTCACATTTAAATTAATATTGGATGTTTACAAGTTTCGCATCTTTAGAAACGCTTTTCTTCCCATAGCCATTCTACATTTTTATATCTTCTTTACTTCGGCCATCAGAAGTTACCTTGCTACCCAAATAACAAAATTCATCTACTACTTTTATTGTCTCATTACCTAATCTAATTCCTTCAGCATCGCCTGATTTTCTGACATTGCATTCCATTACCTTCGTTTTACTCTTATTAATGTCCATCTTATATCTTCCTTTCAAGACACTGTCTATTCCATTCAATTGCTCTTCCAGATCTTTCGCGTTCTCTGACAGAATTACTATGTCATAGGCAAACCGCAATGTTTTTATTTCCTTTCCCTGCACTTTAATGCCCTCTCCAAATTTCTCCTTCCATTCCTTTACTGCCTGCTCAATGATCAGATTGAACAACACTGGGGAAAGGCTACAACCCTGTCTTACTCCCTTCCCAACCTCTGCGTCCCTTTCTTGCCTTTCAACTCTAATAACCGCTGTCTGGTTTTTGTACAGGTTGAATATAACTCTTCGCTCCCTATATTCTACCCCTGCTACCTTCAGAATTTGGAAAAGTGTATTCCAGTCTACATTGTCAAAAAGCTTTCTCCAAATCGACAAACGCTAAAAATGTAGGTTTCCCTTTCCTTAGCCTATCTTCTAAGATAAGTCGTAATGTGTGTATTGCCTCCCGTGTTCCTACATTTTTCCTAAATCCAAACTGATCTTCCCCGAGGTCGAATTCCACAAGTTTTTCCATTCGTCTGTAAATAATTCTAACCTCTATCAAAACCAAATTACGCTGTACACAAATTATTTTCAGGACCTGTGTCCATAAAAAAGATCGAAAATCAATGTAGTCTACATTGCCCGTGCAATTTGAGAATTCACGTTAATTTTTAACAGCTCTCGTATGTTACTACGAATACGAAATGGATGTTCAGATTTGAGCACTGTCACTTGATGTTTTTGTGTGACCATGTTGCTGATTGCTTCAGTTGTTTGTTTTTCTTTTCAACAGGATCATCGCCGCACACGCGCCGATCATCCACGCCCCCATCATCCACCATCCACCAATCATCACCTTCCACCGCTAGAGGGAAGCGGACCGACTAGTCTACACGGGATGTACACCCGAACCTCACATTACGACGTAACCGTAGCTTCTAGTACATACACACACAACAGCCACACGTTACATTACCTCATGGTGTCCTTTCTGGAGGAAACAGAACCGCATATGTGAGAATGGAACTTTCATGGAATCGCCAGTAACGATTCGATGAAACGTTTCACTACAATCAGGTCTGAAGAGGTCTGGTCTTACAAACACACAAAATTCGATACATTTTCAAAGATGTCGACCAACGCCACTTGCTTCAGTATAATAAATCTGAAACGGGCCAGGAATATCACTCTGAAATAGCTCTGGATTGCTCGTAGAGTTTCTATTGGAATCAGCAAAACTTTCCTTAGTTGACACTAAAGCAAGTTTTGTAGTATAACTATCTCTCTGTTTCTATAGCGATATTTATGTTACAACACATATTTTTTTATAGTACCTCATGTACATATGTCTAATAGCAATTCGGAATATCAAATCCGAATGAGATTTATTCTGGTTTTTACAGAAGACATTCTGTTAACCTCCAGTAAGGACAATTTCATTGCATTTTTTACAAGGCAAAGGAACATAAAAAATGTACTTCGCCTTCCACACACATATTTACTTCGCTTTTATTGCCCCCAACATATACATATCATGACATTACACAATTAATCATAAAATTTATATCAACCGGTTGATATTCGTAGATATTTAGTAAATCATCATTGCTCTGACGTTTATGTGTGTGCTATAGTTATTTTGTATTGTATTCATTAACACTTACTTTTAAGGAGAAACGCATATTAATCCAGTTCTATGATATTTTTTGTGCGTATGATATCGTTTTTGTACTCAACCAAAAAGCATAGTCGCTTAAAGATATGTATTACCTCATAAAATATCTCTTGTATTGTATTTTAACTTGGGAGATGTTTTGTATAGTCACAAGTGCTCAATAAAGCATATCATTCATAAAAAAGAAAATTTGTCCCCTTTTTTTTCGTGACATGTTCCGCAATGTAAAAAATGTTGTTCCTTTAATTCAAATATTGCTTTTAGAGCTGACACAGGTGTTCAGCTTCTTGCTCGTCTTCTAAATTGTTCCGTACATTCTGTGGTATCTGATATTTAGTTTATCTGATGGTGTCAAGTTGAAGTTCCTAGAAAAAATAAAGGAAATATTATTGTTACTTACCAATACATCATTGTGAAGAAGGCTTATCAGTTGAATAGTTTCCCACTCACTGTGAACAAATAAACTTACTCAATAACATGCTGCCACTGGATACAAGTACGACGGAGACGTCACGTGTACGCCAATTAGCCGACATTTTGATTACACATAATGGGTATGTGATAAGTGAGACTTAACAGTTCAAATTTCTAGGTGTTCAGATAGTAAGCTGTCGTGGAAAGCCCATGTTCAGGAACTTGTTCCAAAACTAAATTCTGCTATATTTACCATTAGAACAAAATCTGAAATAAGTAATTTGTCAACACGAAAAGGCTTATGACCGTGTCCCTAGGAGGAAGCTACTGTCAGTTCTACAAGATTATGGTATAGGCGACAAACTTCTGCAGGCAATTAAAGGGCTTTACTTAGACTGTCAGGCAGCAGTTAGAGTAGATAGCAAATTAAGCTCATGGTTCAGGGTAGTTTCAGGAGTAAGACATGCTATAACTTGTCATCACTGTTGTTCGTACTATTCATGGACCATATGTTGAAAACAGTACACCGGCAGGGCGAGATTTTAATAGGAGAAAACAAAATAAGCAGTCTCGCATATGCGGATGACTTAGTTGTAATGGACGATTCAATTGAAAGGTTGCAAACTAATATTTCAGAGCTCGATCAGAGGTGCAAAGATTATGATATGAAGATCAGTATCTCCACAACGAAAGTAATGTCAGTGGGAAAGAGATTTAAACAGATTGAGTGCCAAATAGGAGGAACAAAGTTAGAACAGGTAGACAGTTTCAAGTTCCTGGGATGTGTTTTCTCACAGGATGGCAACATAGAGAAAGAACTGGAATCGAGGTGCAGCAAAGCTAATGCAGTGAGTGCTCAGCTAAGATCTACTCTCTTCTGCAAGAAGGAAGTAAGTACCAAGACTAAGTTAGCAGTGCACCGCTCTATCTTTCGACCAACTTTGTTGTATGGCAGTGAAAGTTGGGTGGATACAGGTTACCTTATTCATAAGGTAGAGGTTACAGATATGAAAGTAGCAAGAATGATTGCAGGTACTAATAGATGGGAACAATGGCAGGAGGGTGTCCATAATGAGGAAATCAAAGAAAAAATGGGAATGAGCACCATAGATGAAACAGTTAGAGCGAACAGACTGAGATGGTGGGGTCATGTTACACGCATGGGAGAAACAAGGTTAACTAAGAGACTCATGAGTTTGGCAGCGGAGGGTAAGAGGAGTCGAGGTAGACCAAGAAGAAAGTACTTAGATTCGGTGCAGAATGATTTTGAAGTAAAAGGCATAACATCAGACGAGGCATCAATGTTAGCATGGGGGATCATGGAGGAATTTTATTAGAGGTACTATGCTCCAGACTGAACGCTGAAAGGCATAATCAGTCTCTAATGATGATGATGATGATGATGATGATGATGATCATGGTCAACACGAAAAATAGTCTACTACGCTTACTTTCACTCACTTATGACGTACGGCGTTATTTTATTTTATTTTATTTTTTTTTTTTTTTTTTTGGGTGGGGGGTATCTCGACTGAAACAAAAAGGATATTTCTGGCTCAGAAACGGACGGTTCGAGCAATATGTGGTGTAAGTTCACGTACTTCATGTCGACCCCTTTTTAATAGTCTTGGAATTTTGACACTGGCGTCACAATACGTATTTTCTTTAATGTCGTTTGTTGTTAATAATAACAGCTTATTCCCACGAGTTAGTAGCTTTCACTCGGTGAATACTAGACAGAAGTCGAATCTACATTTGCATCACACCACCTTGACACTTGTACAGAAATGTGTGGAGTATTTTGCAGCATCCATTTTCAATAAGCTGCCACAAGAACTAAAGAATCTTAGCACTAACCCTCACGCTTTCAAATCTAAAATGAAGAGTTATCTCATGGCTCACTCCTTTTATTCTGTCGAGGAACTCCTACAAAAATTAAGCAATTGAGCTAATTCATTTTTTTCTTTATTCATTCTTTTCACTTACTCTTAAGAGTGTCGTGTGCATAGGAATACTTAAAATTTTTCTATTACAATTCTTGTCTTAAACTTCATGTATTGACTTGTTCCATGACCATGGAGTCTTACTCATCAATTAGGTCCTGCGGAACAGAAAACCATATTATTATTATTATTATTATTATTATATCACGGTAATGGGCTGACGTGTTCAGTCTATGAGAACGGTAGCGAACTATCAGACTTCCGCAAAAATTACATCCACACGACTCCAAAGACACCAGGGGCCATTGGTGGCTGGTGTATAAGAGCACATCAACACCCTAATTTCTGATTCCTTGTGCATTTATTTATTATTTCTGTTTGAATAGTGTTAAACGTAATATAGAGACGATGAATGAATAAATATTAAACAAAGTTTTCCAGTCATACTAATTTCTTATGTCATACATGTGGACTGGATACTTCACAAAAAGAACTTGTGAGCGATAACACTTTGATAATATCAACATATGACTGACAAAACGGAGAGTAGCCAAATCTTATACATACAACATTTCGTTCGTGCCGTAAATTGTACGTAATTATGTCTAAAACAACAAAGTTCCATAAAACAATTATTTCCTTCGTCAGAAAAGTTACGCTTATTATCATTATTATTATTATTCGAGTTTACAGTTTATGTATGGAAATTGTTCGCAAGATGGATTTTTATCACAATTTATCGCACATTCATCAGATCGGGAAAGTGGACATTTCGTACGTTCGCTCATGCAATTAATATTGCACGTGTAATTACAGGTATTGAGTAGAAGAAAAACGCATTGGAACAAAATTTTTTGTATAAAATGTAACATTTACTTATGTCTGGATAAAAAAAAAAAAAATATTTTGATTATCATTCTTCTCAAGTGTAAAACCATAGTTTATGTTTATAATCATTAAGTAAGCTATGTGTAATTTGTATATTTTGGTGAAATAAAATAAAACGTAATACTTTGACTTTTCGACTTATACTGCACCACTTCAACACAATGTCCTCATTTGGGGGACGCGTTGTATTCCCCCCTTTGGGGTCAGCTCTGAATATTCTATAAAACTGAAAAATCATAATTTAATACGAAGAACTAGATAGAAAAGCCATGATATTTTTTTTTATTTTCAGAAAAAAAAATCCTCAGCGAAACGATGAAGCTAACTTAAACTACGTAATGAAACAACTTGGGATTAATTCCATCTACTTGCATTATTGAACCTCCCGATACCACTGTTGTATAATAAGAGGTATGAATGTAATTAGTATATTACGATTCTCTTTCCCAGAACTTGTGTTTTTTTTTTCTAACTTGACTAGCTGAAGTTATTGTCTATTATTTGATGTTACAAAAGTTTCTTTAATTAACAAATAGTAATTATTTAATGGCAGAGGTGTTTTGTTATATTTCAGATAGTACGATAATTAATATTTCTGATAAAACTAATTTTAATTCCTATTTCATAACATTAAAGAAGTTATTATTATGTTTCACGATAAATGTTAGGCAATTTTTGTCCTCTTTATTTTCAGTATAATTACTGTTTATTACGAAGTAATTGTTTAAAAACCTATTTAGATATATTTGAAGGTGAGACAATATTAATTTCACAGAGATTTGTACATCAATTTACTCAGTATAACTTACTCTACCTTCTACTACAGCCAGTTGTATGTAATTGTTTACTTTTCCATTACAATTTAATGTAATAATTAACAGTACGTAATTTTCAGTGTCACTGTTCGCACCATGTAAGGGAGTCTGGTTAAACATTTGTTAGGATACACAAACCACGCCAATAGGGAGTCTTGTTACATCATTGATCTGAGGCACAATCCACGTCACTTTGTTTTTGAACAATTATGTAAAATTGCATCTACAGTGATTAATACTTCATATTTGTGTCACACTGTATTCCTCGTACTTTAGTATTCCACACACGAACTGTGTAAATTTGTATTATTGACGTGTGCAATGTACGAACTGGGTTGTGATGATCGTAATTAATGAGACTTTTACGCTAGCCATAAATGGCGACTACTGGACACTAATGAATGATTAAAGTGTCAATGAACTGTAATTCTGTGTGTTGTCTACATTATATGTAGCAGATTAGTTTTGTGCCATGAAATTTCAGCCAGCCGATGTACGAGAACATAAAGAACCAACGACCTACGACCCGGTACGCAACACTGTGGTGTCGCACAAGTCCAAAGTGCGCGCCACCTACTTTCGCCGCGCGCCGCCATGCATGCACGGCGCGGCGTTCTTCCGACGACAGCCACGAGCGCCCTCTGCTGCAACCCCGCTCGTGGCCTCCACGGAAAGACACCGGTCACTTCGGACTGAGATAGCAACGAGTTAGGACCTTCGTAATCAGATAGGCACCAGTGAAGACTTTGCTATTGTACAGGCACTAGGCAGGCCTCTAACAACTATGTATCAACATTCTGCAGTAATATGTAAAAGTTAAGTATTGTTACATTCTGTGCAATATATCTCTTTCTAATTTACTCGAGTGTTTATAGTTTCTGGCTGCTCCCCTCCGTACCTGCACCAGCGTGTCGGTCTCATTCCACTCGGCCACCGACACCGACGACGAGGCTGGGACACAAAAGCGGCGACGAAGTTGGGACACAAAAGTGGCGACGAGGAGTGATAGAACCTTGGACCAGCCCGCTTGCAGCAGCCAGACAGCAGCAGTCGGAGCACGCAAAAATTGCTCCCGCCCACCCACCCTTATTATAAGATTTTTGAGGGAACATTTTCAGTTACGTGTTTGTGGACTTTTTTGTTGCAGAGCGTCCTCTTTCATATTGCATTTGTGTTTTGTACTAATTTACTTGTATACGCGGCGCCTAATCGGTCAGCATGGCCACTACCCCGAACCCAAACTTAATGGAAATTATTCAGTTACAGACGGCGCAAATCACTCAACTACTGCAGGCCGTGTCGCAGTTGACGACACAGGCTGCTCACCAACAACAACAGTCGTCACATCAGCAGCCCACACCTGCCGCCGCACCGCTTCCGACGTTCCGCCAGTACAACGAACGTGAGGAAGAATGGAGCGACTACTTCGCACAGTTTCAAGAACTCGTCGCGGCTCATCAAATTACAGGTCAGAGAGTGAAGAACCTTTTCTTATCGATTGTGGGCCCCCAGACTTTCGTACTATTGCAAAAACTTTTCCCTCTCGCATCTCCTCGTGATGTAGACTTTGAACAAATTGTAGATGCACTGAATGCTCATTATGAGAGAAAAGTTCTTGTAGCCGCTGCACGATACCGATTTTTCAGACTTAAAAAATTACCGCAGCAATCACACCAAGAGTGGATTACGGAATTGAAGGGCTTAACCCGCCAATGTAAATTTATTTGCTCTTGTGGACTTTCGTATAGTGACGTGATGTTGAGGGATGCGATTACGCAGAATATTCAGGACCCCAGAATTAGAGCAGCAATTCTGAAACAGCCTGACCCCTCCTTAGACAGTGTACTGCAGCTTATTGAAGCGCATGATACTTTTGACTTAGCAGATGTAGAAATGCAAAGCCACAGTGTAAATTCAGTGCGCCGTAACGGACGCTTTCCTAGCCGTAGTTCTCAGTATAGCACTAGTGATTCTTTAAATAGTACAGGCCGTGCTGAACAGACAGTGAACAGTAGCCAGTGTAAAAGTGCGACACAATGGTCGCCCCGTCGTGTTAGAAACAGTGATTTGAATAACGGGCGCCAACGCTTATTTCAGAAAAATGTACGTAAATCTTGCCCCCAGTGTGTGTCTCGCCACAAGCGTGCTCATTGCCCTAGTCGCAACGCAACCTGTTATCAATGTGGCAAATTGGGACATGTGCAGTCTGTGTGTATGCAAATTAAAAACTCAAAGAACAGTAACGTTAGAAACAGTGCTTCGCAGAGTGCGAGAACAGTTCATTCTGTAAATGTTATACGGGCTGTGGAATTCAACACTGCTTTCCTTGGATCTCAATTGCAAGAAAATAGTTCTGCGCCTATGGCAAATCTATATAGTGCACCACGTAGCAAGCGCCAACGAGCGCGTAAAACAGTGCAACGGAAAAGGGTTCGGGACAAGCAAAATGACTATGAACAGTGCATTCCTGTAGTGAAAATAGTGCCTTCTGCAACTGCTCCTTGTAATAGTGCCCAGTACTGTGTAGCTAGTGACAGTAGACATCACGTAGCTACTCAAAAGTGTAGTGCAGTAGTTAGTGACTCTGTAGTAGCCTCGCATTGCGCGGACGCCGATCCGGCGGTAGTGTCATCTAGTGACAGTGTGATTAATCCTCTGTGTGCCGAGTCTGCGCCGCTCACTTCACTACGCGGCCCGCGCAAGGGCAGTAAACAAACTGTAGCAGACGTTGCCCACATTCGCGCCCCTGTCGAGCGCCGCAAGCAAAAACTGTTTGTGACTCTCTCCATAGAAAATAAGACTGTGCAATTTCAGCTTGATACTGGTTCCGCTGTTACATTAATTAATACAGATACTTATGAACTTCTGGGTTCGCCAAAATTGTCGCCGTCACAGCAAGTGTTAGCAGCGTACACAGGACAAACTATTCCGGTGCTAGGAACGTGTAGCCTGCCTGCCTCTTTTCAAGGTGTAACAAAAACAGTTGCTTTTGTTGTTCTTCAGGCCAAATCTACGCAGAACATTTTTGGACTAGATGCTTTTGACTTGTTTGGTCTATCAATTCAAAGAGATGTGCTTCAAATTTCGTCAGTAGTGCCTCAGGATAAAATCAATGCATTGTGCGACAAATATAGTGCCTTGTTTTCGCCGGAACTAGGTTGTGCAAAAGACTTCGTGGCACATGTAACTTTAAAAGAATCTGCAGTTCCAAAATTTCGTAAAGCTAGACCAGTGCCTATCGCCTTGCGTGATTCAGTTGCCGAAGAACTTAAACGTTGGCAAGATAGTGGGGTGATTTCTCCTGTTTCTGCGAGTCAGTGGGCCTCGCCTATAGTAATTATACCCAAGCCGTCAGGAAAACTTCGTCTCTGTGCGGACTTCAAATCAACTGTGAACAGTCAAACAATTGTAGACACTTACCCTCTGCCCAGACCTGACGAACTAATGGACAAATTAGGACAGTCTCGTTTCTTTTCTAAGATTGACTTAGCAGAGGCATACTTACAGATTCCACTTGATGACGAGTCAAAAAAGTTTTTCGTCATTAATACTCACATGGGCCTTTTTCAATTTCAACGCCTACCCTTTGGCAGTTCTTCCGCTCCCGCTATTTTTCAGCGTTTTTTGGAACAGCTGACGGTTTCTGTACCGTGTTGTTCGAACTATTTAGATGATATTGTGGTATCCGGACGTACAGTTGAAGAACATTTAGCAAACCTGGAGTGCCTTTTCAAAGTTTTGACTGCAGCAGGTCTACGTTGCAATAAAGCAAAGTGTTCGTTTTTTCAAACTGAAATAGAGTACCTAGGCCATGTGATTAATGCCCAAGGAATTCATCCCTTACAGTCACATCTTAGAGCAATCAAAGACTTGTCTCCTCCTAAGAATGTGCATGAATTGCAAGCAGTAATGGGAAAGCTTAACTATTATTTCAGGTTTATTCCCAATGCCTCTCAGATTGCAGCTCCACTGCATCACTTACGTAGGAAGAATGTTCCTTTTGTATGGTCCAAAGATTGTCAGGTTGCCTTTGACAAACTAAAGTCTGCACTACTCAGTGATGCATGTTTGATTCCCTTTGACCCACAGAAGCCTGTAGTGTTAGCAGTTGACGCCTCGTCGTACGGTCTGGGCGCGGTAATCTCACATCGCATTGGATCTCACGATCGTCCTATTGCCTTTGCATCCAAGCTACTGACACCAACGCAACAGAATTACAGTCAGATAGAAAAGGAGGCCTTAGCAATCATTTACGGCGTCACAAAGTTTCATCATTATCTGTATGGCAGAAAATTCTATTTGTTGACAGACCACAAGCCTCTCACGTCGTTGTTCTCACCCACAAAGCCGATTCCGCCACGTACGGCACAAAAGCTTCAGAGATGGTCCTTGATATTGTCTAATTATCAGTATGAGATTTTGTACCGACCTACCACTAAACATGCTAACGCGGACACACTTTCCCGACTTCCGGTTGGCCAGGATGTATCATTTGATTCTTCAGAAATGGCATGTTGTCAGATAGACTCCAGAGATGCTTCCGCTGTCGCAGACTTTCCTTTGAACTCTCGTCGGGTTGCACAGGAAACAGCTGCGGATGCAGACTTAAAAGTGTGGTAGCACGCTTTGTTCGCTTTGGTTGGCCTGCCAGAGCCAAAGACGTTGAGCGACCTCTGGTTAGACGGTATTTTGCACAACGTCATGCATTATCTTTAAGTCAGGGTGTACTGTTGTTGCATACCGACAACGACCAAGCAAGAGTGATTGTTCCTCGTTCCCTGCAACGAGAAGTGTTACGCCTCCTGCATCAAGGACATTGGGGCATTGTTAGGACAAAGCAACTGGCCAGACGTCATTGTACCTGGGTTGGTATGGACGCTCAGATAGAGAGCATGACATCACAGTGTACAGTTTGTGCGGAGCATCAGGCGGCTCCTCCGCAACGTTTCTCAGACTGGCCACGCCCCAAGGGACCATGGCAACGTTTACACGTTGACTTTGCCGGACCTTTCTGGAATACGCGCTGGTTAATCGTTGTAGACGCTTTCAGCAAGTTTCCTTTTGTGATTGCCATGAACTCAACGACAGCTTCTAGTACAATCAGTGCCTTAACATCAGTGTTTTGCATCGAAGGCTTGCCTGAAACTATCGTCAGTGACAATGGACCTCAGTTTGTTAGTGCGGAATTTCAACAATTTTGTCGTGTGAATGGTATTCAGCATATTACCACTGCACCTTTTCACCCTCAGTCCAATGGTGAAGCAGAACGTTTCGTTCGAACATTCAAGTCTCACATGGAGAAGATGAAAGGTCAGCACTCCAGGCAGCAAGCTCTTCAAATTTTCCTGTCTACGTATCGGTGCATGCCACGTGACGGCCCGTCTCCTGCCGAGCTGCTACACGGCCGCCGTCACCGCACTCTCCTTCACCTGCTGCAGCCTCCCGGTCGAGTCGGTTCGTATGGCGCTACGCGTTTTCAGGTTTCTACGCCGGTGCTGTACAGGGTGTTTGCTGGCAACAAGAAGAAATGGTTACCGGGCACCATTCAGCGCGTGCTCGGCCGCAATATGTATGTTGTACGTTCTTCCACAGGGTCGGAGCTGCGGCGCCACGCAAACCAATTGCGTCTGCATAGGCCGCGCGATCCTGTCTCCGGTTTCTTGATTCCAGACCCAGTTCACCGCCAGGGAGCACAACCACATCGTTCGTCCCCGGACTACGAGATCGTCCCGATGGAGATCGCGACGCCGCCGCTGTCGCCGCCGCAGATGACAGCGTCACCGAGAGGGACTCCGGGACCGTGCGTGCCGCGCCAGCTTGGGCCACGCACCTCAGAAGAAGATGACCTGCTCCCTCTGGGCGGGGGCGGGCGCCCTTCCCCAGGTTTCGGCGGGTTCCCTGGAGGATCTCAAGGCGGATGCCGGGGCGCGGACGGCGTCTCGATCCCGGCCTCAGCTACGACGCCCGTCCCACCAGTAACGCCCCCGCCCAGGCCCTCCTCCCAGTGCCGTCGCCGTGGCCCTCAGCCCTACGCCACGACGGCGCGGCGGTTTGGGGGGGAGGGGTGTGGTGTCGCACAAGTACAAAGTGCGCGCCACCTACTTTCGCCGCGCGCCGCCATGCATGCACGGCGCGGCGTTCTTCCGACGACAGCCACGAGCGCCCTCTGCTGGAACCCCGCTCGTGGCCTCCACGGAAAGACACCGGTCACTTCGGACTGAGATAGCAACGAGTTAGGACCTTCGTAATCAGATAGGCACCAGTGAAGACTTTGCTATTGTACAGGCACTAGGCAGGCCTCTAACAACTATGTATCAACATTCTGCAGTACTATGTAAAAGTTAAGTATTGTTACATTCTGTGCAATATATCTCTTTCTAATTTACTCGAGTGTTTATAGTTTCTGGCTGCTCCCCTCCGTACCTGCACCAGCGTGTCGGTCTCATTCCACTCGGCCACCGACACCGACGACGAGGCTGGGACACAAAAGCGGCGACGAAGTTGGGACACAAAAAACACCAAAAGAAAACAAACACATTCGTGCCTGAAAGAGGACTCGAACCTATGACCGGAGCAGTCAGGCAATCCGTAACATGTCAGCCTACGTTATATGTAATAGTCAGTAGGCAACCGAACTACCTGCATGATTCACGCCTCCCAGTTGTGGATGTCCTGATAACCAAATCTTTGTTGTTGTTGTGGTCTTCAGTCCGGAGACTGATTTGATGCAGCTCTCCACAAGACGCTATCCTGAGCAAGCCTCTTCAACTCCACATAAGAACGGCAACCTACATCTGTCTGAATCTGCTTACTGTACCCATCTCTTGGTCTTCCTCTGCGGTTTTTACCCCACACACTTCCCTCCAACGCTAAATTCACAATTCCTTGATGTCTAAGAATGTGTCCTACCAATCGATCCCTTCTTTTAGTCAAGGTATGCCAAAAATTCCTTTTCTCCCCAATTCTTTCCAGTACCTCCTCATTAGTTACGCGATCCACCCACATAAACTTCATCATTGTTCTGTAGCACTACATTTCAAAAGTCTCTATCCTCTTCCTGTCCGCACTGTTTATCGTCCCGTACAAGGCAACACTCCACACAAATGCCTTCAGAAAGGACTTCCTTAGGCTTAAATCAATATTCGATGTTAACAAATGTCTCTTTTTCAAGAACGCTTTCCTACCCATTTCCATTCTGCATTTTATATCCTCTGTACTGCGACCATCATTTGTTATTTTACTGCCCAAGTTACCTAATCTAATTCCTTCAGCATCACCTGATTTTCTTACACTGCACTCCATTACCCTAGTTTTGCTATTGTTAATGTTCATCTTATATGCACCTATCAGCAAACTGTCTATTCCGTTTACCTGCTCTTCTAGGTCCTTTGTTATCTCTGACAGAATATCTACGTTGTTGCCAAAACGCAATGTTTTTAATTCTTCACCCTGAACTTTAATTCCTTCTCCAAATTTTTCCTTGCTTTTATTTATAGCTTGCTCAATGTACAAATTGAATAACATTGGAGAAAGGCTACAACCCTGTCTTACTCCCTTCCCAATCACTGCATCCCTTTCATGCCCTTCAACTCTGACAACCGCTGTCTGGTTGTTGTACAAATTGTAAATAACCTTACGCTCCCTATATTTTAGTCCTCTTGCTTCAGAACTTGAAAGATTATTCCAATCAATATTGTCAAAAGCCTTCTCCAAATGTACAAAAGCTAGATATGTAGGTTAGCCTTTCCTTAATCTATCTTCTAGGATATGTCGTAAAGCGACTATTGCCTCCCTAGTTCCTACATTTCTCCTGAACCTAAACTGATCTTCCCCGAGGTCGGCTTCTACCAACTTTTCCATTATCCGTAAATAATTCGTGTTAATATTTTGCAACCATGACTTATTAAACTGATGGTTCTTTAGTTTTCACACCTGTCTGCGCCTGCTTTCTTTGTAATGGGGATTATAACATTTTTCTTGAAGTCTGAGGGTACTTTACCTGTCTCATACATCTTACACACCAGGTTAAACAATTTTGTCATGGCTGGTTCTCCCAGAGACTTCAGTAGCTCCGAGAGAATGTCATTTACTCCAGGCACCTTGTTTCGACTAAGGTCTTTCAGTGCTCTGTCAAATTCATCTCTCAGTATAGTAACTCCAATTTCATCCTCATCTACTTCTTCTCCCGTTCCTACAATATTGCCTCTAAGTTCATTTCCTTCGTAGTGCCTCTCTACATACTCTTTCCACCTTTCAGCTTTCCCTTCTTTGTTGAGAACTGGTTTGCCATCAGTGTCCTTGATATTCATAGAGCTGTTTTTCTCATCTCCAAATGTTTGTTTTATTTTCCTGTAGGCTGTATCTATTTTTCCCCTGTTTATACATTCTTATACCTCCTTGCATTTGCTTTCTAGCCACTCCTGCTTAGCCATTTTGCACTTCCTGTCAATATCATTTCTTAGTCGTCTGTACTCCATTTTGTCTGTTTCATTTACTGCATTTTTATGTTTTCTCCTTTCATCGATTAAATTTAGTATCTCCTGTGATATCCAAGGATTTTTTGTAGATCTTGCCTTCCTACCTATTTTGTCCTCTGCTGCTTTCACTATTTCATCCCTCAATGCTACCCATTCCTCCTATACTGTTTTATTTTCCTCCGTTTCTGTCAACTGTTGCCAAAAGCTTCCTCTGAAATTCTTAAGCACTTCAGTTTATCCAAGCCCCACCTCCTTATTTTCCAAATCTTGTGCATCGTTATATGAGGTGGAAGACTATTTTATCCTCGTAAGTGATATGTACAGAAATGTGTATGACTGGCCTTTATTTATTTTTCATAATTAATGTAAATAGTTTCACTCAAATAATTTAGTTATCGCCTCAATGAGTGACCGAGGAAAGCCTTTCAGACACACCGTAACCGGGCAGCGAGCAACTGGGCGACGCGACGGGGCGACGTTGGTGACGAGATTCGTCATTGTTGCTGGCACATCATGAAAGTGTGGGATAAAAAACAACAAAGATGGGAAAAGTGGTCTCCGGTACTTTTCTTCCTCCTTCTTAATGGGTCTACTGCTTTACTTTTCTTTTTTCTCTTTTTGTACAAATAAACATGATTTAAAAAAATTGCACTGACGTGTTTTACGGCCCACTTTAGATTTGTAGTTTTATAAGTTTTTGCAAACATTTTGGACCAAAATAATAATGTAAACGATAAGAAATTAATAAGAGTGTCTGAAACGCTTTTAGAAAAAAAATTAGGTGGTGGTGGGTTCTGAACCACCGACCTTTAGCGTCATTAGTCCAACAACTTGCCCACTACGCTACGGCTATCAATATAATCTCAAACTATTGAAGGCCATTGTTAACTGATGCTAATATGGCATTTGTAGACACTAGATTATCATTTATCGTACGAAGAACGATGTGTTTTTGTTAATTCTTCAGTGTGCCATTGCTTTGAAATGACAAGTGTAAGTTACAATAAGAAAATCATGAAATACGCCAGGAATGTCACGTGACATCTCCGAACGGCTGGTTTTCGTTAATTCAATGGCCGGTGTCAAATCTCAGTTATTTTTGCAAATATGTCTCAAACGATACGAGATATGAAAAAAACGTAAGGGACCTAAGTTGTAGAGAATTTTCTCCTCTACAAATTAGGTTATTCAATTTTCGTGTCAGATGAACGGTTCGTTTGCTATTACAATTATATTACGAGCAGCTTCTTTGGCATTACTGTCGTATTTTTTGTCCGAAAAATTTGAAAAAAGGAGGTTCTAGTCTCTGGTGGCCTACAATGATGTCTGTAAAATTCGGTGGTGATCGGTTGAACGGTTCGTCTTAAAAACAGGGAACACGTTACGGACAGACATACATCTCAAAATCGACGTTATTTTTGCAAATATCTTTGAAACGCTACGAGATTAAAAAAAAAAAAAAAAAAAAAAAAAAAAAAAAAAAAAAAAAAAAAAAAAAAAAGGAGAGAGAGAGAGACAGAAAATTTGTAGAGAATTTTCCCCTCTACAATCTCACTTCAGAACTACAATTTATTTAAGAATATCTTCAAAGTGTTGTTGTACAAGTGGAACAGTGCACAGATGGTTTACTCCTTACTTACTGACTACAGAAACTTGAGGTACGCCGTTCACATAGTGTGCCAAAATCAGCTGTTTTCTCAGAGTGGGGAGCTTTCAAGAATAGGATCCCTCGGAACTCGGTCTTGGGTCCTTTGCTGTTCTTAATATATATTAATGACTTGCCAATATACATTCTACATATCTACATCTACATACGTACTCCGCAATTCACCGTAAGGTGCGTGGCGGAGTGTACACTGTACCACTACTAGGCATTTACTTTCCTATTCCACTCCCAAATAGAACGAGGAAGAAAAGAATGCCTATACGCCTCCGTACGAGCCCTAATTTCTCTTATCTTGTCTTTGTGATCTTTACGCGAAATGTAAGTAGGCGGCAGCAAGATCGTACTACACTCAGCTTCAAATTACGGCCCTCTAAATTTACTCAACAGAAATTCACGAAAAGAACGTCGTCTTTCTTCCAGCGATCCCCAATTGAGTTGCCGGAGCTTTTCCGTGACACTCGCGCATTGGTCGAACCTACCGGTAATAAATCTAGCTGCTCCGCCTCTGAACCGCCTCTATGTCTTCCTTCAAACCGATCTGCTGCGGGTCCCAAATACTTGAGCAATACTCAAGACGTGGCCGTACAAGCGTTTTATACGCGGTCTCCTTTACAGGTGAAGTACATCTTCCCAAAATTCTTCCAATAAACCGAAGTCGGCTGTCCGCTTTACTCACAACTGTCCTTACATGTTCGTTCCATTTCATATCGCTCTGCAATGTTAAGCCTAGATATTTGAACGATGCGACAGCATCAAGAAGCTCACTACTAATGCTGTATTCGAACATTATAGGATTGTTGTTCCTACTCATGCGTATCACCTTATATTTTTCTACATTGAGAGCTAGCTGCCATTCTTGGCACCAACTAGAAATTTTGTCTAAGTCATCCTGTATGCTATTACAGTCAGTTACAGATGACACCCTCACATAGACCACAGCATCATCAGCAAACAGCCGCAAATTACAACTTACTCTATCTTACTCTTCTTATTCACGAAGATGCATAGCTTATGCTCTTTGTTGACGATACAGGTGTTGTAATCAAACCCAACAAACTCGAATTAAGTGATGAAATTGCAAATAATGTCTTTCAGAAATGTTCAAAAGTTTGTAGACCTTATGGCACTTAACTACGGGTTCATCAGTCCCTAAAGTTACAAACTACTTACGAACTAGCTAATACAAAGGACGGCCAAACATCCATGCTCCAGGGGGGATTCGAACCCCCGACCGTAGTGGCCGTGCAGACCGTGACTGAAGCACCGCAGTCCCCTCGGCCGGCTGTCTTTCAGAAAATTATTAAGTGGTTCTCTGCAAAAGGAATCTCATTCAATTTTGATAAAATATAGTATATGTATGTCTGTACAGTAAATTGTATGACACCATCACTATACATAGAATTTGAAAAGAAGTTTGTAAGTAAGGCAGAATATTCAAAATTTTTAGATGTGTGCAATGATGAGAGACCGAAATTTGTAGAAGCACTTTGATGATCTGCTGAAACTCAGCTTCTTATGCTATTAGCCTTATTGCAAATTTTTGTGATAAGCATCATAGTAAATTAGCTTTTTATGCCTATTTTAATTCAATCATTTCATATGGAATGATATTTTGGGGTAATTCATGACTGAATAAAAAAGTATTCATTGCACAAAAGGGTGTAATAAGAGTAATTGCTTGTTAGAGCCCACCCGAGACTAGCTTATAAAATTAGTCCTTAATAACCCAAGTCAGTTCAAAAGATATAGCAGTGTTCATAATTACAACATCAGAAGAAACGATAATCTTCACTATGCAGTGTTAAATCTAACTTTGGTACAAAACACTTCCGTCACTTAGCAAGTGACATCAAAAGTGTGACTGATAGACACTACCATTAAAACAGATAATAAAGGAATTTATGAATGGCAGCTCCTTTTATTCAATAGAATAAATTTCATTCATTTTAGTAGTTTAAGAAAAATACATGAATAAATAAAATTACAAAGTAAACATAAAAATAAAATAATGAATTATTGTAACATCAACTTTTATTAAACTGGCACTTTTCACATCATTACGAAATGTCATATTCATGTTCTCTGGAACAAGTATTAATCTAATTTAATCTGATGCTTAGTCATATTCGTAATTACGAATTCTATTCTTGTACTGTGCATAAGTAATAATAAAATGCTTCAATTTTCACTTAATAATACCGTTTCCTAACCTTTCCACCGACAATTTCAGAGACTTTTTAGAACCATTCTCTAAAGTCAATGAACGAAAATAAAGGAAGAAACTCACCCATGCCATAGTGATAATAGCTTAAAATAAGGGTCGTGATATTGATAGCATTTCTAGAAAAGCTTATATTTACCATTATTGATTGCGTTTACAGGGAGTGCTAATAATGTACTGTAACGATTGCTGCAGTTCTCGCAAGGAGGACAATGGATTCCCATTCAGATTGTTAGCCCAGTTGGAGCCTGGCGGTCTAAGTCTGAAGCTCTACGTGTTGCCGAGTAATAGGATATTATTTTATTCATACCTTCATTCAGATAATTTGTGCCGGAGAAATCGACTGGAAGTAATAACCCGATTAAGGAGCGCTACTAATTATTCATTTGCTCGCGTCGAAAACGGCTCGGGACCGCACGTACGTCGTTGTTCGATTGAAGGTGCAATTTTGGACTGAATTTAGTTTCCATGACCTGCTTTTTATGTAATGACTGCAAGTGAATAAAAGTTCTTTTACAGCATCACGTTTATCTATTGTCCGATGGGCGATGGTGCTCGACGGTGTATGAAAAAAGTCTGAAATTGGATCCATTTTCCCGATTCACTGGAAATTATTATCAGAGTCTAAGACGCACAGTCGCGGCACTGGAAAACTGTTTCCGACTGGCATTTGAAACGACACTAGCGCTCATAGTGGTGGGCAAGGTGTCGTAAGAGTAACGTTTGTCAATAATCACTTTCGCACGTAATTAACCAAAATGTTTACGTAATTTTTGCGGTCTACATTTTTAGCTTTTGTATATTTGGAGAAAGCTTTTGACAATCTTAACTGGAATACACTCTTTCAAATTCTGACATCAGCAGGGGTAAAATACAGGAAAAGAAGAGTTATTTACAACTTGTACAAAACCCAGACCGCAGTTATTAGACTCGACGAGCTTGAAAGGGAAGCATTAGTTGGAAAGGGAGTAAGACAGGGTTGTAGCCTTTCTCCGATTTTATTCAATTTGTACATCGAGCAGGCGGTGAAGGAAAGCAAGGGAAAATTTGTAATAGGGATTAAAGTTCACGCTGAAGAAATAAAAACATTGCGTTTTGCTGTTTACATAGTAATTCTGTCAGAGACAGCAAAGTACCTGGAAAAACAGTTGAATGGAATGGACAGTGTGTTGAAGAGTGTGTATAAAATGAACATTAGCAAGAGCAAAACAAATATAATGGAATGCAGTCTTAGAAAATCAGGCGATGCTGAAGGAATGAAATTAGGTAACGAAACAATGAAGGTGGTAGATGAGTTTTGTTACTTGCTTAGTAAAATAACATTTGATGGTCGCAGTGCAGTGGATATAAAATGCAGAATGGCAATTGCAATAAAAGCTTTTTTTGAAAAAGAGAAATTTTCTAACAGAGGCTTTTGAAATGTGGTGCTACAGAAGAATGCTGAAGATTAGGTGGGTGGATCGTGTAACTAATGAGGAGGTACTGAACCGAATTGGGGAGAAAAGAAATTTCTGGCATACCTTGACTAAAAGAAGGGATAGATTGGTAGGACACATTCTTAGACATCAAGAAATTGTGAATTTAGCGTTGGAGGGAAGTGTGTGGGGTAAAAATCGCAGAGGGAGACCAAGAGACGCGTATAGTAAGCAGATTCAAGTGGATGTGGGTTGTCGTTCTTATGAGGAGATGAAAAGGCTTGCTCAGGATAGAGTAGGGTGGAGAGCTGCATCAAACCAGTCTCTGGACTGAAGACCACAACAACAACAACAACTAATATTAATTTAGGTGTGAGAAAGTCTTTTACGAAGGCATTTGTGTTGAGTGTTGCCTTGTACGAGAGTGAAACATGGACGATAAACAGTGCGGACAGGAAGAGAGTAGAGGCTTTTGAAATGTGGTGCTACAGAAGAATGCTGAAGATTAGGTGGGTGGATCGCGTAACTAATGAAGAGGTACTGAACAGAATTGGTGAGAAAAGGAATTTTTGGCATATCTTGACTAAAAGAAGGGATCGACTGGTAGGACAAATCCTTAGACATCAAGAAATTGTGAATTTAGCATCGGAGGGAAGTGTGTGGAGTAAAAATCGCAGAGGGAGACCAAAGAGACGCAGATTCAAGTGGATGTAGGTTGCCGTTCTCATGAGGA
Organism: Locusta migratoria; assembly: GCA_026315105.1. Lineage (NCBI taxonomy): Eukaryota > Metazoa > Arthropoda > Insecta > Orthoptera > Acrididae > Locusta > Locusta migratoria. The sequence continues at coordinate 59,653,487 of CM048753.1, read as the reverse complement.
GATGCAGAGGCTTGCTCAGGATAGGGTATTGTGGAGAGCTGCATCAAACCAGTCTTCGGACTGAAGACCACAACAACAACAACAACAATGTATTCTTAAAGTATCGAGATACATAAACAATCGAGAAATACGTGTAAAAAGTGTCCAAATTCACTGACTGTGATAAACAAAAAACTATTCATGAGGTAATAGTTACGAGTATGTGTATATCTGCAGCTTATCCCGTTGAAAGTAACAGAATATAAACAAACGAAAACATACATTCCTGCTACGGTCTGTTCTTACATGACAAGGGCTTTCATTAACGCCTAAGGAATGTAGTGTGTCTAACATTTTTTCATTTCACTCGACTTTCTTTTAAATGGATACTTTTTATAATGACACGGTTTCCTTACCCCGATATTATCAGAGAAAATTTTGTATTTTTATATTATTTCGGCATGTTAAAATAGTTATCTATGAAAGTCAGAGAAAGAAAATTTAGGAGCCACACTTTCAATATTTTTGTAAGAAAGAAGACACTCTTGCTTTGTACTTCGTAGCGATAGCTTCTTGCAGACTGGAGCTGTACTTTATTATTATTATTTTTTTTGCCGCTATTATGTACATTCAGGTAAATATATGTGATGTGCGCGTATCTTAAATTTATAAATAAACCCCCCACCTCTCACTTAAATTCGCATTTATGAATTTTTATTAATAATTTTGCCCTATCCTCCCTCCGCCCATAATGTCTTTTTCAGCCTTGTTGAATCACCGCAACAATGGATGGCATAGTTTTTAGTTAATATTGAATGGTGATATTTCGTGTAGCCTGCCAGCCTTGTTTCAAAATTTATTCCATAATATTATCATTTACTGGCAATAGAACCTGCAGTCGATTTTCTTGTAAATTTTTAGAAGTCCGATGTGTTTGACTTACGTGATATTCCTATCCGATTTATATCATGTCACTTATCTTACTTTACTGTTTGCTACACGAGTCGTAGTTTAATACTGACGAACTGCCATGCACTGTTCGGCGAGTGGTTATAATATTATTAAAATTTCATTTACAGCCAAATTTCAACCACCGATGGATCTATTGTTATCTATTGTTAAAGGTAACTGCTCGTCAATTCTTTTGTAATGTTCTGCCTGCACAACTAGCTTACCATTTCAATTAATTGCATGTAATAATTTTCCCCGTAATTTACCGATTGGGATCTTTCATAGCTTCTAACTTCAAACCACTTTCTTCTGTAAATTTTTTAATCTCAAAAGTTAATAGCCAGGCCGGAACATTATATTTTGTATGATTTACGTTTGCTTATAAATGTCTTGAAGATTCTTGCCGTTTGTGGTCCACATGCAGCAACAATTATGGAATTAGTTTTTGCTTTCAGGAAGTTAAATCCAGCTTCAAAGGCACCACCAGGTGACAAAAAATGACGTGCAACTTACACAGCGGTATTTGCAGAGAGATAACCATGGAGCTTGTAACACAACATCCGATATGTGACTCACAAATTATTACGTAACTGTTGACTGCTGATTCGGCGTATTTGGCATATAACACATTTCGGGTGGCGAGCTCAAATTCTTTGCCAGCGATTGGATTTGTGCCTCACTTATGAAATGTACATATCCTTCTTCATGACTCGGAGTCTTTGACTAGATGGACGATTATCTGCGACGTAAACTAAAACAACTTTGCAGATATAACTGCGATTTAATTACAAAACATTGATGACGCAAACTGATACAGGTTTGACGCTAAAAGCGGATACAGAGCTAACCGACCACGAGGCTGCAGCACCTCTCCTTATATAAGACACAAACAATAGCCAAGTGTTCACATATTGTTGCAATCAGTTTAAATAATAATTTACAATTACAATTGAATGAATTATTTTACGTTAATAATTACATCAGGTTATGTAGGTGATTCTTATTACATTACATCGTAAAATCATTTAAGAAACAAAGTATTACACATAAAATTCGTGATATGTGAGTACTAGTCTTCAATAAGTCTTTCAGAAAGAGAATCATAAATTTTTGATATATTTACATTTACACAGACTTCTAATTGTCAAATCTATCTATTGAGTAAGAAGTTTTACACAAATGTTATGTGTTACATGTTCTTTTAGATATATGCCATTATTAAGAAACAATTACGACAATTCCTACTTTTATTATAGTGAAGCCATTATTAAACAATATAACATTGCAAAACAAATCATTTCACATATATTTTAGTGTTTCAAATGCTTTAAAATGTTCTTCTAAGTATTTAATTGGCGCACATCTGATTATTAGAAACTGTACATTTACTGATAATTTTAACATCAATTATTTCAGTGTCACGGCCTTTAACTAATTATTAGTTAGCGTTCGTTAATTGTGAAATCGTAACTAAATGGCACCTTGCAACAAACATGCTTTCCAGCCACAAAATGCACATTCTACCACACCTCCTCTAGTGTAAAATATACTAAACACTGTATCTGTACATTACGATCCAACCCGGAATCGGTATCTTCATAATAGGTCCTATATCTGTCTGACAGACCTGTCTCCTTACATGGTCTAAGCTGTACTTTGTTTTGAAGGCAGTGGGCAGGGCCCTCCACAATCTCTGATCACCCGAAACGTTTCGTTCGCGCAAACTAAGTTGATTCTCGGCAGGGGGATTATGGGAGTTACAGTATATGGGAAATGAACTGACAGTCGCTCCCAACGTAGCTTACTGCGACAACAGTGGAATATTATTTACCATTACTTCTTGTTCTTAATTTCTGTCATGTTCTGACAACAACCGTTTTAAATACCGTACGAGATATTACAGTGCTTCCGGGAATAATATCACAGGAAAATATTTTTAAACCTTTTTCTGGTCTTGAATGTCCGTTCGGGTACTACGACAAATTGGGCCACAATGATGTGATTATGTCTGTGTATACATTCCGAATAACCGAGAAGAGATGTGATATGTAAACAAAACTTATTTCTTTTAATTTCTGCTTTAAAGAGTCTGTGCTGATAGCTAATGAAGCCAGAACTGCAAAAGCAGTGCTTCTTTGATTACTGTTAATAATTATTATCTATTACACTTTCAACTTTAAGTTCATTTGCGAAACATTTTTAGAGTTTACCTTCGCGTAATACTTAACTACGTTTTTTTCAGTTTGGCGTTGTTGTTGTTATGGTCTTCAGTCCGGAGACTGGTTTGATACAGCTCTCCACCGTACTCCATCCCGAGCAAGCCTCTTCATCTCATCATAAGAACGACAACCCACATCCATTTGAATCTGCTCACTATATGCGTCTCTTGGTCTCCCTCTGTGATTTTTACCCCACACTCTTCCCTCCAATGTTAAATTTACGATTCCTCGATGTCTAAGAATGTATCCTACCAATCGATCCCGTCTTTTAGTCAAGGTATGCCAAAAATTATTTTTCTCACCAATTCTGTTCAGTACCTCTTCATTAGTTACCCGATCTACCCACCTAATCTTCAGCATTCTTCTGTAGCACCACATTTCAAAATCCTCTATTCTCTTCCTGTCTGCACTGTTTATCGTTCATGTTTCACTCCCATACAGGGCAACACCCCACACAAATGCATTCAGAAAAGACTTCCTTACACTTAAACTAATATTCGATGCTATCAAATTTCTCTTTTTCAAAAATGCTTTCCTTCCCATTGCCATTCAGCATTTTACATCCTTTATACTGCGACCGTTATATGTTATTTTACTACCCAAGTAACAAAACTCATCTACTACCTTCATTGTTTCGTTACCTAATCTAATTCCTTCAGGATCGCCTGATTTTGTAAGACTGCATGCCATTATCTTTGTTTTGCTATTGTTAATGTCCATTTTATGCGCTCTTTTCAACACACTGTCCATTCCATTCAACTGCTCTTCCAGGTCCTTTGCTGTCTCTGACAGAATTACAGTGTCATCAGCAAAATGCAATGTTTTTATTTCTTAACGCTGAACTTTAATCCATTCTTCAATTTTAATTGCTTTCCTTCACAGCTTACCCGATGCACAGATTGAATAACATCGGAGAAAGGCTATAACGCTGTCTTACTCCCTTCCCAACTAATGCTTCCCTTTCATGCCCTTCGAGTATAATAACTGCGGTCTGGCTTTTGTACAAGTTTTAAATAATTCTCCTTTCCCTGTATTTTACCTCTGCTGACTTCAGAATTTGAAAGAGTGTATTTCAGTCAACATTGTCAAAAGCTTTCTCCAAATCTACAAAAGCTAGAAATGTAGGTTTGCCTTTCCTTAATCCATCATCTAAGATAAGTCGTAAAGTGAGTATTGCCTCCCGGGTTCCTACGTTCCTCCGGAATCCAAACTGATCTTCCCCGAGGTTAGCTTGTACCAGATTTTCCATTCCCCTGTAGATAATTCGTGTTTAAATTTTGCAACGGTGACTTATTACGACATTATATCCATCAACGTTTCTGTTTACATTTTCGCTGATAAATCTGTTCCACGGATAATACATGAGAATGTACGTATGTCACTATATCGTGAATTTTTTATAATAAACCCCCTTTTTAATACATGATTTCTTACAGGTTTAAAATATGTAATGTAATGGTTATTAAACGCATGGAATGTATTAAATTTTGTCATTTCTTATTTGAGCGTGAATTGTTTTATGGGTATGTTACGTGTAATTTGATATTTTTTATATGTAGTGTTACTGATTTTTAATTTTTTTGATTGCTACAATATCGATTTATATATTTTTTCGTTTCGTTTAGTTCTTGTATAATAATTTCATTTCCGTTAGAAAAATTGAACTTGACTTTTTAATTCCAATTACGATATGTCCGTTTGTATACTGTGAGTTTGATTTATTGTAAACAATACATTTATTTAGACATCATTGTTGTTATCATAAAATGTTCTCGTATAATGACGACTTTCTAACAAAACATTTCTTTTGTGCGCGATTGTGTAATGGGGAAGTCACATGACTGCCAACATTAACTTTCGTGACCATGTCTGTAAGTAAAATTTAACTGATCTGGGCATCATTGTGAGCGGCATATATAAGCGAAACAAAAGTGCGAGGATTTGGTACTGGTAACTAGACCTAATTTTATAGTACATGTGCAGATATCGACACCTACTAAATGCGTACATACGGATACTTTAGTTCCAGATAGCAGGTATCCGTATTTTTTCAGATATATACCAATACAGGTCAAGTCTAGACACCGATATTTACGATCTATATTTGTAATAAAAATAGAATTTACTTATGTAGGTGAAGCTTAGATACTGTAATCTAATATGGACTGGTGAACTAGAAAATATTATGGGCTGGTATCGGCATCTGTACTTGACCTATATAGCTCAATTCCAGATACCTAATAAGTATTGGTGAACCACAAAATACGAAGGGCTGTTATCGGTAACTAGAATTTACCTATATAGATCAAATCTAGATAGCGATACCAGCCCTTCATATTATTGTTTTACATATAGATATTGCGTATAGGTATATATGACAAAATATGAAGATCTGGTATCGCTATCTAGACTTGACCTATATACGTCTAGTTAGCGATACCAGTTCTTCATATTTTCTGGTTCACAATAAAGTATAAAGCACTGGTATCGGTAACTGGACCTGACCTATATAGGTCAAGTCTAGATAGCGATACCGAGTAATTTTATCTGAAATATGTTTTAGCGTTTTATTTTGTTCCAATTTAATATGTGCCCACTCTAAACCCCCAATTTCCCGCGGTAGTACCATTAAGGTTTATGAATATTAATATTAATTGCAACGTGTTGTAATTATGGGACTTTCTTTTTTGAATATTATTATATGTTCCAATTTAGCATTTTTCCGGCCAAAATCTCCAATTTTCTCGCGGTAGTCTCATTATGCTACTTAGATACTTTTTATACCGCTCAGATAGTTATATTCTCTTGTCAAATTTCCATAATTTCGCTGCATATTTCATTTGTTTTCTAATATTCGTTGTCGTTCTTTTACGTTCTTTTATGTAATCTCACATTCATTTAATTCGAGTCGAGTTGTATACTCCAACCACAGACATACATTATGTCTGTAACCATTGATCTCTATACACTCTGGATGTTGAATTTCAGCTGTCTTTGCGTGCCAGGCAAATATATTCATATTTAGTTTCTTGCCAAATTCAAACATGGCTGCTAAGCAGCATTTCAAGAAAAAGATAAGAAAATATGTTAAGATTCGGCTCCCATATCAGCCTACAACATCAAATATTGAATTAAATTACAAATCAAGGGGTAAGCAAGCAATTCTTTGTCACGTAATAACTGATGGAAACTCGTTTGCCAAATTTAAACATGGCGGACAATGCGAAATCGTGTGCAAAACATATGAATGTGGAGGCACGATGCAATTATATCCCAGTCTAACATATAAGTCACGACACTCCTACAGATTTTTGTTATACGCTGCGATAGCAGCGCTCCAAGCGGCCGGAAAGTTACGTTTCTGAATACGGTAGTTGATGAGTGCGAATAGTATCGTTTAGATTGACGTCAGCATACTTTTTACATTAGGGAAAGTATGTAGTGCCTTATAAATATGAAATAATTTAAAATCAACTCCCCATTTGTCTTTCTTCAGTTTCATAAGATCCCTGATAAGGTACGAAACGTTACATTACAGGACAGTTAATTTACAATCATCCTGTAACATACAGGCTTTAAATGAGTAATTTCATTTTCTATTAAAAATAAAAATGCCTAGGAAACCAGGAGACATGCCCTTTGGCAGAGAGACGTCAATTTCTACGCAGGAACGTTAAGTATTCTTCATTACAATTCCAGTAAAATCGGTGAGGGTGGAACATTGAAAACGTATATAGAATGCAATAAATACGGTATTTAGCGTACCAAATCAACAATCACAGTTGTAGCTGAAGGACAAACGTCACGGACGTGGCAATATGACGATAAAAGCAACCAAACTGTTTTCCAACAAAGAAGAACCAAATTCCACAATTGTTGCTACATCTGAACCTCTGAAACGGCACGAATCATCAAAACATTGGTTTTTTTAAAGGTAAATTAATTACACTTAAAAGAATATGCACGTATAAGAATGACGAGTGACGTGTAATAATGTGAGAATCATTAGACTCCGTACCGAATTGATACACGTCAAAAACTGGCTGTCATAGTAAGAACAGACCATAATAGAAATTTATTATGCCGTTATGTTTAAATGAAACTTACTTTCAGCGAAATAAGCTGCAAATGTACACATATTCCTAAGTATTTGTTCAAGATGGTGTTGTTCTTTATACCTTTGAATCATTTAAATGAGGCTTTTTTATGTTAATTTCCGTATTATGTTTGTCTCTGGATATTTTAATAATGCTTGTAACGCAGAAATTATAGCAAGTATATCGTTAATTACGTACAAAAGCGGTTATGAACAAACATCACAATTTCGGCAGCTTGCCCACCGCTTGGAGCGCTAGTGTCGTTGGAAATGTCAGTTGGTAACAGCTTTTACAGCAGTGAGTGTCGCGACTGTATATGTTGGACTGTGATTATATGTTCAAACCATTGATCTCTATACACTCTGGATGTTGAACTTCAGCTGTATTAGCGTGCCAGCCATAGATATTCATATTTAGTTTCTTGCCAAATTCAAACATGGCTGCTAAGAAGCATTTCAAGAAAAAGAGAAGAAAATATGTTTCGATTCTGCTCCCATATCAGCCTACAACATCGAATATTGAATTAAATTCCAAATGAAGAGGTAAGCAAGCAATTCTTTGTCACATAATAACTGATGAAAACTCGTTTGCCCAATTTAAACATGGCGGATGATGCGAAATCGTGTGCAAAACATATGAATGTGCCGGCACGCTGCAATTCTATGCTCAGACACCAGAGTTATACATCCAGTTTGTATAGAGATCACTGGTTCAAACACCAGAGTTATACATCCATTTTGTATAGAGATCACTGTAACTCAACGAAAAACGGTAATAAATACATTCAATTGTTTATTATAATGCGATCCTTGTATCAAACGTATCGTGACCGTAACGTCTCTGGAGAAAGTATGATGTCATTGTTCAAAGCCGACGACTGGTATCGGACATCGATTTTATCGGAATGCTGCATGTTTGTACACTGATGGGTGCTGAGAGGAAGGAGTCAGTAAAGGTGTCTTTCCTGAAGAACTTAAATTTATGGCTTCGTGCAAAGTTTCCAGGACACGTATCACAGATCTCAGCGGTGCACTATTTCGAAGAACAGGAAGGTAACTGTAGTTTATATTTCATCTACGTTAATGTTGCAGGAATATTCATAGAACTTTATCGTCGCAGGTTGTGTACACTACGATAATAAGGACAAGTGAAACTAGAAACAACACAATCTGCCACTTTTAATTAGAGAACTACGGCTCTAAAGAATCGAAGTGCTAGGAGCTAAATCGTTTTTACATCACACGCTGTCCTTCTTAGTTTTTCTAAATAAAAAAAAAAAAAAGAAGAAAAAAAGAACAGTTCGCATGAAGGAACCCAAATGTCTTTCTATTGCATAAAAGACGTACTCGAGGCCAGAAAAAGTTCGAAGCTGTCTTTCTGACGCGCTAACATTCAGTACTGAAAACAGCTGTTATGTGTTCTCATCATAAATTAAGAAACAAAAACAATCGTAGTCTGCTAATGTCTTGGGTTGTAAGATGGACGCTGGCTTCAGTTTTGTGACGTCATGTCATTTCCCATGGAGGGATTATTGTTACCTCCATGGTCACTCCCAGTGATCTTCCCTCTTTTATACCTCCATGGAGATCACAGACATACATTAACTGGACTGGGAAGGTCACAGCTATTATTGAATCCCGACGCCACCGTCTTACCTGGGTGATTCTATTTACACTTCGGTAAAATCAGACGTGACGTCATTATGACGTATCCACACTATCGAAGACGACTGGAGCCATGGTCGTTCTAGACGCAAAACTGCGGTTTCAATTGTAGCAGACGAATTAAACGAGTAGCTGATAATATCTTCAGTTGGTAATGGTAATTTATTACAGTTTCAGAAGCTGTAATTTATTACAGTTTCAGAAGCTGTAATTTATTACAGTTTCAGTAGCTATAACTTTGCTTTCTTTTTTTGAAAGGAAGAAGCTATGAACTTTCCGAAAAAGGACCTACACTGTGAGCTCTGAAACGTTATTCAGCCAAATCTGATGTCATCGTGGCCCATTTGTGAAGGTTGTGTTTAAAACTAATGGAAACTTTTTCTCTAAGCGAAAAATGCTAACGAGTTGCATTGTAGTACGGAGTCTACGTTAAACTAAGAGGACAAAATACGGTTACCAGGCTATGAAGCGACAATGTGTACTTCGACATGTCAAAATATGCGATATACAAAAAAAAGCATATAGTCGCCGTAGGTATACGTATGTTTCCGCCGAAACTATAAATCAAATGAGCTAGATATTAATACAGTCATTTGTTACAGAGGCTCTACGAACATCAGGAAAAACATTTCGTAAAACTAGGTACTTATCTACGGCCAAGTTGCTGCAACATGCTAGTTCTTTTCTTTGAAAATGTGTGAAGTTGTCGTTCTCTAAGGCTCGGTCTGCGTTATTTCTGACACAATTTTCAATTTACATTTACTGAAATTTCCGTCAGTGCTTTCCAAAACATGATACCAATATTAAGTAAGGCCTAGTTTTGTCACTAAACTATGAAGGGGAAAAGTATGCAGTTCAGAAAGAATGTCGAATTAAGCATGTTATCCCACCCAAAACCAGCGTCTCGAACGATCGCAAAAGTCGATGCGCCGCTCTTCTGGATGTCGATAGTATGGATACGTCATAATGACGTCACGTCTGATTTTACCGATGTGTAAATAGAATCACCCGTCTTACCTAACCAAAACTCTAAAGGTGGCGTAGATATCTCAGTTTTTTTCGTATTCCTTGTAACTGTTATATCCAAGTAGTATGTTACATGCTCTTCATAACGGTAATATGACGGTGAGTACAAAATTCTGGATCCTGTGGCACCAATGATAATGTACAGAAATTGGTTTAAATTTCACACAGTCGCTATTCATTCGATCACGTTTGAGGCTCTTAGTATTATACAGCATTGAAAGAAACGATAATGTCGAAAAGTCGTAAAATCATAAATTTAAATCTCACACTTTCTGTATGCCATTGACTACTTCTAAGTGTATTATTGTCAAAAGTTCTCTATCTGCACGCTGGTCGTAAGGTTTTACTCAAGTTTCGTGAATCTCATGGAAAATTTAAGACAATTGGGATTGTTTCCGAGAAAAGACAGCTTTCATCATTTCTGTTAGACATAGATCTATCATTGCATTTAGCTGGTTATATAGTCCAGTCATTTGATAGTTTTACCTGGGAAGTTTTACGGGAGTTTTGAAAATTGGTATACGTGTAGATTTTAACGTGCTCTTTTCGAATTTTCTCATTTTCGTATCTTTGGCGCTCGCGCCGTCATATTGGAAAAATGGCGCCCAAAAACAGTTTTTTGACAGTATCTCCTTTCCGACGCATTTTACGATGAAAACAGTTTTGAGATAAATTAAACTAGAGAAAATTTCCTACAAAGTAAGTCCTAACCTATTTTTTTGTGAAATGAATAGTTTCAGATACAGAGCGCCGCAAAGTCTACTGCAACGCGCTCATTGACGAAAAGACTCATTTTCACACCACCATCAGGTAGAGTAACTGGCGCTTTTTTGTGGTTTCAAATGTGTTCAATGTTTGTACAGCTTATGGGACTTAACTACGGGGTCATCAGTCCCTAAACTTACAAACTACTTATGAACTAGCTAATTCTAAGGACGGCACAAATATCCATGTCCGAGGGGGAATTCGAACCCCCGACCGTAGTGGCCGTGCAGACCGTGACTGGAGCGCCTCAGTCCCCTTTGTGGTTTCCCCAGAAGGCCTAGTCCACAAATGATACACTGATCATTATATTTAGTGCACTGTCCTTCGCCACGCTAACCCTGACGGACCAAGTTCTGCGAGTTCTTCGTGTACATAATCGAGCAAAACTTCACGGTTAGAAAGTTCTTACGCACTACCAACAATAGGGTTCTCTTCTTCGACGTTATCACCTTTTTCCTCGATTTAATCGTACGTTTGCTGAAGAACAGTCTCCGTTTCTTTCTTTTCATCGCTATCCTGTGATGGAATTTCGGAATTGTGACAGGTACCACTGCACTTAAAGCAAATAACAGAGCATTTTAAAACAGCCTTTCTGCATCCAAAAGCTTCCTGGCATCCCTTCCTGCATTTGCAAGAAATACGTTCCAATAATTGTAGTGTCAGAAATTAACCTAATCTTGCTTTTTTCCATACCCATCGTTCTGCGTTTTTTCCACTCCACACCACCACTGAAACTAATATGAATTGCAATAGATGTGAAATAAAAATGCAGGAAAACGTATAAAATTTGCTATTTACTTAATTTAATTTTCTGTCACAAACAGGTAATACATTATACATACTATGTTTTATTTTAATGAAATGCAATGAAATGTGTTGATTTGTGTTAAAAACCTATAGGAGAAATTACATTTGCGGTCTCGAGCCAGTTTGTTAAACTTAGTTTGACGTGCGGAGCAGCTTAGGAGAGTAGTATCTTCAAGGCGGGCAGCGGTTGATCTTGAGCGATACTTATTCTTCAAGAAATTCATTTTTAAATGAAATTTCGCATATATATGTGTAGCCAAACATGCGGCGAGTACTTAGCGACTTGCAACAAATTTTAAACATAATTTCAAACCTTTATTAAACTTTTTCTCGGTGAGAACCAGAGCAAAACGTTGAAACGAGGCATGTTTCTCGCTTACTACTTTTCCGGTGTTATGGAGTTAAACTACGGCATTCGGCATGACGTTACAATTTATAATTTGTACACTACAAATTGTAGCCGTAGGAAATTTGACAGACAGTATACACACATATAGTTTAATGTAGCTTCTGAATTGTATCACAGTACGACACTTAGTTCATGTAAAATTTGTGGAAAACCGCCCCATCACGAACCCAGCTGTAATCTATTACTTATTTACTACAAATTGTGTTCCCAAGAGATTTTACAGAGATACAGCCCTTATGCAAAGGAATATATTCCTGAAAAATTATACAATTGTATAATTGTATAAATTCAATAAATATGAGATCTTACGAATTTTATGTCATTTGTATTTTGACTACTGTTTTCCTTTGTTTGGATACTGCACTTATAATTTTGTATATTATGCAAGACAGCGTTATTTCTTATATATTCTCCGATAAATATGATTTTAGAAAAAAAGAAAATAAGTAGAGAGAGAAGGGATAGGAGAAATACTAACTCAAGGCAGGAATAAATAAATAAATAACAGGGCAACGCCGGGTTTTCACCTAGTTTGCACTAAAGTAAAAATGTCAATTTTTCTGATTTTGGGCGGTACGAGTACTTTCAGGAACAAAATTGCTCGTGACATTTGTAGTGTTTGCCCTGTACGGCTTGCACATGCCTAAGTTCGGCCGTTGGTTGCGCCTGTACTTTTTTTTTTTTTTTTTTTTTTTTTTTTTTTTTGACAAATATACATATTTATTGGTACGTTTCTTCTGAATACATCTATCATACACATTTAAAGTTTAGATTCGCTAGGTATATAGTTGGTCGTAATTAGACCAAGTGTGGTTTGTGCTGTCTTTTACGTTTTAATAACGTTAAGTTTAAATAAATAATGATAGTAACAATTAGATAAATTAATGGTGAAATTCATGGTGTTACATATTTATATTTAGTTATTTATACAATTTTAAATTTAATTCGAATACTATCTATGAATAACGGATATAACAAAGTATAAGGAAAAGGAAAGGCAACTTAAAAATCATCATTATTAAGAAGGATAAGTAAAAGAAGATAGGAAAGGGTAGATAGAGTAAAAGTCGTTGGGGAGAGTCTACCAAGGTGGAACGCCTCGGAATCAACATCGAGCCCTGCCATCGTGGAATTCCCTCCACAAGTGGTAGTCATTCATTTCATGTACATTAAGAGCTAAATGGTTTTGACTTTATGGTTTATAGTGCTTAATTGTTGAGGAATAAGTCATCTCCTGTGCTGGGGTTATCATCTGTTTCGTTATCCATGTCGCTTGTACTTACACTGCATGTCTCGTTCGATGTGTCCCGTGTTATGGTGTTGGTGTTATGTTGATGTTATATCTGACTTAAATTGGAAAGAACACGTAGATAATGTCGTGGGAAAGGCGAACCAAACACTGCGTTTTATTGGCAGAACCCTTAAAAGTTGCAACAGAACTACTAAAGAAACTGCATATACGCTTTTCCGTTCATTTTTGGGGTATTGCTGCCCAGCGTGGGATCCTTATCAGGTGGGTTTGACGGAGGGCATCGAAAGAGTCCACAGAAGAGCAGCTCGTTTTGTATTGTCACGATACAGGGGAGATAGCGTTACGGAAATGATACAGGATCTGGGATGGGAATCATTAAAACAACGGCGCTTATCGCTGCGTCGTGGGCTACTTACGAATCTCCGAATGCGAAAATATATTATTGACTCCCACTTACATAGGTAGAAAAGATCATCGGAATAAAACACGAGAAATCAGGGCTCGAACGGAGAGATTCAGGTGTTCTTTCTTCCCGCGAGCTATTCGAGAGTGGAATGGAAGATAAATAGTATAATGGTGGTTCGATGAACCGTCTGCCAGGCAGTTGAATGTGATTTTCAGAGTATCCCATGTAGATGTAGATGTAGATGTAGATGACCGTGTTTGCGTATTCTTCCGGCTTTAGTGACGAGACCTCATTCGTAAGTCTATTTAGTGTGTCCCAGCCATCCTTATCTCTTATCAGTACGTTTAATCCTTGTGTGTTGTTTAAAATTCAGTATGTGTGTGTTCTGTGTAGCTGACAATGTAATACCGCGTGTTCTGGGGACCCATTCTCTCCACATGTACAGTTTGGATTGTTGCTGAGTCCCATTCGTGTTAGGTGTGTTGGGTACGGGCCATGTCCTGTCAGAAATTGGATCATAGCCCGGCTGGGATTAATAGGACCCATCCTCAGACGTGGTCATGTGTATTACTTCACACTTTTCTTTATTTAGTGTCAATTGACAATTTTCGCACCGTGTAGAAATTTTGTCTAAATCGCTTTGCAGTTGCTTTTGATCCTCTGCTGACTTCACTAATCGATAAACGACAGCATCATCCGCTAACAGTCTAAGGGAGCTATTCAGATTGTCTCCTAACTCGTTTATAAACACGAGGAAGGGTAGGGGACCTATAACGCTCTCCTGTGGAACGCCAGATATGACTTCTGTTTTACTTGATGACTTGCCGTCAATTACAACGAACTGTGTCCATTCTGATAGGAAATTGTGAATCCAATCACACAGTTGGGCAGATGTTCCATAAGCACGCAATTTCATTAGAAGCCGCTTGTGGGGTACAGTGTCAAAAGCCTTCCTGAAATCCAGAAATATGGAATCGATTTGAGATCCCTTGTCGATGGCACTTAACACTTCATGTGAATAAAGGGCAAGCTGTGTTTCGCAAGATGATACTTTCTGAATCCGTGTTGACTACTGGTTAATAGGTCGTTCTTTTCGAGGTAGTTCATAATAATCGAACAAAGTATATGTTCCAAAATCCTACTGCAAATCGACGTCAATGAGATTGGCCTGTAATTTTGGGGATCACTCTTATTGCCTTTCTTGGAGTAACTTGGGCAACTTTCCAGTCTTTGTGTACGGATCTTTCGCTGAGTGATGGGTTGTAAATTATTGCTAAGTATGGAGCTATTGCATCAGCATACTCTGAGCATACCAAGCATAAGAAAAGCAAGGCTCCGATCTCGTCATCCACCCCTTGAGACTGCAAGATCTTTATTTACCAACGGCTTTAATACCGATGACTGCTGGAGACAAACATGGCAGATCAATGCAACACCAGAACAACTGAAGATGCCGAGCATGTCAACCAAGCCACCTGGCTTTGATTTACCGCGCAAAGACTGATCCGGACTTAACAAAATAAGAACCGACACTGGAAGATGTGCAGACCTTCTGTACAAGTGGAAGAAAATAGCTTCTCGATTTTGTGTCCCAGTGTCGTCGCCGCTTTTGTATCTCGTTTCCGTCGTAGGTGTCGGTGGCCGAGTAGAAAGACCGACACAGGAATAAAGGATGCACGCTTGTGCAGGTAGTAGGTGACCAGCCAGTGGGACAGCAGAAACTAGAAAGACAAGAGTAAATTAGAACGTGATCTATATTTCTTAGAGACTTAGTAATACTTCACTTTTACATAGCTCAGTACTGCAGAATGCTGATACATAGTTGAGCTAGAGGCCTGCCTAGTGCCTATCCGATAGCCAAGTCTTCACTGGTGCCTATCTGATTCCGAAGTGTTAGCTGGTTCCTATCTCAGTCCCAAGTGAACGATGTCGTTCAGTGGTGGCCACGAGCGGAGTTGTAGCAGAGGGCGCTCGTGGCTGACGTCGTAAGAACGCCGCGCCGTGCGTGCATGGCGGCGCGCGGCGAAAGTACGTGGCCCGCACTTTAGACTTGTGCGACACCACACTCGAAGCTGTGACTGCGGCGCTGAAAAGTAGACTGTCTACCGTGTGGTTCAGGAATGTCCCCTGAGAGCTTTCGCTGGCGACCAAGCAGAGTTCCTGATGGTTACGGAGGAATCACTGCACTATATCCATGGACTTGATATTAGTTTGTAGTTTGTTACATGTGTAATATTATATGTATCTTTGTTATTAAAGCATCAAATAACTGTAAATCTTGTGATGTAGCCATGTTGTTGTTATGGTCTTCAGTCCGGAGACTGTTTGATGCAGCTCTCCACCGTGCTCTATCTTGAGCAAGCCTTTTCATCTCCTCATAAGAACGGCAACCCACATCCACTTGAATCTGTTTACTATAGGCGTCTCTTGGTCTCCCTCTGCGATTTTTACCCCACACACTTCACTCCAATGCTAAATTTACGATTCCCCGATGTCTAAGAATGTGTCCTACCAAGCGATCCCTTCTTTTAGTCAAGGTATGCCAAAAATTCCTTTTCTCACCAATTCTGTTCAGTACCTCTTCATTAGTTATGCGATCTACCCACCTAAGCTTCAGCATTATTCTGTAGCACCACATTTCAAAAGCCTCTATTCTCTTCCTGTCCGCACTGTTTATCGTCCATGTTTCACTCCCGTACAAGGCAACACTCCACACAAATGCCTTCAGAAAAGACTTCCTTACACTTAAATTAATATTCGATGTTAGCAAATTTCTCTTTTTCAAAAATGCTTTTCTTCCCAATGCCATTCTGCATTTTATATCCTCTGTACTGCGACCGTCATATGTTATTGTAAGTTGTAATTTGCGGCGTTTTGCTGATGATGCTGTGGTCTATGGGAGGGTGTCATCTGTAACTGACTGTAATAGCATACAGGATGACTTAGACAAAATTTCTAGTTGGTGCCAAGAATGGCAGCTAGCTCTCAATGTAAAAAAATGTAAGGTGATGCGCATGAGTAGAAAAAAAACAATCCTATAATGTTCGAATACAGCATTTGTAGTGAGCTTCTTGATGCTGTCGCGTCGTTCAAATATCTAGGCGTAACATTGCAGAGCGAAATGAAATGGAACGAGCATGTAAGGACAGTTGTGAGTAAGGCGGACAGCCGACTTCGGTTTATTGGGAGACTTTTGGGAAGATGTACTTCACCTGTAAAGGAGACCGCGTATAAAACGCTTGTACGACCACGTCTTGAGTATTGCTCAAGTATTTGGGACCCGCAGCAGATCGGTTTGAAGGAAGACATAGAGGCGGTTCAGAGGCGAGCAGCTAGATTTGTTACCGGTAGGTTCGACCAATGCGCGAGTGTCACGGAAAAGCTCCGGCAAATCAATTGGGGATCGCTGGAGGAAAGGCGACGTTCTTTTCGTGAATTTCTGTTGAGGAAATTTAGAGGGCCGCAATTTGAAGCTGAGTGTAGTACGATCTTGCTGTCGCCTACTTACATTTCGCGTAAAGATCACAAACGCAAGATAACAGAAATTAGGGCTCGTACGTTGACATATAGGCCGCGGTGGAGTAGCCGAGCGGTCTAAAGCGTCTCGCTGCGGAGCGCGCGGTTGCTCGCCGTGGAGGTTCGAGTCCTCCCTGTGGCTTGGGTGTGTGTGTTGTCGTTAGGTTAGTTTACCTAGGTTTAAGTAGTTTGTAAGCTACGGACTGATGACCACGCAGTTTGGTCCGATACATTTACAAACATTTGAACATTTGGAGGCATATAGGCATTCTTTTTTTCCTCGTTCCATTTTGGTGTGTAATAGGGAAGGAAATGCCTAGTAGTGGTACAGTGTACCCTCCGTCACGCACCTTACGGTGAATTGCGGATTATTTATGTAGATGTAGATGTTTGGGACAATGAGACCCGAAGAAATTGTGTCTAATAAAGAACTGGTAAAGGGACTCCTTGCACTGTTGAAGGCCATTGGTTGGCTTTACTAGACATACAGGGAGCGATACCGCACAATAAACTTAATTTCGGTGCGGGCAGTGGCGGGTTAGACCAAGACTGTTTTGGCTTCCCTGAAAAAATCAAATCAAATCAGATGTAGATGTACTTCCCAAGTAACAAAACTCATCTACTACCTTCACTGTTTCATTACCTAATCTAATTCCTTCAGCATCGCCGGCCGCGGTGGCCGAGGGTACTGAGGCGCTTCAGTTACGGTCTGCACGGCCACTACGGTCGGGGGTTCGAATCCCCCCCCCCCCTCGGGCATGGATATTTGTGCCGTCCTTAGTGTTAGCTAGATCATAAATAGTTTGTAAGCTTAGGGACTCATGACCACGTAGTTAAGTCCCATAAGTTCTACAAACATTTTTTTTCCTTCAGCATCGCCTGATTTTCTAAGACTGCATTCCATAATCTTTGTCTTGCCGTTGTAGCCATAAATAAATAAATTCACTATTATTCCATTCCTTTTGGCAGGTGTCCATTCGCCATTTGAGTAGTTGGCGTCGCTCGGTTATTGCTTGGCCCACTACTTCTTGGACTTTGTCAAGTACTGCTCACTTCTGTTTAAACTTGTAGCCCCAGTGGCACGGTTTTCGTCGTCCTTTTCTGTCCTGTCCTGTTCTGTTCTGGCTGCTCGCTGGGCCACTAGGTAATTATTACTCGCATCGTCAATTAGGGCTGGCTTGCGAGTCGATAGCGTAGCGCCGTGGAGGCAGTCTGCGGCCACGAAAAGTCTGGGTGACGACAGTCGCATTACGGGCCGATGAAATATTCCGCTCCAGTCGCCATCGACCGCCGCCAGACACACGTGTTTGCGCTCTCACGCCGCGGGATGCATCATTTAGCTTTCCAGCCGCCCGACGTCTGACTTTTTGACTTCTGAGGCCGCGACGAAAGAAAACCGCCGTTACTGAGTCTTAGCGGCGAATTGACAGGGCTTGTGCGTTATCAAAACATGATGCGCAGTGTGACACAGCACTTTTTTCAGTTAGCACCTGTAAGATTACCGCCCAATAGAAATATTGGTAATTAATAGCATTTGATAATTAAACAGTATGAAGTTCACTTCAAACATTGACCATGCCAATGCACTAAATGTTACACAATTTTAACCTTATTAATTATGGTAGCAATGTATGTACACAGTTGGGTGACAACATTTATAGTTAGGCCATAGGTAGAAATTCTCCACGTTGAGATTTGCTGTGTGCTTGTAGCTGACAGGAGGCCAGGCGAGCAGGCCGCCAGCTTAGGCCAGCGAGCAAGCCTAAGCTGGCTTGTTCCAGCTTAGGACTTTTCCAGTTCGTTTCCGGTGAGGGGAGAGAGGGACAATGGCGAGTGCCAGGCACAGTGCAGTACACAGCGTGAAATAAAATATTCTAATACTACTTGCATTTGAAGTAATACGATGCAGTTAGGAACCTTTAAGGTCCTCATTACAAAATAGCCTGTTGACAAATAAACAATACATTTGCTGATATACTCACATCTGACGTTATATGTTTAATTGACAATGAAAAGTATTAAATTACCAACGAAGACAAGACAGTTACACAACTATCATGGCAATGTTTGTTTATAAGAATAATATATTAACTATTTCTCATTTTATTTTCAATTAATCTTGTGTATTTTATCTTGAAGTATTCAGTTAAATCATTTATCTGTGACATAAGAAATTGCACGATTATGATAAATAGTACAAAGGATGTTTATACTAATATAAAAACGCAAGAAAATATTTGTTTAATGTGTAGTGTAATTATTTTGATTTTAAGTAAAGTTTTAGAAATGTATTGGCTGAGCGCTGTACGTTGGCAAATCGGTTAGAACAGTTCACATGGGGAAGTTGATGACGTAGGGGAAAAAACCCCGGCAGTTGACCTTCTGGCGCGCGCGCGCGCCTGGGCAGGAAGTGAGGACTCAGGACCACGTGGTGTGGCTGGCCGGGCGGCATCGCTCTGCATCAGTCGGCATGTGGATCTCGAGGTGGTGACTGGAGATTTGTGTGTGGCAATCGCCACGTGTGGTTGCTCGTCGTAGACAATTAAAGTGACTGTGATTTGTTAATGTAACACGTGTCGTCGCATAGGCATGAACAAAAAACGGTGTTTGAGACAGCCACATGGTGTGAAAACAATTTGCGACAAATATTCATTTTTGTCTGGGGGCTTACGAGCTATAACTTTATTTGATAAATGTCTCGACGTACAAACGTATCAGCCATAAGGATCTAATATTGTGAAATAAACAACATAAAGTGAACTTTCACATGTTTCAAAACTAGTAGTTAGTACACCCCTTTCTCTCATGAACTTGATTTTATTATGAATTTGTTTTGTTAATCATATGCAGGGTAGGAAAGCTGCGAACGTGTGATATCATTCCCTAGAAAACGAGTCAAACAGTCGCAATCACAGTTCCAGTGTTTTTGCATGTTTAGCAATTTGGTTCGCAGCTGGTGGTTGTGAGTTTTAAAAATTAAACTCTCACCCCGACCTTCACGCTCGCACACCTCATCGCGATCGTAGCATTAGGCTCGCCACGTCTCAGTCATTCGTAAATATTTTTATTATTTTTACGAGGCAGAATTGTATTTTTTTGGCATTTAAAAGGAAAATTAATTACCATCTTTGTTAATCAGAGTAGCAAAAAGGCACAGAGAAACATAGCCAAAACACTCTAAATAACAGCAATCTTTTCTCAGAGTATTAGCATAAATACTACCCGCAGTTGGGTTCAAAGACGTTAGAATACAGGGAGACGCCCCTACCACAGTCACGACACTCACTGCTGTAAAAGGTGTTACCAACTGACAGTTGCTGCGACACTAGCGCTCCTAGCGGTGGGCAAGCTGCCGAAGTAGTGATGTTTGTTTATAATCTCTTTTGTACGTAATTAACGAAATACTTACTAAAATTTTTGCGTTACAAGCATTATTAAAATATCCAGAGACAAACATAATACGGAAATTAATATAAAACAGCTTCATTTAAATGATTCATTGGTATAAAGAACAACTCTGTCATGAACAAATACCTACGAATATGTGTATATTTGCATCTTATTCCGCTGAAAGTGCGTTGCACATAAACATAATGGTATAATAAATTTCTGTTGTGGTCTGTTCTTACTATGACAGCGAGTTTTTGACGTGTATCAATTCGGTACGAAGTCTAATGATTCTCACATTATTACACGTCACTCGTCTTTCTTATAGTGCATATTCTTTTAAGTGTAATTACTTTAGCTTTAAAAAACCAATGTTTTGATGATTCTTGCCGTTTGTGGTTCAGATGTAGCAACAATTGTGGAATTGGGTTCTTCTTTGTTGGAAAACAGTTTGGTTGCTTTCATCGTTATATTGCCATGTCTGTGATGTTTTTCCTTCCGCTACAGCTGTGATGGTTGATTTTCTATCTTAAATACCGTATTTATTGCATTCTATATTAGTTACCTATGTTCCACCCTCACCGATTTTACTGGAATTGAAATGAAGGATACTAAACGTTCCTGCGCAGAAATTGACGTCTCTCTGCTAAAGGGCATGTCTCCTGGTGTTTCCTAGGCATTTTTATTTGTAATAGAAAATGAAATTACTCATTTAAAGCCTGTATGTTACAGGATGATTGTAAATTAACTGTCCTGTAATGTACCGTTTCGTACCTTATCAGGGATCTTATGAAACCTAAGAAAGACAAATGGAGAGATATATTTAAATTATTACCTATTTATAAGGTACTACATACGTTCTATAATGTAAAAAGTCAATCTAACCGATACTATTCGCACTCATCAACTATCGTATTCAGAAACGTAGCTTGCCGGCCGCTTGGAGCGCTGCTATCGCAGCGTATAACAAAATTATGTGGGAGAGTCATGACTGTATATGTTAGACTGTGCCCCTACGCTGAAAGAAGTGAAGCCTGCCTCCCCCATAATGCTAAGTTTTGGAGAATTGTTCGTATTGTAGAGGAAATGTTTTATGTCACCTAAAACAGGAATAAAATGTCCGACCGTTTTGCCGTGATTTACGACGAGTTAAGAAAATGAAAATTAGCCATTAAAATTAAGTTTTCAAATATATTATGATGCGTATTTATTACTATTTATTCGAGAAGATATATTGTTTGAAAATACATACTTTGCAGTGACTGTCGGTTCAATGCATTAACAGTAAGAGGGTCGGCTTAATGCGTAGTATTAACGGATAAATAGCATTCCAAAACTGACCAAGATGGCGGACAGACTCCAGCTGACGTGTGGGCTTGGTACAGATAGCGCCATCTCCCTTTATTCTAAGCTCCTTGTTTGGGTTATTCTCTCTCTGTAACTTTAGCTATCTATGAGTTTAGTTATCTGTGGATTTATCTCTCTGAGTAAATATCCATTAAGTTAAAATCTCTCACGCGAAGCTTAGTTATCGTAATGTATACAACTTTCGGTAAAGTCAGATTTGATATCGAAGTTAAAGATTTTCATAGTAACAATATCTATGAATTTTACATAGGGGTTAGGCGACAGGGGATAGTGTTAAAATTCTGCCTGCAGATGATAATATGGACTAAGTCAGTTAGATTTGAACAGTAATTTTGTCAATAATAGTTGTGAGGTTGTGAACATTATTTTAGGAGAAATCGGTATTCGTGCGAACAGTAAGGTGAAGCAAAGATATTGTGCAAGAAATCTATAATTGTGAGGAATTGAATTTCCAAACTATGAATCATTCTACGTGTGTCTTTTCCAAGTCTAATAACTGTGAACTGAGCTTTACAAAAATATATACACGTGATGTATAAAAAAATGCCTCTACAAGTTTATTTCGTAATTAGAAACCTTAACAGCATCTGTGGAATAGTTTTGAAACTGACTATTGGTAATATCTTTGACTCTTAAATAAATCGTATGTGTATAATGAATAAATTGTTAGCTACGAGGCAAACGAGCCACAAAGTAAGATTTTTAACTGCAAGGACAATATCATCACAAACATTGAGATAGATTCTTTTTTTTTTTTTTTTTTTTTTGTAACTAGCTTCAATTTAAATTAATTACCTGGGAAAAAAGAATTTTCTTGCTCTATCCTTACAAAAGTTTAAGTTACAAAAACAGGCTAGAATAAAATTAAAGACCGTGCAGATTCTCATGCTAAATAGAAAACAGCAATTTATTACGCAATAATAATAAGCAGGAGTACCAACCTACCATTCCAACAGACAAGCCAACTAAAGTCAGAGCCCATCTATTCCATATGGATTAAAAAACTTAATGCAGAAGAAGCCATTTACATACGAGACAAACAGCGAGATTCTTACATCCTAACACGTGACAGACATTTAGCGAATTTAATAGAGAAAACATAAAACGTACTCCAAGCCACAGTTGCATGTTAAAAAATCTTTTAATGATCTGACATTAAATGTACAATTAGTTTCGACGTACTACGCTGTTATTCTGGAGTGCTCAGCATTACTAAAATCAACCACAGTAAGAAACATTTATAAAAACTGAAGTTTCAGACAGAAATTTAAAAGAGGATACATTCCAATTATGAAAATGGCCAGAAAAACGTTATGAAATATTGTGGACAACACTTGTTTTTCGACCAAGTTGTGCAATAACCTGCATATGAAATGAAATTTAAAACTTATATATTTTTCCTACTCGTATTATTCAGCTTGTGACACATAGTCAATAACATTCTGAAACAAAATTTTCTAGTTTTTTTTTATATAAAAGTGAATAAAAGTCAAAAATTAAAATTAATTTGTAGTAACATTGTTCCAATCTAGAAGAAACGTAAGCAATTTACGTCAATTCGATAGTGCTTCCTCTGTGTAAGGAGCTCCATTGCCTGTCCGTAATTAAGCATTGTGTACCATTTGAAATAACGAGACTATCTAATATATTAATATAAAAAAGGAACAACTTCCTGATGTTCTGCAAAACTGTTGTGCAAGTTGTTCCTTTTTGATATTATTATAAAATTCTGTCAAGCACCGACAGAAAATTCAATTAATTTTATCTAATACTAGATGACCCAGAGAACTTCGTATCACATACCTCTTAATTTAAATCATATTATTTTAGATCCAGTAACTTTATAAAGGCATCATCAGATAGTCTAAGTATCGGCTTGATAGTGGGCGGAAAAAGTGGGCAAATCACGCACACATGTCCAGGCTAATGTTCATGTTACATTCGTGGAAGTTTTGGGAAGGTTTAAACGGTGATAAACGAACAGCAGTACACTTTTATCTTTGACAGTTCATATACGGGTTCAGATCGTGTAAAGTGAACTTTACTCTTTCAAAGTATATTTCTGAACGCACCCAAAACAACAGCCAAGTCATTGTTTTACATGTTTGAAATCTAAATTTTCCTCGAAATTTTTCCATATCACCGTTTAAACTTTCCCTGAACTTCCACGAATGTGACATGAGCATTATCCTGGACATGTGTGCGTGATTTGCCCACTCTTTCCGCCCACTGTCGAGCCGATACTTAGACTATCTGATGATGCCTTTATAAAGCTACTGGGGCTAAAATACATATAATTTAAATTAATATGGTTTATATCCATAGATAAGTGATACGATGTTAACCGGTTCACCTAGTCGATCCGGCACTGCTTTGCAATTGCTAATATGTATGTACTCTTGCTTTGAACATCAAATATGCAAAAAGTTATCGTACGAATGATATTGATATCCCAAAGAAAAGACCACTTTCAGTTTTCTACAAATTTTCCAATTTTCTGGCCAGCTATTCCAAGCTTTTACTTCATTCAAACCTTCCCCTTAGGGTTGGCAGATCTCCGGGCGCCGCCCAGAGTGCCCGGGTTTGGAATGAATTCTCCGGGTCTACGGGTCAATGACTCTCATCTCCGGGCTTGAATGTAACCTTCATCTTAACTTTTTTTTACGACGCTTTTTAAGTACTTACTTAAAAAGCGCCGTAAAAAAAAAAAAAAAAAAAAAAAAAAAAAAAAAAAAAAAAAAAAAAAAAAAAAAAAAAATTGGACTATACTCATGTAGCGACGATCTACATCGAACTTAGCGTAACTTAAACTAAGGACGAACGCAACATCCATGCCCTAGGGGGGCATTCGCCCCTCTGGCGGGAGCAGCTTCGCTCACCGTGGCAAGACGCCTCAGTGCGCTCGGCCATTCCCGGCCAGCTCCTCTCTAGTAATTATGAATAACTTTATATAAATGTCAATTTCTTATTGCAACAAAACGCTACTTTTCTATTCTTCGTCTGAAAACTTTTCATTGTTGCGTCGGTAGTAATCGGCTAGCGCATTATTAAGCAAACACGTGTCAACTGGCGACGTCTATTATTTGTGTTCGTTCGTTCATTGTTCGTTATCATTTTACCGCCAATTTTTGGAATACTCGGATCGTGTGTCAACAGACAAGCTTACATTAACTCAGATTAGTGAGTAATAACAGTGAAATGAAGAGACGATATCTAAGTTCGTTCCCTGAAGAATGGTTGCAGGAAGAAAATTATAAAGAGTGGCTACAAAAAGTCGATACTGTGTAAGTGCAGAATATGCAATATCTTATTTACTGTTAAGTACGACGGAGTGAAAGCTGTGAATAAACATTTACAATCAGAAAGACACAAAGCGAATATTACTACACAAAAGAAGAATCAGTCGCTTCTTAAATTCTTGCCGAAACAATTTTCTGCAGAAGGCGACAAAGTCACTGCAACGGAATTAACTTTGACTTACCATGGTGTGAAACACCACCATTCTTACAATCCTCAATATTGTGGTAATAAGCTATATCCTTATGTTTTTAAAGATTCCTCAGTGGCAACGAAAGTGAGATGCGGCCGAACAAAAAGCGAGGCATTAATAAAAAATGTGCTTCTGCGTTATGCTAAAGAGAAGCTACTAAGCGAATTAAAGCAAAATGTCCCGTTTTCATTAGGCATTTTTTTCCTTTTAGAATTCACGTGTAATCCTGGTTGGGGGGGGGGGGTGAGTCATTGGCCAAGGGGGAGGGGGCCACGTCTGGTCTCCGGGCCTGCCTCGAGTTCAATCTGGCAACCCTACTTCCTCTCACTTGAACGTCGAATGTGCAAAATTTTATCGCAATCAAATGAATGGTATTGATATTTCATAGAAAAATCTCTTTCTAGTTTTTCCGAATTTTCCAAGTTGCATTTTAAACGTGTCGTTCTGCTCCATATCTACCTGATCCACAACGGTTTCTCGCCTCTCGGTATGTTGTTACGACCCGGCCGCTTGGCAGCGCTGCAGTCGCCAGGTTGCAGAAAACTAGCGGGAGTTTCGTGACTCTTTATGTTAGACTCTGGATTAACTTCAAAATATCATACGCGGTTTATTTCCAAGATAGAAAGGAACTCCATAAATTATTTCTTAATATAACCTTTCATATCGTGATCATACTCTAATGCGTGCAATATCTTTGGACTTTAATCGGGATAGGCTAGGAAGGTAGAATTAGAAACTTCTGCCTCCCGTTAATAAACTGATTAATATTCGAATTTTGAATTCGAACTTATTTGAAAGTTTTACGGAAACAACTTAAAAAAACCTATTTGGGAGAATTAATGTGCGTAGTCAATGTAACAGGAACCAGAGGCTTTAATGTAAATGAGACGTTTACGAAAATAGTCACGAATTGTGAACTTACGAAGTGTTTTCTGTGAAAGTGATTTGATTGTAACTATTAATTTCAAAATAGAGAATCTGTGAAACTTAAAAAAAAGTCTTATACAGTTATTCAAGTATTTAGTTCCCTAATATGGTCCAAGATTATTCTAGAGGTGAACATATAAAAATATCCGTGAAGTTCGTAAGAAATCAGTTAATGTGTGTAACCGCTTTGGTTAGGAGACACTTTTAATAAAAAAAAAATTTAAAGAATAATTCTATAGAAAAAAGAATCTGGCACAAATAATATAATAATATCTTTTTTAACTGGCTTCAAACAGTCTGAACTACCGGGACTCAATGATTCAAGTTTTTTTTGTGTTTTTTGTTTTTTTTGTTTTTTGTTTTGTTTATTAAATATCAGCTCCTGAGAAACAGAATTTCATGCTCAAACATTACAAAAAGTCTTTAAATTATGCACAGAATCAATATTTACAGTGAGAAAAATTCAAGAAATATAAATTTTATTAATTACGAAAAAGTACCAGGTCTACCAACTTAAATTTCATACTGGGATGACAAATAAAATTTAGAACCTATACATCCATTACAAACTGTGAAAATCAAGTCGAAATCTACAGCGTACAAGTGACAAACTAAAGCCAAATACAAGTCAACAAACCGAAGCCGAGTCATAAAATACATATTGGAACATACTAGTATTGATCCATTTCATGTAATGCGACGTTACCAGTCCAAGCAGTTCTACCAATCACGGCATGTGGCGCCAGTAGACGGCAGTTCTGTTCACTTGTGGCTGTTTTTGCATAAAGGTATAACACGCCGGGAAAGTAATTGAAAACGGCCTCAAAGTGCCAGATTCATTATGAATCACGGGTAATGATAATCACTTTGCACCAAGAAAGCAACAGGACAATAGCTGACAATAGGAAAGAAACTGAAGATTTCCTTCAGCGTAGTTGTCAAAACCATATACCGGCACCAAGAAACACGCTACTATGAAGTTAGTCCACGCTCAGGAGCACCCAGGAAATTATCAGATAGCCAGGAAAATTATTTGGTAGTGACCAGTAACAGTCCGTGAATTGACTGCTGAACTACACGCAACGACGGATACCCCGGTGAGTCAACAGTTCAAATTCCAGAATGAAACTTTCACTCTGCTGTGTAGTGTGCGCTGATATGAAACTTCCTGGCAGATTAAAATTGTGTGCCGGAACCGGGACTCGAACCTGGGACCTTTGTCTTTCGCGGGCAAGCGCACTACCGACAATTTTAATCTGCCAGGAAGTTTCATATCAGCGCACACTCCACTGCAGAGTGAAAAGTTTCATTCTGGAAACATCCCTTAGGCTATGGCTAAGCCATATCTCCACATACCCTTTCTTCCAGGAGTGCTAGTCTTGCATGGTGCGCAGGAGAGCTTCTGTGAAGTTTGGAAAGTAGGAGGCGAGGTACTGGCAGAAGTAAAGTTGTGAGGCGGCATCGTGAGTCGTGTTGGGATAGCACAGTCGGTAGTGCGCTTGCCCGCGAAAGGCAAAGGTCCCAGGTTCGAGTCCCGGTTCCGGCACACAATTTTAATCTGACAGGAAGTTTCATATCAGCGCACACTCCGCTGCAGAGTGAATGTTTCATTCTGGAAACACCCCTTAGGCTGTGGCTAAGCCATGTCTCCACCATATCCTTTCTTCCAGGAGTGCTAGTCTTGCGTGTTTACAGGAGAGCTTCTGTGAAGTTTGGAAAGTAGGAGGCGAGGTACTGGCGGAAGTAAAGTTGTGAGGCGGCATCGTGAGTCGTGTCGGGATAGCACAGTCGGTAGTGCGCTTGCCCGCGAAAGGCAAAGGTGCCAGGTTCGAGTCCCGGTTCCGGCACACAATTTTAATCTGCCAGGAAGTTTCAACAGTTCAAATGTTCATAAACCTTATGGGGCTTAACTGCGGGGTCATCAGTCAATAAACTTACAAACTACTCATGAACTACCTTATACTAAAGGCAACACAAAAATCCATGGCCGAGGGGGCATTATAAGCCCCGAACGGAGAACGGCCTCGCGCATGGCAGCATAGCGCCTCAATGCGCTCGGCCGCTCCGCCGCTGCCAGACAACAAACCTCCGAGGTTATGTAGCAACACGGAAACCACTGTTGCGCTCTGTTAACAAGAAGAAAAGGCTTCAGTGGGCTAAGAAAGACCAAACTTGGACAGCGGGGACCGGGATAGAGTCTTATTCACTGATGAATCCAATCGAAATATTCGGAAGTAAACGCCATCAAATTGTACGCCGTTTACCCCATGAACGCTTGAACTCTCAGGGCGTAATTCGAACTGTAAAGAATGGAGGGTGTTCTCTGATGGTATGGGGATCCTTTTCAAGGAAAAAGTCGGAGATTTGATGAAAATAGATGGAAAAATGAACCAAAAGGATTGTCGTGCCATTCTCCAGCGACATGCTAAGACATCTGGTTTGCGTTTGATTGGGAAAGGGATTGTCTTGCAGCAAGACAACGGCCCTAAACATACGTTTCGCTTGTGTCAGAACTATGTGAAGTCTCTAGTGGTTCGTAAAATATTGAAAAACATGTGAATGACCGCCCCAAGCCCCTGATTGTAACCCAATCGAGCCGCTATGGGATGAATTGGACAGGAGGATCCAAAAACGGGAAACCATGAGTGGGGTACAATAGTGGGGGTCCTGCAGCAAGAATAGAGATTAATTCCAATTGAAACGTTGGCAACACTGAGGCAGCGAATGCCGAGAATGTGTAAGGCAGTGATGAAAGGAAACGGTGGCAACTTTGAGGAATCTAAAATTTAATCGTTGCATCTTCCTGCATATTATGTAAGCTTAATAATTTCTCCAACAAGAAAATTAGGATAGTGGCAGTGTATTCACCCTGTGAAGGGACAGATCAAGGTGAGATGGACAGATTTTACAAAGCACTTAGTGACGTAGTTGTTAGAGTGAAGGATAAGGATAGTGTTCTACTCATGCGTGTTTTCAACGCCAGGATAGGCAATCGAACAGAAGGTTATGAATAGGTTATGGGTACGTTTGGAGAGCATATGGAGGCCAACAGGAACAGAAAACAGCTCTTGCGTTTCTGTTCCAGTATGGGCTTAGTAATCACAAACTCCTTCTTCAAGCATAAGGACATTCACCGCTGTACTTGGGAAGGAAGGGGAACCAGATCTGTCATTGACTGTATAACAACAGACCAGGAATTCAGGAAGACAGTCAAGGAAACACGTGTTTTCAGGGGGTTCTTTGATGATACTGATCACTATTTAATCTCCAGTGAATTTGGTTTTGTGAGGCCAAAAGAGCAGAAAGTCAGGTCCATGTGTAGAAGGATAAGAGTGGAGAAGCTTCAAGACAAGAAAATTAGGCCCAAATACATAACAATGATCTCGGAAAGGTACCAGCTAGTTGAATGTAATGATTTACAGTCACTGGAAGAGGAATGATAAAGGTACAGGGACACACTGCTGGAAACAGCTAGAGAATGTCTTGGAACAGTAGTGTGTAAAGGTAGGAAGAAGCAGACAGCTTGGTGGAATGACACAGTCAAGGCAGCCTGTGAAAAGAAAAAAGAAGGCATATCAAAAATGGTTCCATACTAGAAATCAGGAAGACAGAGCAAGTTATGTTGAAGAAAGAAACAAAGCCAAACGGATAATTGCAGACTCCAAGCAGAAATCATGGGAGTTCTTTGGAAACAAGCTAGAATCTCTGGGCCAAGCCGCGGGAAAACCATTTTGGAGCGTAATTAGCAATCTTCGAAAGGGAGGGAAGAAGGAATTAACAAGTGTTTTGGACAGGTCAGGAAAGCTGCTAGTCAATCCTGTTAATGCCTTGGGCAGATGGAGGGAATATTTTGAAGAATTACTCAATGTAGGCGAAACGTTCAATGATGTGTCAGATTTTCAGGTAGAATGGGATAGGAACGACGATGGAAACAGGATCTCATTTGAGGAAGTGGAGAAAATGGTCAGTAGATTACAGTGCAATAAAGCGGCTGGGGTGGATGAAATTAAGCCGGAACTCGTCAAATACAGTGGAATATCAGGTCTCAAATGGTTACACAGGATAATTGAGATGGTGTGGGAATCGGGACAGGTTCCGTCTGACTGGACGAAAGCGGTAATCATGCCAATTTTCAAACATGGAAACAGAAAAGATTGTAACAACTATTAAGGTATCTCTTTAAATAGCGTAGTAGGCAAAATATTTTCAGGTATTGTTGAAAGGAGAGTGTGAGTATTAATTGAGGACAAGTTACATGACAATCAGTGTGGGTTTAGGCCTCTTAGAGGCTGTCAGGACCAGATCTTAAGCCTACGGCAGGTAATGGAAAAGTGCTATGAGTGGAACAGGCAATTGTATCTAGAAAAGGCTTATGACCGTGTTCCTAGGAGAAAGCTACTTTCAGTTCTACAAGATTATGGTATAGGAGGCAAACTTCTACAGGCAATTAAAGGACTTTACGTAGTTTGTCAGGCAGCAGTTAGAGTAGATAGCAAATTAAGCTCATGGTTAGGGTAGTTTCAGGGGTAAGACAAGGCTGTAACCTGTCACCACTGTTGTTCATACTATTCATGGATCATATGTTGAAAACAGTAGACTGGCAGGGCGGGATAAAGTAGGTGAAAACAAAATAAGCAGTCTCGCATATGCGGATGACCTTAGTTGTAATGGCAGATTCGATTGAAACGTTGAAAACTAATATTTCAGAGCTCGATCAGAGGTGCAAGGATTATTATATGAAGATGAGCATCTCCAAAACGAAAGTAATGTCTGTGGGAAAGAGATTCAAACAGATTGAGTGCCAAATAGGAGGAACAAAGTTAGAATAGGTAGACAGTTTAAAGTACCTGGGATGTATTTTATCACAGGAAGGCAACATAGTGAAGAACTGGAATCGAGGTGCAGCAAAGCTAATGCAGTGAGTGCTCAGCTAAGATCTACTCTCTTCTGCAAGAAGGAAGTAAGTACCAAGACTAAGTTAGCAGTGCACCGCTTTATCTTTCGACCAACTTTGTTGTATGCGAGTGAAAGTTGGGTGGATACAGGTTACCTTATTCATAAGGTAGAGGTTACAAATATGAAAGCAGCAAGAATGATTGCAGGTACTAATAGATGGGAACAATGGCAGGAGGGTGTCTATAATGAGTAAATCAAAGAAAACTAGGAATGAACACCATAGATGAAGCAGTTAGAACGAACAGACTGAGAGGGTGGGGTCATGTTACACGCATGGCAGAAGCAAGGTTACCTAAGAGACTCATGAGCTCGGCAGCGGAGGGTAAGCGGAGTCGAGGTAGACCAAGAAGAAAGTACTTGGATTCGGTGCAGAATGATTTTGCAGTAAAAGGCATAACATCACACGAGGCATCAATGCTAGCACTGAATAGGGGATCATGGAGGAATTTTATTACAGGTTCTATGCTCCAGACTGAACGCTGAAAGGCATAACCAGTCTCCAATGATGATGATGATGATAATAATTTGGAAAACAAAAAAAAAATGCGTTTATATACTGTATTTCATTTCCGTCGTCTGTAATTACTAGGTGTTTCCAAACTTATTGAGGGTAATATAATTCGGTAAATTTGTAACATTTCTGCACCCTCTTAGAACTCCACTAGATTGCACTACACCCGCAGGGGACTTGAATCCATGATAGGTATATGGACCAATGGTAGGAATGAACTGCTCCCAGCACACTTGCTTTCATCATTTCATTAGGTGTCCATGTTGTAACACTTTAGACAGCAGGTTATAAACTGCCTACCAAGTCCCATCGTTACGCAACGAAAGTAAGTTCTTGTTCCAAATAAAAGTCGATATTCTGTGTTCGCTGGTGGCGAAAAGTTGTAAGCTCACACGACTGGTGCCCTCTGTTATTACCTCAGTCTTGACTTCGTAGGCCGCCATTTTACACTGGCGGTCTTGTGCCTGTCGTAGGAATCGAAATCGATACGAGGCTCGAGTAACTCCAGAGAGAAACTTCGTCACGATATTGACAGCGACACATTTGGAGCACGACGGACCTTGTTGACCTTTTGGCGGCATTGCGAAACCAGTAATGCATTCACCAGCGCAATGGTGTGGAAGTCTCCACGCAGGCGAACAGGTGCTGCAGTCCCCTATACGGAGCAAAATTCAGCTCACGCTAACGTTCGTTCAATTGCGTCTTTAACAATGTAATAGCGCGACATCAAACTACATGCTGATTCTGACGTCACTGGAAGTTCATTTTGGTCGAAAAAAAAAAAAAAAAAAAACAGCTAAACTCAATGAAACAACTTAATGACCAAGAGAAAACTTGAGCGTCCTTTTTTATGTCTGACCATCAAAATTGCTTCTCCAAGAAGAAATGCAGATGATAAACGGGTATTCATTGGACAGATATATTATACTACAACTGACATGTGATTGCATTTTCAATCAATTTGGCTGCATAGATTCTGAGAAATCAGTACCCAGAAGAACCACCTCTGGCCGTAATAACGGCCTTGATACGCCTGGGCATTGAGTCAAACAGAGCTTGGATGGTGTGTACAGGTACAGATGCCCATGCAGCTTCAACACGATACCACAGTTCATCAAGAGTAGTGACTGGCGTATTGTGATGAGCCAGTTGCTCGACCACCATTGACCAGACGTTTTCAGTTGGTGAGAGATCTGGAGAATGTGCTGGCCAGGGCAGCAGTCGAACATTTTCCGGATCCAGAAAGGCCCGTACAGGACATGCGGTCGTGCATTATCCAGCTGAAATGTAGGGTTTCGCAGGGATCGAATGAAGGGTAGAGCCACGGGTGGTAAGACATCTGAAATGTAACGGCCACTGTTCAAAGTGCCGTCTATGCGAACAAGAGGTGACCGAGACGTGTACCCAATGGCACCCCATACCATCACGCCGGGTGATACGCCACTAAGGCGACGACGAATACACGCTTCCAATGTGCGTTCACCGCGGTGTCGCCAAACACGGATACGACCATCATGATGTTTTGCCATTCGTGCTCCCAGGTTCGTCGTTGCGTACACCATCGCAGGCGCTCCTTTTAATGATTCAGCGTCAAGGGTAACCGCAGCCATGGTCTCCGAGCTGATAGTCCATGCTGCTACAAAGGAACTGTTCGTGCATATGATTGTTGTCTTGCAAACGTCCCCATCTGTTGACTCAGGGATCGTGACGTGGCTGTACGATCCGTTACAGCCTTGCGGATACGATGCCTGTCATCTCGACTGCTAGTGATACGAGGCCGTTGGGATCCAGCACGGCGTTCCGTATTGCCCTCCTGAATCCACCGATTCCATATTCTGCTAACAGTCATTGGATCGCGTCCAACGCGAGCAGCAACGTCGCGATACGATAAACCGCAATCGCGATAGGCTACAATCCGACCTTTATCAAATCGGAAACGTGATGCTACGTATTTTTCCTCCTTGCACGAAGCAAGTTATCAAAGTCGGAAACGTGATGCTACGTATTTTTCCTCCTTACACGAGGCAAGTTATATAGACGTAGATGTCGACGACGATTTCTGCCTATCACTGGTTCTGAACACGTATTTTCGCCAACATATCGAGGGTAGATATAAGTCGCTAACAACAATAATTTTATGAGTGAGATACCTATTTGGAAGGAGCCTATTTCTGATATTTCTGTTGATGATAACCTCTACCCATAATAATTCGCAGGAACTATTTTTCACTTTCATTACGAGTTAAACAACTAGTAACAGTTTGCATTTATCGCGAATCTTTAATTCAGCGCAAAGTTCCTAGTGATTGGAAAAAAGCACAGGTGACTCCCGTTTATATGAAAGGAAAGAGAGCTGACCCACACAATTACAGGGCAATATCGTTGACATCAGTTTCCTGTAGAATTTTGGAGCATATTCTCAGTTCGAATATAGTAAATTTAATTCAGACGGAAAAGCTTCTTTCTACGAACCAGCACGGATTCAGGAAACATCGTTCATGTGAATCTCAGCTTGCCCATTTCTCACATGACATCTTGCTAGCCATGGACGAAGGGCAACAGGCGGATTGTGTTTTTCTCGACTTCAAAAAGGCGTTTGATTCGGTGTCACACTGCAGACGGCTAACGAAGATACGAGCTTATGGAATAGGTTCACAGATTTGTGAAAGGCTGGAAAACTTCCTAAGTAATAGAAAGCAGTACGTTGTTCTCGATGGCGAGTGTTCATCAGAGACGAGTGTATCGTCAGGCGTGCCCCAGGGGAGTGTGATAGGACCGCAATTATTTTCTATCTATATAAATGATCTGATAGACAGAGTAACTTGCGGCTGTTTGCTGATGATGCTGTGGTGTATGGGAGGGTGCCTTCTTTAACTGACTGTAATAGCATACAAGGATGACTTAGACAAAATTTCTAGTTGGTGCGAAGAATGACAGCTAGCCATCAATGTATAAAAATGTGAGGTCATGCACATTAGTAGGAAAAACAATGTCATAGTGTTCGAATACAGCATTAGTAGTGAGCTTCTTTATGCAGTCGCGTCGTTCTAATATGTAGGCGTAACATTGCAGAGCGATATGTAATGGAACGAACATGTAAGGACAGTTGTGAGTAAGGCAGACAGCCGACTTCGGTTTATTGGGAGAATTTTGGGAAGATGTACTTCACCTGTAAAGGAGACCGCGTATAAAACGCTTGTACGGCCACGTCTTGAGTATTGCTCAAGTATTTGGGACCCGCAGCAGATCGGTTTGAAGGAAGACATAGAGGCGGTTCAGAGGCGAAGCAGCTAGATTTGTTACCGGTAGGTTCGACCAATGCGCGAGTGTCACGGAAATGCTCCGGCAACTCAATTGGGGATCGCTGGAGGAAAGACGACGTTCTTTTCGTGAATTTAAAGGGCCGGAGTTTGAAGCTGAGTGTAGTCGATCTTCCTGCCGCTTACTTACATTTCGCGTAGTGACCACAAAGACAAGATAAGAGAAAGTAGGGCTCGTATGGAGGCAGATAGGCATTCTTTTTTCCTTTCCTCCTTCTATTTTGGAGTGGAATAGGAAAGGAATTGCCTAGTAGCGGTACAGTGTACCCTCCGCCACGCACCTTACGCTGCATTACGAGGTATGTATGTAGATGATTTAGATGAACTGCCACATCACATCACCAACAAAGTAATTTAATGTATCCTTTCCTGGTGACATGAAATAATTACGTAATTTTTTCGATACGATAAAACTTGATTTCTGCCCCCCTGTGACATTTAATGACTTCAAGTACGCAGTTAATATGAAACGACACCCTTACCCGCCGTGATCCTTGTTCTTCTCACACAGGGAGTGAAAATCCTGAGGGCAGAAATATTCATGAGGCCGCTTCGCGCTGCCGTTCGTCGCCCAGTAATTATTCAGCTATCTGTTGCGTCCCTTGACCCTTCATCAGGGTGCATGTCTAATTAATACTTCCACCTGTTAATTATTTCTCTCGACCGTTTGACGGCGCGTCGGCGTCGCAGAACCGATGTTTGCCTGTCGCAGGCTGAAACGTCTGTGATTGTATGATATAGATTTAAAACATTCCCGTTACTCGCCAAACAAATATTCTACATCTACATACGATACTCTGCAAATCACGTTTAAGTGTCTGGCAGAGGGTTCCCCGAAACACCATTATACTATTTCATCTCCCATTCCATTCTCGAATAGTGCGCGGGAAGAAAGAACACCTGAATCTCTCCGTTCGCGTTCTGATTTCTCGTATTTTATTCTGATAATCATTTCTACCTTTGTAACTGGGAGTCAACAATATATTTTCGCATTCTGAGGAGAATGTTGGCGATTGCAGTTTCGTTAGTAGTCCACGCCGCAGCGATAAGCGCCGTTGTTGTAATGATTCCCATCCCAGATCCTGTATCATTTCCATAACGCTGTCTCCCCTGTATCGTGACAATACGAAACGAGATGCCCTCCTTTGGACTCTTTCGATGTCCTTCGTCAAACCCACCTGATAAGGATCCCACACTGGGCAGTAATACTCCACAAAAGAACGGACAATCGTAGTGTATGCAGTTTCTTTAGTAGTTCTGTTGCATGAAGATAGTTTATTGCATCATTTCCCAAATAGTTGCAGCACAAAGATATAATTTTTTAAATGGAACAATAGTCTTTTCTATCGTGCATTGGATTCGTTGAAACCAGCTGCGTCCAAATCAATTTATAATACATTCCTATCACGTTTAGTTTGGGAGCTACAATCCCACAAAGTTTAGGGGGCGGAGGCTACGACAGCGTAGCTGACTGGCTGGTGGTCATGAGACAGTGAGCAGTGCCACAGGGGATAGCCACTCGGCCAGTCAGCTACGCTATCGCAGCCTCCGCCCCCGGAACTTTGAAGGGTTGTAGCTCCCAAACTAACCGTGATAGGAATGTAGTTTAAATTGATTTGGACGCAGCTGGTTTAAACGAATCCAATACACGATAGAAAAAACTATTGTTCCATTTAAAAAAAATATCTTTGTGCTGTAACTCTTTGGAAAATGATACAATAAACTATGTTCATAGCTCCGCAGAAAGTGTAACATTTCTTGTGTTGACCTACCGCATTAAAATTTCCCGTCACCTATTATTTTATAAGTTACAGATGCAAACACACTTAGTGAAACACCCAAAATATCTCTGGAACAATAACAGCTATTGGAAAACAACTTTCAACGGTATCAATGTACGGCTGTGGCTCATGAATGCACAAACTTATGTTTTTATAAATGGACACCCTATATTTTTTCTTCAGCAATCCATAGCATGACAAATCACATAATAAATGGAGTTGATTGCATCGCAGTATTCCAGTTACATCCCGAGATATTGCGACGCGAAGTTGACGCTTGAAATTCGTGAAACGCGCGGCTAGCGCTCGTCCCGAGCAGCATGGGGTTCTCGCCTGAGTCTCAGGACGTGCGCTAGCCGCGCGTTTCACGAATTTCAAGCGTCAACTTCGCGTCGCAATGTCTCGGGATGTTATTGGAATATTGCGATGCAATCAACGCCATTGTTTATGTGATTTGTCATGCTATGGATTGCTGAAGAAAAAATATAGGGTGTCCATTAAAAAAAAAACATAAGTTTGTCTTAAAAAACACATTTGCTTTCGTTTTAGAATGTTTTCAAATATGTACATTCATGAGACACAGCCGTACATTGATACCGGTGAAAGTCGTTTTCCAATAGCTGTTATTGTTCCAGAGATATTGTGGGCGGACAAGATAGCTGGGACATCATGTATATATCGATTTTAATGACCAGGAGTATCTCCTGGCCATTAAAATCGCTACACCACGTAGATGACGCGCTACAGACGAGAAAATTAAACGAAGGTGCTGTGATATGCAAATATTTAGTTTTTAAGAGCATTCACAGAAGGTGCTGACATGAGGAAAGTTGCCAACCGATTTCCTCATACACAAACAGCAGTTGACCGACGTTGCCTGATTAAACGTTGTTGTGATGCCTCGTGTAAGGAGGAGAAATGCGTACCGTCACGTTTCCGACTTTGATAAAGCTCGGATTGTAGCCTATCGCGATTGCGGTTTATCGTACCGCGACATTGCTGCTCGCGTTGGTCGCGATCCAATGACTGTTAGCAGAATACGGAATCGGTGGGTTGAGGAGGGCAATACGGAACGCCGTGCTAGATCCCAACGGCCTCGTATCACTAGCAGTCTAGGTGACAGGCATCTTATCCGCATGGCTGTAACGGACCGTGCAGCCACGTCTCGTTCCCTGAGTCAACAGATGGGGACGTTTGTAAGACAACAACCATCTACTTAGATCCTCGGTTGATATAAAATAATGTAATAACCGTACATACCCTACTCTTGCCAGGCAATCCAGACAGAACAGGGAGAGCTAAAATTTCCCACAGCTGTGCTACTTCACTCGCTGGCTACAAGCAGTGACGGGGCGGTAATTAACGCACAACGTGGTCATTTGGGGAGGTGGAGTTGCTGCAAATTAATGTTTAAATGCTGCTGCAGTCAGCAATGGCGGCTTCCAGCTTCAGAACTGGCAATTAGTTGGTCAGGAACGACACGGGACGGCCTGATGCTCGACTCCAGTCACGACAGCTCCTCAAGGACACAGCCTGTAGTGTCCGTGTGTATATGCTGTGCGAGTGTGCGTGTGTGTTTTTTTATCTGCTGCGTGAGTTATTGCATAAGAATAAAACTGTTGTAGCGGTGTAGAAGTATTACCAGTGGCGTAACTAGCACTTGGCTTTCGGGGGTGGGGTGGGGGGGGGGATAGACCTGCTTGACGAGCAAAATTTTAGTCAGATTCCAGACAGACTACCATCTACCAATCCCGTTGAAGAAACTAATTCACTCCCATCCAGTGAAAGCTTATGGTAAAACATCCCAAGTTTCCAATCTTTACCTTTAAGAGATTGCTGTTATACGATTTCTCTCTCTCTTTCTTTCTTTCTTTTTTTTCCTTTTTTTCTTTATGGGTTCTGGGGGGGGGGGGGGTTCTATCCCCCTCATCCCCCCCCCATAGTTACGCCACTGAGTATTACTGTACTTGACGTGTACCTGCCCAAACATAAATTCATAAAGGTCTACAGTATTTCATCAAACTATTTTGACTTAAAACCAGTTCATCGAATGATCACTAATAGTTAACCGTGGCATGTAACTAAAAATTGACCACCAAAATCAAATTTGAACACTGTTCACGGAATATGGAGACTAAATTCACGTAATAAATATCTGCATTATTTCCTTTCAATGGCTAGCTCTGAAATAATATAATCTGGACTCTGAGACTCTTTAGTAAGTAATTGTACAGTCTTCGACCTACACGCGACTAGTTCGAACACCACAGAAAGTTTCAATAATAGGTCTGTCATAAATGTGAAAAGCGATTTCTTTTGAAATTTTGACACTTTGTGTCATATAGACAATTTCACTACTCACTGGAGATCTTAGCAACACACCAATACTTACGCAACTGATCAGTCCAGCAGTAATTTGAAATTCCTACAGAAAATAATTTTCATCTCAGTTTTTGTTTCTCATTTCTCCTCTTTAGTGTAATTATAGTCAGGACAGTTTAGTTTTGTCCGCCGTTGGTTCGAATAACAATGACGGCAGCCTCCCGTCAACAATGAATTTTAAACAGCGGCACCAAATATATTGAAAATGTTCATAACCTGGGATTAATTCTAAATACTTGAATTAAATACATAATATTTTTTCTGTCACTGTATTTTCAAATAATAAAACAAAATCAACCTTCGTTACAGACCTGAACTTAATGGCTGCTGAATAACTTTTTTATCTGTTCCACATATATTAAAGGGTTAACAGTTCAACGAGTTATTACAAAGAGACCAAACCAAAAGTTACGTATCCATCATGCATATCTAATATCCACTATGGTAAAAGAAGAAGTGAAACAACATAGTGGCAACGTGTAAACCTCCGTTTACACACAACTGTAGTGGCGTCAGTAGCAGATGTTATTTCAACAGTTCAGGTGGGACTTCACAAGCCGCACTATGGGAGAGGCGCACAAAACAACAAGCCGTGTGTGTGAGTGTATGTGTGTGTTTCATTAATGACCTGAGACGTACGTGCTGCCATGTCCAAAGAATTCCACACTGGCCGCATAACTGCTGGTTGGTTTTTATTTCGGCATTTCGCGGCGGCATGAGTTTCACAAGTATACAACTACTGCATAGAAACTGATGTAACTGCAGTAGTCTGCCATATATGGGAGTCGTATATGTCACATTAGAGAAATTGTGGGATTACTGGAGTTTCAGTAAAAATGTTGTTCTTTAATATTAAAACATTTCACTCAGAAGACGAAACAATACTGGAGTTTCAGTAAAAATGTTGTTCTTTAACCCTTTCCTGCCAAAGGTATCAAACATTCGAGCACATAACTTCATATTTGGGTATTTCGCTACCAAAGTAAATAAAAGCACATTAGTGTAGTCACACATTTTTGTTTTCCTTATATATATATATGGTACTTCAAAGTCCAAGAGGATATAATGTAATTGGGAGCCATTATGCAATGCTTATCTCTTTTAACATGAGGATTTACCAGCAACAAACAGAGAGCCAGATTTTTATATTGAAATGCCATTTTAGATGTTGATCTGATCGGGGGAACAAAAGTCAACTGTAGTTATGCCTGAACTGTATTCATATTTCGAAATTCGTAAGCAAAAGAAAACAATCGACAATAATTTGTTATAACCTCTAGCAGCAAAGAGAACTACATAAATAACTCGCACAAAATGCCTCCGACACACTGTCGGTACCTAAACTTCCAGTCACAGTTTTGAACTCTATATAAGTAATAAGATCTGTATGCTTTGATTAATATCAGTTCCCATTTGCTACAACAATACAAAACCGGATTACCAACGTGAAATCACACAATAGCGTCTTATTGTGTCAGCAAAACTTGCCTGACGAAATCGCACACAAAGACATAAAACAGTCCGTTGTTTACTGCTCTTTGTGAGCAGAGATATTGAACAATCTCGGCCAGTGAGCGTTTCGTATGACACATCAGGGGGATACTAACGTTCCGTGAGGAACACAAGTGACATATCATCTTCCACTTAATTTTATGACGTTGGAAATGGGCCGGGACTTTTAAGTCCCGTCGGGCAGGAAAGGGTTAATATTAAAACATTTCACTTACAAAACAATAATACTACGTAAAACACAAATCACACGTAAACAATATTTTATATATTCTGAATGAAACACTAACACTTACTAACTGGTTCTCGGCTGTTACGCCATCATCAGGTAAACACTACAGAGATATAACGATGCTGCTGGGAGTTTATTTTCAAAGATAAATAGTATGACAATTAACTCTTCTTGAGGTTTGAATAGCTCTTCAATATCCGTGCTTGCTTACAAATAAATTTGCTTTTTAGGTATGGTCCGCCATGAGGGAACACAATTGTTTTTCAAAAAATGTTCAAATGTTTGTTAAGCTTATGGGACTTAACTACGGGGTCATCAGTCCCTAAACTTACAAACTACTTATGAACTACCTACGAACTAGGACGGCACAAATATCCATGCCCGAAGGGGGATTCGAACCCCCGACCGTAGTGGCCGTGCTGACCGTGACTGGAGCGCCTTAGTGACCTCGGCCACCGCGGCCGGCCAATTGTTTTTAGTTTCCCCCAAACATGTTTCGCTGGCGTTGCAGCAGCATCAGTGGGATATTTATTTTATACTGTCTGTCAAATGAACAATGAAATCACAGTTACGTTTTGTACATTAAGTGTAGAAACTGCAGATAATTGTGAAACTAATATAAATCGATTCTTATTTTTATAGGTGTAGTAGGCCTACCTTAATACCACATGTATTTTGTGGTTCTTTAACTGACATACCATTACTGTGTATTTTTGACAGTTTGTCAATTGCAAACCAAAACGTGTGCAGTTAATAGGGTGAATGGTTAGCTTGTAAATATCGGGATTTTTTTAAACGAAAATACAGGACGTCATTTTTGTGTTTTGGTTTATTTTACTGTTGCGACTGTTTCTATAACTAAATGTCTATGTGTTTATACCAAGTTTGTGTCACTTGCTTTGATGAATGTGCGGTGTTTTCACGTTGTGAACAAGCACTGTGGCACTTTCATTTCACTCAATGTTTATGTTATGAAAACAAGATGATGGGAGTAGTGTTAAGAACAGCATTCTATGGTGGAGGCTGCAGGCGCCAAAACCAGGGAACGGGCGGGCCAAGGTACAGGTTCTCTGCATCCAGTCCATCCATTTGGGAACAATTCCTGAAGACGTGCTGTAGTACTTCGTGCACTATGGGCTGGACAGCCATCGTGTTGGTACCATAGATTCCTCCTATTCTGCAGAGGAACGTCTTCTAGCAGCCGTGGAAGATGGTCTGTTAGAAGGCTGCGATACTTGTGCGGCGTCAGCGTTCCGTCTATGAAATACGGGCCTATGAGCTGCTGGTTCACTATCCCACCACACGTTTACACTCCATGGACGCTGACGATCCACCTGTCGAAGCCAAGCGGGTTGTCAGCAGACCAATAGTGCACGTTTCTGCGGTTTACCTGCCCATGATTCGTAAATGTGGCTTCATCACTAAACAAGATACATATCTGGAGTATCCAGTCGTAAAGAAAGGCAATAGGAATGATCCCCAAAATTACAGGCCTATCTCATTGACGTCGATTTGCAGTAGGATTTTGGAACATATACTTTGTTCGAATATCATGTACTACCTCGAAGAGAACGACCTATTAACCAATAGTTAGCACGGATTCAGAAAGTATCGCTCTTGCGAAACACAGCTTGCCCTTTATTCACATGAAGTGTTAAGTGCCATCGACAAGGGATCTCAAATCGATTCCATCTTTCTGGATTTCCGGAAGGCTTTTGATACTGTACCCCACAAGCGGCTTCTAATGAAATTGCGTGCTTATGGAATATCTCCCCAATTGTGCGATTGGATTCACGATTTCCTATCAGAAAGGACACAGTTCGTTGTAATTGACGGTAAGTCATCGAGTAAAACAGAAGTGATATCTGGCGTTCCACAGGGAAGAGTTATTGGTCCCCTACTCTTCCTCGTGTTTATAAACGATTTAGGAGATAATCTGAATAGCTCCCTTAGACCGTTCGCGGATGATGCTGTCGTTTATCGGTTAGTGAAGTCAACAGAGGATCAAAAGCAACTGCAAAGCGATTTAGACAAAATTTCTACTTGGTGCGAAAATTGGCAATTGACACTAAATAAAGAAAAGTGTGAAGTAATACACATGACCACTAAAAGAAATCCGCTGAACTTCAATTACGCGATAAATCAGTCAAGCCTTAAGGTCGTAAATTCTACCAAATACCTAGGAGTTACAATTACGAACAACTTTGACTGGAGAGAACACATAGAAAATATTGTGGGGAAGGCGAACCAAAGGTTACGTTTCATTGGCAGAACGCTTAGAAGATGCACCAGCTCCACCAAAGAGACTGCCTACATCACACTTGTGCGTTCTCTCTTGGAGTACTGTTGCCCCTTGTGGGACCCTCACCAGGTGGGACTGACGGAAGATATTGAGAAGGTTCAGAGAAGGGCAGCTCGTTTTGTTTTATCACGTTACGGAGGGGAAAGCGTCACGGAAATGTTGCACGAATTGGGGTGGAAGTCATTAAAAGAAAGACGTTATTCTTTGCGGCGTGATCTGTTTGCGAAGTTTCAATCACCGACTTTTAGTTCTGAATGTGAAAATATTTTGCTAGCACCCACCTACTTCGGAAGACATGACCATCCCAATAAAATAAGAGAAATCAGATCGAAAACGGAACGATTTAGGTGTTCTTTCTTCCCGCGCGCTATTAGAGAATGGAACGGTAGAGAAAAGTTATGAAGGTGGTTAATGAACCCTCTGCCAGGCACTTAAATGTGATTTGCAGAGTATCGATGTAGATGTAGATGTAGATGTAGGAAGCCCATCTACAGAACCTAACACTATTCTCAAAATCGTTTCCATGCAGCTCTTGATGGAGAGAGAAGTGATAGGAATGGAACCTATGTCGATGGAGAGTGCGTGGGACACTTGCCTGACTCATGCCACTTCCTCGTGCGATTGCGCGGGAGCTGACATGCGCTTCAACTGCAACAGCAGCAACTAAATCAATTTCTCCCTCATCTGTCGTCACTCGTTTCCCTCTGCTACGTTGTCTCGGTGTTACACTACCACTTTCACGCACCTGGTTGAATAGATTGATGAATAATTGCCGAGATTGGTGACGTCTATTGGGATACCTTGCCGCATACACCGTACAAAAACGAACGGCGTTCTTCCTACACTCTCCATACATCTTGAGCATGTCGGCTTTTTCTGCATCGGTAAAATCCATCGTACACACACGACGTTTCGCTTGGACTGTTACACGACAACTGACAAGCGAGCCGCAGTGCACTCCAGGTACACAGAAGCACGCTGTAAGCAAACATAACATCATCGTACCTAGCAACTATGCGGGGTGACTGGCACACGCAAATGTCGGTGTTGTGGGAACGTTTCAAAAGACGATATCTCGTAAACGACTTGCACTAGAATCCTGCAACAAACACGACTGATATTCTAGTGCACCCTAATTATAGTTTCTTAAAAGTCTACAGGCATTGTTTCATTTAAAAAACTGTATGTTTGCATAAAAAATTCATTTTCTAAGAAGTATTACAATCTCTTCGTCGGCTAAACATACGAGCCCCTGACTACCAATCCATTCTGTGAAAACCGCACATCAATCGCACTTTCCGTTTCCGCAATATCTGCGGTGCAAGTGATATATATTCACATTTTTAGCCAACAGACAGATTGTAATATTACTTAGAAAGTGTATTTTTTTATGCAAACATACAGTTCCTTTTTAACTGTCTATATCGCATGAACTACATGTCGGAATGATATAATTTAGAAGCTACATTCAACTATATATGTGTATACTGTGTGTAAAATTTCCTGACGCTACAATATGTAGTGTTCAAATAATAAATTGTAACGTCATACTGAGAGCTGTAGTTTTACTCCATAAACAGCGGAAAAGTAGTAAGCGAGAAACTTTTTTCATCATTTTACTACGGTTGCCATTGAAAAAAAAAAAGTTCAATAAAGGTTTGAAATTATGTTTAAAGTTTGTTGCAAGTCGCTAAGTACTGTCA
This sequence comes from Locusta migratoria, assembly GCA_026315105.1. Taxonomy (NCBI): domain Eukaryota; kingdom Metazoa; phylum Arthropoda; class Insecta; order Orthoptera; family Acrididae; genus Locusta; species Locusta migratoria. Next base: position 59,608,528 of record CM048753.1, on the reverse strand, counting down.
TTTTCGTGCAGTGTATTTCGAAATTGTGGTGTCGCACAAGTCTAAAGTGCGCGCCACGTACTTTCGCCGCGCGCCGCCATGCACGCACGGCGCGGCGTTCTTACGACAACAGCCACGAGCGCCCTCTGCTACAACTCCGCTCGTGGCCACCACTGAACGACATCGTTCACTTGGGACTGAGATAGGAACCAGTTAACACTTCGGAATCAGATAGGCACCAGTGAAGACTTGGCTATCGGACAGGCACTAGGCAGGCCTCTAGCTCAACTATGTATCAGCATTCTGCTGTACTGAGCTATGTAAAAGTTAACTATTACTAAGTCTCTAAGAAATATGTATCTCGTTCTAATTTACTCTAGTGTTTCTAGTTTCTGCTATCCCACTGGCTGGTCACCTCCTACCTGCACAAGCGTGCATCCTTTATTCCTGTGTCGGTCTTCCTACTCGGCCACCGACACCTACGACAGAAACGAGACACAAAAGCGGAGACGAGGCTGGGACACAAAAAAATTATCGCCGCATTATTTGGCATTTTTTGCGATTTCTATTGGCTACGACGTAATATCTTTTGAACCATGCGCGTTATGTGATTCTTATCCATGCAGCAATAGTTACCTCACCGTAAGGAATGTGTGTACGGAATTTAGTTGAAATCCTCCAATGGTTTAGGAGAAAATGAGCAGCATTGTCGCAAAATGCGCATCTCAATGTTTATGACGTCATATCTCGTGATCTATATATCGTATGTGATTGTTACACTTACGGCGACCGTCCGCATGGATTGAAGCTTACGTGTACAACATTTCAGAAAGATTGGAACAAAACTGTAGATTTCAAGGCAACACGTACAAACATACGGACACTCTGCTTTATATATTAGATTCTATTAATAATCTGTATTGGCCCACTTTAGGTTACGGTAGTAACACTAAAAGTGGGCCTTTGCGATCGTTTTTTGACAGCTCGAAATTTAAATAAAATTAACGGCTGACACGAAAATTGAATAACGGAATTTGTTGAGGAGAACATTCTCTACAAATTTGCTTTCTTTATATCTCGTATCGTTTCAGAGATATATGCAAAAATAACGGCGATTTTGGGATGTATGTCTGTCTGTCTGTCCGTAACGAGTTCCTCGTTTTTAAGAAGAACCATTCAACCGATGAACACCAAATTTTACAGACATAATTGTAGGCCGACAGAGACCAGAACCTCCCTTTTTCAAATTTTTCGGACAAGAAATACGTTAGTAATACGAAAAAAAAGTTTTGTAATGTAATTTTAATTGCATATAAACCGTTCATCAGAAGCTAAAATTGAATAACCAAATTTGTAGAGGAGAAGATTCTCTATAGCTTTGTCCCCTTATGTTTTTTTTTTTTTTTTTTTTTTTTTTTTTTTTTTTTTTTTTTTTCATATCTCGTGTCGTTTGAGAGATATTTGCAAAAATAACAGAGTTTTGACACACTCCACTGAATTAACGAAAACCAGCCGTTCGGAGATATAACATTCCTCGCCCAGAACTCTCTCTGGCATGAGCCATCTTGCGTTGCGTATTTGAAGATTTTCGTATTGTAACCTACACGTTGTCATTTCAAAGCAAAGGCGCACTGAAGAATTAACAAAAACACGTCGTTCTTCGTACGATAAATGATAATCTAGTTTCTACAAATGCCATATCAGCATAAGTTAACAATTGCCATCAATAATATCAGATTAAAGAACGCCGCTTGTAAGTGGTGGCCGTAGCTTATTGGGCAATGCATTGGATTGTGACACTCAAGGGCAGTGGTTCAAAACTCGCCACGAACTAAAAATTTTGTTTCCTAAAAGGGTTTCAGACACTCTTATTAATTAATTTTTTATTGTTTACATTATTATTTTGGTCCAAAATGTTTGCAAAAACTTATAAAATCACAAATCTGAAGTGGGCCGTAAAACACGTCAGTGCGATTTTTTTTCTTTTCCTTTGATACTTGTATTATTCGTTGTCCTTTTTTTTTTTTTTTTTTTTTTTTTTTTTTTTTTTTTTTTTTTTATAATGGGACTTAACTACGGGGTTATCAGTCCCTAAACTTACAAACTACTTAACAACTAGCTTATCCTAAGGACGGCACAAATATCCATGCGCGAGGGGGGGATTCGAACCCCCGACCGTAGTGGCCGTAGGTGTAAGAAAGGGCCTGAAAGCCCTAATCTTGCCAGGTAAAATAAACGCATAAATAAATAAACAAACAGTGTAACTGTTGGCCTAGCTGCCGCTGTAGACGTGTGTGTGTGTGTGTGAGTATTTTTATTTTTCAGTTGCCACCGCGATGACAACAGTTGCGTAACGTAGGGCGCTAAGGTCAGGGGGCCGACTGAGACAGACGGGAGACAATGGGGGGTCGTGTGAACGCTGGAGGCCACGCCCACTGCACTACGGGACAACACGAAACAACACGAAACAACGCGAGGCGAGGCGTAGCGGCGTAGCACCGACTTTAAAATTTCATCGCCGGCGACCGCGCAGCAGCGAGACAGCGAGACACTTTCCCTCCAGCCGGCGAGCCTGGAAAATTTCCAGCCGCCAGCCTTCTGCACCCGGGGCAAGCCTCTCATTGTGAAAGCCACAGATTTAAAACCACCTGTGCAGCAGGTGCTGCAATCGGATAGGGACGGGCTTATGAGTTCTCAAGAAACGCGCGGCGTTAAGCCAATTTCTCGAGAAATTCCCGAGTTCTCTCGAGAAGTTGTCGGCAGTGGGGCTCTACAGTGGCGGCTCGTACAAAATTTGACCAGTGCGCTACAATATTACAAAAATAAACAGGAAACAAAATATACTAAAATAAAAAAGTCAACCTTTGTATGTTGTTGTCGTTATGGTCTTCAGTCCGGAGACTGGTTTGATGCAGCTCTCCACAATACCCTATCCTGAGCAAGCCTTTTCATCTCCTCATAAGAACGGCAACCCACATCCACTTGAATCTGCTTACTATACGTGTCTCTTGGTCTCCCTCTGCGGTTTTTACCTCACACACTTCCCTACAACGCTAAATTTACGATTCCTCGATGTCTAAGAATGTGTCCTACCAAGCGATCCCTTCTTTTAGTCAGGGTATGCCAAAAATTCCTTTTCTCGCCATTCTCTTCAGTACCTCTTCATTAGTTATGTGATCCACCCACCTAATCTTCAGCATTCTGTACCTCCACATTTCAAAAGCCTCTATTCTCTTCATATCCGCACTGCTTATCGTCCATGTTTCACTCCCGTACAAGGCAACCCTCCACACAAATGCATTCAGAAAGGACTTCCTTACAGTTAAATTAATATTCGATGTTAGCAAATTTCTCTTTTTCAAAACTGCTTCCCATTGCCATTCTGCATTTTATATCCTCTGTACTGCGACCATCATTTGTTATTTTACTGCCCAAGTAACAAAACTCATCTACCTCCTTTATTGCTTCGTTACCTAATCTAATTCCTTCAGCAACACCTGATTTTCTTAGACTGTACTCCATTACCCTAGTTTTGCTCTTGTTAATTTTCATCTTATAAGTACCTTTCAGCACACCATTCCGTTCAATTGCTCTTCCAGGTCCTTTGCTGTATCTAACAGAATTACTATGTCATCGGCAAAACGCAATGTTTTTAATTCTTCCCCCTGCACTTTAATTCCTTCACCAAATTTGAAATGTTTGTTAAGCTTATGGGACTTAACTACGGGGTCATCAGTCCCTAAACTTACAAACTACTTATGAACTACTTACGAACTAGGACGGCACAAACATCCATGCCCGAGGGGGGATTCGAACCCCCGACCGCAGTGGCCGTGCTGACCGTGACTGGAGCGCCTCAGTCACCTCGGCCACCGCGGCCGGCTTCACCAAATTTCTCCTTGCTTTCCTTTATAGCTTGCTCAATGTACAAATTGAACAACATTGGAGAAAGGCTACAACCCTGTATTACTCCCTTCCCAACTAATGCTTCCCTTTCATGCCCTTCGAGTCTAATAACTGCGGTCTGGCTTTTTTACTAGTTGTATATAACTCTCCTTTCCCTGTATTTTACCCCTGCTGACTTCAGAATTTGAAAGAGTGTATTCCAGTCAACATTGTCAAAAGCTTTCTCCAAATCTACAAAAACTAAAAATGTAGGTTTGTCTTTCCTTAATCTATCTTCTAAGATAAGACGTAAAGTGAGTATTGCCTCCCGGGTTCCTACGTTCCTCCTGAATCCAAACTGATCTTACCCGAGGTCAGCTTCTACCAGCTTTTCCATTCTGCTTTAGATAATTCGTGTTAAAATTTTGCAACCATGACTTATCAAACTGATGGTCCTGTAATTTTCACACCTGTCTGCGCCTGATTTCTTTGGAATGGGGATTATTACATTTTTCTTAAAGTCTGAGAGCATTTCGCCTGTCTCATACATCCTACACACCAGTTCAAATAGTTTTGTCATGGCTGGCTCTCCCAGAGACTTTAGTAGCTCTGAGGGTATGTCATCTACTCCTGGGACCTTGTTCCGACCTAGGTCTTTCAGGGGTCTGTCAAATTCATCTCTCAGTATAGTATGTCCTATTCCAACTTTATCTACTTCCTCTTCCCTTCCTACAACATCGTCTCTAAGTTCATTTCCTTTGTAGAGCTGCTCTATGTACTCTTTCCACCTTTCAGCTTTCCCTTCTTTTCCTTTCCCTTTGTAAGATTGCCTTTAATTAAATATCAATTAAAAGTGTATTGACAGTAAGGCCTTCAGGGGAATCCATAACAGCGCTGCCAACTGCATGTATTCGCTGCAGGTAGTAAACATAACGTTTAAAAAATATTAATTTTATTTATAGAAATTAAAAATTTCGACTCAGAGGTATTTGAATACGAGCCTCACACAAGTAGGTTTGAGAGACAACGCGCAAGACGCCTGAGCCAGCGCGCTATTTGACTCTGTATGCCGCAATATTCGTCATATAAAATTCTTCCGCAGCCGTCACACGCAGCGCGAAGAGAAATATTGATCTGTTGCTGCAGTCGGTCTCAGCACACATGAGTCGCCAGGCCTGACGTCACGTTTGCGCATGCGCAGTAGCGAACAGACGACTGCGCCGCCTCTCTGCGCACGTACCACCGCGGCTGAATCCCACTTCAGCACACGGAGCTGGTTTCCAGCTATCGCGGCGAGAGCGCTCCAAAATGCGTTTTCATCCTCATTACTAGCATTCTAATACGCATTGGAAGGGAATTGGCATAATTTTGTTGTGATATCTGGTTCGTATTCCAAGAGAAAGGATGTAATTTTACAGCCATTTCTCGCTTGCTTTCGAAGAGAAATGGCGTAATTTTAGTAGCATACTAGCTTATATGCCCGTGCTTCGCAAAGGTTGTTAAAGAAGGTCAAGTGTATATCATGGTTCGTTGGGTTCCGGACGTAGATCAGCAAAAACACAATCCTTGTTGGATGTCTCTGTCAATAAACTGAGTTCTCCTAGCCAAGATGTCAAATTTAAGTAGAAGTCATTGTCAAAACGAAGAATGTTCATGAAGTTTTTCATACTAAGAGTGAAATTAATTTAAGTCCGTGCTTCGGAACAATGTAAATTCAATGTTAGGTTGTGTTCATAAAGTTACACATTGCAACAACAGCGCCGAAAGCGGCTGGCAAATTACAATTCTGAAAACGATATTGGTTGAGTGCGAATATTGATTTGTAACGGTTTTCACAAATATCTTCTTGAATAGGAATTTGTAATGAATTGTAAGACTGAGTGAATCATGAGACTCTATACAGAAGAGTTTCGCTTGAAAGTGCTGGTCATAATGAGATGTGACAACAACGGATGTATCTGATTCGGTAAAATTTTACTTTCTATCCTGGCGGACTCGTGTTTTTATGTTGGCAACATCAATAACACGATATAATATCGTTGCAAAGATGACCGAACCACATAGAGTGTAGATAAATACTGCTGTTCCTGCTGTATGCTAGATTTCACGACAAAATATTTGCGTGTCACGCGATTGGCTTATGACGATGTCACATGATTCTCGTTATTCAACATCTGTTGCCAACATTATCACAGGAGGTCGCCGGGATATAAGTAGGATTACGTCGACCCAGCTGTCAAACGATAACACCTTTCAGAGCAGAGAGTGTCGCGGCTATATGTATCAGAGATCACTGATTAGTACAGACCAGTAAGCTTACTGACACAGGCATATCAATATCTATGGCCTAAGAGACATTCATTAATGTATGTCTGTGTTTCCAACACACTTCCACGACAGTGATCAATGTTCCACGAGTATTTTTATCTTTGAGACTATCTGGATTTTAACTTTGTTTTGTGTCTCTGTTCATAGTCGGTAATGTGTGGTTGACGGAAACATGTGATCTATTTAAAAAAAATTGCTTATTTGATATTCCTCGTCGTTATTAAAGTCTGAAAGGACCGCATTGTCTGAATAAACAGATTTTGACTCGTACCGTAAAGTTCGTAGGTCACAGAGTATATAGCTTTTCCTAAGAGTATTTATTGCATATTTTGCGAATTTTGCTCGTCACACTCACCCACTGCCACGCACCGCGACCAAACTCCCTTACTAACATCATTAGACCAAGGGCTATCTACCACCACAACCACGAGTGGGTGGCAGTATGTGGGCATGGAGAAAAGTCTGTCAGCACGTACACACACAAGCCTTTTATGTATGTATATATATATATATATATATATATATATATATATATATATATATATATATATATATATATATATATATATTTACAGAGTGCTGCAGCACATTAGCACATTATCACCAGACGCCACTGGTGTTCTACAACGAAACATTGCGATAGAGAAGTCGCAATCATCTTCCGTACGTGCAAGAAAGAAACTGAATTGTTTCTATTATTAGTAGTACTGGTAGAATGTTTCACAGAAGACAAAAATGATAGAATTATTTCATTATTATTAATGGACATTTCGCCGTGGCCTGTCTGTGACTGTACCGTTTAGGTTAGGGGTGTATTACGATAACAATAAGCCGTCTTCAGTCACAATAATTTTATTGTTTTCATTATTTATTTCACCAATGCTGGACATAATTTCATCTCGACAAATGCAGGTAACAATTCACATTACTTCAATGTATGTTTATTATAAGATCTTTGCATTAACGCCTTCGGCAACTTTCTCGCAAAAAACTAACAACTGTGTCGTTTATATTCCATCATCTTTCGGGAGTGCACCCGGGACAGCGACAATTCTTCTTCCGATATTTCGGCTGCAAACCTTACAGCCATCTTCAAGGCGAGTCCAAGACTGAGTTCTCAGCGTCTGCGCGTGCCTATTTATACGGTAAATCACGTGGTGCAAAGCTACTGAGGATTATACTGCTCATGCTCGAAGATATCACATTCGTAACTGCTGCCCTAGTCATGGATAAATATATACTTCAAAGATAATCTGTGAGCAGTGAGTGCAAACATAAACAGAGCTGTTACGTATGCACAGTGCTTACAAATGAATAATTAATCATTAAAAGTGGTAACATCAATCGGAAGTGAAGACGCAGACATTCTTTCAGAACGAAGGCGTGATGTAAGTGGCTTCCATGCATTGTCAAGATGAAATCTGTCGTCACGATTTAACAGGTTGTCCGCCAGTTGTATATGTACAGCTTCCTTTACAACAGAGTCCCAGAAAGTGGAAGCTGTGGTTAAAATCTTTACTCCTTTGTAATTCATGGAATGGCCAGTAGAAATACAATGTTCGGCTACTGCAGACTTGTTGGCCTGAAGAAAGCGTGTATACCGCTGGTGCTCAACGCATCGTTCCTGCACAGTGCGCGTGGTTTGATCTATATAACGTTTTCCACACTCACAAGGGATTTCATAAACTCGCGCTTTTCGCAATTACAAATCATCTTTGATAGATATTTAGTCTAATCCTCAGTAGCTTGGATCACGTGATTTACCGTATAAATAGGCACGCACAGACGCTGAGAACTCAGTCTAGGACTCGCCTTGAAGATGGCTGTAAGGTTTGCAGCCGAAATATCGGAAGAAGAATTGTCGCTGTCCCGGGTGCACTCCCGAAAGATGATGGAATATTATGTACGCCGGGAAAAATTCAAGAATCACAAACTGTGTCGTTCTTCTACCGTTTAGTGGAAAACTGAAGCAGATGAAACACAAAGATACAGTAATAAAGTTCTCGAAAATGAAGTTATTGCTCCGAAACGCATCGGACAATAAAATTATTGTGACTAAAGACGGAATAGAGAATAGAGGATTTTGAAATGTGGTGCTACAGAAGAATGCTGAAGATTAGGTGGGTAGATCACATAACTAATGAAGAGGTACTGAACAGAATTGGTGGGAAAAGGAATTTTTGGCATACCCTGACCAAAAGAAGGGATCGCTTGGTAGGACACATTCTTAGACATCGAGGAATCGTAAATTTAGCATTGGAGGGAAGTGTGTGGGGTAAAAATCGCAGAGGGAGACCAAGAGACGCGTATAGTAAGCAGATTCAAGTGGATGTGGGTTGCCGTTCATATGAGGAGATGAAAAGGCTTGCTCAGGATAGAGTAGGGTGGAGAGCTGCATCAAACCAGTCTCCGGACTGACGGATTATTATTATTATAATTTTTATATATCCCTAACATAGGATTATTATTAAAACACGGAACTTACACGAAACAAGAACTTCATTGTTACAAAAAACCAATGTGCATTCCGCATATATTTCAGTAGCAGGAACCAGGCTCTGGAACAATCTACCTCAGTATATCAGAGAACTGAATAACACTGCCAGCTTCAAACGACAGTTAATGGATTATCTACTAAAGCAATAATTACGCCAGTCTTTAATACCCTACGGTCCAGGTACGTCACATCCATTCCTCCTCCCAGATATTCTCCGACTGCCATTGCTCTCGCCAGGTACAGCTTTCTTAACTTCCTTCTCTCAGAATTCGCCATGCCTCAACCAGTCTCGATATATTCAAAGTACATCTTGTATCTGCTAATATCAATGTTGTTACTTCTATTATTACACCAACAGCAGCAGAAGGTGTCTCAGTGGTACTGCTAGTATTAATCCTATTAGAGTTAAGTCAATACCTTTTATTTACATAATTTTACATGTAATCAACCTGTATAAATTATGTTATGAATTGTTTATGTGTAAAAATCATTATTATATTATCGGTAACTCACATGTAAAGAAATACTGTATGTGTAAAACCCTGGTCTGATGTAAGAGAGGGCCTGATGGCCCTAATCTGATGAGGCTAAATAAATAAATAAAAATAAAATATAAAAATGCTGCAACATGCTACAGCCAAAACGTCCTTACATTCATTTACTAATTGTAGAAAAAACTTCGGCAGAGCTTACATACAGTATTAGCCAGCGTTACGTACCTAATTTCCCTCCCTTTTTTCAGTTAAAGCTCCGGTACTTTACCCACAGCCAACACAATTTACAACTGCAATACTGACTGTTGGTTGTTATGTCCTCATTCTGTTCAAAAGTTTGGATGGTGATAATTCTGATGCATTTTGGATGTTATGGAAGCCAAATTAAAAATTACTGTTTTCCGATACTCGCAGACTGTTTCAGCTGCTACTGAACCTTTTTAGCGAATTTCCTTTTAATGTAGTTGGAATGGATAATGTACATAATAGCTCGGTATTTTGTCGGACTTGTATTAATATAAGAATGCACTTTTGTATCCGTGAACTTTTCTGTTTGATTGCTAGATACTGTATGTGTAATTTTAAATGTCTTTCCCCGCCAGTGTTGCCAGTCTCTGAAGCTCAAAAGTCCCATCCAGGAATTCAAAATGTCCCTATTCAGCATAAAGTGTCCCACGGCAACATGAGAGCAAAAAAAGCCGATAGTTCCATACAGTGCTGCTTTTCCTGAGACCAACGAGGAAAAAAAAATATATTAAATTAAAAAAAAAAAAAAAAAAAATCTGGTGCTATTGTACAATGGGATTGCGAACGGCTGTGTCGTTTGTTTCACCTTATTACCGCGACATGTGCCAATCATACTGACGTGTTGTGTAAGCAAACCACAACAGACGAGCAATTAAAAAAATAAAAAAGGCACCGAAAAATGTTCCATATTCATCTCACTTTTTGACCCGTTATGCTGTAAGCAGCGAAGAATTTCTGAGACGGATAGTCACAGGAGATGAAACGTGGGTTTCTTACGACACCCCTGAGAGTAAGCGGCAATCAATGGAATGGAGGCACACTTCATCCCCACCAAAGGTAAAGTCGAATCAAATGATGACACCTCGGAAAATGATGTGCACAGTGTTCTGGGACTGGAAAGGCATCCTACTCATTGACTTCTTACCGCGTGGTCAAACAATCAAAGCAGATGCTTATTGCGAGACACTTCGGAAATTGCGCCGTGCATTTCAGAGTAAGCGCCGGGGACTGCTATCAAAATGTTGTTTTGCTTCACGACAACGCACGACCACACACTGCAAATGTGACGGAAAACCTCCTACAGGGATCTGGCTGGGGCGTGTTTGACCATCCTCCGTACAGCCCTGACCTCGCTCCTAGCGACTTTCATCTGTTCTTACAATTCAAGTCTTTCCTTGGCGGTCATCACTTCACCAATGACGACGAGCTGAAAGAAAACCGTTTCCAACTGGTTGAAGACACAGGCGGCAGATTTCTATGAAGAAGGTATACGAAACCTGGTGCCACGCTATGACAAATGCCTGCAAAATTTCAGCAGTTATATATATATATATATATATATATATATATATATATATATATATATATATATCACACACTCCTATTACAGTATTAATCAGATTCCTCCTAACACGGTGAGTTCAATGTTTAGACGTCTTGTGTGTTAGCCATGTAGCCGCGCGGAAATCGTCTTGCGCTTTAATGCGCATTGCTACAAGAGCACGGCTGCTACCCGTCAGAGGTTAGAGTCCTCCCTCGGGCGTGGCAGTATGTGTCTGTGTTGTCCTCAGTAAGTTAGTTTCTTTGTAAGTGTAGCGACGGATAACCGCTGCGATTTGGCTCCAAACATTTGAATCACCCATATACCTGAGGTTCCAATGTATATTCACCAGTCTTTTTAGATTATTTCTGGAGTCAGTATGTTTCGTGCTGGTGTGTGAATTCACCCGTCAGGTGACCCGTTACGCTGACTTGCTGCTAAGGAAAATGATACGTTCAAAATTCTGGAAGAAAGCGAACACAGAGGGTTGCTTAGTACACAAGTCTTTCCACCACATAAAATGAGATGTGTATTTCGCTGCAAGCCACAAAGCATTCTGTTGGAAAGACCTTTCTGCCGCACGAAATGACGCCAAAATTGCCATAGTAACGCCATTGTCGTATCCCGAGACATCGCTAGGTGTCGCGATGTAGTATGGAGTAGGTAGAGCTCCCAAATACCCAGGCTTCCGACGGCCATGTTTTCCCCAACATGGTTGGACGGCCATGTTTTCCCCAACATGGTTGGAATCGCGCTGCACCAACAGCGTAGAGGCGCATGCCCTGCCATCTTTCACAAACGATTTCGCGAAAACTAATTGCTAGAAATATTCAATTTTTCCGCTCCTTAAATCTTTATATGTCAGCATTGTGACGAAATGCTCGTCATTTCGTTAATAAGATATTGGCTTCGAAATAAGAGTTCCGTTTGGTGCATGTTACACCATACGTTGCTGCGGATGAAATTTTCCTGACGTATTGAAATTTATTTTAATCTTAGCAGGAGATCTTTACCTTTTACTCAAATTGCTAAATTTATTTTATGTAGCGAACTAATTTCCGATGTTGATAAGGCCAGCATGAAATATGGTGCGTCTCGTAGACTGTTAGTGTTAACATGCAAAGAGGGGCGTAATTTGCCAAATGGTAACTACGCAAAACGTCATTAACTGTCACGTTATTCAAGGAAATGTAGATTTTGTTTGAACGAAAAAGAGTAAAATTCGGGATTTATTAATCAGTACAGGTATTCCTTCATCAGTCACAAATGTTTATTTCTTTGTTTGTGTTCCAAAGTGTTTCAGACCTACTACTCAGTATGCAAAAACTAATAGGAGTTACATTTACTAGCAGTAATAGAACGAAAGTTACTAAATCTAATGTGGATTCTATGCGAGAATACTGGAAAATGACAGATACCAGAAACTCTTCACTACCTAATGAACTGACTTGTTCTCATTTCCTCACATTATAAAGCACTATGTATTGAGATATTTACAATCTCCTTTTTATATAATTGAGAAATTGAATATTACATAGAGACACAGCATTTTTGTAGTTTGCAACTATTAAATTTAATGGGTTAAAAGAAGTCAGTACCAGTATCTTCAAGTATGGATGTTATGCAGTAACAACATGTGCCTAATTATTAGGAGCTCTAATACGGAAGACGTGTTACTACTAGACCGGCGGGCGGATCCCAGTGCGTCATATTTAACTGACATTATCTCAACTTATACATTTCTCACAGAGTTGCTGTTTGGAGAGGGTGAAAATTTGATGTATTTTGAACATTTCATTCGCTTAATGTGTTCACGTAATTGCAACACAAAGAAAGTTCCTCGCATGTCGAAAATTCCGTAACGTCGTCAGAAAGTGCATATTCGGAAACTGCCAATACATCATCTCAATAAACTATTATCGCAAATGAAACTAAAATGAAAATGTAATGCAGTCATTCACGAACACATTCATGAAAATTGCAGGCTCATACAGTAAGTAGTTTGCGAGTGTGAGCGAGTTGAATGAAACGCGAAATACCGCGTGAGCTTCGTCCGGAACGTGGCAACTCCTACAGCTTCGGGAAAAAATGGCGGACAGTTCAGCTCGGGTTTATAGGAGTCTTAGTTCGGAGCGTGTTTCGTCTCCCGTTAAAACGACAACTTAGCCAGTGGCAGCAAAGTCTGCTTTATACAGACCTGTTGCCTATGCAGCAAGTTCTTTCCAGGTTTTCCGTTTATTCCGAATGGGTGCACCAGATGCGTATGCAGATCATACTGCTGTATTGTGTTGTGGGTTGCCAGAAAACCGGGATGAAAAGAAGCAATCTTACGAATAGTGCATGCTTTCACACGGTTTCTCAATTGAACAGTATTTTTAAATCTCGAGTAACGATTAACGTAAGGAAAATCAACCCATTATCGGAATTCCATACCTTAAGAGCTTTTTAAAAAATGTAATTTTTATGCCGTGTACATCCCTTTCAGTCGGATGGTACGTGTTATATCGGCCCGAATGTTGTCTCTCAATGAATTTAGAATTTTAATATCCGAACATTACGGTTTTTCTGATGTCAGGAGGGGTACAATACAGGAAAATGAGAGTTATTTACAACTTGTACAAAAGTCAGACAGCAGTTATTAGACTCGAAGGGCATAAAAGAGAAGCATTTTTGGGAAGGGAGTAAGACAGGGTTGTAGCCTTTCTCCGACGTTATTCAATTCGTACATCGAGCAGGCGGTGAAGGAAAGCAAGGAAAAATTTGGAATAGGGATTAAAGTTCAGTGAGAAGAATTAAAAACATTGCGTTTTGCTGATGACATAGTAATTCTGTCAGAGACAGCAAAGGACCTGGAAGAGCAGTTGAATGGAATGGACAGTGTGTTGAAGAGGGCGTATGAAATGAACATTAACAAGAGCAAAACAAAGATAATGGAATGCAGTCTTAGAAAATCAGGCGATGCTGAAGGAATTAGATTAGGTAACATAACAATGAAGGTGGTAGATGAGTTTTGTTACTTGGTTAGTAAAGTAACATACGACGGTCCCAGTACAGAGGATATAAAATGCAGAATGGCAATGGGAAGAAAAGCATTTATGAAACAGAAAAATTTTCTAACATCGAATAATAATTTAAGTGGAAGGAAGTCTTTTCTGAAGGCATTTTTATGGAGTCTTGGCCTGTACGGGAGTGAAACATGGACGATAAACAGTGCGGAAAGGAAGAGAATAGAGGCTTTTGAAATGTGGTGCTACAGAAGAATGCTGAAGATCGCGTAACTAATGCGGAGGTACTGAACAGAATTGGGGAGAAAAGGAATTTTTGGCATACCCTGACTAAAAGAAGGGATCGCTTGGTAGGACATATTCTTAGACATCGAAGAATCGTAAATTTAGCATTGGAGGGAACTGTGTGGGGTAAAAACCGCAGAGGGAGGCCAAGAGATGAATATAGTAAGCAAATTCAAATGGATGTGGGTTGCCGTTCTTATGAGGAGATGAAAAGGCTTGTTCAGGATAGAGTAGTGTGGAGAGCTGAAACAAACCCGTCTGCAGACTGAAGACCATAACAACAACAACAACAACAACAACAACGGTTTCTAGGGTGTATGTTCATAATGGGAGAATGCCGTTTGTACATAAATGTCTGTATAATATGTTGCCAAAATTTGAGACATTTTCTATGGTAAGTTATTTAGATAATTTTGTTTCTCGGTGCAAACACGGCTTATAACCAATGTTTATATTGTTACGCGGAATGTACTATAACTGTGAAGTCTTGCATTTCGGTTCCCAAAGGAGATATCAAAAAATTTAAAAAGTTGTTTGAGAATATAGTCATAAGAATATATGGTAAAAATCTCGAGCCGCGCGGGAGTAGCCGAGCGGTCTGGAGCGCCACGTTTCAGATCGCGTGGTCTGCCGCGTCGGGGGTTCGAATCCCCCCCTGGGGCATGGATGTGTGTGTTGTCCTTAGGCTAGTTTAACTTAGTTTCAGTAGTTTATAAGTGTAGGACTGAAGACCGACGTAGTTTCGCCCCATAAGAATTACAATCATTTGAACAAAACTTCTACGATTTCGAATGAGTGCTAAGTATAGAAATGGCTATGTCTGCAAATGGTATTTCAGTACTCACAAATGATGGTTTCCTCAGGTATGACCCATGAATAAATGATGCTTTAACAACCCTGTATTTTATTCTTATTATCTTTTTTTCTGCCAGTACGCCACCGCCAGCTCCCGGATCTTGATTTACAGAGGGCAGAGCCCCATCAACACCAACGACGTCCTGTAAGCCCCGACTGAGTGGACGACGATGCTTCTGTGGACTTTTCTCACCGCCATTGCAGCCCCCCCCCCCTAGTGAGTCTGTGGGCCCAGCTGCCGGATCCGTAGCCCATGATGGATGTCAGGATGCTGTTGTGGTATAACTTGATGAGACTGGGCGGAAGGTGGAACCTTCTGTGCCCAATCCCGGCAAGCCTGTTAAGTGCCACGAGTACTCTTTACGCAACCACATCCTGTGCTGTTACCATGGGGGTGGACTGGTATGAACCACGGGAGGTAAGGGAGAAAATTAATTTAATCTATATTTTTTTACTTGTCCATTTCGATTATTTCTCTCTCTCTCTCTCTCTCTCTCTCTATATATATATATATATATATATATATATATATATATAGAGAGAGAGAGAGAGAGAGAGAGAGAGAGAGTAATCCAATAAAGTTTCATGTACGTTAGTATGCAGTTTATATGTCAGGAAAACGTCCACTGTAACACTTAAATCAGAAAGAAAAATTGTATTAGTCTTGATTCTCAATAAAGATAAATTTTAATACTTTCTTCTCCATATACCGACATTTTTCAATCTGCTGTATACTCTTCTTCTATTATTTCTGGATTTTCTCAGGGGTTTAGGTCCGGGATTTTTACGGCCTTACTTAGAGTAAAAACAACTTCCACGAAAGAAATATATATATATATATATATATATATATTGCCATTACTGACCTGTCTACTTGGATGTGGAGATTGACAGACGCTTTTGTAATGCTTTGTAGCCATACATGTTTGTGAAAAGCAAACTTGTTATAGAAAATAAAATTTTGAAGACTCAAAAATGAAGTATATTATTTGTAGAAAAGTATATAGAGTAGTTAGACTTCCTGCGAATTTACTAGTTTTAGCTCTAGCAGAACAGACAACGCAAGGACAAGAATAGAAGAAGAATAAGCAGAGCAACGACAAAGAAGAAACCACCAAAAACAAGACGGGTATAAATTAAGGTGTTTTTATAGTTTCACTGTTATCAATATTATTTCGCAACAGCGAATTTTTCTTAGCGTCACTGTATAAGGTATGGATGTTCTACCAAATGGTAAGATATGAAAATTTTTCCGGACCGGGACTCGAACCCGGGTTTCCCGCTTTTCGCGAGCGGTCGCCTTAACCACTTTTTTTTTTTTTTTTTTTTTTTCTTGTAATGGAATTAATTCTCTTCTTACATAACGTTGGTCACCCATAACAAAAGTTTAATAAAAACAAATAATCCCTTCTTGGTTGGATTCAGAACTGAAAGTTTTTCTTATGAGTGCTGTATTCCACAGCTTAATTGCGTCGTCTCCTTCTTTTTCCATTTAAAAATGTAACACATGAAACGTAACAGTACCTTCTTCGGTTGGAAACATAAATATAAATTTTTACCAAACGAAATAAATAAGTAAAAAATAAAAAAAATATTAATAAAAAAGATCCTTCTTTTCAATCTCTGCTCACCGACGATTTCAGAGTTCGTCTTCGCGACAGTTACAATGGAGTGTTTCCATGTACTTTTTTGTCCGTTCCTATGTTCGTTTTCATTATTTTTTAATTACTATTCTTATTTCATCTTCTCTAACTCTGAACGCGTTAGTTGTCGCGAGATCAGTCTAGAAGGGGACACAAATGAAATGTCTCTTTACAAAACTATGACTTTTTCTAAAATTATTTTTTTAATAAAAAAATAAACTTCTGAGTACCGGTTCTTTGTTTGATCATGATCGTATTTGTTCATTAAATAATTGTAGATTTATTTATTTTCAAATCAATTTCAGTCACACTTTCAAGATATCAGTGTGAATAGAGGAGTTCACATGATGGTTCTTTTGAGGAAATTTGCATAATGTTTATTGTAATTATTCATCTGGAGCAATGTGTGATGTTGGGTCGCGATATAAGTCCAAAAGTCACCTTCGCTCTTCTCCTTGTTTGATAATATGTAAAACACCGTGTGCCCCTTCAACCAGTTCACGGCGTTTTTCTTCGTGTTAGGGTATAGTGCTTCATCCGGGTGTAAGAGATTTGTTGGAGTTATTGTGTGGGGCGATGTTCGTTGGATAATTGATAAAATCCTTCTTACTGACTGCCATATATTGTTAGCATTGCCGCAGACAAATTGGTGTTCATCAGTATCGTTGATTTTACAGGCAGTACACAAAGCGGAATCTGCCAGATGGATGGCGTGGAGTTTTGAGTTCGTCGGGATTTTTCTATTAACGGCATAGTACCACTGTGCCTTCACGTGAGTTGGCAACTGCGGTTGATGGAGGTTTCTCCATATGTTTTGCCAATTGAAGTGACGATACTTTTGTTCTATGATGTTTTCGCTGTGGTTGTTCATGAAAGTTTTGTAAACTTCTTTCACTCTGATCAAATCATTTTCTGGCAGACACATTCGGATATAACTATATTCTATCAAGAAATGTTTCAGGTGGAAAAGTTCGTTGGGAATGTGGTGAACATCGATTGGAGCGTCGTGGTTGGGCGGCGCTATTTCATTCAGTAAGAATTTTACGACACTATTCCATGATGTCGTCCACTGCTTGTACGTTTTGCTGGTGTACAGTGCCTGTGCCTTGTTATATACGTTTATAAGATTTAGGCCACCGTTGTCGGTTGGTAACGTCAATGTTTCATATTGTATTTTAAATATATGGCCACGGTTGACAAAGTGACCAAAGGCAGCCAAAATTCTGTTGGCGACATCTCGTGGCATTGGCAAGACCTGTGCTACGTAATTTATTTTAGATGTTAAATAAATATTTATCAATGCCACTCTCTGCAGTTCATCCAGTTTTCTGAGATTGTGTTGTTGTATGCTGGCCCGGATGGTGTTCAGTATCCTCCTGTAATTTTTTGCAATTGTGTGCCGGATGTTTCGCGTATATTCTATTCCAAGGCATTTGATACTGTCCGTCTCCTTAATCTGTCCTTGGATGGGCGCTCCTAATCCGCGTCCGATGTTCATTACTGCAGATTTTTTTCTGTTCAGCTTTGCGCCGGATGCGAGCTCGTATGTTTGTATTATTTCTAGTGCCTTTTTGATCTCATTGCTATCTCTGACCAGAAACATGACGTCATCAGCATATGCCCTAATGACAACTTTCTGGCCATTCGTTACTATGCCTTGAAGATTTTGACTTAAGCTTAAAAGTAACGGCTCAATGGCTATCGCAAACAAGGACATAGAGAGAGGACACCCTTGTCTCACTGAACTGTTTATTATAATTGGTCTGCTGGGTTGACCGTTAACCATGATTTTCGATGTAGAGTGGTTTAAGTAGTTCTTTATAATTGCGATATAACTCTGTGGAAAATTCATAGCGCACATAACATGGAAGAGGTAATCATGGCTAACTCTATCAAATGCTTTCTCGAAATCTAAGGAGACCATGGCGCATTTAATTTTACAGACTTCAGCAATTGAAATAATGTCTCTATAGTCGGTCACTGTGTGGTGGATGGATCGCTCTTTTCCAACGCTCGATTGATAATCCCCAGTGACATTGTTCAGGACTGATTTTAACCTCTCATTGATGATGCGTGAAAATATTTTATAATCGCAATTTAGTAAAGTGAGAGGTCTGAAATTTGATACTGATTTCCCTGCAGGAGTTTTCGGGATGAGAACTATTGTTCCTTCTCGGAATTCACTCGGTATATTAGTGTTTGGATTCATCAGTTCTTGACAAATACATATTAGTTTAGATATCATCTGTCTCCTAAAAGTGTGATAGAGTTCAGCCGGAATCCCGTCGGGTCCAGGAGATTTATTTTTCGGGCTTCTTATGATTGTGTTTTCAACCTCTTCCTCTGTTATTTCTGTTAACAAAGCGGCTGCTTCCTCTTGGTCGAGCTTCCGGGTGAGTCCTGTTGTAAGTTCATTGTGCGCTGTTACATCCGTTGTTGCATTGTTTAAGAGCTCGGCGAAGTAGTTTTGTATTTCGGTCTTGATGCCACTTTGCTGCGTCAATACTCGGCCATCCGCGGTTATTATTTCAGTTATTATTTTCCTCTGCTGTCCCTTTCTTTCATTGATAACATGGTATATTGATGTATTTTCTCCACGTACATCATTTTGGAGTCTTGATCGTATTTTGCAACCGTCAAGTTGTTTCCGTCGTAAAGCTATGAGCTTAGCTTGAATTCTTTTTTATCTCCAGGTGTTTGTTAATTATAGGTGTATCGGATCTGTACAAATCTCGGAGGACTTTAAAGTAGAATTCGGTCGTCTGCTTCTGCCAGGCCATCTTTTCCCGTGAGTAATTTATTAGCGCTCTTCTTATCGTCGGTTTGGCACATTTCAACCACCATGTGAGTGCCGAAGGATAGGATGGAAATCGCTTCTCGCATTCGTTCCACACATTTTGGAATACTTCATGACATTCAGGGTCATTCAGATGTTCTGTATTAAGTTTCCACAATCCTCGACCCCTGTATATTTGTTGCCTTGTTAAGTTAACGGTACATATGTACGCTATGTGGTCCGAAAAGATGGTGGGCCACAACTCTGTGTGCAGAACATGCTGTTTCAGGTTGGCTGAAACGTAAATCCTGTCAATACGGCTGGCAGAGTGATTTGTAATGTAAGTGAACCCTGGTAATGCACCGTTTTTGTGCTCCCAAGTGTCAGTTAAGATTAATTGTTTAATAATAGCGTCAAGTTCGGCACAGTAGTTAAAATTTGGGGTCTGATCTTTAGCCGACAGGACACAATTATAGTCACCGCCAAAAATTATCTGATCATATCGGCCGCAGAATAGGGGAACCATATCCTCCTTAAAAAATACAGCTCTTCCCCTCCTGTTGCTTGTACCAGAGGGTGCGTAGATATTTATTAATCTAGTGTTGTTGACGGTGGCGCCTATACCCCTTGCATTTGGCAGTTTCTCCACATCTTTTACAATTACGCCTTCCTTAATTAAAATTGCCGTGCCGAGTTCATGGTCGTGCCCTGAATTTACAATTGCATTATAACCTATTGTTGCATCAAGTGTAATATCTGTTACTTCTTCTAACATAGCAATATCGATGTCAGCAGCGTATAACATGTCCTGTAAGGTCTTTAGTTTTAAATGACTACGAATCTTATTGATATTTATCGTCGCAATTCTGTACGATTGTAACGCAATTGTGAGATGTAGACTGACTTTATATATTAGATGTTATAACATGCGCATGACGCCTTATATTATTGTTGCACCGGTCGTGGATGCGATAGCCCTTTCATTTTCTCTCCCATTAGTGCGGAGGACGAGTCCTTTTTGGACTTGTAGCTTCTTTCATATCTTCATCTTTGGGATAGTCCACTTCATCTGCCCAGTTTCTTCCTTCATTGCGATGGTGCATTTCTTTTTCGGGACCAAGACTAGGTGGGATCTTATTCTGTAATGGTTGCTTTGCAGGGTGTTCCATTTCCACATCCTGTTGGGTTATCATTTCTACATTTTTCAGATTTTCATTGGCCGCTGAATTTGTCGTCTGTTTGCTACGCTCCGAAATTTCAGGTGCTTTTTCACTTAATTTGCGAGCAATTTCTTGCGCTTTTTCACGCGTTGCCTGAGCTTTTTGTTTGGCGTCGGGAGGAGCTAAACGCCGTTTCTTATGTTTTTTAAGAGAGGATCGAGATTCCTGACTAACCTCAGTCTCTGAAGTCGTGCTTAGGTCTTGTGCTGCACTATCGTCTTCGTCTCTGCGTACTCCTCTTCCGGACTTATCTTCTGGGTTTGTTTCACGTTCTTCTTTAGTGGCTGTTTCTGTTTTGTCGGAGTCGGTGACAGTCGCTTTTTCCGCGGCACCAACATCCATTGCTAGTGACGGACCGTCTACATGTACGTCATCGTTTTCACCCACTGCGCCGCTCGACGTGGTGGCCGTATTAACGCGGAGGGCCGTGGCGTAAGTCACTGGCAGTGACGTCATCGTCATAGGAGCGACTGGTTCCCCTGCCGGCAGCTGCGTCACTCTACGTTGTACGCACTCCGACCTAACATGACCTGACTGCCCACATCCTGAGCAAGTACGTGGCTGACCATCGTATATGACAATGGCTCTATATCCACATACGTAAATATACGACGGGATATGTTTCTGTAGCTCTAGTTTCACTTGTCGAACACCGTTTAATACTGGAAAAGTTTGAAACGTTGTCCACTTTTCCGCAGTGTTACTAATAATTCTCCCGTATGGTTTGAGGACTGAATTAATCTGCTCCGCAGTTATTTCAAATGGGAGTTCAAATATGCGAACTGTTCTAATGCCAAAACCGGCGTAATCAATTTGTACATTGCCAACATTGCCGTCGCAGTGATTGAATTTAAGGTGTCCTCGACAACGGTCAATGACTTTATCACAGCACTCTGAACTGATCATTTTAACATAGACCGTGCTACTAACGATCGATAAATGGATCCCTATTATTTCATTCACATTAAGTTTAACTACATCTCTTAAGAAAGCTTCTACTTCAAAAGCTCTAGGTCGGACGAACTGTTCGTTAAACATGAACTTCAAGGTGTCTTTTCTTACAGGTTGATTCATCTTTATGATCTATACATGTTGGAATATAACTACGATATGCGCTGCGAGAGCGTCCAACTCACCACACAGTGTCAACACACGGCCGGCCGCAGCGAGGACGTAAACACGAACCACACAGCTCGCCCGCCAAAAGCAGACTGCCAACCACTAGGCCACCCGAACACGACTCCAGGACCGACCCAAACTTCCATATGCCAC
Source organism: Locusta migratoria (assembly GCA_026315105.1). Lineage (NCBI taxonomy): Eukaryota > Metazoa > Arthropoda > Insecta > Orthoptera > Acrididae > Locusta > Locusta migratoria. The sequence goes on along the minus strand of CM048753.1, from coordinate 59,586,722 downwards.
ACTGACTGCACATGTGAGTCAAATGTTCAAATGTTTGTTAAGCTAATGGGACTTAACTACGGGGTCATCAGACCGCTCGCGAAAAGCGGGAAATCCGGGTTCGAGTCCCGGCCCGGCACAACTTTTCATATGTCACCAATTGGTAGAACATCTATACCTTATACAGTGACGCTAAGAAAAATTCCCTATTGCGAAATAATATTGATAAAAATATCTACATTGTAATTCGTCACCATACAATTATTTAGTTTCACTGTTGTTTATGTTTGTGGTCTCTTCTTGCACAAGCCAACAACATAAACTTCCGACCTGTCCAAAACTACGTGTATGTAGAGGACTGGTAGAGAATAGGTTGGCAGATAAAAAAGAGCAAAGCGTGCCGCGGTGGAGTAGCCGAGCGGTCTAAAGTACCTCGCTACGGAGCGCGCGGTTGCTCGCCGTGGAGGTTCGAGTCCTCCCTGGGGCACGGGTGTGTGTGTGTGTGTGTTTGTCCGTAGGTTAGTTTACCTAGGTTTAAGTAGTTTGTAAGCTACGGACTGATGACCACGCAGTTTGGTCCGATAGATTTACAAACATTTGAATTTGAGATAGCCAAGAAGCATTTAAAAATAAATTAATAGAATTTATGCATGGCAACTCCTTCTACACTATAGATGAATTTTTGGATATAAATTAGTAAATTAAACAAATAAATAAATAAATAAATGATACGTTGCACATCATTACGAAGTGCCCTATTCATGATCTATGGAACAAGTATGAATCTAATGTAATACAACGACTGGGTAGAAACTGATGGAACTGCAGTACTCCGCCACATATGTGACTCGAATATGTCGGATTAGAGAAATTGTGGGATTACTGGATTTTCAGTGAAAAATGTTGTTCTTTAATATGAAAACATTTCATTAATGATAAAGGTGAAGCATTGAATTAAAATTTGCGATGCAGCCGGGAATCGAACCCGGACCTCCATGCTTACTAGGCAAACGTCTTACCACTTTTTTTTTTCTTTAGGTAGATCCATGCTTTCCGGTGGTTCTCATTGTCCGTACTTGGTCGTTCGTCGATCATTTGGCTCAGCTTTTTTATTATAGCGGACGTTCAGTCCTCTGAGCCACGGCGCCTGGCGGCCACTAGACCACCGCACCACTAGCGATCGAAGCGCCTCGGAGTAGTCTCAGGGTGTATAAATCTCTATTTATAACTAGCTTAAACCCGCAGCTGCGCTCGCGTGTTGGTTGATTATGATACAATAGCTTTCAGTAGTGTGCTATGACATCAAATCACACGTAAAAATGCACTCGTTTCGAAGAATCCAATCACGAAATTCAACAATAATGATTGTAATAATATCACAGATCGATAACTTGATGTAATGCGCAAAACGTCAAATCGATTTTTTTTAAAGAGATGTATTAAAAGAAATTTATTTTTTACTGTTTTATTTATTTCCTTATTCGTATGCTTATCCTTACAGAGAAAGAGCTGAAGACATTGTGCCATGCATACACCAAAGATATGGTCTGTGGCATCACGTTTTGCTGTATGTAACCTCCTTGCTATAGAGTCGCAAACGTCATCCCTGGCCTTCAGTCCGAATTTTTTTTAATAATTTGACGACTTTCAACCACCATATCTTCCACCCCCTTATAGCTATCGGCATGGAACTGCTATGGTGTACAACTGGAGACTTCGGATAACAGTTACACACAGACCATTCGTTTGCGTTCTGTAGTTTTCGCTGCAGAGCGAAATATTAAAATACACACACACGTAGAATTTTGTATACACCGATTACTTTCCATCCTAATATACTCCACCCTTTTATCTTTATCAATCCTCAAGCAACAATGCAACCAATAAAACCATTTTCAAAGAGTAAATATAATTTTCGAAGAGTAATTATTGTTTCGCATTTCGCGTTATATTCTTCAAATTACAAAATATCTATCAGATCGCTATAAGACCGTGCCTAAAATCTTCCTCGGGTATAAATTAGTAACTGTACAAATATTTAAGTCTATGCGTCTTGTCGTTCGGACATGATAAGCGTACACCGAACAGACATTCACATTAATATATATAGATAAATAGCTGTCCGATCGCCATTAAACCGTGCCTAAAGCCTTCCCCGGATAGACATTAGTAACTGTACAAATTTTTAGCTCTTTATGTCTTGTGGTTCAGACGTGATAAACGTACACCGAACAGACATTCACATTTATAGATATAGACTAGCTGAAACCCCTCTGCTTCGCATGCGTAGGCTGATTGGTCTGCACCAGTTGTTTCTTTTTAATGCTGCTGAAGAATCCATATCTTATGTTTCGTAGTTATAGCTTGAAATTTGAGTTACCAGCACCATATTTTTGAAAATCAATTTTTGCATTTCGTATTTCACCCTCTTATTGATTGAATTTCCAAAAATACAGAAACTCGTGTCTTTTAATTTCGAATCCCGAATCCAAGTCCGAAAATTTGTAATTTTAACTTCAAAATTGCCTAAATAGCAACAGATTTTCGAAAAACACCCACTCTCCAATTTAACTCCCTTGATGGTTGAATTTCCAAAAATATCGAAACACGGATTTTTTAAATCATAACGAACAATACAAATACCAATTTTTGTAGCTATAGCTTCAAAATTGTCTTGACAACAATGTGTTTTCGAAAAGAATTTTTGATCCCCTCTTTTACCACCTTAGTTTTTGAATTTCCAAAAATACCGAAACTCGTGTCTTTTTAATCCTGATCAAGAGTCCATATCCTAAGTTTCGTAGTTATAGCTTGAAATTTCAGTTAACAGCAACATATTTTTGAAAATCAACATTTTGCGTCCTTTATTTTACCCCCTTATTCGTTGAATTTCAAAAACATGCCGAAACACGTGTCTTTTGAATTCGATCCCCGAATCCAAATCCGAAACTTTGTAGTTCTAACTTCAAAATTGCCTAAATAGCAACATATTTTCGAAAAACACCCCCTCTCCAATTTAACTCCGTTGATGGTTGAATTTCCAAAAATAACGAAACACGTATTTTTGTTAACGTCTAACCAACTATACAAATATCAATTTTTGCAGCTCTAGCTTCAAATTTGTATCAATAGAACGTGTTTTCAAAAAGAATTTTTGATCCTCTATTTAACGCTCTTACTTGTTGCATTTCCAAAAATACTAAAAATAATGAATTTTTTATCCTGACCAAGATTCCATATCCGAAGTTTCGTAGTTTTAGCTTAAAATTTGAGTTAACAGCAATATATTTTTGAAAATCAATTTTTTGCGTCACCTATTTCACCCCCTTATTTGTCGAATTTCAAAAAATGCCAAAACACGTGTCTTTTATATTGGAATCCTGAATTAAAATCCGAAATTTTGTAGTTCTAGCTTCAAAATTGCCTAAATAGCTACGTATTTAAAAAAAAAAAAAAAACTTTTCATCACCTATTTCACCCCCTTACGGAGGGAATATCGAAAAATCGCTTCTTAAATGACGCCTACAGAGTAAGGTCAACACCCTCCACAAATGTCAAGTTTCTATCTTCAGTGGTATGGGCTGGGCGATGATGAGTCAGTCAGTCAGTCAATCAGTCAGTCAGTCAATCGGGAGACTTGCTTTTATATATAGAGATGACATTTATATCACCTTAGCCTGAGGTTAAAGGCAGGAATGTTCCCATCTGCCATTTGAACATTTGAAGAGCAAACGCGATAGTACGGAACCCTGATGGTGTAGCGGCATCAGCGAGTCGCTGTGTAGCAGGCCGGCTGATTAACTCTTCAGCAGTGGGGTGGCGGCTGCCAGCGCTTCACACGGCAGTTGTGATGCAAGGAGAGCAGGTCTCTCGATAGAGACGGGTCACGGAAAGGCTTTCACGCCACCGCCATCTCTACAGCGAAGCCACTGCTGTGTCAACAGCCACGCGCTAGTGTCCAGGGTTGCTTGTGAATTAACAGGCGCCGGCCGCGGTGGCCGAGGGGACTGAGGCGCTCCAGTCACGGTCTGCACGGCCACTACGGTCGGGGGTTAGAATCCCCCCTCGGGCATGGATATTTGTGCCGTCCTTAGTCTTAGTTAGTTCATAAGTAGTTTGTAAGCTTAGGGACTGATGACCCCGTAGTTAAGTTCCATAAGTAAAAAAAAAAAAAAAAAAAAAAAAAAAAAAAAAAAAAAAATAGTAACAGGCCGTTACGTGTGATGGGAGTAACATGCAAATTTTAAACATGGCTGCAATTCAGCAACGGTGGAACAACAATCCAAGAGTCAACACAGTTTCAGCCGACCAGTTGCATAAAATAGTTTACATTTATAAACCTTTACCCAGGTTTCGGCGAAATTAATTTGCCTTCTTCAGAAGGATACCTAATGAAAACGTGACACACAAATATGAAAAATAGTAAAATACAAAGGTGTTTTTAACGTAAGAAATTAAAATTCCAGTATAGGTGAAAATGTACTTACAATAAAGCTCACATTAAAAAAGTTGTTAAAATGTGGCTGACTCCATGTCAATAGATTAAAATTTTAAAATTTAAAACAAAGTCACAATATAAAATTTTGGAGCATGTCCACACACATATATTGTGACTTTGTTTTAAATTTTAAAATTTTAATCTATTGACATGGAGTCAGCCACATTTTAACAACTTTTTTAATGTGAGCTTTATTGTAAGTACATTTTCACCTATACTGGAATTTTAATTTCTTACGTTAAAAACACCTTTGTATTTTACTATTTTTCATATTTGTGTGTCACGTTTTCATTAGGTATCCTTCTGAAGAAGGCAAAATTAATTTTGCCGAAACCTGGGCAAAGGTTTATAGATGTAAACTATTTTATGCAACTGGTCGGCTGAAACTGTGTTGACTCTTGGATAGTAACATTAAACTTTACGATTAAGTAGGGGAGACCGGGTGACGTTGGCCATATTTTTCTATCTTTATTATAGTCGACATGATCGACTGGAGAGTGTCCGCAACTGCACTGTGTTATTTTAAATGTATTTATTTCCGTCAACAGTTGCAATATATTGATAGATCTGAAGCATTGAATTAAAATTTGTGGTGCGGCCGGGAATCGAACCCGGACATCTATGCTTATAGGCAGACATCTTAACAGTTAGACCACCACACCACTAACGATCAAGACATCTTGGAATAGCCTAAGTACGACTTCCCTCCACGTCACAAACTTTAATTCAGCTTCTGAGTTCCATAGATAATTGCCACTATCGCCAAGGCTCTCCATGCAGCGGAATAGCACCTCGGCAATGGACATTATTTATTTATTGACATTTATTTGTATTACATTGATATTTATATCACCTGAACAGGAATGTTTCATTATGTCCATTGCCGAGGTGCTATTCCGCTGCATGGAGAGCCTTGGCAGTAGCGGCAGTTATCTATGGAACAAGGAAGCTGAATTAAAGTTTGTGATGTAGAGGGAAATCGTACATAGACTATTCCGAGGCGCCTTAATCGTTAGTGGTGTGGTAGTCCAACCGATCGCCTAAACGCCCTCTGTAGTAGAAAAGCTGAGCCAACTACACACCGAACAAGAACGAACAATAACGATCAGTGTCCGCAAGAGAGAGAACTACCCATGGAACAAAAAATAAATAAATAAATTAAATAAATAAAAATAAAATCCGTTAAGACGTCTGCCTAGTTAGCATGGAGGTCCGGGTTCGATTCCCGGCAGCACCACAAATTTTAATTCAATGCTTCATATTTATCAATTATGTCTTTGACGTATTTGAGACAAAAATCCGGCTCAGGGATTGTTTATTTGTATTAAGTTGCAATATAATTCTTTAATTGCATGTTTCGATCACTTGGATCATCTTCAGATCTTACAGTTGCATCCGCAACTCGTCTGGCTGAGTACTAATTAGTACTAATTGCGGACGCAGCTAAGAGATCTGAAAATGATCCAAGTGATCGAAACACGTAATTAAACAATTGTATTGCAACTTTTGATGGAAATAAACACATTTAAAATGTTATATTTTTGTTAATATTAACTCATTTGACATATTTAAATGTATGAAATTATTGTTAAATATTAGATAGATCTTTACTGAATCTGGAGAGCAGTTATTAAGCTGGAAAATATCAGTTAGAGTATTAGAAAAAAATTAATTACTGTAGATTTGTCAAGTGGGCCAATCTGCCCCTACCTCGGGGTACGTTGGCCCAGAGGGTGGGGCAAGTTGACCCATGTAGTCTTTTCGTAAGTTAAACTAGTATAACTTTAGGAAATCAAAATAAAACTAAAAATTATCAAGAAATATGTTTTAATAGACGTGATATCAAGTAAATATTGAGTTAAAAGCTTAACATCAAGGACTATGTCAACAGGACAGGTTAACTTATTACACCCCTGATCATTAAAATAGCTGCAACACGAAGATGATATCCTACAGACGCGAAATTTAACCGACAGGAAGAAGATGCTGTGATATGCAAATGTTTAGCTTTTCGGAGCATTCACGCAAGGTTGGAGCCGGTGGAGATGCGTAACATCACGTTTCCGACTTTGATAAAGGTTGGATTGTAGCCTATCGCGATTGCGGTTTATGGTATCGCGACATTGCTGCTCGCGTTGATCGCAATCCAATGACAGAAAAATATGGAATCGGTGGGTTCAGTAGAGCAATACAGAACGTCGTGCTAGATCCCAACAATCTTATATCACTACCAGTCGAGATGACAGGCATCTTATCCGCATGGCTGTAACGGATCGTGCAGCCACGTCTCGATCCCCGAGTCAACAGATGGGGACGTTTGGAAGGCAACAACCATCTGCACGAACAGTCTGACGACCATGGCTGCGGTTACCCTTGACGCTGCATCACAGACAGGAGCGCCTGCGATGGTGTACACAACCTAGCCTAAGGACAACACACACACCCATGCCCCAGGGAGGACTCGAACACCCGACGGCGAGAACCGCGCGCTCCGCGGCGAGGCGCCTTAGACCGCTCGGCTACTCCACCGCGGCTATTGTCGTATCACTCGGCGTGATGGTTTGGGGTACCATGGTTACATGTCTCGGTCACCTCTTGTTCGCATCGACGGCACCTTGTACAATGGCCGTTACATTTCAGATGTGTTACGACCCTTCATTTGATCCCTGCGAAACCCTACATTTCAGCAGGATAATGCACGAGCCACGGGTCGTAACACACCAAAAATGTAACGGCCACTGATCAAAGTGACGTCGATGCGAACAAGAGGTGACCGAGACGTGTAACCAATGGCACCCCATACCATTACGCCGGGTGATACGCCAGTATGGCGATGACGAATACACGCATCCAATGTGCGTTCACCGCGATGTCGCCAAACACGGATGCGAACTGGATTCATCCGAAAAAATGACATTTTGCCATTCGTGCACCCAGGTTCGTCGTTGCGTACACCATCGCAGGCGCTCCTGTCTGTGATGCTGCGTCAAGGGTAACCGCAGTCATGGTCTCCGAGCTGATAGTCAAAGCTGCTGCAAACGTCGTCGAACTGTTCGTGCAGATGAATGTTGTCTTGCAAACGTCCCCATCTGTTGACTCAGGGATCGAGACGTGGCTGCACGATCCGTTACAGCCATGGGGATAAGATGCCTGTCACCTCGACTGCTAGTGATACGAGGCCGTTAGGATTCAGCACGGCGTTCCGTATTGCCCTCCTGAATCGACCGATTCCATATTCTCCTAACAGTCATTGGATCGCGACAAACGCGTTCAGCAATGTCGCGATACGATAAACCGCAATTGCGATAGGCTAAAATCCGACCTTTATCAAAGTCGGAAACGTGATGGTACGCATTTCTCCTCCTTACACGAGGCATCACAACAACGTTTCACCAGGCAACGTCAGTGAACTGCTGTTTGCGTATGAGAAATCGGTTGGAAACTTTCCTCATGTCAGCACGTTGTAGCTGTCGACACCGCCACCAACCTTGTGTGAATGCTCTGAAAAGCTAATCATTTACGTATCACACCATCTTCTTCCTGTCGGTTAAATTTCGCGTCTGTAGCACGTCATATTCGTGTAGCAATTTCAATGGCGAGGTGTGTATTCCTTGATTTTCGTAGAATCAATTGACACGGTGTCGCATTGCAGACTGTCATAAGCATAGGGAATACATTCCGAGGTACGGGAGTTGCTCGAAGGCCTCTTACCATTGACAGCAATTGCTAATCAGAGACACGGCAATAGTGAGTTATGCCAGGGGAATTATGATGTTACGGCTATTAATGCCTTCGTTCATAAATGATCTGACAGACTGTGCGGTAGTTTCTTATTCTCTGTATAGCAATCCGTGGCTGTTTGTCGATAACGTTGCGGTTTGGGGCAGTGTGTCATCGCTGAGAGAACTGTAGGTACATACAAAATGACACAGAAACAGTCTGCAGTTAATGAGATGAATGATAGTTAGTTCTAAATCAAATGTTTGTAAATCTATCGGATCAAACTGCGTGGTCATCAGTCCGTAACTTACAAACTACTTAAACCTAGGTAATCTAAGCTAAGGACAACACACACATCCAAGGCCCAGGGAGGATTCGAACCTCCGACGGCGAGCAACCGCGCGTTCGGCAGCGAGACGCCTTAGACCTCTCGGCTACGCTACCGCGGCGAGTTCTAAAAGTAGGAAAATGTACTGCAGATGGGTACGTATAATAATGTCGTAAATGTTTGACAGACCATTTATAGTCTGCTGTTTGATACCATTACGTCGATCAAATACCTAAGATGGACGTTGCAAAGCGATATGAAGTGGATCGAGTATGTGAGACCTTCCTATCCGTTCTCACCAATAAGACTTGGAGCCGGCCGCGGTGGCCGAGGGGACTGAGGCGCTCCAGTCACAGTCTGCACGGCCACTACGGTCGGGGGTTCGAATCCCCCCTCGGGCATGGATATTTGTGCCGTTCTTAGTTGTAAGTAGTTCATAAGTAGTTTGTAAGTTTAGGGACTGATGACCCCGTAGTTAAGTCCCATAGACTGTACAAACATTTACAATAAGACTTGGACAATACATAACTCAGAGTAGTAAAAGTTTATGGCTCGTTGTCTCTGTTCATAGGGGTGAGTTATGTATGTCAGCTTCTATGCCCTAAACTGCTAACCAATCTGTTTAAACAAGATCAATAATTAATCCGTGCCGGCCGCGGTGGCTGAGGAGACTGAGGCGCTCCAGTCACGGTCTACACGGCCACTACGGTCGGGGGTTCGAATCCCCCCTCGGGCATGGATATTTAAGCCGTCCTTAGTTGTAAGTAGTTTGTAAGTTTAGGGACTGATAATCCCGTAGTTAAGTCCCATAGACTCTACAAACATTTGAATATTTGAACATTTTGAATTAATCCGTGCTTTAGCCTGTCTATAAATCTGCAGATGATGACGCAAAAAATATATTTAAACAATTATAAATTAAACCTCTGATTAACAAACAAAATAGATTCTAAGATAACGTTCAAAAGATATTCACTCACAAAGCAACTTTATAGAAATGAAGTTTACTTCTCTATTTGGACATAAAAATGCGGAGGTGGTTCTATTTTATACATCGGTAAATAACTGAATATTTCCCCAACTATTACTCATGAGAGCCACAATAAGTACCACAAGCACTCGAGAATAAATGTTCCAAATTATCACTCGTAAATTAATAAAGTCCATCGAACATTTCAGTTCGAAATTAATTCGCGATTAATTTCAGTATTTGTTATAAAACACAGTTTGTCATCACAGCCCTACTACCGTCCACTTTTCACCAGAGACTTCGTTCTGCAGTCACAGTCCCGTAAACTTTCTAAGTCCACACATGCCTCTCTCTTCAAATCACAAGTTCGTAACGCGGCTTCAGACCGCCCAGCGTCACAACCTTTCACCGCCACGTCCAAGTTAGGAGTCCCTTCCCAAGCGTTCGAAAGCGTGCTTTACCTGCTCCCAAATTTGTATCCTTCCGCGCATCCTAACGCCTCATCTTTAAAATACAGTCCTTATCAGTTGCGTTTGACGGAGGACGTCGAAAGAATCCAAAGAAGAGCAGTCCGTTTTGTATTGTCACGATACAAGGGAGACAGCGTCACGAAAATGATACAGGATCTGGGATGGGAATCATTACAACAACGGCGCTTATCGCTGCGGCGTGGGCTACTTACGAAACTCGAATCGCCAACATTCTCTTCCGAATGCGAAAATACATTGTTGACTCCGACTTACATAGGTAGAAATGATCATCGGAATAAAATACGAGAAATCAGAGCTACAACAGAGAGATTCAGGTGTTCTTTCTTCCCGCGCGCTATTCGAAAAGAAATGGGAGATAAATAGTATAAAGGTGGTTCGAGGAACCCTCTGCCAGGCACTTAAATGTGATTTGCAGAGTATCCCATGTAGCTGTAGATGTAATACGCGAAATATTGTTCATAATAGTGCCATTCATGATTACTGGCTCCGAGGTAAGTAACTGCTGGAACATAATCGACTAATAAAAATCTTACCTAATTACAAAGGAAATGATTTCTGGAGGCTCTTATGTAATTTGTAGCAAATAGATACCGCTATTGTTGTTGTTGTGGTTTTTAGTCCGGAGACTAGTTTGATGCAGCTCTCCATCCTACTCTATCCTGAGCAAGTCTTTTCATCTCCTCATAAGAACGGCAACCCACATCCACTTGAATCTGCTTACTATACGCGTCTCTTGGTCTCCCTCTGCGATTTTTACCCCACACACTTCGCTCCAGTGCTAAATTTACGATTCCTGGATGTCTAAGAATGTGTCCTACGAAGCGAACCCTTCTTTTAGTCAAGGTATGCCAAAAATTCCTTTTCTCAAAAATTCTGTTCAGTACCTCTTCATTAGTTATGTGATCTACTCACCTAATTTTCAGCATTCTTCTGTAGCACCACATTTCAAAAGCCTCTATTCTCTTCCTGTCCGTACTGATTGTCGTCCATGTTTCACTCCCGTACAGGGCAACACTCCATACAAATGCCTTCAGAAAGGACTTCCTTACACTTAAATTAATATTCGATGTTAGCAAATTTCTCTTTTTCAAAAATTCTTTTCTACCCATTGCCATTCTGCGATTTATATCCTCTGTAATGCGACCGTCATATTTTACTATCCATGTAACGAAACTCATCTACCACCTTCATTGTTTCGTTGCCTAATCTAATTCCTTTAGCATCGCCTATTTTTTTTTTTTTTTTTTTTTTTGCTCTCGTTAATGTTCATTTTATACGCTCTCTTCAAAACACTGTCCATTCCATTTAACAGATCTTCCAGGTACTTTGCTTTCTCTGACAGAATTACAATGTCATCATCAAAAAGCAATGTTTTTATTTCTTCACCCTGAACTTTAATCCATATTCCAAATATTTCCTTGTTTTCCTTCACCGCTTGCCCGATGTACAAATTGAATAACATCGGAGAAATGCTACAACCCTGTCTTACTCCCTTCCCAACTAATAATTCCCTTTCAAGCCCTTCGAGTATAATAACTGCGGTCTGGTTTTTGTACAAGTTGTAATAACTCTCCTTTCCCTGTATTTTACGCCTGCTGACTTCAGAATTTGAAAGAGTTCATTCCAGTCAACATTGTCAAAAGTTTTCTCCAAATCTACAAAAGCTAAAAAATGTAGGTTTGCCTTTCCTTAATCTAAGACAAGTCGTAAAGTGAGTATTGCCTCAAGGGTTCCTACGTTCCTCCTGAATCCAAACGGATCTTCCCCGAGGTCAGCTTTTCCATTCTCCTGTAGATAATTCGTGTTAAAATTTTGCAACCATAACTTATCAAACTGATAGTTCTGTAATTTTCACACCTGTCTGCTCCTGATATCTTTGGAATGTGGATTATTACATTTTCCTCAAAGTCTCATACATCTTACCAGGTGAAATAGTTTTGTCTTGGCTGGCTCTCCCAGAGACTTTTGTAGCTAATAAGTTGCCTATGTGATTCTTCTAGTAATACTGCACCGAAAGACACGATCATACTCAGTTACATATTTATGAATGCACGAAGGTGAGAAAATCGTATATGGCGATTAAAAACAATCGAATGAAAACCAGTGCATCGGACCCAAGGTTTAACTTATAACTTTTTACAGATCCTTTGACCATGAGTAAAATTGATACATCCTTAAATGGATTCGCCAAATAAAAAAATAAAAATTAAAATTAAAAAAGAAAGAGATAAACATGATTCTTACAACGAGTCGGAAAGAGTGTCCATACACATTTAACAGGCAGTAGCGTCATCTTCTGCTCCAACAGCGAGCGATGCGTATCGATTCAGCTGTTGCTGCCATCACTGAAAACTCTGTTAAATGTATATTGTCGAGACTTTATAAGTACACCCTGAAATATTTACCCATTGTAGCAAAGTCGATTCCAAGTTACCGACTTCGATCCAAAGCCACAGAAACTCATAAACGTATTCGTACTACGGGGACACGTTCCTGTAGACAGTTCGTTCCCGCGGTGGAGTAGACGAGCGATCTAAAGCACCTCGCTGCGGAGCGCGCGGTTGCTCGCCGTGGAGGTTCGAGTCCTCCCTGGGGCATGTGTGTGTGTGTGTTTGTCCTTAGGTTAGTGACCTTGGTTTAAGTACTTTGTAAGCTACGGACTGATGACCACGCAGTTTAGTCCGATAGATTTACACACATTTGAACATTTGACAGGTCGTTTTTAAATTCTTTTATGAAGCAGTGAAATGTAACTTCGATTAATCAAGAGAATTAAAGAAAAACTGATTTCAACGATTACACTGTTCTGCACTTTTGTTGAGAATTGTGGTAATTTAAGAGTTTATAGTTTTAAAAATCGCACCGGCGTGTTTTACGTCAGATCATAGACTTCCTGTACCGAGTGAGCAAAAGGTCAGTATAAACTTGAAAGCTTAATAAATCACTGAATAATGTAGATAGAGAGGTAAAAATTGACGCACATGTTTGGAATGACATGGGATTTTATTAGGAAAAAAAAGTTCAAAAAATTTTCAACACATAGCGCTTCATCTGATCAGAAAAGCAATAATTACCATAACAAATTAAGACAAAACAAAGATGTTGTTCTTTACAGGATATTCTCAATATGTTGACCATCATTCCTCAGCAGTAGTTGTAGTCGAGGAATAATGTTGTGAACAGCACTGTAAAGCATGTCCGGAGTTATGGTGAGACATTGGCGTCGGATGTTGTCTTTCGGCATCCCTAGAGATGTCGGTCGATCACGGTACACTTGCGACTTCAGGTAACCCCAAAGCCAATAATCGCACGGACTGAGGTCTGGGGACCTGGGAGGCCAAGCATGACGAAAGTGGCGGCTGAGCACACGATCATCACCAAACGACGCGCGCAAGAGATCTTTCACGCGTCTAGCAATATGGGGTGGAGTGACATCCTGCATAAAAATCGTACGTTCCAGCAGGTGTTTATCAGCCAGGCTGGGGATGATGCGACTCTGTAACAAACAGCAGAGTTATATACCAAGTTTGTGCAGAGATTACTAGGATGAAAGCTATTTTGAAACTTCGTTGCCATGTAGGCAATTATGAAGTTGTAAGCACAAAATTTTGTATTTGGATTCTTGGTTAGAACTTAAGAAACCCGTGTTTTGTTACTTTGGAACTTATAACCATTAAGGGGAGTAAAAATTGAAGATTTATAATTTATTTCCTAATGATTTGTTTCTATTAACGCAATTTGAAACCAGACTGACAAAAAAATGGAATTTAGCTTCCTGGTTGAAATTAAAAAATATACGTATATAAAGTAGGGTCTGTTTCGAAAGAACAGACGTCATTTCTGATCCTGCAGTTGTTATTGTTTCATATTAATAGAATGACGTCAACTGCGAATGGGCAAAGCTGAAAATGTGTACCCAGCCGGGATTCGAAACCAGGTCACCTGCTGTTCTTTCGAAACAGACGCCACACACACACACACACACACACACACACACACACATATATATATATATATATATATATATATATATATATATATATATATATATATGCCGGTGACGGGCAATGATCCTATCGTTACTGTGGAGGGGTGGGCAAGTTTGAAGCCCTTACTCTTACGGGAATTAGTTTCATAACTACGAGTTTGAGTACTGTGGGCAGGGCGAAGCTGGGAATTTGTATCTGACGGGAGGCGTGCTTTGGTAGTCCTTGCAGGTGCGGTGATCACTGTGTCCCCAGTGGTGTAGGGATCAGCGCAACTGTCTAGAAAGCAGGAGACAGGGGTTCGAATTCCGGCTCGGTATACATTTTCCACTTTGCCGATTCGCAGTTGATGTCATATATTCTGTGAATATTAAATAACAATAACAACTGCAGGATCATGTATTCTTTGAATATGAAAAATATACGTGTTTCAGTATATTTGGATATTAAGCCATTAGGGGGTTAAATAAGGGATGAATTTTTTTTTGAAAATATGTTGCTATTAACCAAATTCTATTATGACAACATTTCAGTAAAAAATCGGACTAACGTGTTTTACGCCCACTTTAGATTTGTAGTTTTCTAAGTTTTTGCAAACATTTTGAACCAAAATAATAATAAAAAATTAATTAATAAGAGTGTCTGAAACCCTCTAAGGAAAAATAATTTACCTTCTCTAAGGAAAAATAATTTACCTTCAGCGTCACAGTCTTTTTTTTTTTTCTTTTCAAATTTGAGACAGAAGGTGATCTGAACTGACAATAACACTATTATCCACATTACCAGTCCACAACACTATCTTTTTTTCCTTTTTTGCTATATATAATTTCCCTAAGCTCTGTCGCTTCTGCCCGATTAACATAAATCGCTAATTCTTCGGGCGACATCATCAACGAAAAATAAATATATAAATAAAAATAAAATCGGAGGAAAGATTACAGATGGGTTCATTATGTTTTTATTTATTTTTATTGTTTTTATTTATTATTTTTTTATGGGGGTGTTCGAGGCATCCAGGCGTCGGGATATCCAGGTCGTCTTCTCGTTAGAAAGGGGTATAGTCCCTATTGTTACCGTGTACTTCTCTCTTCAACACACTGTGCGGTATTTATTAAATTTCATCTCATACCTGGTACACCCCAGTGCTCAGGGGGACGCGTAAACAACGACCCTAAATAATTTGCAAAAAGTGATCTGTACATCGAGTTCCGTCGCAATTCCGTGAAGTTGATCGTTAAAAAGTACCAAAAATCTAACAACACCATCTCTCCCCCAAGAAAAAAGTATGACACTGTCATACCTTTGACCCAAATTGTGGCATTATGTCTCATGTTTGGGAAGTAAATAATTTCAGGATGAATCAATTCCACTGGTTCTACCCTAACGCATTACCCACTACGCTACGTATAACAGGAAACGCGTTCTTTAATCTCATACTATTGATGGCCGTTGTTATCTGATGCTAATATGACATTTGTGGACACTAGATTATCATTTATCGTACGAAGAACAACGTGTTTTTGTTAATTCTTCAGTGCGCCATTGCTTTGAAATGACAACGTGTAAGTTACAATAAGAAAATCATCAAATACGCAACGCAAGATGGCGTATGCCAGAAACAGTTCTGGGCGAGGAATGTCACGTGACTTCTACGAACGGCTGGTTTTCGTTAATTCAGTGGAGGGTGTCAAAACTTATTATTTTCGCAAATATCTCTCAAACGATACGAGATATGAAAGAAACATAAGGGAACAAAGTTGTAGAGAATTTTCTCCTCTACAAATTCCTTTCTTCAATTTTCGCGTCAGATGAACGGTTTATTTGCAATTCAAATTACATTACAAACGGCTTTTTTGGTATTACTAACGTAGTTCTTGTCCAAAATGTCTGAAAAAGCGAGGTTATGGACTCTGGTGGCCAACAGTTATGTCTGTAAAATTTAGTGCCGATCGGTTCAACGGGGTCGACCTAAACAGTTGGAACACGTTACAGCCAGACATACATCGTCAAATCGCCGTTATTTTTGCAAATATCTGTGCAACGATGTAAGATATGAGAGAAACATAATAGAGCGAAGTTGTAGAGAATTTTCCCCTCTACTAATTAGGTTATTCAATTTTCGTGTCAGATGAACGGATCGTTTGCAATTACAATTATATTACAAACGGCTTTTTTATGGTATTACTACTGTATTTCTGTCCGAAAAATTTGAAAAAGGGAGGTTCTGGTCTCTGGCGGCCTACAATTATGTCTGTAAAATTTGGTGTTGATCGGTTGAACGGTTCGTCTTAAAAACAGGGAACACGTTACGGACTGACAGACATCCCAAAATCGCCGTTATTTTTGCAAATATCTCTGAAACGATAAGAGATATGAAAAAAAAAGAAAGAGCAAAGCTGTAGAGAATTTTCTCCTCTACAAATTCGGTTATTCAATTTTCTAGTCAGATGAATGGTTAAACAGTTATTTTCATTTAAATTTCGAGCTGTCAAAAGACGATCGCAAAGGCCCACTTTTAGTGTTAGTACCGTAACCTAAAGTGAGCCAATATATGAACATTGTATATTAAAAAGTAGATACAACCGGTGCTGGCTGTTCAGGTCTGTTAACTGTAACATACCACGACTTCGGAAGTAAATAAATAGTAAAAACACAGAATATAATAAAACTCTCTATTGCAGTGAAAATACACCACCCCTGAACGAAAGCCACCCGCTAGCAGAAGCAGGAGGAATGTACGACCGTGGGGGAGGAGTTCCTTGGACTTCCTCTTGGGCCCGCGTGCGGAAGAATACACGTGAAACTTTAATCGCCGCAGTTGACCGTGCCGTGTACCGTGTGGGCGTTGTCTGCCGCACACGCCACCAAGTCTCACTGCCGTCCGTTCCCCCTCCCCCCCACTCCCCCACCTTCTCACATCCCCCTCCCCTACTTCAATCCCTCCCCCACTCTCGCTGCCGCTCGCTACGTCAGCATAGGGTCCTGCCATTCGTCCTCATGTATCGCAGCTGTGTCGGTGCTCCACAGGGATCCATACTGGGACCTCCGTTAGTGTCGAGCGAAAAAATAACGATATAATTTTCAAGAGTGACGGCTCAAAGATTAGCTGAACAAACGTAGTTTTCAGCATTTTGCATCGACGACGTACGACACAATATAGAAAGGTAAGGTATAGAGTTCTGTAATAAAACTCTTTTCTGATACCGTGCCTAAAAAGGTGAAGTTTCGTACGCGAGAGAAAGCACACGCATTTCACCACTTAAATGGACGACATTAAAAAAATTTAAAACAGTATTATACTTTTAGAAGTACAGCCTTGCGAAATTTCGTATGCTTTATCGGCATAGGGTCCTGCCATTCGTCCTCATGTATTGCAGCTGTGTCGGTGCTCCCCAGGGACCCATACTGGGACCTCCGTTAGTGTCGAGCGGAAAAATAAGGATATAATATTCTCACAAGTGACGGCTGTCAAAGATAAGCTGAATAAACGTAGTTTTCAGTATTTTGGCATCGACGACGTACGACAATACAGAAAGGTACGATGCAGTGTCCTGTAATAAATCTCTTTTCTCATATGGTGCCTAGATGAGCGAACTTTCGTACGTGAGAGAAAGCACACGCAATTCACCAATTAAATGTGCGACATTAAAAAATGGAAAACAGTATCTGATACGTTGAGAAGTACAGCCTTCTGAAATTTCGTATCCTTTATCGGAAATTTAGTAATGATCATTCGACATTGGTTATGAAGGAAATGTTTTAGGTGTGGATCTACATTTTCAGTTTACTCGCAGGAGCTTTCAGTGGCATAAGAGACGGTTAAGCTCCCATCCGTCTACAGTGTATAGAGACGTCATTTCTGTTCCTATAGTCGTTTTATCACAAAGTCATCCCTCTAAGCCATAGCCATATTTTGAAAATTGGCAGTCGCCTGCTTCAGCATAGGATCCTGCCATTCGTCCTCACGTATCGCAGCTGTGTCCGTGCTCCGCAGGGATCCATACTGGGAGCTGCGGTAGTGTCAAGCGGGAAAATAAGGATATGATATTCTCACAAGTGACGACTCCCAAAGATCAACTTAACAAACGTAGTTTTCAGCATTTTGTGTCGATGACGTATGACACAATATAGAAAGGTAAGGTGTAGAGTCCTGTAATAAAACTCTTTTCTCATACCGTGCCTAGATAAGTGAAGTTTCGTACGTGTGAGAAAGCAAAAGCATTTCAACAATTAAATGGAGAGGAATAAAAAAAATTTAAAACAGTATCTGATACCTTGAGTAGTACAGCCCTGCGAAATTTCGTATGCATTATCGGAATAGGGTTCTGCCATTTGTCCTCATGTATCGCAGCTGTGTCAGTGCTCCACAGGGATACATACTGGCACCTTCGGTAGTGGCGAGCGGAAAATTAAGGATATAATATTCTCAAAAGTGACACCTCTCTAAGATTAGCTGAACAAACGTACTTTTGCAGCATTTTGCGTCGGTGCTGTACGACACTATATAGAAAGGTAGTGTAGAGTCCTGTAATAAAACTCTTTTCTCATACCGTGCCTAGACGAGTGAAGTTTCGTACGCGAGAGAAAGCAAGCATTTCACCAATTAAATGGACGGAATTAAAACAATTTCAAACAGTATCTGATACCTTGAGAAGTATAGCCTTGCGAAATTTCCTATGCTTTATCGGCATAGGGTCATGCCATTCGTCCTCATGTATCGCAACTGTGTCGGTGCTCCACAGGGATGCATACTCGGACCTCAGTTAGTGTCGAGCAGAAAAATAATGATATAATAGTCTCACAAGTGACGGCTGTCAAAGATTAGCCGAACAAACTTAGTTTTCAGCATTTTGCATCGACGACGTACGAAACTTAGAATATAGAAAGGTAAGGTGTAGAGTTCTATAATAAAACTCTTCTCATACCGTGCCTAGATGAGTGAAGTTTCGTACGCCAGAGAAAGCAAGCATTTCACCAATTAAATGGAGGGCATTAAAAAAATTTAAAACAGTATCTGATACCTTGAGAAGTACAGCCTTGCGAAATTTCGTGTGCTTTATCGGCATAGGGTCGTGCCATTCGTCCTCATGTATCGCAGCTGTGTCGGTGCTCCACAGGGATCCATACAGGGACCTACGTTAGTGTCGCACGGAAAAATAAGGATATAATATTCTCACAAGTGACGGCTCTCAAAGATTAGCTGAACAAACATAGTTTTCAGCATTTTGCCTCGACGACATACGACACTTACAATATAGAGAGGTAAGGTGTAGATTCCTGTAATAAAACTCATTTTCTCATACTGTGCTTAGGTGAGTGAAGTTTCGTACGTGAGAGAAAGCAAGCATTTCACCAATTAAATGGACGGCATTTAAAAAAATTTATAACAGTACCTGATACCTTGAGAAGTATAGCCTTGCGAAATTTCGTATGCTTTATCGACATGGGGTGCTGCCATTCGTCCTAGTGTATCGCAGCTGTGTCGGTGCTCCACAGGGATCTGTACTTGGTCCTCCGTTAGTATCGAGTGGAAAAATAAGGATATAATTTTCACACAAGTGACGGCTCTCAAAGATCAGCTGTACAAATGTAGTTTTCAGCATTTTGCGTCGACGACGTAAGACACAATATGGAAAGGTAGGGTGTAGAGTCCTGTAATAAAACTCTTTTCCCATACTGTGCCTAGATGATTAAATTTTCGTACGCGAGAGAAAGTAAGCATATCACCAATTAAATGGACGGCATTTAAAAAATTTAAAACAGTATCTGATACCTTGAGAAGTACAGCCTTTTTAAAATTTCGTATGCTTTATCGGCATAGGGTCCTGCCATTCGTCCTCATGTAGCGCAGCTGTGTGCTCCACAGGGATCCATACTGGGACCTCCGTTAGTTTCGAGCGGAAAAATAAGGATATAATATTCTCACAAGTGACGGCTCCCAAAAATCAACTGAACAAACGTAGTTTTCAGCATTTTGCGTCGACAACGTACGACACTTACAATATAGAAAGGTAAGATGCAGCGTCCTGTAATAAAACTCTTTTCTCATATGGTACCTAGATGAGGGAACTTTCGTACGCGACAGAAAGCACACGCAATTCACCAATTAAATGTGCGACATTAAAAAATGGAAAACAGTATCTGATACGTTGAGAAGTAGAGCCTTCTGAAATTTCGTATCCTTTATCGGAAATTTAGTAATGATCATTCGACATTGGTTATGAAGTAATTTTTTTAGGTGTGGAACTACATTTTCAGATTACTCACAGAAGCTTTCAGTGGCATAAGAGACGGTTAAACTCCCATCCATTTGCAGTGTGTAGAGTCGTCATTTCTGTTTCTATAGTCGTTTCATCACAAAGTCATCCCACTAAGCAGTAGCCATATTTTGAAAATTGGCAGTCGCGTACTTCAGCATAGGATCCTGCCATTCGTCCTCATGTATCGCAGCTGTGTCGGTGTTCCGCAGGGATCTATACTGGGAGCTGCGGTAGTGTCGACCGGAAAAATAAGGATACGATAATTCTCACAAGTAACGGCTGTTAAAGATTAGTTGAATAAACGTAGTTTTCAGTATTTTGGCATCGACGACGTACGACAATATAGAAAGCTAAGATGCAGTTTCCTGTAATAAAACTCTTTTCTCATATGGTGCCTAGATGAGGGAACTTTCGTACGAGAGAGAAAGCATACGCAATTCACCAATTAAATGGACGGCATTAAAAAATGGAAAACAGTATCTGATACGTTAAGAAGTACAGCCTTGTGAAACTTCGAATCTTTTATCGGAAATTTAATAATGATCATTCGGCATTGGTTATGAAGGAAAGTTTTTAGGTGTGGATCTACATTTTCAGTTTACACACAGAAGCTTTCAGTGGCATAAGAGACGGTTAAACTCCCTTCGTCTACAGTGTGTAGAGACGTCATTTCTGTTACTACAGTCGTTTTATCACAAAGTCTTCCCACTATTTTGGAAATTGGCAGTAGTCATAATGGAAAGTGTGAAGTCGTCCATGTTGTTGTTATGGTCTTCAGTCCGGAGACTGGTTTGATGCAACTCTCCACCCTACTCTATCCTGGGAAAGCCTTTTCATCTCCTCATAAGAATGGCAACCCAAATCCATTTGAATCTGCTTACTATAAGCGTCTGTTGGTCTCCCTCTGCGATTTTTACCCCACACACTTCCTTCCAATGCCAAATTTACGATTCCTCGATGTCTAAGAATGTGTCCTACCAAGCTGCCTCTTCTTTTATTTAAGGTATGCCAAAAATTCCTTTTCTCACCAATTCTGTTCAGTACCTCTTCATTAGTTACGCGATCTACCCACCTAATCTTCAGCATTCTTCTGTAGCACCACATTTCAAAAGCCTCTATTCTCTTCATATCCGCACTGCTTATCGTCCATGTTTCACTCCCGTACAAGGCAACACTCCACACAAATGCCTTCAGAAAAGACTTCCTTACACTTAAATTAATATTCGACGTTAGCAAATTTCTCTTTTCAAAAATGCTCTTTTTTCTCATTGCCATTCTGCATTTTAAGTCCTCTGTACTGCGTCCGTCATATGTTATTTTACTACCCAAGTAACAAAACTCAGCTACCACCTTCATTGTTTCTTTACCTAATCTAATTCCTACAGCATCATGTTATACGCTCTGTTCAACACACTGTCCAAAGTCATCCACATGAGCAGTAAAAGAAATTCTTTGAACTTCATTTACACGATAAATCGGTCAAATCTAAACGCAGTAAATTCAGATAAGTACGTACGAACTGCAATTATAAACAACAACTTGAAGTGGAAAGGAGGCATAGAAAACATCGTGGAGAAGTGAAACCGAAGGCTACATTTCATTGTCTGAACCCTTAAGTTGCATCAGTTCTACTAACTAACCTTTCTACACTACACTTGTCTGTCCTATTCTGGAATTTTTTTGCGCACTGGGGATCCACACCAGGTGGGACTGACGGAAGATACGGAGAAAGTTCAGAGAAGGGCAGCTCGTTTTCTGTTATCGTGATATGCGGTAGAGAGAGATTAACCGCAATGACGCGCGAGTTCGGATGGAAAACATTAAAGGAAAGGAGTTATTCGATGGGGCGACATCTGTTTGCGAAAATTCTTTCACCAGCTTCCTCCTCCGAATGCGCACGTATTTTGTTAGCACTTAACTACGTAGGGTGACATGGCCGTCTTAATATAATAAGAGAAATCACATCGAAAAGGGAAACATTTAGGTGTTGCTTTTTCCGAGCGCTATTAGAAAATAGAACGGTAGAGAAATATTATGAAATCGGTTCGATAAACCCTCTGTCAGACACCCAAATATGATTTGTATTGTAAATTGTAAGCGTTCTGTAATATCTTTGCTCATAGGTTGAGAAACAAATTGATTTTTCAGAAAGGGAATATGTCATAGTAGCTGATGAAAGTCGTCGATTGATATCTGGCGTTCGCCAAATGTCTATTGTGCTAATCTACAAAAATTACTTACGAAAGAATGTCAGCAGCCGTATTACATTATTTGCAGATCAAGCTGTTATTTACGGTCTATCGCTCATCAGTACGGTTATACGGTAAATCGCACAAATCTACAGCCCATTAATTCAAATAAGTACCTTTTGAAACTTCCTAGCAAATTAAAATTGTCTGCCGGAACCAGGACTCGTTCGTGGGACCTTTGCCTTTCGCGGGCAAGCGCACTACCGACTGAGCTATCCCGACACGACTGACAGTGCCGCCCCACAACTTCAATTCTGCCAGTACCTCGCCTCCTACTTTCCAAACTTCACAAAAGTTCTCCTTGCCCGCCAAAGGCAAAGGTCCCTGGTTCGAGTCCCGGTTCCGGCACACAATATTAATCTGCCAGGAAGTTTCATATCAGCGCACACTCCGCTGCAGAGTGAAAGTTTCATTGTAGGCACCTTTTAATAACAATCCCGGACAAGTTACATTACGGCGCTCAGATGGTGCTGTGGAGAAGATAAAGCAAAGATTGAATTTCATTGGCCGGAGACTGCCTGTATGACAATTTCTCGCCCTATCATTGACTAGGTCTACTGCTGTGCTGTATTGGTTGGATCCTAAACAGATTTGGTTGCCAAAGAACGTCGAAAAAGTTCCGTGAAGGACAGCTCGTTTTGTATTACCACAAAATAGGGGAGACATTGTCATCGGATATGATGCAGTAATTGTGGAAGCAGTCATTCGATACAGCAAGATCTTTTTATGAAAAATCGATCATCAACTTTATCTTACGAATTTAAAAATGATGGTAGACTGCCATCTACCTAGGGAGAAATAATCAACATAATAAAATAAGAGAAGTAAGAGCTTGTGCGGAACATTTAATAAGACTTTTTCTCGCGTTCTCTTGAAGATCAGTAGAGAAGTAGAATGAAAATGGTTCAATGGATGCTTTAGAAGAGTGTAAAGTGTGAAGTGCAGAGTACCCATCTAACATTCATGTAGATTAGCCTGCCTTAGGGGTGGTTGGATTGCATCCAATGCTGTTCTTTCGGGAACACCAATTATTTTTACTTTCATGTTAAATATTTCAAAACAGTCAACGGTGTTGTTGTCATAATTGACAACTAGTTTATGGCTGCCTTGGGCCCATTCTCTTCAAATGTACACAAACACTATCAATTAAAAAAAAAAGTTTGTAAATCTATCGGACTTAACTGCTAGGTTATCAGTCCGTAGCTTACACACTGCTTAAGATAATAAAACATTAGAGACATTCAGAGCTGGTGAGTTTTTATTTATCTTTATTAATTTTTTATATTATTTTTTATAATTATTACTAGCATTATATTGCAATTTCTGGATCATAGCTGAAGTCACACTAAGCTTGAAACAATAATTTCATCATTCCGCAATGTGCAGAGTTAATAGGGCTGATAGTAGAGCTTTGTGGCTATGTTGCCAGATTAATAGACTAATATTACATTAAGGTGTTGAAAGAGAAGCTAATGATGAAACCTGTGTCTAAGACCTAAAAGCAAAATCATTTAAAAAACATATTGGAGAAAAAGTTTGTGAGCGAGATGGAGGAAAAGGTGTAGTGTATGCAAGCATATTGGAAGTTTAGGAGGTGAATAGATCGTCATATATATCAAAATAGCATTGCCGGTTTATCCCGTTTGTTGATTAACTATTTTATCTGGATCTTTCATCCCGTGGGAGTGAATCTCAACCTCTTCCAAAATGTCAACGGTAATAATTCTCTTTTTGTAACACTATTCAAATTGATGGATATAAAAATCGCAGATTCTGACGATGACAAAGTCAAAACGCGTCACCACCTGCGATCTCCGTGTTTTTAAAGCGTCCTTATAGCATTGTTTAATTACGAAATTGAAAATGGGCCCATACCTCATTAATGACTTAATGTCAAATTTGGGCACTTGTGAGTCAGTCACGATGAAATGATGACGAGGACACAACAAATCTCCAACCTGACCGGAAATTGAAATAGTTAATACAGTGAGAAGCCTGAGAGGTGACAGAACTAAGAAATAGGCATGGGGCTTGGGTAAGTGATGGGCAAAGAAGTCAAGGAATGTAGGATGTGTATCCAACACTACCGGATTCGCCAGCACATTCTACAATATTAAACATTACCCGACACGTCAGGATGGAGGCACTCTACACAGGTTGATTATCTTCAAAAGTAAAACGCCAAGCTAGCTAAATGATTATTTAATTTACTGAAGAATGGTTTCTATGGGCTATGCCACCGTCATCTGGTGGTATAAAATTCCCTCTGATGCGCGAAGCCGTTCCCCGTCGGGGATTCTAATCCTTCCTCAGACATGGACGTTTGCGTTGTGTTTAGTATAAGTTATTTTATAATTAGTTTGTAAGTTGTAGGAAAGACATTTTTATATAATGCACCAAAGCTGCTTTTATATTAAATGCTGACTAGTTTCGGGATTTGCCAATTTTCCTAAGCCATCTATTACAGAGAACAAAGTATGATTTACAGGAAGATACATGATTATGGCAATGTTGTATTGAATGTACAAGTTGTAATTACTTTCATTCATATATATTTTTATTTGGATACTGCTTAGGTCACGCTGTTTGTTGTAATTAATTTGGTGTAATTTATTGAGCTTTTGAACCAAGTTTTTTTTGGGAAATATTCTTTGCTTAATTTTGTTTGTGGCAATATCGATGGTTATATGCAGCATGAAATAAATAGTTCCATTACAAATAAATTTTATATTGCATTCCGAATTATTTTAAGTGCTATAAATTGCTTGTGTGTATTATGTTGTAATATAGGGATAATATTGAAGTGCTACTATAATTTATCGCGTCTTGTTGCACATTTGGAAGTATATTACGGTAGGACGGATTGTACTTTATATGCTTGTCAAGGTGTTATGGAAATGCTGAGACATTCGGGACACAGCTCAGAGAAAGTAAACATTTGACTGCAAGTATAGAAGAAAATCACAAAATTTTACATATCGTATGCGAAGGACAAATAATGTACGTTTTAGAAGAATTACAAATCTATACTCACATAGGTCCTAGGAGTTTTGTCTGTCAGTTTCCACATCTTTCCCCTCTGGCAGTGTTGCTGATGTGAAAAATACCGAGTAGCACCGTGGTTCGGAACCCACGTTAAACTGTAGGTCCCCCTATAACTGGCTGGGTAAGTCAGTTCGAAGGTCGGAGGAAGGCAACGGCATACCACCTCCAAAAGTCCGTGCCTAGTAAATCACTGTGGTGTTCAAACCAATCTTCGGATTGTTGACTGCTTTACCTTTTACCTTACTCACATGACTAAATACCCAGAACAAATATTAAATGGACAAACAGAAATGCGGAATAAAAAATTCATCGAAAATTTCCATAACACCTTGACCAGCATATAAAGTACAATCCATCCTACCGTAATATACTTGCAAATGTGGAACAAGACGCGATAAATTATAGTAGCTCTGCAATATTATCCGTATATTACAATATAACACACACAAGCAATTTATAACACTTAAAATAGTTCGGAATCAAATATAAACTTTATTGCACGAATATTTGTAATGCAACTACTTATGTCACGCTGCATATAACCAGCGATATTGTCACAAAAAAATTAAGAAAAGAATATTTAACAGAAACATCTTTGAATCAAAAGCTCAATAAATTACACCAAAGTAATTACAAGAAACAGCGTGACCTAAGCAGTATCCATATAAATATATATATATGAATGTAAATAATTACGAATTGTAAATTGAATATAACATTGGCAAAATCATGTATCTTCCTGTAAAACATACTTTGTTCTCTGTATAGGTGGCTTAAGAAAATGGGCAAAGCCCGAAACTAGTCAGCATTTAAAATAAAAGCAGCTTTGGTGCATGTATAAAAATGTCTTTCCTACAATATTTAAGAGCGGCAAAACGCGACGTATCAAAAACATTAGTTTGTAAGTTTATGGACTGATGACACCGCAGTTAAGTCCCATACGTTTAATAAACATTTGAAAATTTATATAAAATTCTACAATCTGTTCATGTTATTTAAAAAAAATGGAGGTTAAACGGAAGGGTCAGCATAGCACTTAATGAAAATATAAAACACGTAAGTTATATTATCAACTGCTTGTGAAAGTAGCTCCGAGGCTTCGAAAGCCCATAGTGATGACGTTTCGCTGTATGGTTCGCACAGTGACACTAGCTGACGGTCTAGCACTGAAATCCAGAGCAAGTGCGGCAGGGTTGCAGATTATCACGTCCTCTTCAGTCGTCGTTCGTCCTGTTCATGAACGATGTTTTTCCGTTCGCAGAGATGTACTAGATTTGTGTTTTATCGGATTCCCGATATTCACTCGCACGTAATCGCTACCTCGGAGATGCTGTGCCCCATCTCTCTCGCGCAGACTGTAATACCGCGTTCACACCCAAACCGTGATAACCTGCCGTAGTAGCAGCACTAACGAATCTAACAATTGGCCTAAACATCTGTTGGGAAAACCGTTCGAACTTAAAAAATATAATTGAGATTCGATTCCATTTCGTGGATCGGTGTGTACGCACCACGATCATAATATGATTGATATTACGCGTGGAATGAGCAGCATTGGTCGCAATACTTGTTTTATTAATAGCAAATCGATGTCAAGAGTGGCCATCAGTGCAGATATTCAAGCTAAAAAAGACCTTCGGGTTCATCAGTCCCTACTTACAAACTACTTATAAACTACCAAAGAGAACACAAACGTCCATGCCCGTAGGGGGATTCGAAACTCCGACGGGGAAAGGCCTCGCACTTCGGAAGATAGCGCCTCAATGCTACACACACATATGAAGTTGGTTACAGATAAATATCCTGTCTGGTACAAGTGTTTATACTTATACTGTAACCAACTTGAAGATCTGCCCTTATGGTAACTGTGTGACTGAAATCGATTTGTTATTAATAAAACAAGGACACTAATGCAAAAGCAACGGAAAAGGCATCTTAATGCAAACGAACAAAAAATCCCCAGGATTGGCGAGCCTACACGGAAGCTCGAAATTTAGCGAGGATTTCAATGCGAGATGCCTACAATACTTATCACAACGAAACTCTTTCTCGAAATTTGACTGAAAACCCAAAGAAATTCTGGTCATATGTTAAATATACTAAGGGCAAAACACAAACAATACCCTGACAGCGTTACTAAAGCAGAGTTACTAAACATAGCTTTTAGAAACTCATTCACCAAAGAAGACGAAACCAATATTCCAGATTTCGAATTACGAACAGAGGGCGTAACGAGTAACGTAGAAGTAGATATCGGAGTAGTGAAGCAACTAAAATCACTTAAAAAGAACAAGTCTTCTGATCTGGACTGTATACCCATTAGATTTCTATGCTGAAGCGATAGCTCCTTACTTAACAGCCATATATAATCGCTCTCTCAAAGAAGGATCTGTACCAAAAGATTGGAAAGTTTCACAGGTCATACCTATTTTCAAGAAAGGCAGTAGGAGTAACCCATTAAACTACAGGCCTATTTCATTGGCGTCAATTTGCTGCAGGATTTTGGAACATATCCACTATTCAAACATTACATCTCGAACAGAATGATCTATTGGCCCAAGGTCAACGCGGATTTAGAAAATATCGTTCATGCGAAACACAACTAGCTCTTTACTCACAAGAAGAGATGGGGTTATCGACGAAGGTTCGCAAATCGTTTCCGTATTTCTGGGTTTCCAGAAGGCTTTTGACACCGTACCTCACAAACGGCTTTTAAACAAATTGCGTGGTTCGTATATCGCCCCAAATTTGCGAGTGGATAGATGATTTCCTGTCAGAGAGGACACAGTTCCACAGTTCCACAAGGTAGTGTTATTGGTCCTCTGCTGTTCCTTATTTACATAAACGATTTAGGGGAAAATATAAGTAGCTCTTTTAGGTTGTTTGACGCCGTCATTTACCGCTAGTAAAATGATCTGAACATCAAAACCACCTGCAGACTGATCTGAATAAGATATCACTATGGTGTAAAAATTGACAATTGACTCTAAATAATGAGAAGTGTGAAGTTGTCCACATGAGTACGAAAAGAAAGCCGTTAAATTTTGTTTACAAGATAAATCAATCAAAATTGAAGGCCGTAAACTCCACAAAATACCTAGGCATTACTATTACTTCACACTTAAATTGGAAAGAAACGTAAATAATGTCGTGGGAAAGGCAAACCAGAGACTGCGTTTTATTGGCGGAACCCTTAAAAGATGCAACAGAACTACTAAAGAAACTGCATACACTATGCTTGTCCGTGCTTTTTTGGAGTATTGCTGCCCAATGTGAGATCCTTATCAGGTGGGTTTGACGGAGGACATCGAAAGAGTCTAAAGAAGGGCAGATCGTTTCGTAGTGTCACGATACAGGGGAGAAAGCGTTACAGGAATGATACTGGATCTGGGATGGGAATCATTACAACAACGGCGCTTATCGCAGTGGCATGGGCTACTTACGTCAGTCCAATCGCTAACATTCTCCTCCGAATGCTAAAATATATTGTTGACTCCCGCTTACATAGGTATAAATGATGATCAGAATAAAATACGAAAAATCAGAGCTCGAACGTAGAGATTTAGGTGTTCTTTCTTCACGCGCGCTGTTCGAGAATGAGAGATAAAATAGTATAACAGTGGTTCCATGAACCCTTTGCCGGGCACTTGAATGTGATATGCAAAGTATCCCATGTAGATGTAGATTACTGCCAATGCTGCTTATTGTACGTTTCTACTAACTTTTGCATCACCCTGTATAGTGACAAAAAGAAAAGGTCTGAAAAGTATTTATTACTGTTCATGAAAGTATCAAAAGAATGCATGAAAACTTCACATGTTATATTATTTACCATCACAAAATTAAAGAGACTGGGCATATGGTAATGTTACTAACTAAAAGTTGTTAAGAAACATGCGACAAAGTAAGGGCCCCAATATGGAACCTTATGGGATACGGAATGTAATTAGCTCCGCATTGCTTGACGACTGATGGACTGACTTCCTTCACCTTTGATTTAAAATAAATTGTGAGGTACCCAAACGTGTTCCTTTGTGTCAGAATATTCTGAGTGGTAATTCATGGCCACCATAAAAAAATTACCTGCAGGGTCATCAGTCCTTAAACTTACAAACTTCTTATAAACTATCTTATACGAAAGACAAAGCAAACGTCCATATCCGAGGAAGGATTCGAAACCCACGACAGGGAATGGCCTCGCGCATCAGAGCATAGTGCCTTAATGCGCTCGGCCTCACCACTGCGGCTTCAAGCTACACACATGTGAAGTTAGTTACAGATGAAAGTTACTATAAATATTGTGTCGGGTACAAGTGTTTACACTTATACTGTAACCAACTTCATATGAGTGTAGCTTGAATACTGCCCTATGGTGACTGTGATGGAAATCGATTTGTTATTAATAAAGCAAGCATTACTACCAGTGCTGCTAATTCTACATCTCTAGTGACTTTTGCACCACTCTGTATATTGACTAAAAGAATTTATTACTGTTCATGAAAGTATCAACAGATCTCTTGAAAACTTCACCCATTATATTATTTATCATCACAAAATTAAAGAGAATGGGTATAAGGTAATTTTACTAACGAAAAGTCGTTAAGAAACACGCGACAAAGTAAGGGCTCCAACATGGAAACTTACGGGACATGGAATGTAATGAGTTCCGCATGAATCGACGATTGATAGGCTGACTTCCCCAACCTTTCTATTAAAATACATTGCGAGGTGCCCAAACTTACAAACTACTTATAAACTACCTTATACCAAAGACAACAGAAACGTCCATGCCCGAGGGAAGATTCTAAACCCTGATGGAGAACAGCCTCGCGCATTGGAACATACCGCCTCAATGCGCTCGGCCACTCCACAGCGGCTTCAAGCTACACACCTATGATGTTAGTTACAGATGAAAGTTACTATAAATATCGTGTCTGGTACAAGTGTTTATACTTATACTGTAACCAACTTCATATGAGTATTGGTTTAATATCTGCCCAGATGGAGACTCTGTGACTGAAATCGATTTGCTATTAATAAAGCAGGGATTACTGCAAATGCTGCTTATTCCAAGTCTCTAGTGACTTTCGCACCACCCTGTACATTGACAAAAAGAAAAAGTCTGAAAAGAATTTATTACTGTTCATGAAAGTATCAACAGATCTTTTGAAAACTTCACCCAATATATTATTTACCATCAAGAAATTAAAGAGACTGGGCAAAAGATAATGTTACTAACGAGAAGTCGTTAAGAAACCCGCTACAAAGTAAGGGCCCTAACATGGATCCTTACGGGACACGTAATGTAATGAGTTCCGCATCGCTCGACAACTGATGGGCTGACTTCCTCCATCTTTGTTTTAAAATACATTGTGAAGTGCCCAAACGTGTGCCTTTCTGTCAGAATATTCAGAGTGGTAATTCGTGGCCGCCATAAAAAATTAACTGCGTGGTCATCAGTTGTTAAACTTACAAAGTACTTATAAACTACCTTATACCAAAGACAACACAAACATCCATGCCCGACGGGGGATTCAATACCCTGACGGGGAACGGCCTCGTGCATCTGAGCATAGCGTCTCAATGCGCTTGGCCACTCCACCACAGCTTAAATCTACAGACCTATGAAGTTAGTTACAGATGAAAGTTACTATAAATATTGTGTCTGGTACAAGTGTTTACACTTATACTGTAACCAACTTCATATGAGTGTAGCTTCAATACTGCCCTATGGTGACTGTGTTGGAAATCGATTTGTTATTAATAAAGCAAGCATTACTACCAGTGCTGCTTATTCTACGTCCCTATTCACTTTTACACCACACTGTATATTGAGAAAAAGTGGGTCTGAATAGAATTTATTACTGTTCATGAAGGTATCAACAGATCTCTTGAAAACTTTAACTAATATATTATTTATTATCAGGAAATTTAAGAGACAGGGCATATGACAATGTTACTAACAAAAAGTCGTTAAGAAACACGCGAGAAAGTAAGGGCCCTAACACGGAACCTTACGGGACACGGAATGTAATGAGGTCCGCATTGCTCGACGACTGATGCGCTGACTTCCTCCACCTTTGTTTTAAAATACATTCTGAGGTCCCCAAACGTGTTCCTTTGAGTCAGAATATTCTGAGTGGTAATTCATGGCCGCCATAAAAATATTAACTGCAGCATAATCAGTTGTTAAATTACAAACTACTTGTAAACCACCTTTTACCAAAGACAACACAAACGTCTATGCCGGAAGGAGGATTCAAAACCCCAACGAGGAATGGCATCGCGCATCAGTACATAGCGCCTCAATGCACTCAGCCACTCCGCCGTGGCTTCAAGTTACACACATATGAAGTTGGTTACAGATGAAAATTACTATAAATATCGTGCCTAGTACAAGTGTTATACTGTAACCAACTTTATATGGGTGTAGCTTGAATATCTGCCTTGATGCTGACTCTGTGATGGAAATCGCTTTGTTATTAATAAAGCAAGCATTACTAGCAGTGCTGCTTATTCCACGTCTCCAGTGACTTTTACACCACCCTATATATTGAGAAATAATGGGTCTGAAACAAATTTATTACTGTTCATGAAAGTATCAACAGATCTCTTGAAACCTTCACCCGATATATTATTTATTATCGGGAAATTAAAGAGACTGGGCAGATAGTAATGTTACTAACGAAAAGTCTTTAAGAAACACGCGCCTTAGTAAGGGCTCTAGTATGGAACCTTACGGGACACAGAATGTAATGGGTTCCGCATTGGCCGACGATTGATGGGCTGACTTCCTCCACCTTTGTTTTAAAATACATTTTGACGTGCTCGAACGTATTCCTTTGTGTCAGAATTTTCTGAGTGGTAATTCATGGTCGCCATAAAAATATTAACTGCTGAATCATCCCTAAATTTACATACTACTTGTAAATTACCTTATACCAAAGACAACACAAACGTCCATGCCAGAGGGAGGATTCGAAACCCTGATGGGGAATGGCCTTGCACATCGGAACATAGCGCCTCAATGCGCTCAGCCACTACACCACGGCTTCAAGCTACACACCTATGAAATTGGTTACAGAAGAAAGTTACAGTAAATATCGTGTCTCATAGAAGTGTTTATACTTATACTGTAACCAACTTCATATGAGTGTAGCTTGAATACTGCCCTATGGTGATTCTGTGATGGAAATAGATTTGTTATTAATAAAGCAAGCATTACTACCAGTGCTGCTTATACTACGTCTCTAGTGACTATTACACCACCCTGTATATTGACAAAAATGGGTCAGAAAAAATTTATTACTGTTCATGAAAATAACAGATCGCTTGAAAACTTCACCCGATGTATTATTTATCATCAGGAAATTAAAGAGACAGGGCATATGACATTGTTACTAACGAAAAGTTGTTAAGAAACACACGAACACACGACAAAGTGAGGGTCCTAACATGGAACCTTATGGGACACGGAATACAATGAGATCCGCAATTATTCGATGACTGATGGATTGGCTTCCTCCACCTTTGTTTTAAAATACATTGTGAGGTGCCCAAACGTGTTCCTTTGTGTCAGAATATTCATCGTAGTAATTCATGACCGTCATAAAAATATTAACTGTGGGGTCATCAGTTCTTAAGCTTACAAACTACTTATAAACTACCTTACACCACAGACAATACAAACGTCCATGCCCAATGGAGGATTCGAATCCCCGGCGGAGAATGGCCTCGCGCATTGGAACATAGGGCCTCAATGCACTCGGCTACTTCACCCCCGCTTCAAGCTGCACACATACGAAGTTAGTTACAGATGAAAGTTACTATAAATATTGTGTCTGGTACATATGTTTATACTTATTCTGTAACCAAATTCATATGAGTGTAGCTTGAATATCTGACCTGATGGTGACTCCGATGGAAGTCGACTTGTTATTAATAAAGCAAGTATTACTAATTCTACGTCTCTAGTGACTTTTGCACCATTCTATATCTCGACAAAAAATAGGTCTGCAAACAGTTCATTACAGATCTCTTGAAAACATCACCTGATAAATTATTTATTACCAGGAAATTAGAGAGACGGGGCATATGACAAAGTTACTAACGAAAAGTCGTTAAGAACATGCGATAAAGTAAAGGCCCTATCATGGAACCTTATGGGACATGGAATGTAATGAGTTCCGCATTGGTCGGCTACTGATGGACTGACTTCCTCCACCTTTGCTTTAAAGTACATTCTGAGGTGTCTAAACGTGTTCCTTTGTGTCAGAATATTCTGAGTGGTAATTCGTGGAAGCCATAAAAGAATTAACTCCGGGGTCTTTAGACCCTAAACTTACGAAGTACTTATAAACTGCCTTACACCAAACAAAACACAAACATCCATGCCCTGAGGGATGATTCCAACCCATGATGGGGAACCTCCTCGTGCATCTGAGCATAGCGCCTTAATGTGCTAGGGCACTCCACTGCGGCTTCAGGCTACACACCTATGAAGTTTCCAGAATGAAACTTTTACTCTGCAGCGGAGTGTGCGCTGATATGAAACTTACTGGCAGATTAAAATTGTGTGCCCCGGAACCGAGACTCGAACCTGGGACTTTTGCCTTTCGCGGGCTAGTGCACTACCGACTGTGCTATCCCGACACGACTCACGATGCCGCCTCACAACTTTACTTCCGCCAGTACCTCGCCTCCTACTTTCCAAACTTCACAGAAGCTCTCCTGCGAACCATGCAAGACTAGCACTCCTGGAAGACTCCTTAGCCACAGCCTAAGGGATGTTTCCAGAATGAAACTTTCACTCCGCAGTGGAGTGTGCGCTGATTTGAAACTTCCTGGCAGATTAAAATTGTGTGCCGGAACCTGGACTCGAACCTGGGACCTTTGCCTTTCGCAGAAGTAAAGTTGTGGGGTGGCATCATCAGTCGTGTCGGGATAGCACAGTTGGTAGTGTGCTTGCCCGTGAAAGGCAAAGGTCCCAGGTCGAGTCCCGGTTCCGGCACACAATTTTAATCTGCCAGAAAGTTTCACCTATGAAGTTGGTTACAGATGGAAGTTACTATAAATAGTGTTGGTACAAGTGTTTATACTTATACTGTAACCAAATTTATATGACATATCTGCTCTGATGGTGACTCTGTGATGGAAATCGATTTGTTGTTAATAAAGCAAGTATTACTACCAGTGCTGCTTATTCTACGTCTTTAGTGACTTTTGCACTACCATGTATATTGACAAAAAGAAAAGGTCTGAAAAGAATTTATTACTGTTCATGAAAGTATCAACAGATCTCTTGAAAACTTCACCTGATATATTATTTATGATCAGGTAATTAAAGAGACGGGCCATATGATACTGTTACTAACGAAAAGTCGTTAAGAAACACGCGGCAAAGTAAGGGCACTAACATGGAACCTTATGGGACACGGAGTGTAATGAGTTCCGCATTGGTCGTCAATTGATGGACTGATTTCCGCCACCTTTGTTTTAAAATACGTTGCGAGGTACCCAAACGTGTTCCTTTGTGTCAGAATATTCTGAGTGGTAATTCATGGCCGCCATAAAAAAATTAACAGCGAGGTTATCAGTCGTTAAAGTTACAAACTACTTATAACACACACGTCCATGCCCGAGGGAGGATTCGAAACCCCGACAGGCAACAGCCTCGCGCATCGGTATGTAGCGCTTCAATGCTCTCGGCCACTCTGCCACAGCTTCAAGCTATACCCCTATGAAGTTCGTTACAGATAAATATCGTGTCTGGTACAAGTGTTTATACTTATACTGTAACAAAATTCATATGATTGTAGCTTGAATACCTGCCCTGATGGTGACTCTGCGATTGAAATCGATTTGTAATTAACAAAGCAAGGATCACTACCAGTGCTGCTTATTCCATGTCTCTAGTGCCTTTGCACCACCCTGTATAATGACAAAAAATAAAAAAATAAAAAAAAGGCCTGAAAGAATTTATTACTGTTCATGAAAGTATCAACAGATCTCTTGAAAACTTCAACCGATATATTATTTATCATCGCGAAATTAAAGATATTGACGAAAAGTCGTTAAGAAACACGCGATAAAGTAAGGGCCCTAACATGGATCCTTACGGGACACGTAATGTAATGAGTTCCGCCTAGCTCGACGACTGATGGGCTGACGTCCTCCACCTTTGTTTTAAAATACATTGTGAGGTGCCCAAACGTGTTCCTTTGTGTCAGAATATTCTGAATGGTAATTCATAGACACCATAAAAAAAATTATCTCTGGGGTCATCAGTCCCTAAACTTAGAAACTAATTATAAACTACCTTATACCAAAGACAACACAAACATCCATGCCCAAGGGGTGATTCGAAGTCCCAACAGGGAACGGCCTCGCACATCGAAACATAGCGCCTCAATGCGCTTGGCCCCTCCGCCGCAGCTTCAAACTACAAACATATGAAATTGGTTACAAATATATGTAGTGTCTGGTACAAGTGTTTATAGTTATACTGTAACTACATATGAATGTAGCCTGAAGATCTGCCCTCATGGTGACTCTGTGACATAGATTTGTTATTAATAAAGCTAGGTTTACTGCCAATGCTGCTTATTCCACGTCTCTAGTGACTTTTGCACCATCCTTTATATTGACAAAAACAAAAGGTCTGAAATAATTTATTACTGTTCACGAAAGTATCAGCAGATCTCTTCAAAACTACATCAGATATATTACAACGGCCAATGCTGCTTATTCCACATCTCTAGTGACTTTTGTACCATCCTGTATATTGACAAAAAATGGCTCTGAATTGAATTACTGAGGCGAGGTACTGACGGAAGTAGAGGTGTGAAACGCAATCGTTAGTCGTGTCGGGATAGCACAGTCGGTAGTTCGCTTACCTGCGAAAGACAAAGGTCTCAGGTTCGAGTCCCGGTTCCGGCACACAATTTTAATCGGCCAGGAAGTTTCACAATTTATTACTGTTCATGAAAATAGCAGATCTCTTGAAAACTCCACCCGATATATTATTTATCATTACCAAATTAAAGAGAGCGGGTATATGACAATGTTACAAACGAAAAGTCGTTAAGAAACACGCGACAAAGTAAGGGCCTCAACATGGAACCTTAAGGAACACGGAATGTAATTAGTTCTGAATTTCTCGGCGATTGATGGACTGACTTCCTCCACCTTTGTTTTAAAATACATTGTGAGGTGCCCAAACGTGTTCCTTTGTGTCAGAATATCCTGAGCGGTAATTCGTGGCCGCCATAAAGAAAAAAAAGTCGGACGCAGGAGTCGTTAAAAGCAGCAGGCAGCTCCACCACCCGGGCTAATTATGCCTGCGCCAGGGGGCGTGGCTTCCGCCGATGACGCAACTGGCCGATTCTCTGGCGCCGGCGAACCGTCATCAAACAGCCGTCATTAGCTGGGAGGCGGTGGTTACCGCCGCGGTAACAACCAACACTAGAGCACACTCGAGGCTGCGCAGTCTAGCTCTCCGGTGTGGACTCGGTAGCAGTTCGCCTCGTTGCTGTCTAATGGATGCGGCTAATTTCGTCGCGAACTCTCTGAAGGGACTCGGCGTTGCTAATGTACGGGGTAATGTACGGCGAAATAGCGGACTGTTGCGTCTGACTCAAACTTGGAGTAAATACAGTAATGGTCACCCAGAGCGTAACACTCTGAGACGTGCATTCCGAATGAGGTGGCATTTCGAGCGTGCGTTTGCCGCTACGAAACTATGATTATTTCAGCAATGGCGTAACAACCACTGGGGAGGGTGTGTGCAACCCACGGCTTTTAACCCCCCCCCCCCCCACCACCACAACCATTTTCTATGGCAGCCATCTTTGCGTTTCACTGAGGCATCTTGTAACAACTACTAGATTCTATCCTGTCGTCCTATTTTTCAGTCTGTTCATGCTGAAAAAGGACAACATCTGTACTGATGGGGCACTCAAGGTCGCTATTACTTACATATAAACGAGAGACATAACCGCGACTTCACGAGTCATCTCCCCCCCCCCTCTTTTTTTACGGTAGTAACACTAAAAGTAGGCCTTTTCGATCGTCTTTTCACAGCTCGTAATGTAAATGAAAATAACGGCTTAACCATTCATCTAACACGAAAATGGAATACCCTAATTTGTAGAAGAGAAAATTCTCTACAACTTTGCTCTCTTATGTATTTTTCATATGTGGTAGGTTTCAGAGATATTAGCAATTTTTGGTATGTCTGTCTGTCTGTCAGTAACGTGTTCCCTGTTTTCAAGACGAAGCATTCAACCGATCAGCACCAAATTTTACAGACATAATTTTAGACCGCCAGAGACCAGAACCTCGCTTTTTGAAATATTTCGGACAAGAAATACGTTAGTAATACCCAAAAAAAAGCCGTTTGTAATGTAATGTTCATCTGACGCGAAAATTGAATAACCTAATTGGTAGAGGAGAAAACTTTCTACAACTTCGCTTTATTATGTTTTTTTCATATCTTGTATAGTTTGAGGCAAATTTGCAAAAATAAAGGAGATTTGACACCCTCCATTGAATTAACGAAAACCAGCCCTTCGCAGATGTCACGTGACATTTCTCGCCCAGAACTCTCCCTGGCATACGCCATCTTGCGTTGCGTAATTGTTCATTTTCTTATTGTAACTTACACGCTGACATTTCAAAGCAATGGCGCACTGAAGAATTAACAAAAACACTTCGTTCTTCGTACGATAAATGA
Source organism: Locusta migratoria (assembly GCA_026315105.1). NCBI lineage: Eukaryota > Metazoa > Arthropoda > Insecta > Orthoptera > Acrididae > Locusta > Locusta migratoria. Next base: position 59,548,463 of record CM048753.1, on the reverse strand, counting down.
TAATCTAGTGTCTGCAAATGCCAAATTAGCATCAGTTAACAGCGGCCATCAATAGCATGAGATTAAAGAGCCCACTTATTGATTGATAGCCTTAGCGTAGTCGGCAATGCGTTGGAATGTTATGTTGAAGGTCAGTGGTTTGGAACCCTCCATTACTTTCATTTTTCTTTCCTAAAAGGATTTCAGACACACTTATTAATTAATTTTTTATTATTTACATTATTATTTTGGTCCAAAATGTTGGCAAAAGCTTATAAAACTACAAATCTAAAGTAGGCCGTAAAACACGTCAGTGCGATTTTCTTTATGACAGCCATCTTTCACTGAGGCATCTTGTAACAACTACTACATTTTGTCATCGCCTTTCGTCCTGTCTGTGACTGCTAATGGGGGACAACATCTGCACTGATGGGGCACTCAAGGTCGCTATTCCATACATATAAACGACAGACGCAAGTGCAACTTGACAAGTCATTCCTTCCCTTTATATATATTGTTTTTTGTTATTTTTTGTTTTGTAATACTTCGACTAAATAAAAGTTACACGTTCTGGCCCCCTCAGATCAAACCAAAATTCCAAAGGCCAGGAATCACGTCAAGACGAAATCAGTAGGCTAAATAGGTTTTCGTGGTCCCTTTTTCTCTAAAAGAAATAGTGTGGTACGCCACTGTATTTCAGGGCAAGACCTATGTCGCAATTCTCAAGTGACTGCACCTTCTACATCTACATTGGATACTCTGCAAATGACATTTAAGTGCCTGGCAGAGGGTTCATCGAACCACCTTTCTACTATTTATCTCCCAGTCCATTCTCGAATAGCGCGCGCGAATGAAGAACACCTGCATCTCTCCGTTTTAGTTCTGATTTCTCGTATTTTATTCTAATCATTTATACGTATGTAAGTGGGAGTCAACAATATATTTTCGCAATCTGAGGAGAATGTTGGCGATTGGAGTTTCGTAAGTAGCCCACGGCACAGCGATAAGCGTCGTTGTTGTAATGATTTCCATCCCAGATCCTGTATCATTTCCGTAACGCTATCTCCCCTTGTATCGTGACAATACGAAACGAGCTGCCCTTCTTTGGACTCTTTCGATGTCCTCCGTCAAACCCACATGATAAGGATCCCACACTGGGCTGCAATACTCCAAAAACGGACGGATAACCGTAGTGTATGCAGTTTCTTTTGTAGTTCTCTTGCATGTTTTAAGGTATCTGTCAATAAAACGCAGTCTCTGGTTCACCTTTCCCACGACATTATCTACGTGATCTTTCCAATTTAAGTCTGAAGTAATAGTAATTCCTAGATTTTTGTGGAGTTTACGGCCTTCACATTCGATTGGTTTTCTTGTAAAAAAAGTTTAACGGATTTCTTTCGTACTCATGTGGACGACTTCACACTTCTCATTACTTAGAGTCAATTGCAAATTTTTACACCAAACTGATATATTATTCAGATCGTTCTGCAGTTGGTTTTGATCTTCAGATGATTTTACTAGACGGTAAATGACGGCGTCATCTGCAAACAACCTAAGATAACTACTTAGATTTTCTCCTAAATCGTTTATCTAAATAAGGAACAGCAGAGGACCAATAACACTATACCCTGTTGAACGCCCGATATCACCTCTGTTTTAGTCGATGCCTTACCATAGATTACTACGAACTGTGTCCTCTCCGACAGGAAATCCCCTATCCAATCGCAAATTTGGTGCGATATACCATAACCACGCAATTTGATTAAAAGCCGTTTGTGAGGACGGTGTCAAAAGCCTTCTGGAAATCAAAAAATACGGAAACTATTTGCGAACCCTTGTCCTTAGCACCCATCACTTCGTGTGAATAAAGAGGTAGTTGTGTTTTGCATGAACGATATTTTCTAAATCCGTTTTGACCTTGGGTCAATAGATCGTTCTGTTCGTGATAATTCATCATATTTGAAAACAGGATATGTTCCAAAACCCTGCCGCAAATTGATGTAAATGAAATAGGCCTGTAGTTTAGTGGGTTACTCCTACTGCCTTTCTTAAATATCGGTGTGACCTGTGCAACTTTCGAATCTTTTGGTAGAGATCCTTCTCTCTGGAATTGTAAATGGACGTCAAAACACACTTGATCTCTTAGCAACAAATAATCCTGAGATCATAACGAGCATCAAAATGGATACAGGTATTAGCGAACACAGAACTCTTGTAGCGAGATTGAATATCGAAAGACCCAAAGTAACCAAAAATAGACGTAAAGTATATCTGTTCAGGAAAACAGATAGAAATGCAACACATTGCTTCTTGAAACACAGTATCCACTCGTTCCTAACACTAAACGTAAGTGTAAAATTCAAATGTTTGTAAATCTTATGGGACTTAACTACAGGGTCATCAGTCCCTAAACTTACAAACTACTTATGAACTAACTAAGACTAAGGACGGCACAAATATCCATGCCCGAGGGGGATTCGAACCCCCGACCGTAGTAACCGTGCAGACCGTGACTGAAGCGCCTCAGTCTCTTCGGCCACCGCGGCCGGCCGTAAGTGTATACCAGATGTGGTTCAAATTCAAAGAAGTGGTATCGACAGCAATTGACAGTTTATACCAAATAAATTAATAACAGAAGGAGGTGATCCTCTTGGTACACAAAACAGGTCAGGACACTGTTGCAAAAGCAACGGATAAGGCATGCCAAATTTAAACACAAAATCCCCAGGATTGGCGATCCTACACTGAAGCTCGAAATTATTGAGGATTACAATGCGAAATGCCTACGATACTTTTCACAACGAAACCCTTTCTCGAAATTTGACTGAAACCCAAAGAGATTTTGGTCATACGTTAAATATAATAGAGGCAAAACACAAACAATACCCTCATTACGTGATGGTAATGGCGATGCCGATGATAGCGCTACAAAAGCTTACTAAACATAGCTTTTAGAAACTCATTCACTAAAGAAGACGAAGCCGATATTCCAGATTTCGATTTACAAACAGGGGCCAGAATGAGTAACGTTGAAGTAAATATCGTCTGAGTAGTGAAGCAACATAAATCACTTAATAAGAACAAGTGTTCAGGTCTGGACTGTATACCCATTAGATTTCTGTCTGATTATGCTGAAGACATAGCTCCTTACTTAAGAGCTATATAAAACCGCTCTCTCAAACAAGGATCTGTACCAAAAGATTGGAAAGTTGAACACGTCATACCTATATTCAAGAAAGGCGAAAAATAAAACAACGTTAAACTTTCTTTACAAGATAGATCAATCAAAAGTGAAGCCCGGAAACTCCACAAAATACCTAGGAATTACTATTACTTCGGACTTAAACTGGAAATAACACGTATATAATATCGTGAGAAAGGCGAACCTGAGACTGCGTTTTATTGGCAGAACCCTTAAAAGATGCAACAGAACTACTAAAGAGACTGCATACAGTAGGCTTGTCCGTCCTTTTTTTTTTTTTTTTAGTATTGTTGCCCAATATGGAATCCTTATCAGGTGTTTCTGACGGAGGACATCGAAAGAATCCAGAGAAGAGCAGCTCGTTTTGTATTGTCACGATACAGAGGAGACAGCGTTACGGAAATGATACAGGATCTGGGATGGGAATCATTACAACAGCGGCGCTTATCGCAGCGACGTGGGCTACTTACGAAACTGCAATCGCCAACATTCTCCTCCGGATGCGAAAATATATTGTTGACTTCCACTTACGTAAGCAGAAATGATCATCAAAATAAAATACGAGAAATCAGGGCTCGAACGGAGAGATTCAGGAGTTCTTTCTTCCCGCGCGCTATTCGAGAATGGAATGGGAGATGAATAGTTTAAAGGTGGTTCGATGAACCCTCTGCCAGGCATGTGAATGTGATTTGCAGAGTATTCCATTTAGATGTAGATGTGGTTGGTAACAACTTTCGCAGCAGAGAGCGTGTTGGACTGCGCTTGTACTCTGTTCAATATTAAAGTGTGACGTTCCTCCCACCACAGTTTGCACCATGTCGTACGTTTGCAGTCTACCAAGCCTACGACAACCGACATATGTACCGAAATAATCTCATGAATAGAACAGCTTAACGTTATGAAATTTTTAATTTGAAAGTTTAGATAATCCAATATCAACATTTCAACCCCTGCTCAGTACCTAAGCGGTGCTGGGCTGAGTTTCATCCTGTATAAACAGGGTCTATATTGTATTAGAATACAGACTTCCTCAGGGAAACTCGACGATGAAATCTTCTCGATTTGATGGCCGAGTCAGTGCTTTCTTCTCAGGCAATGCTTCGGCAAATTTCTTTCCTCCCCTCTTTGCCAGAATATGACATGAAAGAAACCTTCCGAAATGTTCCCGGAGAACGAAGTACTTAATTCACTCTTCAGGTAAAACTTCCGGGCTGATAGGCCGTGGTGCAGGTATAAAAATTCCTCCCGGCGTTTCGTCTCCAACTGCGGGAGACATCTTCCGGCAACTGCCACTGTGGATGACGTCGACATTCTCGATTAAAAGTGATAGAGTGTCATCTTGTTGGTGCTATGTCGACATCCATATTTTATCTAACTTCAGAACTCCTTCTTTTCTGTTATAATTATTCGGGTGTTTGTGAATCTCTATTGCTTCTCTATATATGCGTGCATGGTAATGTGATGTTCTAGCTAAAACGCTCGTTTCATTAATGGAATCAAACCATCATCCGAGGCAAAAAAAGAGGTATTATCATAACCTTGGTGGAGAGAGCAAACAAAATCTGTGAGCCAGTTTACTAGTAGGATGAACTAAATCACCTATGGTCGGCCTTCGAGAAAAATGGATATGGTGGCAAGGAAATTGATCGAGCTCTCCATCAAAGAAGAGGAGAATCCAGAAGTTCCGAGCAACAATGGCAACCATCTAGAAAAGTTTCCCTTCGGTACATTAGCAGAATCACTGATCGAATCGGGAAAGTATTGGCCAAACACGGTGTAGAGACGATCTAAAGACCCACCAAGAAGATAAAAGAATACTTGAGATCGGCAGAAGACGCACGTCACCCCCTAGCAACACCTAGGGTATACAAAATCCCTTGCAGCTGTCAAGTATATATTGGAACAACTAAAAGACGCGTCAACACGCACTTAAATGAACATAAAAAGAACTGTCGTCTGGGCCACACGGAAAAATCAACGTGGGAACCATCAAAAATGTTCAAATTTTTGTATAGCTTATGGGACTTAACTACGGGTCATCAGTCCCTAAGCTTACAAACTACTTAGGAACTAGCTAACACTAAGGACGGCACAAATATCCATGCCCGAGGGGGGGGGGATTCGAACCCCCGACCGTAGTGGCCGTGCAGACCGTGACTGAAGCGCCTTAGTCCCCTCGGCCACCGCGGCCGGCGTGGGAACCGTCAAGTAAAATGTAATGTAACGAGCGTTTTAGCTAGGATATCACATTACCATGCACGCATGTATAGAGAAGCAATAGAGGTTCACAAACACCGGAATAATTTTAATAGAAAAGAAGGAGGTCTGAAGTTAGATAAAATATGGACGTCGACATTGCAACAACAAGATGACAATCGATTATTTTTAATCGAGAATGACGACGTCATCCACAGATAGCCACACAGTCAGCCTCACGTGACGTATGGTGGTGCCCTCTATAAATGCGAGAGCTCCTTACACCACAGTGGCTGTTGCCGGAAGACCGTGGAAGATGTCTCCCGCAGTTGGAGACGAAACGTCGAGAGAAAGTTTTATACCTGAACCACGGCCTATCAGCCCGGAAGTTTTACCTGAAGACAACGCCAGCCGTGAAAGTTTACCTTGTATGATGCTTACTTCCCTGTCAACCTGATAAAATTTCATGACAGGTTTTACATTGGTGAACTAGTATGTAGAGCGCTGTTTGTACTATCTGCCTAGTAATGTTTTACTTTCAGGCATCAGCAGACAACTGTTTAAGGAAAGTTTTCCGCCCACCCTCCAGGTTGGGACGTGGTTTTATCGCGGTCTCGCCCATTGTCGATGCTACCCACTACAGCACTCATCGAGCACCCAACAAGCTGCCCAGTTTTCGATATTCTCGTGCCTAGCCTCTGGGCCATCACAAAATGCCCTCGGTCAGATACTCACATACCTCCCCCAGTCTTCACACGGAAAGCCCTGCGTGATACAGCAAGGCGTGGCAAGGTGACGGTACTGACTGGTTTATATCGATCAGTATGCGTGAACTACGCGACGACGGCGTATCTACATCTCCATCTACATAGATACTCTGCAAATCACATTTAAGTGCCTGGCAGAGGGTTCGTTAACCAATTTTATAACTTTTCTCTACCGTTCCATTCTCTAATAGCGCGCGGGAAGAAAGAACACCTAAATCGTTCCGTTTTCGATCTGATTTCTCGTATTTTATTGGGATGGTCATGTCTCCCTAAGTAGGTGGGTGCTACCAAAATATTTTCACATTCAGAAGTAAAAGTCGGTGATTGAAACTTCGCAAACAGATCACGCCGCAATGAATAACGTGTTTCTTTTAATGATTTCCACCCCAATTCGTGCAACATTTCCGTGACGCTTTCCCCCCTTACTTCACCGCAGATGCGGTATATAACGTTTCCCGCCTGTTCGATATTTGAAAAAAATTAAATGAAAGATATTCAGAAAAATGTTTCTGAAATGTCTGTTCAACCTGTGCAATTAATTGAAATATTTAATTATTGCTGTTTAGTTGGGGTGGCAGGAAGCGTTATAATAGAGCATCTTCGCATTACAACAATGTACGTAATTGTAAAGCCCAATTTGCATTTGTGACTTTAATATGCATGAAAATGCCGTAAATATGAAACTTCCTGGCAGATTAAAATTGTGTGCTGGAACCGGGACTCGAACCTGGGACCTTTGCCTTTCGCGGGCAAGCGCGAAGTAGAAGGCGAGGTACTGGCGGAAGTAAAGTTGTGAGGCGGCATCGTGAGTCGTGTCGGGGTAGCTCAGTCGGTTGCCGGGCGCCGTGGCTCAGCGCGCCCGGACAGAGGGCTGAACGCTCTCTGTAATAAAAAAGCTGAGCCAACAACAGACCGAACAAGAACGAACAAACATGATCAACGTCCGCAACGAAAAGAACTACCCATAGAACAAAAAAAAAAAAAAAAAAAAAAAAAAAAAAGTCGGTAGAGCGCTTGCCCGCAAAAGGCAAAGGTCCCAGGTTCGAGTCCCGGTTCCAGCACACAATTTTAATCTGCCAGGAAGTTTCATATCAGCGCACACTCCGCTGCAGAGTGAAAGTTTCATTATGCCGTAAATATTTTGAAAAAGAAAACTAAATTGCAGGTTCGTTTGCAGCAAAAGAATAACTCGACTAATATTGATGCATTTATGAATAAACTTTTACCACATTTGATCAATAATGGCGTCGCAATCCAATCCATAGAACCTACTAGAAAAATCTACGGAGGGTCAGATAATAAAATAAATTATTGTTAAACAATGAATCATCTTTTTATTATGCATTAAGTAATTAAAAAAATAATTATTCACACTCGCATTGCATGAAGAGTAGCCTAATTGTCTGAAAGAACAATATCAAACGTAAGACAATCACAGACAAGAGACAAAGCAATGCCGTCTTCTTTCATTTTGTTGTTATGGTCTTCAGTCCGGAGACTGGTTTGATGCAGCTCTCCACCCTACTCTATCCTGAGCAAGCCTTTTCATCTCCTCATAAGAACGGCAACCCACATCTATTTGAATCTGCTTACTATACGCGTCTCTTGGTCTCCCTCTGCGATTTTTACCCCACACTCTTCCCTCCAATGCTAAATTTACGATTCCCCGATGTCTAAGAATGTGTCCTACCAAGCGATCCCTTCTTTTAGTCAGGGTGTGCCAAAAATTCCTTTTCTCACCAATTCTGTTCAGTACTTCTTCATTAGTTATGCGATCTACCCATCTAATCTTCAGCATTCTTCTGTAACACCACATTTCAAAAGCCTCTATTCTCTTCCTGTCCGCACTGCTTATCGTCCATGTTTCACTCCCATACAAGGCAACACTCCACACAAATGCCTTCAGAAAAGACTTTCTTACACTTAAATTAATATTCGATGTTAGCAAATTTCTCTTTTTCAAAAATGCTTTTCTTCCCATTGCCATTCTGCATTTTGTATCCTCTGTACTACGACCATCGCATGTTATTTACCCAAGTAACAAAACTCATCTATCTCCTTCATTGTTTCGTTACCTAATCTAATTCCTTCAGCATCGCCTAATTTTCTAAGACCGCATTCCATTATTTTTGTTTTGCTCTTGTTAATGTTCATTTTATACGCTCTCTTCAACACACTGTCCATTCCATTCAACTGCTCTTTGTCTCTGACAAAATTACAATGTCATCAGCAGAACGCAATGTTTTTATTTCTTCCCCCTGAACTTTAATCCCTATTCCAAATTTTTCCTTGCTTTCCTTCACCGCCTGCTCGATGTACAAATTGAATAACATCCGAGAAAGGCTACAACCCTGTCTTACTCCCTTCCCAACTGATGCTTCCCTTTCATGCCCTTCGAGTCTAATAACTGCGGTCTGGCTTTTGTACAAGTTGTAAATAATTTTCCTTTCCTTGTATTTCACCCCTGCTGACTTCAGAATTTGAAAGAGTGTATTCCAGTCAACATTGTCAAATGCTTTCTCCAAATCTACAAAAGCTAAAAATGTAGGTTTGCCTTTCCTTAATCTATCTTCTAAGATAAGACGTAAAGTGAGTATTGCCTCCCGGGTTCCTACGTTCCTCCTGAATCCAAACTGATCTTCCCCGAGGTCAGCTTCTACTAGCTTTTCCATTGAAAAATATGACAATCAGTCAATGATATAGAAAGGAGCATGTATCCAAGCTAATTATCTGTGGGATAGGACCAGAGACCGCTTTTAATGCATCAGGTAACATCGTTCGTCCATGTCCGACAATCGGAATGGCGAGTATTAGAAGACATGGACGTTAGAGGCGCTACTTCCGTTCTGGGCGATTGTGGGAATTTGGGGTGTAGAGTCGCGTGCTCGGGTAGCTAAGTGGTTAAGGCAACAGCTAGCCTGAAGCGGAAGACCCGGGTTCGAATCATGGTCTGGCACTAACTTTGCATACTCGGTGCTGAATGTTTTCAATGCCATACTGTAGGCAGTATCACTGATTTATTTCCTCTTCCTTTTTCCTTGGAGGCCAAGTTGCACGGTACGATTCGGTGCTAGCGGCAGAGCGTTTGAATTTGTGTCATCGGAGTGGGTCAGTCGATGGACTAATACGCGTAGCATGCAGCACCTCAGCCGAAACTGAAAACACGATAAAAAATTCCGAGGCGCCACTTTCCCTCACGCTCGCCCGTATTTTTCACGACTAGCACAAGCAAGTGTCATAGGAATCTTCTCATGTACGAACGGTCAAGTGAAGGACCTGACAGGTAGTACAAGAGTTGGACAAAAAAAAAAAAAAAAAAAAAAAAAAATTAGGGCAACTTTTATATTTGTCTTTATTCACAGAGGTACTTAGACACACGTTCAATATGATCGGCCCCGTTATTTACGAATCAAACGTTTGATGAACCTTCCTGGCAGATTAAAATTGTGTGCCGGAGCTGGGACTCGAACCTCGGACCTTTGTCTTTCGCGTGCAAGGACTCCACCGACTGAGCTATCCCGACACGACACAAGATGCTGCCTCACAACTCTACTTCCGCAAGTACCTCGCCTCCTACTTTCCAAACTTCACAGAATTTCTCCTGAGAACTTTGCAAGACTAGCACTCCTAGAAGAAATGGTTAAGCTGAAGGAAAACCGTGTTTGAAAAATATACTATTTACTTGGCTATAGTACCTACCTTTTTTTTTCAAATTTTTCTCTTAAATTGCAGAGGGCACTATAGCTGCAAAATTCGTGAATTCAGTAAGGGCATTCTGCTGGTCCACGATGGGCTAAACTTGTTTGTCGTTTCATCACACTTGATATAAAATTCCTACTTCATTAAAACTATTGCAAGCGTTATTCATGTGTCACAGTTTCCATCGCAATAGCCCGAGCTGCCGCACGGACACTACTTTTTGATGCAAACTCGACAGCCGTTTTAACTGAAACCAGAGGTTGGCAGTTGGAGAGTACCGCTGCTTTAGCGTGGTCAGAGCCGAGGAGCCGAAACAACAGCGGCAAGCCACTGCTGTGCACACTGTTATGAACCATTTTACGCAAACGTATGTTCCAAATAATATACACAAAATGACTGCTAGACTGCTGTCAATCTTTGGCTCAACAGATCTGTGTGGCAGACTGTTCTCTTTGTTGAAGATAAATCTCCTCGAACAGCCACTCCAAATGACGAACAGACAGTAGTTTTGTCCCATAGAATTACAAAGAATTGAATCTCTATCTACATAAAAGCAAAAGGAGATTCATTCACTCACTCATTCATTCACTCACTGAGTAAACACGAAATCTCGAAAACCACTTCACCTATGAAGCTTTAGTTTACGTGTATAAGACGTCAGATAGGACTTTGCGATGGGACCGATAGTTCATGAGATATGACGTCATAAACAACGAATACTTCCCCGTATTCCGGCACGTGATAGTGTGACTTTATCAGTCCACTATTTGAGAAGGAGAGCACTTAGCGACTTGCAACAAACTTTAAACATAATTTCAAACCTTTAGGAAACTTTTTTTCGCTGACAACCCCAGCAAAATGATGAAAGGAAAAAAGTTAGTCGCTTAGTACTTTTTCGGCGTTCATGCAGTAAAATTACGCCATTTCGCAAGACGCTACAATTTATTACTCGTACACCAATTGTATTTGCGAAAAATGTTGCAGACAGTATACACACAAACCACGTTCAAAATTTTGTCATAGTACGACACTCAGTTCATGTGATATGCACTTATAAACAATTAGGATAAAGAAAAACCGCCTCATCAGACACGACGTTTACATTTATTGCGTCTTTCCTACTATCTCTGTTCGCGACGTATTTTGCAGACATTTTACATATACACCATTGAATGTTTCTTCGAAATAATATCATATTACGGCATATAGGTCAGGTGCTATGACGTCAAAGACAATGAAATGCATGACAATTCGCCCTAATAAGCATGAGGCTGTAATTTACTACGCCTTTATTACCGACTTCATTAACAACGCATTTCGTTGTCAGTTTTCTAGTAGTCCTCTGTACGGTATGTAGTTTAAAGGTAGAAGTCGTCAGCTAAGATTTGGCGATAGGACAGAATTAAGGTGTATGGGGGACGTTACTTTTATTACAGACTGACGAAATCTACAGTTTCATTCCGATCTTCACGAAATTTTGCACGCTTGACCTTCAATACAAGAGGAAGGTCAGCGTCTACCTAAAGTTTCATACGGTGCATGGCGGAGGGTAACTTGCAACATGAAAATGTGTCCCTAAATACCTTGGTCGCGTCATAACTTCAAAACAGCTCGACCGATTTCACAGATCTTTTTTGGTTGTTTTCGTTATTCTCAGAACAAGGGATGTTTGAATTGAAAGTGGAAAATTTGAGAACAAAGTTCGTTTTTCAATGTGACCCAGTTTTTATTGTATACAAATCTATAGTTTTTCCGATATCTGTGAAATTTTGCACATCTAGGTATAAAGACAAGAGGAATGTTACTGTATACAATTTCGGTCGTTGGATGAAGGAGGATACTTAACTTACGGACTTTGCAAATTGCATAGTTTTGCTTCGATCTTGATTAATTTTTGCACACATGACCTTTAAACTAAGAAGACAGTCACTGATTACATAAATGTTTGTATGCTACAGGACAGAGGGTTCCTCTCAAAAAATTTTGCCTAGAGAGGAAAAAGGTGGAAACGCACAGAGACATGGGAGAGAAAGAGGTGGATGCAAAGAGAGGGGGGAAGGGGATGTGGACTACACGAGTGTGGGATAATTAAACACCCGGGCAACGCCGGTTTTACAGATAGTATATGTCTAAAGCTGACCTTAAAAAGCCATGATATCCACAGACCCTTCTTAAACAACCGTTGCGAAGCACTGGCATTCAAGCTAGTACCGTATATTTCCGCAGATAAGACGACCTTCAGATAAGAAAGGTACGAATTTTCGTAAAAAAATATTATAGTTTAAGCATATATATGGCCTATAAGACGACCTACAAGCTACCGTTTTTACCCAAGTGGAAGCTGCACTTTTTTTTCCATTTTTCGGGATCTAAAAATACGCTTGCGGCTTAGATTCTGTTGCAAATCTGCAGGAAGTTCCGAAAAATGCCGCTAGATGCAGTCATAAGTTGGTTTTGTGGAAGGAGATAAAAATAAACCATGGTTTTGTGCAAGAAGGTTAGAGATTCTATTGAATAGAGAGAATGGTTTTGTGTATGGTACTTGCGAAAAATGCCGCTAGTAGTTTTCGTGAATGGTACATCTGGATTTCACCTTTTTTTTGCAGTGTTTGCGGTCTGCTTTTTAATTTTCGTGCGTGTAGTGCTACGTTGTATCCGATCGTAAAGAAGCATTTTTTTTTATTTTTATTTATTTACATACTTTTTTTAACACCGCGAAGTTTAAGAGAAAATTAATTTCTTTCGACGAGACGACATGTCAAAGATTCAGTCGGATTTAATCAATAAAACAAGTAGAAAGAGGCCAGCCATAATAAGAATCAATACATATTGTGTAAATGTGTACACCCAGATCTGTTGAGTAATAATCATAATAATAATATGGTTTGCTGTTGCAGTGCGACTCTTGATACATTGAGAAATTATTTTTGACAGGCGTCATTATAAAATCAAGTTACATTGTGAATAATTAATTCTATTCCTGCTTTATGGCGTATAGGTTATCGTATATACCCTTATCTACTCATTAAATCAATAAAGCTGGTAAAGCGGATATTTTTTAGAAAAATTACGCAAAACCTAGTTTTCGTAAATGTTTCCTCGATGTAAATTTCAGACTAAAATTCCATGTAATTTGTCTTTTACCGTCGTATAAGACGACCTATATATATATATATATATTAATGTTTCAGTTATCGTCTTATCTGCGAAATATACGGTATTTTAACAAAAACTGATCCTTAGACAACGGAAGTGCCGCAGTTCTTTTGGTGACTATGTCAAAAAATAGGAGAAACGTTGCTTCAACTGTTGGATATAAAGTATTTACTTAGGTAGTTTTTTTTTTTTTTTTTTTTTTTTTTTTTTTTTTTTTTTTTTTTTTTTTTTTTTTCTTGGAGGTGGTGAGGCGGAAAGGTACAAAGCTACCTGTCTATGGCACTGCATACACCAGTAAGTCAAGCCTACTACTTAGAGCGAACAGCACGGTCAATACACGTGTGTGGTTTCCTGTCGGAGGCCACTCAATAATAAAATCAGAAGGACACCAGACGATTGTATGCAGGAAAGCGGCGTGGCTTTATACAGCGCCGTGAATATTGCATCGGGAGGTTGTCTCTTACCGGCAGAGGGGGATGTTCTCCCCCAATTACGAGTAAAATGCCCCCTCCAGCTGGTGCTGGTGCCCTGTCTGTTAAGTGAGTCTTTCATGCTGCGGGTAGAAACCGGAATAAACCGTACCATAATCTCTGCGTGATCTAAATTTAACATTCATGACGTCTCATCGGAAGGGGAAAACGAACATTAGAATGTCAAAGATTCAGTCGGATTTAATCAATAAGACAAGTAGAAAGAGGCCAGGGAAGACCATGACCTCACCTACATACCATCACACCAATAATGCCTGTCAGCCGTAATAAGAATCAATACATATTGTGAAAATGTACATACGTACTTATGTGTGTGTGGCCGTGCTCTCGCGTGTGTGGGTATGTATCCCACGCACATTTCTTCTTGAACTGCCGAGGTGGAGTGGCCGAGCGCTCTAAGGCGCCTTGCTGCGGAGCACGCCGCTGCTCGCCGTCGGAGGTTTGGAACCTTGTCCGGGCATGCGTGTGGGTGTTATTGTTACCGTAATATATTTCAATTATACAAATATTAATTCGCAATTTGCAAGAATTTCCGACTGCAGCTTTTATTCTATAGGTGGTCTATGGACGGATTTTCGAACCGGGGTCTCCCGCTTACCGCTCACGGTTCGCGTCCCGTTCCGGCAAAAGTTTTCATTTATTGCAAAAGCATAGACCAACTGTAGAATAACAGCTGCAGGCGGAAATTCTCGCAAACTGCGAATTAAAAAAGTTTTCAATTTGTTTGTAAATATATCGGACCATACTGCGTGGTCATCAGTCCGTAGCTTACAAACTACTCCAGTCACGGTCGACACGGCCGCTACGGTCGGGGGTTCGAATCCCCCCTCGGGCATGGATATTTGTGCCGCCCTAGTTCGTAAGTAGTTCATAAGTAGTTTGTAAGTTTAGGGACTGATGACCCCGCAGTTAAGTCCCATAGACTATACAAACATTTGAACATTTAGGTAAACTAACCTAAGGACAAATACACACACCCATGCCACAGGGAGGACTCGAACCTCCACGGCGAGCAACCGCGCGCTCCGCAGCGAAGCGCTTTAGACCGCTCGGCTACTCCACCGCGGCACTGCGAATTAATATTTGTATAATTAACATTTATAGTTGTCTACCATCGGCAATTCTGTTCCTGCAGAACAGAAGTATCATTTTTTTAAAGTGTAACATCCTTTACTGCTGCTTATTACCTTTATTTATTTGTCCACTGCAGCTGTTTCGTCGTATTTGGCATTGTCAAGTGGTCTGCAATAGTTGAAATAAATTTTGTGAAAATATTTTTTCGAACAAAAAGGGAGTACATTATACAGTTTTAAATTTATTACTTACTTTCCATTTGTTGGTAACACACACACAGCATCTGTACCTCTATATGATATTTATAGGTACCTTTCTTAGAAAGTCGTTTTTTAATAACTTTAATGTAATGACATTCTTATTTGACACCTATTATTATGCTTTGTGTTTACACATATGTTATATTGCATGATATCTTTGGTAATGATGTAGCTTCTCTGAGATGATTAATTTCGAATTTTGTTATATCTTTGAATGACAATGTATTTACAAATGTTTTATACTCTGGATTTTGTAGTGTCTCCGATTATGAAATAGTGTGTTTCTTTGGTCTCTGAGGTATTGCTTGCCATTTGGAATTTTCTAATATCTTTGAGTGTGAAAATGCGTTTCTCTGTTGTCTGAGATATTGTATGTCAATCGAAATTATGCGTTATTCTTGACTGTGGAACATTACATCTCTGAATTTAGCCGTTGTCAAGCCTAATTAGCTGTATGTGTGTTACCAACAAATGGAATGTAAGTAATAAATTTAAAACTCCATAATGTACTCCCTATTTGTGTCGAAAAAATATTTTCACAGCCTTTATTTCAAGTATTGCAGACCAGCTGACAATGCCAAATACGACGAAACAGCTATAGTGGACAAATAAATAAAGGTAATAAGCAGCAATAAAGGATATTATCCTTATTAAAAATGTCATATTACGATATACTCACTGCTGCAGGCCCATTTATGAAAAAAGAAGTATCATTGTGTATATTTCAAGTAGTTTGTAAGCCTAGGGACTGATGACCGAAGTATTTAAGTTCCTTATATTTACAAACATTTGAACATTTCTTCCTGAACTATTGGACAGATTTCAACAAAACATGTTAAGGCAGGTTCACACATCTAAGGTAGGGTGGCCAGATTTCCGAAATCGAAATACAGGAAACACATTGGAATTTAAAATCAAGCCACATTTTTTGAAACGTTTTGTAAATACTGTATTAGTAAACCAGATTTCAGTTCAAATAATCTATACTACAGCTACATATATCAGCGTACCTCTCTGTTAAGACTCGCGCTTAAGAAAGCTTAAAAATACGTTCCGTTTCTATTAGAGTAAATATTTTACTGAAACCACATGCAAACGCAATACAGGGTGATACAAAAAGGTACGGCCAAACTATCAGGAAACATTCCTCATACACAAAGAAAGAAAATATGTTTATGTGGACATGTGTCCGGAAACGCTTAATTTCCATGTTAGAGCTCATTTTAGTATTTCTCTTTAAATGTAAATTGAAATAATTCGTGCAGACAAGTGTCAAAATACCCAATTGTTTCGTTAGTATGTACTGTACTTCCTCAATTCACGTCATCAACACATATTTTCTGTGAACGTTTGGGCAGGAATTGTTGGTGATATCTCGATTGGGCCTCATGTTCTTCCACCTACGCTCACTGGAGCACGTTATCATGATTTCATACGGGATACTCTACCTGTGCTGCTAGAACATGTGCCTTTACAAGTACGACACAACATGTGGTTCATACACGATGGAGCTCCTGCACATTTCAGTCGACGTGTTCGTACGCTTCTCAACAACAAATTCGGTGACCGATGGATTGGTAGAGGCGGACCAATTCCATGGCCTCCACGCTCTCCTGACCTCAACCCTCTTGACTTTCATTTATGGGGGCATTTGAAAGCTCCCGGTACCAAATGTAGAGACTCTTCGTGCTCGTATTGTGGACGGCTGTGATACAATACGCCATTCTCCAGGGCTGCATCAGCGCATCAGGGATTCCATGCGACGGAGGGTGGATGCATGTATCCTCGCTAACGGAGGACATTTTGAACATTTCTTGTAACAAAGTGTTTGAAGTGACGCTAGTACGTTCTGTTGCTGCGTGTTTCCATTCCATGATTAATGTGATTTGAAGAGAAGTAATAAAATGAGCTGTTACATGGAAATTAAGCGTTTCCGGACACATGTCCACATATCATATTTTCTGAAAGTTTGGCCGTACCTTGTTGTAACACCCTGTATATCAATTTTTATAATGACATCTTTCATTAAAGCCGACAGCTATAATTACATACTTATTTCTCACTCACTCAACCTTTTTTTTTTTTTTTGGACAATTTTTAGACAATTTTTTATAACAGCCAACCGGTTGCGTAATTTTTAGGTGCTTGACCTAGGTTTCGTTACCACTGGGGACAACTTCATCAGAAGAATAAAAACTGTTACATGAAACACATGACGTTAAAAATATTACGAGCAGCATTGCTCAAGTCCATTACAATAAAAACAAGCATTTTGGTAGCGGCTGTGGCCGAGCGGTCTGCGGCGCGCCAGTCACAGTCTGCACGGCCGCTACGGTCCGGGGTTCTAATCCCCAGTCGGGCATGGATGTTTGTGTCGTTTTTAGTATAAGCTAGTTCATAAGTAGTATGTTTGCCGAGCGCGCAGTTGCTCGCTGTGGAGGTTCGAGTCCTCCCTGGGGCATGGGTGTGTGTGTTGTCCTTAGGTTAGTTTACTTAGGTTTAAGTAGTTTGTAAGTTACGGACTGATGACCATGCAGTTTGGTCCGACAGATCTACAGATATTTCATTTCTTCATGCCCTTCACACCATACTGGTTTTATTTGCATGGCAAAACTGCTAGTTTTTATTCTAATCGTGTAATCCTGATAGTAATATTTTTGACTTCGTGTGTTTCATGTAACTGCTACCGCGGCCGGCCCTAGTTTCGTCTTAGGTCTTTAAGTGCTCTGTCAAATTCATCTCTCAGTATAGTATTTCCTATTTCATCCTTTTCATCCTCATCTACTTCTTGTCCCCTTCCTACAATATTACCTCTAAATTCATTTCCTTCGTAGAGCTTCTCTATATACTCTTTTCCACATTTCAGCTTTCCCTTCTTTGCTGAGAACTGGTTTTCCATACCTGTTCTTGATATTCATAGAGCTGTTTCTCTTATCTCCAAATATCTCTTTTATTTCCTGTAGGCTGTATCTACTTTCCCCCTATTTATACATTCTTCTACACCCTTGCATCTGCCTTCTAGCCACTCCTGCTTAGCCATTTTGCACTTCCTGTCGATCTCATTTCTTAGTCGTCTGCACTCCATTTTGCCTGTTTCATTTACTGCATTCTTATATTTTCTCCTTTCATCGATTAAATTTAGTATCTCCTGTGATATCCAAGGATTTTTTGTAGGTCTTTCCTTCCTACCTACTTTGTCCTCTGCTACGTTCACTATTTCATCTCTCAATGCTACCCATTACTCCTCCACTGTTTTATTTTCCTCAGTTTCTGTCAATTGTTGTCTAAAGCTTCCTCTGAAATTCTCAAGAACCTCAGGTTCCTTCAGTTTATCCAGGTCCCACTCCTTATTTTCCTACCTTTCTGCAGTTTTCTGTTTCAGCCTACAATTCATGAGCAATAAGTTATGGTCAGAGTTTATATCTGCCCCTAGGTATGTCTTACAGTTTAAAATATGGTATAGAAATCTATGTCTTACCATTATAAAATCTATCTGGTATCTCCCGGTGTCTCTTCCATGTATACAACTTCAACCTATCCATTTCTCTTTTTAAATTTTCTAGCTTCCCTACCCGACTAAGAGATCTAACATTCCACGCTCCGATCCGTAGAATCCCAGTGTTGTCTTTCCTGATGATCAAATCCTCTTGACTAGACCCTGCCCGGTGATCCGAATGGGGACTATTTTTCCTCCGGAATATTTTACCCGAGAGGATGCTGCAGTTAGAAATGAGATAAGTTCCTTGTACACCCTAAAGTCTTTAGTTGCCAATAATGTTGATACAGATATTGGTAACTGGTAGTCCCTACTCACAATATAGCTTAGCAACTTTGATGTGAGCTCACACCTGTTCATGCATCCAATTAAAAATGTGATTTGTGTCTTTTTCGCCTCAGTCGCAAAGTGGAGATGTCACTATGCCGATGCGATGTAGGTGCTGCGCAGTTCGACTGTGGTTGAACTTCAGCCTCGCTATGGTGACTGCCTTGTACCAAGGTCTGGTTGGTAGCACTGCTGTTATTTGTGCATAGTATTTCCCTATAGTTGACTGGGAAACTTGCCATGCTTTGTCCCATTCAGTCCGAATTTTCCTTCCTGTAAACTGGTAGAAGATATTACGCTGGAACCTGAGTATATTCTTCCGTACCAGTGGTAACCGCTTCCTTGGCAAGTGTGTCAGTGATCTCGTTCCCCAGAACGTCTAGTAAAATAATCTGAAGATCAAAACCAACTGCAGAACGATCTGAATAAGATATCACTATGGTGTAAAAATTGGCAATTGACTCTAAATAATGAGATGTGTGAAGTCGTGCACATGACTACGAAAAGAAATACGTTAAACTTTATTTACAAGATAAATCAATCAAAAGTGAAGGCCGTAAACTCCACTAAATACCTAGGAATTACTATTACTTCAGGCTTAAATTGGAAAGAACACGTAGAACCAGAGACTGCGTTTTATTGACAGAACATGCAACAAAACTACAAACAAAAAAAAAACTGCATACACTACGCTTGTCCGTCCATTTCTGCAGTATTGCTGCCCAGTGTGGGGTCCTTATTAGGTGGGTTTGACGGAGGAGATCGAACGAGTCCAAAGAAGGGCAGCTCGTTTCGTATTGTCACGATAGAGGGGAGACAGCATTACGGAAATGATACAGGGTCTGGGATGGGAATCATTACAACAACGGCGCTTATCGCTGCGGCGTGTGCTACTTACGAAACTCCAATCGCCAACATTGTCCTCCAAATGAAAAAATATATTGTTGACTCCCACTTCATAGGTAGCAATGATCATAAGAATAAAATACGAGAAATCAGAGCTCGAACGGAGAGATTCAGGTGTTCTTTATCCCGCGCGCTATTCGAGAATGGAATGGGAGATAAATAGTATAATGGTGGTTTGAAGAACCCTCTCTCAGGCACTTAAGTGTGATTTGCAGAGTATCCCATGTAGATGTAGAAACGGTGTTGTGTGCTTTAATCCAATATATGGAAACCTTGCGTCCATTTCTTTCCAGGTGGTTTATGTGTGCCATTATCTCGTAGGCTATTGGGTGGTTTTTATGCCCTCGACGAAAACATTTAAGAAGTATGAGCGCAGATTTGGAGTCCGGAACCGTAAGGCAGTTACTTGAGAGCTTTCAAGATGGCTGTCAGTTCAGCGATGTTTGTGAGATTTAAATGTGCCTCAAGTTCATTTTACGCGTTATGAAACCGGATTGGCACATGTACGGTAATGTTCGTACGCCACATAGCATATCGCTTTTACAAGGTATATTTATTGCTTTCTTTCGCGGATTTTTGCTCGCCACACTGCTATGTACTTTAATGAATTACACAGGTAATCTTTCCTTGCGAATCACGCCGTCCACTAGTGAAAATCGTATGAAAATCCGTTCGGTAGTTTTTGAGTTTATCGAGAAGAGGCAGACAGGGATGGCAAAAAAATGTTCAAATGTTTGTAAAGTCTATGGGACTATTTCCCAGTTTAAGTAAGTAAACGCGTGGTTGCAAATAATTGTAGTCGCGTATAAACTGCCATAAAACTGTTCCAGAATCTTAGTATGAAGATGAAGATATACTTTTTGCTACAGTGTTAGTAAGAAGAACATGTTATTTACACACAAGGCAGTGGAGCAAGGACAAGGCGAAAAGGACATTTATAAGGATATTTAATATGGAGTCTCCAACAACGTAAACATCGCTTGTAGATTCTAATATAATAAAATGTCCCGAAATCCGGTAAAAATTAAAGGAACACTCGAGAAATTCTGCAATGAGCTCGCTGATTTAATCATAATGATTTCCTTTTAAAGAAATCAGGTTGTAAATCATTTCTTGTCTTAAAACGTTTATGGATGATAGGATTACGACCCTAATATTGTGATAATATGTATGCACTCAACAAGCAATATTCCTCTGACCGTATTTTATGAAACTGCCAAAATTAATTAAAACCATTTATTTTTTATTTTTTCGTCACAATTGCACTATTTAGAAGTTGGTAACTAGTTTCGGACTTGTTCGTCCATTTTCAAACCATGCGCCTTATTGCAACCGTAACAATTCATTCAATAAATAAATAAATAAATGTTCAAATGTGTGTTAAGCTTACGGGACTTAACTACGGGGTCATCAGTCCCTAAACTTACAAACTACTTATGAACTAGCTACAACTAAGGACGGCACAAATATCCATGCCCGAGGGGGGATTCGAACCCCCAACCGTAGTGGCCGTGCAGACCGTGACTGGAGCGCCTCAGTCCCCTCGGCCCCCGCGGCCGGCCAGGGATGGCAGAATGACTTTGTTTTATAATACGCATTTTTTATAATATGTATAGTACATAGTACAACGTCTGATGTAAAGTGACAAATGAATATGACGTTGCCTTCTAGAGCTACTAAACAGTAGCAGAAATGGTCACTCTCGAATCAGAAACAATCATGCTAGCGTGACCGTAAAAACATCTGTTGTTTGGTTCGGTAGGTGATGTACACGGTGCAGGCTACCCCTAGACACCTGTTCATAGTGAGTAAAGGATTGACTGAGGGAAACGAGCTAAGACATTAAACACTGATACATTTTACGTCAATATTAGAAGATGTCATGAACTGATCGTGCAAGTATCGTATTGCCATCTTCCTATCGGTATTCACCAATACGAATTTGGCAATTCGTAATTCAAGGCAGTATAAGGTTTATGGCTTGTTGTCTCTGTTCATAGGGATGGGTTATGTATGTTAGCTTCTATGCCCTAAATAACTTCCCAATCTGTTTAAACAAGATCAATACTTAATCTGTAGTCTAGCCAGTCTATTAATCTGTATATGATGACGTGAAAATATATCTAAACAAACATAAATTAAACCTCTGAATAACCAACAAAATGGATTCCAAGATAAAGAAGTGATTCACTCACGAAGTAATTCTTTATAAATAGAGTTTATTTCTCTTTCTGCACATGAAAATGCGGAGGTGGTCCTACTATTTACGTCGGTAAATAACTGAATATATCCCCAACTATTGTTCCTGAGAGACACAATAAATATTGAAGTTCATCGCATATTGCAGTTTCAAATTAATACGCGATTACAGTATTTGTTATAAAACACAGTTTGTCATAAAACGAGTGCACGATTGCCGAATTATCACAGTTCCAGAGCCCTACTACTATGCATAGTTTATCACTTTTCAAGCAGAGACTAATATTTTCCAAGTCCACACACGCCTATCTCTTCAAATCACAAGTTCGTAACGTGGCTTCAGACCGCCCAGCGTCACAACCTTTCACCACCACGTCCAAGTTACGAGTCCCTTCCCAAGCGTTCGAAAGCGTGCTCTCTCTGCTCCCAAAATTGTATCCTTCCGCGCATCCTAACGCCTCATCTTTAAAATACAATTTCCCTTCCAAAATATTACACATTTCAATATCACAGAATTAAATGCTTTGACCACCTCCCTACAAATGTTATTTACATTTAGCAAACAAATATATATTTAACAATACTAAAAACGGTTGAGACTGAAGCTCTTTGCTATTAAGTGTGGCATCTCAGTGTTCAAATATACTGCCGCCGTTGAAATATAGTTACACTATTAATATTTAATTTAACATGGCTTTTTATGGTTTTATATGGATTTTTAGAATAATGTGTGTGGCAATATTGTATTTCAGTTGCAATCTGGAATCGCCGCCCTTGCTCATCCAAGACAGTCGCTTACTGTTTCCGAGCACATTAGGAAACCCTGACTACCTGCTGTATCCCACTCACTAGGTACAAACTGTTAGCCGGCTGGCTGGGGAACCCAACAGCCTGGCAAAACCCGCCTTTTATATGGAAACAATCAGCTCCCCCCTGTATCTGTAATGTCACAGTATTATGCAACAATAACACATTTTCACAGGTACAGTAAAGTTTGTAAGTCACAAAATATATATGATTTTAAACAAAGAAAGGAAATTCCAGGAAGGAACAGAATGATACTGTTGTTATCATCTTTGAGCCTACACGATATTTCATTGATTTCTTTAGTACCTGGATGTCATAGATCTAGACTGAGGTATCTCTGGATCATCAGTAAAGTGTTACTCAGAAAAACGTGCTGACAAATCAAAAACTTGTGTGTTCGATGTCAGTATTATACGTCATGTACTGAATGCGCATGAATCGTTTTATGGAACAATAAACGCTTTCTCACGTGTATGGTTAAGCTCGTAAGTCACAGAATATATAGCTATTCCCAAGATTAATTATTTGTCCTCCATCCCACTTTATCACTGACACGTACCTCAATGAATTATACACATAAACCCTCGAGTGTTGACGCTGAAGACGTAGCGGGAGGATATAATATATAGAGGTAGAAATTCGCGAAAAACTGCCACACCATATCTTAATGTTGTATACCTTCTTTCATTCTAATGCACAAATATGAGCGACCTCAGTGGAAATACTATGTAATGTTAGATAGCAATAGCTATAAGGAAGAGAACCATCTGCATTACGCAGATCATGTGATATAACTGCATAAATAATGGAAACTACCTCATCAAGCGCTGCATGGTATAACGAGACTATAGTTATTCACAATAATTTGAGAATAACAGTACTTAGCAGCTTGAAAAAAAACATTACATAATTTCAACGTTGGGAAGGGAATAAGAGAGGCTTGTACCCTTTCTCCGATGTTATTCAATTTGTACATAGAGCCGGCGGCGAAGAAAAGCAAGGAAAAATTTGGAATAGGAATTAAAGTTCAGGGTGAAGAAATAAAAACATTGTGTTTTGCTGATGGCATTGTAATTCTGTCAGAGACAGCAAAGGACCTGGAAGAGCAGTGGAATGAAATGGACAGTGTGTTGAAGACAGCGTATTAAATGAACATTAACAAGAACAAAACAAAGATAATGGAATGCAGTCTTAGAAAATCAGGCGATGCTGAAGGAATTACATTAGGTAACAAAACAATGAAGGTGATACATGAGTTTTGTTACTTGGGTAGTAAAATAACATGCGATGGTCGCAGTACAGAGGATATACAATGCAGAATGGCAATGGGAAGAAAAGCATTTTTCAAAAAAGAAATTTGCTAACATCGAATATTAATTTAAGTGTAAGAAAGTCTTTTCTCAAGGTATTTGTGTGGAGTGTTTCCTTGTATGGGAGTGAAACATGGACGATAAACAGTGCGGATAGGAAGAGAATAGAGGATTTTTAAATGTTGTGCTACAGAAGAATGCTGAAGATAAGGTGGGTAGATCGCGTTATTAATGAAGAGGTACTGAATAAATTTGGTGAGAAAAGTAATTTTGGCATACCTTGACTAAAAAAAGGGATCGATTGGTGGGACACATTCTTAGACATCGAGGAATCGTAAATTTAGCGTTGGAGGGAAGTGTGTGGGGTACAAATCGCAGAGGGAGACCAAGAGACGCATACAGTAAGCAGATTCAAGTGGATGTGGGTTGCCGTTCTTATGAGATGAAAAGGCTCGCTCAGGATAGAGTAGGGTGGAGAGCTGCATCAAACCAGTCTCCGGACTGAAGACCATAACAACAACAATTTCAAACCTCTGCGAAGCCTTATTGCTGACAAAACTAGCAAATAATGTAACAAAAAAGTGTTTCGCTTGCTATTTTCGCGCTGACGAAATTTGGTAAGACGCTACAGTGATTATTTCTCCACTACTATAATCGCATTCGTGAGACATTTTACAGACAGTATGACAGTTTGCCCCTGGTCCGACTAAAACTTTAGATTAGGCAAATACCAGAAATCGTTATATTTGAGGTTTTTGTAAAGACTATGGATGTGCGTCGGCATACTGCGCTATACAACTGTGAGTTCATTGAATACTTGTCCTGTCAGTCTGCGTGCTAAAACCTCTTGCTTGATAAAAATTGTTACTCATCAGTAACTTGTTTGTTAACTGCACAGCGAACTCAATGTCGTATTTGGGTAATCCAACAACATGACAGAAAGAACGTATAACCTCTGCATCAGAGTCTTTTACTGAATTACAATTTTTTTTCTTTTTTAACGTTTACTTTGGCAACAGCATCTGAACAATATTAATCTCTATCAGTCATCTGAACTTAGTCATTAGTAATTTAATTCAGCTTACTGTGCACATGGAAACGCTCGTTTCGTCATGCAATTAATTCCTTTCAAAATAGCAACCAAGTTGACTCCCATTAATAGCCTGTAAATTAATTTTCTTTATAGTGCCTACCACGTACAATGTAGCCCAATCATACACATACCAAACAATGTAGCATTACCCATTTTATCAAAATTCTATGAAAGGGTAAATGCAATACTACTCGCTACTAAAAAAATACAATCTACGATTTGTGACATAATGATTATTATTATTTAAATATTTCTTTACACACTAGTTTAAGAATGTCTACAATGTCTCTACGATTCTGATAAAACTGACTAATATTATAAATACCTTTTAACATCTCCACCTCTGCAAGTTTCTTACATAAAAGTGTTTTCAAATTCTGACTTTTTGTTTGTAATTTTTTCATTCACTTTGATGGTAATGCTGTCTTCCTGTGTTCTTGGTTGCCCTGTCTCCCTTGTTATAATATTCCAGATTGTTTTAATTTTATTATTAGATGTACTAATCTCAGACATGATGCACATGTTTTTGGATTTTTAATAACTTTCCTTAATACATAACAGTAGTTTTTATAATAGTTGAATATTTCTGGGTCACTACTCTTTCTTGCTGTCAGATGGAGTTCCCTTTTCCGGTTACAAGACATTTTTATACCTTTGGTGAGCAATGGTAGTTTGCTTGGATCCTTACAATTAAATTTGACTAATTTCTGGGGGGAAACAGTTATCAAATACCCTTAGCATTAGGTTCCTTGTACACTTCATCCCAATCTAACTGCTGAAGACTTTCCGTGACATTTCTAATTGTCGAATCATTAATTGTACGCACAACTTTGGAGGACTGATTCAAATTACTGAAGGGAGGTATATCATATAATGTAACTAGCTGTGCATTGACCGGGCGTGCCCCGCTGATTCACCGGTGACTCGGCCTGCTCGCAGAGCCCGCGATGCAGCTCCCGGTGGGCCTGGCGGCTGGCGGTGGAGGCGTCTTCTTCCTGGCGGTCGTGGCCGGCTGGTACGGCATGCCCAAGCTCATCCACAGCCAGATCGCCAACGTGAGTACCACTGACAGAGCCAGTACCTCATCCACAGCCAGATAGCTAACGTGAGTACCACTGACAGAGCCAGTACCTCATCCACAGCCAGATAGCCAATGTGAGTACCACTGACAGAGCCAGTACCTCATCCACAGCCAGATAGCCAACGTGAGTACCACTGACAGAGCCAGTACCTCATCCACAGCCAGATAGCCAACGTGAGTACCACTGACAGAGCCAGTACCTCATCCACAGCCAGATAGCAAACGTGAGTACCACTGACAGAGCCAGTACCTCATCCACAGCCAGATAGCCAACGTGAGTACCACTGACAGAGCCAGTACCTCATCCACAGCCAGATAGCCAACGTGAGTACCACTGACAGAGCCAGTACCTCATCCACAGCCAGATAGCCAACGTGAGTACCACTGACAGAGCCAGTACGTCATCCACAGCCAGATAGCCAACGTGAGTACCACTGACAGAGCCAGTACCTCATCCACAGCCAGATAGCCAACGTGAGTACCACTGACAGAGCCAGTACCTCATCCACAGCCAGATAGCCAACGTGAGTACCACTGACAGAGCCAGTACCTCATCCACAGCCAGATAGCCAACGTGAGTACCACTGACAGAGCCAGTACCTCATCCACAGCCAGATAGCCAACGTGAGTACCACTGACAGAGCCAGTAGCTCATCCACAGCCAGATAGCCAACGTGAGTACCAATGACAGAGCCAGTACCTCATCCACAGCCAGATAGCCAACGTGAGTACCACTGACAGAGCCAGTACCTCATCCACAGCCAGATAGCCAACGTGAGTACCACTGACAGAGCCAGTACCTCATCCACAGCCAGATAGCTAACGTGAGTACCACTGACAGAGCCAGTAGCTCATCCACAGCCAGATAGCCAACGTGAGTACCACTGACAGAGCCAGTACCTCATCCACAGCCAGATAGCCAACGTGAGTACCACTGACAGAGCCAGTACCTCATCCACAGCCAGATAGCCAACGTGAGTACCACTGACAGAGCCAGTACCTCATCCACAGCCAGATAGCCAACGTGAGTACCACTGACAGAGCCAGTACCTCATCCACAGCCAGATAGCCAACGTGAGTACCACTGACAGAGCCAGTACCTCATCCACAGCCAGATAGCCAACGTGAGTACCACTGACAGAGCCAGTACCTCATCCACAGCCAGATAGCCAACGTGAGTACCACTGACAGAGCCAGTACGTCATCCACAGCCAGATAGCCAACGTGAGTACCACTGACAGAGCCAGTACCTCATCCACAGCCAGATAGCCAACGTGAGTACCACTGACAGAGCCAGTACCTCATCCACAGCCAGATAGCCAACGTGAGTACCACTGACAGAGCCAGTACCTCATCCACAGCCAGATAGCCAACGTGAGTACCACTGACAGAGCCAGTACCTCATCCACAGCCAGATAGCCAACGTGAGTACCACTGACAGAGCCAGTAGCTCATCCACAGCCAGATAGCCAACGTGAGTACCAATGACAGAGCCAGTACCTCATCCACAGCCAGATAGACAACGTGAGTACCACTGACAGAGCCAGTACCTCATCCACAGCCAGATAGCCAACGTGAGTACCACTGACAGAGCCAGTACCTCATCCACAGCCAGATAGCTAACGTGAGTACCACTGACAGAGCCAGTACCTCATCCACAGCCAGATAGCCAACGTGAGTACCACTGACAGAGCCAGTACCTCATCCACAGCCAGATAGCCAACGTGAGTACCACTGACAGAGCCAGTACCTCATCCACAGCCAGATAGCCAACGTGAGTACCACTGACAGAGCCAGTACCTCATCCACAGCCAGATAGCCAACGTGAGTACCACTGACAGAGCCAGTACCTCATCCACAGCCAGATAGCCAACGTGAGTACCACTGACAGAGCCAGTACCTCATCCACAGCCAGATAGCCAACGTGAGTACCACTGACAGAGCCAGTACCTCATCCACAGCCAGATAGCCAACGTCAGTACCACTGACAGAGCCAGTACGTCATCCACAGCCAGATAGCCAACGTGAGTACCACTGACAGAGCCAGTACCTCATCCACAGCCAGATAGCCAACGTGAGCACCACTGACAGAGCCAGTACCTCATCCACAGCCAGATAGCCAACGTGAGTACCACTGACAGAGCCAGTACCTCATCCACAGCCAGATAGCCAACGTGAGTACCACTGACAGAGCCAGTAGCTCATCCACAGCCAGATAGCCAACGTGAGTACCACTGACAGAGCCAGTAGCTCATCCACAGCCAGATAGCCAACGTGAGTACCACTGACAGAGCCAGTACCTCATCCACAGCCAGATAGCCAACGTGAGTACCACTGACAGAGCCAGTACCTCATCCACAGCCAGATAGCCAACGTGAGTACCACTGACAAAGCCAGTAGCTCATCCACAGCCAGATAGCCAACGTGAGTACCACTGACAGAGCCAGTACCTCATCCACAGCCAGATAGCTAACGTGAGTACCATTGACAGAGCCAGTACCTCATCCACAGCCAGATAGCCAATGTGAGTACCACTGACAGAGCCAGTACCTCATCCACAGCCAGATAGCCAACGTGAGTACCACTGACAGAGCCAGTACCTCATCCACAGCCAGATAGCCAACGTGAGTACCACTGACAGAGCCAGTACCTCATCCACAGCCAGATAGCTAACGTGAGTACCACTGACAGAGCCAGTACCTCATCCACAGCTAGATAGCCAACGTGAGTACCACTGACAGAGCCAGTACCTCATCCACAGCCAGATAGCCAACGTGAGTACCACTGACAGAGCCAGTACCTCATCCACAGCCAGATAGCCAACGTGAGTACCACTGACAGAGCCAGTACCTCATCCACAGCCAGATAGCTAACGTGAGTACCATTGACAGAGCCAGTACCTCATCCACAGCCAGATAGCCAATGTGAGTACCACTGACAGAGCCAGTACCTCATCCACAGCCAGATAGCCAACGTGAGTACCACTGACAGAGCCAGTAGCTCATCCACAGCCAGATAGCCAACGTGAGTACCACTGACAGAGCCAGTACCTCATCCACAGCCAGATAGCTAACGTGAGTACCACTGACAGAGCCAGTACCTCATCCACAGCCAGATAGCCAACGTGAGTACCACTGACAGAGCCAGTACCTCATCCACAGCCAGATAGCTAACGTGAGTACCACTGACAGAGCCAGTACCTCATCCACAGCTAGATAGCCAACGTGAGTACCACTGACAGAGCCAGTACCTCATCCACAGCCAGATAGCCAACGTGAGTACCACTGACAGAGCCAGTACCTCATCCACAGCCAGATAGCCAACGTGAGTACCACTGAAAGAGCCAGTACCTCATCCACAGCCAGATAGCTAACGTGAGTACCATTGACAGAGCCAGTACCTCATCCACAGCCAGATAGCCAATGTGAGTACCACTGACAGAGCCAGTACCTCATCCACAGCCAGATAGCCAACGTGAGTACCACTGACAGAGCCAGTAGCTCATCCACAGCCAGATAGCCAACGTGAGTACCACTGACAGAGCCAGTACCTCATCCAAAGCCAGATAGCTAACGTGAGTACCACTGACAGAGCCAGTACCTCATCCACAGCCAGATAGTCAACGTGAGTACCACTGACAGAGCCAGTACCTCATCCACAGCCAGATAGCCAACGTTAGTACCACTGACAGAGCCAGTACCTCATCCACAGCCAGATAGCTAACGTGAGTACCACTGACAGAGCCAGTACCTCATCCACAGCCAGATAGCCAACGTGAGTACCACTGACAGAGCCAGTACCTCATCCACAGCCAGATAGCTAACGTGAGTACCACTGACAGAGCCAGTACCTCATCCACAGCTAGATAGCCAACGTGAGTACCACTGACAGAGCCAGTACGTCATCCACAGCCAGATAGCCAACGTGAGTACCACTGACAGAGCCAGTACCTCATCCACAGCCAGATAGCCAACGTGAGTACCACTGACAGAGCCAGTACCTCATCCACAGCCAGATAGCCAACGTGAGTACCACTGACAGAGCCAGTACCTCATCCACAGCCAGATAGCCAACGTGAGTACCACTGACAGAGCCAGTAGCTCATCCACAGCCAGATAGCCAACGTGAGTACCACTGACAGAGCCAGTACCTCATCCACAGCCAGATAGCCAACGTGAGTACCACTGACAGAGCCAGTAGCTCATCCACAGCCAGATAGCCAACGTGAGTACCACTGACAGAGCCAGTACCTCATCCACAGCCAGATAGCTAACGTGAGTACCACTGACAGAGCCAGTACCTCATCCACAGCTAGATAGCCAACGTGAGTACCACTGACAGAGCCAGTACCTCATCCACAGCCAGATAGCCAACGTGAGTACCACTGACAGAGCCAGTACCTCATCCACAGCCAGATAGCCAACGTGAGTACCACTGACAGAGCCAGTACCTCATCCACAGCCAGATAGCTAACGTGAGTACCATTGACAGAGCCAGTACCTCATCCACAGCCAGATAGCTAACGTGAGTACCACTGACAGAGCCAGTAGCTCATCCACAGCCAGATAGCCAACGTGAGTACCACTGACAGAGCCAGTAGCTCATCCACAGCCAGATAGCCAACGTGAGTACCACTGACAGAGCCAGTACCTCATCCACAGCCAGATAGCCAACGTGAGTACCACTGACAGAGCCAGTAGCTCATCCACAGCCAGATAGCCAACGTGAGTACCACTGACAGAGCCAGTAGCTCATCCACAGCCAGATAGCCAACGTGAGTACCACTGACAGAGCCAGTACCTCATCCACAGCCAGATAGCTAACGTGAGTACCACTGACAGAGCCAGTAGCTCATCCACAGCCAGATAGCCAACGTGAGTACCACTGACAGAGCCAGTAGCTCATCCACAGCCAGATAGCTAACGTGAGTACCACTGACAGAGCCAGTAGCTCATCCACAGCCAGATAGCCAACGTGAGTACCACTGACAGAGCCAGTAGCTCATCCACAGCCAGATAGCCAACGTGAGTACCACTGACAGAGCCAGTAGCTCATCCACAGCCAGATAGCCAACGTGAGTACCACTGACAGAGCCAGTACCTCATCCACAGCCAGATAGCCAACGTGAGTACCACTGACAGAGCCAGTACCTCATCCACAGCCAGATAGCCAACGTGAGTACCACTGACAGAGCCAGTACCTCATCCACAGCCAGATAGCCAACGTGAGTACCACTGACAGAGCCAGTACCTCATCCACAGCCAGATAGCCAACGTGAGTACCACTGACAGAGCCAGTAGCTCATCCACAGCCAGATAGCCAACGTGAGTACCACTGACAGAGCCAGTAGCTCATCCACAGCCAGATAGCCAACGTGAGTACCACTGACAGAGCCAGTAGCTCATCCACAGCCAGATAGCCAATGTGAGTACCACTGACAGAGCCAGTAGCTCATCCACAGCCAGATAGCCAACGTGAGTACCACTGACAGAGCCAGTACCTCATCCACAGCCAGATAGCCAACGTGAGTACCACTGACAGAGCCAGTAGCTCATCCACAGCCAGATAGCCAACGTGAGTACCACTGACAGAGCCAGTACCTCATCCACAGCCAGATAGCTAACGTGAGTACCACTGACAGAGCCAGTACCTCATCCACAGCTAGATAGCCAACGTGAGTACCACTGACAGAGCCAGTACCTCATCCACAGCCAGATAGCCAACGTGAGTACCACTGACAGAGCCAGTACCTCATCCACAGCCAGATAGCCAACGTGAGTACCACTGACAGAGCCAGTACCTCATCCACAGCCAGATAGCTAACGTGAGTACCATTGACAGAGCCAGTACCTCATCCACAGCCAGATAGCTAACGTGAGTACCACTGACAGAGCCAGTAGCTCATCCACAGCCAGATAGCCAACGTGAGTACCACTGACAGAGCCAGTAGCTCATCCACAGCCAGATAGCCAACGTGAGTACCACTGACAGAGCCAGTACCTCATCCACAGCCAGATAGCCAACGTGAGTACCACTGACAGAGCCAGTAGCTCATCCACAGCCAGATAGCCAACGTGAGTACCACTGACAGAGCCAGTAGCTCATCCACAGCCAGATAGCCAACGTGAGTACCACTGACAGAGCCAGTACCTCATCCACAGCCAGATAGCTAACGTGAGTACCACTGACAGAGCCAGTAGCTCATCCACAGCCAGATAGCCAACGTGAGTACCACTGACAGAGCCAGTAGCTCATCCACAGCCAGATAGCTAACGTGAGTACCACTGACAGAGCCAGTAGCTCATCCACAGCCAGATAGCCAACGTGAGTACCACTGACAGAGCCAGTAGCTCATCCACAGCCAGATAGCCAACGTGAGTACCACTGACAGAGCCAGTAGCTCATCCACAGCCAGATAGCCAACGTGAGTACCACTGACAGAGCCAGTACCTCATCCACAGCCAGATAGCCAACGTGAGTACCACTGACAGAGCCAGTACCTCATCCACAGCCAGATAGCCAACGTGAGTACCACTGACAGAGCCAGTACCTCATCCACAGCCAGATAGCCAACGTGAGTACCACTGACAGAGCCAGTACCTCATCCACAGCCAGATAGCCAACGTGAGTACCACTGACAGAGCCAGTAGCTCATCCACAGCCAGATAGCCAACGTGAGTACCACTGACAGAGCCAGTAGCTCATCCACAGCCAGATAGCCAACGTGAGTACCACTGACAGAGCCAGTAGCTCATCCACAGCCAGATAGCCAATGTGAGTACCACTGACAGAGCCAGTAGCTCATCCACAGCCAGATAGCTAACGTGAGTACCACTGACAGAGCCAGTAGCTCATCCACAGCCAGATAGCCAACGTGAGTACCACTGACAGAGCCAGTACCTCATCCACAGCCAGATAGCCAACGTGAGTACCACTGACAGAGCCAGTACCTCATCCACAGCCAGATAGCCAACGTGAGTACCACTGACCGAGCCAGTACCTCATCCACAGCCAGATAGCCAAAGTGAGTACCACTGACAGAGCCAGTAGCTCATCCACAGCCAGATAGCCAACGTGAGTACCACTGACAGAGCCAGTAGCTCAACCACAGCCAGATAGCCAACGTGAGTACCACTGACAGAGCCAGTACCTCATCCACAGCCAGATAGCTAACGTGAGTACCACTGACAGAGCCAGTACCTCATCCACAGCCAGATAGCCAACGTGAGTACCACTGACAGAGCCAGTACCTCATCCACAGCCAGATAGCCAACGTGAGTACCACTGACAGAGCCAGTAGCTCATCCACAGCCAGATAGCCAACGTGAGTACCACTGACAGAGCCAGTACCTCATCCACAGCCAGATAGCCAACGTGAGTACCACTGACAGAGCCAGTAGCTCATCCACAGCCAGATAGCCAACGTGAGTACCACTGACAGAGCCAGTACCTCATCCACAGCCAGATAGCTAACGTGAGTACCACTGACAGAGCCAGTACCTCATCCACAGCTAGATAGCCAACGTGAGTACCACTGACAGAGCCAGTACCTCATCCACAGCCAGATAGCCAACGTGAGTACCACTGACAGAGCCAGTACCTCATCCACAGCCAGATAGCCAACGTGAGTACCACTGACAGAGCCAGTACCTCATCCACAGCCAGATAGCTAACGTGAGTACCATTGACAGAGCCAGTACCTCATCCACAGCCAGATAGCTAACGTGAGTACCACTGACAGAGCCAGTAGCTCATCCACAGCCAGATAGCCAACGTGAGTACCACTGACAGAGCCAGTAGCTCATCCACAGCCAGATAGCCAACGTGAGTACCACTGACAGAGCCAGTACCTCATCCACAGCCAGATAGCCAACGTGAGTACCACTGACAGAGCCAGTAGCTCATCCACAGCCAGATAGCCAACGTGAGTACCACTGACAGAGCCAGTAGCTCATCCACAGCCAGATAGCCAACGTGAGTACCACTGACAGAGCCAGTACCTCATCCACAGCCAGATAGCTAACGTGAGTACCACTGACAGAGCCAGTAGCTCATCCACAGCCAGATAGCCAACGTGAGTACCACTGACAGAGCCAGTAGCTCATCCACAGCCAGATAGCTAACGTGAGTACCACTGACAGAGCCAGTAGCTCATCCACAGCCAGATAGCCAACGTGAGTACCACTGACAGAGCCAGTAGCTCATCCACAGCCAGATAGCCAACGTGAGTACCACTGACAGAGCCAGTAGCTCATCCACAGCCAGATAGCCAACGTGAGTACCACTGACAGAGCCAGTACCTCATCCACAGCCAGATAGCCAACGTGAGTACCACTGACAGAGCCAGTACCTCATCCACAGCCAGATAGCCAACGTGAGTACCACTGACAGAGCCAGTACCTCATCCACAGCCAGATAGCCAACGTGAGTACCACTGACAGAGCCAGTACCTCATCCACAGCCAGATAGCCAACGTGAGTACCACTGACAGAGCCAGTACCTCATCCACAGCCAGATAGCCAACGTGAGTACCACTGACAGAGCCAGTAGCTCATCCACAGCCAGATAGCCAACGTGAGTACCACTGACAGAGCCAGTAGCTCATCCACAGCCAGATAGCCAATGTGAGTACCACTGACAGAGCCAGTAGCTCATCCACAGCCAGATAGCTAACGTGAGTACCACTGACAGAGCCAGTAGCTCATCCACAGCCAGATAGCCAACGTGAGTACCACTGACAGAGCCAGTAGCTCATCCACAGCCAGATAGCCAACGTGAGTACCACTGACAGAGCCAGTAGCTCATCCACAGCCAGATAGCCAACGTGAGTACCACTGACAGAGCCAGTACCTCATCCACAGCCAGATAGCTAACGTGAGTACCACTGACAGAGCCAGTACCTCATCCACAGCCAGATAGCCAACGTGAGTACCACTGACAGAGCCAGTACCTCATCCACAGCCAGATAGCCAACGTGAGTACCACTGACAGAGCCAGTACCTCATCCACAGCCAGATAGCCAACGTGAGTACCACTGACCGAGCCAGTACCTCATCCACAGCCAGATAGCCAAAGTGAGTACCACTGACAGAGCCAGTAGCTCATCCACAGCCAGATAGCCAACGTGAGTACCACTGACAGAGCCAGTACCTCATCTACAGCCAGATAGCCAACGTGAGTACCACTGACAGAGCCAGTACCTCATCCACAGCCAGATAGCCAACGTGAGTACCACTGACAGAGCCAGTACCTCATCCACAGCCAGATAGCCAACGTGAGTACCACTGACAGAGCCAGTACCTCATCCACAGCCAGATAGCCAACGTGAGTACCACTGACAGAGCCAGTACCTCATCCACAGCCAGATAGCCAACGTGAGTACCACTGACAGAGCCAGTACCTCATCCACAGCCAGATAGCCAACGTGAGTACCACTGACAGAGCCAGTACCTCATCCACAGCCAGATAGCTAACGTGAGTACCACTGACAGAGCCAGTACCTCATCCACAGCCAGATAGCCAACGTGAGTACCACTGACAGAGCCAGTACCTCATCCACAGCCAGATAGCCAACGTGAGTACCACTGACAGAGCCAGTACCTCATCCACAGCCAGATAGCTAACGTGAGTACCACTGACAGAGCCAGTAGCTCATCCACAGCCAGATAGCCAACGTGAGTACCACTGACAGAGCCAGTACCTCATCCACAGCCAGATAGCCAACGTGAGTACCACTGACAGAGCCAGTACCTCATCCACAGCCAGATAGCCAACGTGAGTACCACTGACAGAGCCAGTACCTCATCCACAGCCAGATGGCCAACGTGAGTACCACTGACAGAGCCAGTACCTCATCCACAGCCAGATAGCTAACGTGAGTACCACTGACAGAGCCAGTACCTCATCCACAGCCAGATAGCCAACGTGAGTACCACTGACAGAGCCAGTACCTCATCCACAGCCAGATAGCCAACGTGAGTACCACTGACAGAGCCAGTAGCTCATCCACAGCCAGATAGCCAACGTGAGTACCACTGACAGAGCCAGTACCTCATCCACAGCCAGATAGCCAACGTGAGTACCACTGACAGAGCCAGTACCTCATCCACAGCCAGATAGCCAACGTGAGTACCACTGACAGAGCCAGTACCTCATCCACAGCCAGATAGCCAACGTGAGTACCACTGACAGAGCCAGTACCTCATCCACAGCCAGATAGCTAACGTGAGTACCACTGACAGAGGCAGTAGCTCATCCACAGCCAGATAGCCAACGTGAGTACCACTGACAGAGCCAGTACCTCATCCACAGCCAGATAGCCAACGTGAGTACCACTGACAGAGCCAGTACCTCATCCACAGCCAGATAGCCAACGTGAGTACCACTGACAGAGCCAGTACGTCATCCACAGCCAGATAGCCAACGTGAGTACCACTGACAGAGCCAGTACCTCATCCACAGCCAGATAGCCAACGTGAGTACCACTGACAGAGCCAGTACCTCATCCACAGCCAGATAGCCAACGTGAGTACCACTGACAGAGCCAGTACCTCATCCACAGCCAGATAGCTAACGTGAGTACCACTGACAGAGCCAGTAGCTCATCCACAGCCAGATAGCCAACGTGAGTACCACTGACAGAGCCAGTACCTCATCCACAGCCAGATAGCCAACGTGAGTACCACTGACAGAGCCAGTACCTCATCCACAGCCAGATAGCCAACGTGAGTACCACTGACAGAGCCAGTACCTCATCCACAGCCAGATAGCCAACTAGAGTACCACTGACAGAGCCAGTAGCTCATCCACAGCCAGATAGCCAACGTGAGTACCACTGACAGAGCCAGTACCTCATCCACAGCCAGATAGCCAACGTGAGTACCACTGACAGAGCCAGTACCTCATCCACAGCCAGATAGCCAATGTGAGTACCACTGACAGAGCCAGTACCTCATCCACAGCCAGATAGCTAACGTGAGTACCACTGACAGAGCCAGTACCTCATCCACAGCCAGATAGCCAACGTGAGTACCACTGACAGAGCCAGTACCTCATCCACAGCCAGATAGCCAACGTGAGTACCACTGACAGAGCCAGTACCTCATCCACAGCCAGATAGCCAACGTGAGTACCACTGACAGAGCCAGTACCTCATCCACAGCCAGATAGCCAACGTGAGTACCACTGACAGAGCCAGTACCTCATCCACAGCCAGATAGCCAACGTGAGTACCACTGACAGAGCCAGTACCTCATCCACAGCCAGATAGCCAACGTGAGTACCACTGACAGAGCCAGTACCTCATCCACAGCCAGATAGCTAACGTGAGTACCACTGACAGAGCCAGTAGCTCATCCACAGCCAGATAGCCAACGTGAGTACCACTGACAGAGCCAGTACCTCATCCACAGCCAGATAGCCAACGTGAGTACCACTGACAGAGCCAGTACCTCATCCACAGCCAGATAGCCAACGTGAGTACCACTGACAGAGCCAGTACCTCATCCACAGCCAGATAGCCAACGTGAGTACCACTGACAGAGCCAGTACCTCATCCACAGCCAGATAGCCAACGTGAGTACCACTGACAGAGCCAGTACCTCATCCACAGCCAGATAGCCAACGTGAGTACCACTGACAGAGCCAGTACCTCATCCACAGCCAGATAGCTAACGTGAGTACCACTGACAGAGCCAGTAGCTCATCCACAGCCAGATAGCCAACGTGAGTACCACTGACAGAGCCAGTACCTCATCCACAGCCAGATAGCCAACGTGAGTACCACTGACAGAGCCAGTACCTCATCCACAGCCAGATAGCCAACGTGAGTACCACTGACAGAGCCAGTACCTCATCCACAGCCAGATAGCCAACGTGAGTACCACTGACAGAGCCAGTACGTCATCCACAGCCAGATAGCCAACGTGAGTACCACTGACAGAGCCAGTACCTCATCCACAGCCAGATAGCTAACGTGAGTACCACTGACAGAGCCAGTACCTCATCCACAGCCAGATAGCCAACGTGAGTACCACTGACAGAGCCAGTACCTCATCCACAGCCAGATAGCCAACGTGAGTACCACTGACAGAGCCAGTACCTCATCCACAGCCAGATAGCCAACATGAGTACCACTGACAGAGCCAGTACCTCATCCACAGCCAGATGGCCAACGTGAGTACCACTGACAGAGCCAGTACCTCATCCACAGCCAGATAGCTAACGTGAGTACCACTGACAGAGCCAGTACCTCATCCACAGCCAGATAGCCAACGTGAGTACCACTGACAGAGCCAGTACCTCATCCACAGCCAGATAGCCAACGTGAGTACCACTGACAGAGCCAGTACCTCATCCACAGCCAGATAGCCAACGTGAGTACCACTGACAGAGCCAGTACCTCATCCACAGCCAGATAGCCAACGTGAGTACCACTGACAGAGCCAGTACCTCATCCACAGCCAGATAGCTAACGTGAGTACCACTGACAGAGCCAGTACCTCATCCACAGCCAGATAGCCAACGTGAGTACCACTGACAGAGCCAGTACCTCATCCACAGCCAGATAGCCAACGTGAGTACCACTGACAGAGCCAGTACCTCATCCACAGCCAGATAGCTAACGTGAGTACCACTGACAGAGCCAGTACCTCATCCACAGCCAGATAGCCAATGTGAGTACCACTGACAGAGCCAGTACCTCATCCACAGCCAGATAGCCAATGTGAGTACACTGACGGACCCAGCAGAAGATGCATCTTCTCACCTCCAAAGACTACAGGCAGCAAGTTCGTATCCACACGACGGCAAACAGGACTCACTAGTTTTAATGGAGTTAGGAAAAACTCCTGCCTTACTCAGACAATTTTCAGAC
Source organism: Locusta migratoria (assembly GCA_026315105.1). Lineage (NCBI taxonomy): Eukaryota > Metazoa > Arthropoda > Insecta > Orthoptera > Acrididae > Locusta > Locusta migratoria. Next base: position 59,509,546 of record CM048753.1, on the reverse strand, counting down.
GGGATATGAATTGAATGGGTGATTTGAAAAAGGTACACATTCCAAAAACATAAACTTTCGACAAATCAAAATAAACTCTTCAAACAACTTACGGGTATGCAGCCGGGTGACGTCGTCGACAACCGCCGATATTTCGGCAGGAGAACACCCTGCCATTCTCAAGGCACAACTGCACACTACGAAGCAATGTGCAAGCATATTTAATACCTCGATTTCTAAAGTGTAAACAAGGAAGATAACACACACAGTACAAGTCACTGCAGAGTCAACACAACCAAAGATGACCAAATATCAAAACTATCGATAGTGACTGTTAATCAACAGGTGAGGCAGCATTAATTTTGTCCCTCTGTTTTTCTGACGAGAGACAGTGCCGGATTCCAAGCAGAATTTAAACAAAAAACCACCATGTCTGTTTATAAGGTCAGAAAGGTTATAGTGAGAGACAGACAAAACGTGCATTGTACTACCAGCCTTCTGTGAAACAGGTGAGTGACGATAGTAATGAAGTGGCACCTAAATCTATGGCCTTTTTGCATTACGCAGGAAGCATTTCCAACGAGATTGGTCGTAGTTTACGGAAATGTGTTTTTCGACCACCTTCTAAGATAAAGGCCCTGTTGGGGTCCGTAAAGGATGAACTTGGTTTGCGTAAAGAAGGTGTCTATCATATTCCTTGTAGTTGTGGCATGTCATATATTGTTCAGACAATCAGGGCTGTGGAAGACCGGTGTATTGAACACAAACGTCACACGCGCTTACAACAGCCAAACAAATCGGCTGTTGCAGAACACTGGAATACAACACGGATATTCTGACATGCACTTCCACCTATTGGGATAGTGTTATTAAGGAATATGTTGAAATTAAACTAGCAAGCGACCTTATAAACAGAGATGGTGGTTTTTGTTTAAATTCTGCTTGGAATTCGGCACTGTCTCTCGTCAAAAAACAGAGGGACAAAATTAATGCTGCCTCACCTGTTGATTAACAGTCACTATCGATATTTTTGATGTTTGGTCACCTTTGGTTGTGTTTGTAGTGACTTTTACTGAGTATGTTATCTTCCTCTTTTACCGTTTGCAAACCGAGGTATTAAATCCGCTTGCACATTGCTCCCTTGAGTGCAGTTAGGCCTTGAGAATGACAGGGTGTCCTCCTGCCGAAATATCGGCGGTTGTCGACGACGTCACCCGGCAGCATACCCGTAACTTGTTTGAACATTCATTACGCCGGGAAAAGTTAAGGTCCCACAAAATAACTAGTTCTGCGAGAAAACTAGTTGTTATACAGAAAAGTTTACTATTGCAAATGTGTACATTTAAGTGTAACAAACACATTGCACATGGTGCCTATGTATAAATATTTGTTATATACCATGTAACTGCGTAAATATCTTAAGGAATATGTACCTTTTTCAACTCGCAAGTTTTTAAATACACAAAATTAAATTGTGTTTTTTTTTGTGTTTTGTGTTGGTGTTTGCATTAATCTTTGTGTGGTGTATGTGTTATTGTTTCTGTTGTGTTTTTTGTGCTTTGTGTTTTCTGTTGGTGTTTGTGTTAATTTTTATGTGTTGTATATGTTAGTGTTTTTGTTGTATTATTTTGTGCATTGTGATTTGTGTTGGCGTTTGCGTTAATCTTTGTGTGTTGTGTGTGTCAGTGTTTTTATTGTGTTTTTTGGTGCTTTGTGGTTTCTGTTGGTGTTTGTGTCAATCTTTGTGTGTTGTGTGTGTTAGTATTTTTGTTGTGTTTTTTGTGCTTTGTGGTTTGTGTTGGTGTTTGTGTCAATCTTTGTGTGTTGTGTGTGTTAGTGTTTTTGTTGTGTTTTTTTGGTGATTTGTGGTTTCTGTTGGAGTTTGTGTCAATCTTTGTGTAGTGTGTGTTGGTGTTTTTGTTGTGTTTTTTTTGTGCTTTGTGGTTTGTGTTGGTGTTTGTGTCAATCTTTGTGTGTTGTGTATGTTAGTGTTTTTGTTGTGTTTTTTTGTGGTTTCTGTTGGTGTTTGTGTCAACATTTGTGTTGTGTGTGTTAGTGTTTTTGTTGTGCTTTGTGGTTTGTTTTAGTGTATGTGTCAATCTTTGTGTGTTGTGTGTGTTAGTGTTTTTGTGTGAGTGTGAGTTTGTGTGTGAGAGTCAGTGAGTCAGTAAGTGATCGTGTGTGTCTGTGTGTGAAGTGTCTACTCGTTTGGAAGACGCACATAGGTTTTGGCCCACTTTACACTACGGTTGTAACACTGAAAGTGGGCGTTTGTGATCGCTTTTTGACAGTACGAAATTTAAATGAAACTAAAGAGTTAATAGTTGATCTTAGAAAAAAATAAAAAAAAAGGTAATGGAAAAGAAGAAAATTATAAACAACTTCGCTCTCTCGTACCATTTCAGAAATAGTTGCAAAAATAACTGTGATTTGACACTGTATTTGATTTTACATAAACCAGTACAGGAAAGATAATAAACTTGAAAACGATGACAATTTACCATGGCAAGACAGACGGTAGTATTTTAAACGGAAAACATAACTAAAATACGGAAAATAATTTGAATTAATATTTTAAGTTTAAAAAAGAATACAGTTGTTAAAGTTAAAACCTGAAATGTCAATTAATTTTGGCAGTTTCTTCAATTACGGTCAGAGAGAATATTGCTTGTTGAGTGCATACATAATTATTATCACAATATTAGGGTCGTAATCCTATCATCCATAAACGTTTTAAGACAAGAAATGATTTACAACCTGATTTCTTTAAAAGGAAATCATTATGATTAAATCAGCGAGCTCTTTGCAGAATTTCTCGAGTGTTCCTTTAATTTTTATCGGTTTTCGGGACATTTCATTATATTCAAATCTATAAGCGATGTTTACGTTGTTGGAGACTGCGTATTAAATATCCTTATAAATGTCCTTTTCGCCTTATTGTTGTCCAAGAATAACACTGGGTATAAAAGGGTTAATGTTCATCTTATATTTTCATTTTAAGACATTGTCCACTACATGTAATTTCTTCCACGTCCTTTGCTGTCTCTGACAGAATTGTTATATCATCAGCAAACGTCCCTCTTCCTGAACTTTAATTCCCTCTCCAAATTTCTCCTTGCATTACTTCACTTCTTGCTCAATGTACAGATTGAACAACATTGGAGAAAGGTTACAACCCTGTCTTATTCATTTCCCAACCTCTGCGTCCCTTTCTTGCCCTTCAACTCTAATAACTGCTGTATACAAGTGGAATATATGTCTTTCACTCCCTATATTTTATCCCTGCTACATTCAGAATCTGAAAAAAGTGTATCCCAGTCAACATTGTCAAAAGCATTATTGATAGATCTGAAGCATTGAATTAAAATTTGTAGTGCGGCCGGGAATCGAACCCGGACCTCCATGCTTACTAGGCAGACGTCTTAACCATTAGACTACCACACCACTAACGATTAAAGCGCCTTGTAATAGTCTATTTACGATTTCCCTCCACAACACAAACTTTAATTCAGCTTCTTTGTTCCAAAGATAATTGCCACTACTGCCAAGGCTCTCCATGCAGCGGGTTAGCACCTCAGCAATGGACATGGTGGAACAATCCTGTTTTGGTGATATAAATATCAATTAATACAAATAAACAAACCCAGAGACGGATTTACGTCTCAAATATGTCAAAGACATTATTGATAGATCTGAAGCATTGAATTAAAATTTGTGGTGCGGCCTGGAATCGAACCAGGACCTCCATGCTTACTAGACATGGAGAGCCTTGGCAGTAGTGGCAATTATCTTTGGAACAAAGAAGCTGAATTAAAGTTTGTGTTGTGGAGGGAAATCGTACATAGACTATCCCAAGGAGGACCAATCACCAGACCTTGCCAAATACTTACGCAACACATCAAGGTGCCCCCCGTAACTGGGTCGATACGGGTAAGAGAAGACAATTAAAACGAACAATAATTCGGAACATGGAGGAAGAATTATTTACGCGGAGAGTGGGACCCGAAGAATGTTTATTTCCGATATCTGAAGAGGACATCACTCTTCTGTCATCCTTCCAGAAGCATATATTAAGTTCGATTTATTACATTTCGTATTGTTTTTTTAATTATATTTTATTTAAATGTTCCAAAGAAAATACAATATGTTGGCCATGTGAATCCAATGACCTGTCAAAAAAAAAAATAAATAAATAACCGAGCACAGCACAAAATTTAATCCAGTGTCTTTCCTTAAATACCTTTGATATAGCCATACAATGGAAATGAATTATTGTTGATTTTACTTGAATACGTAAACATTTCCAGCAGCGCAATATTTTTTGCACATGGTTCGGTAAAGTCGCAACACTATTTTATATTAATTTCACATGTTTTCTTTGGCTTGGACTTTCATTACATTGCGTTATTGGTTAACAGTTTCATAAATAAAGACAGTATGCAATAATTGCTCTTGATGAGATGGTTAGAGAAAAATTTATTTTCCTTATCCCAGATAGCGCGGAATTTATTTCTGGATTTAAAAAAAAACTTAGAGTCCTCCCTGGGGCATGAGAAAAAAAGGCGGTAGTCTAACAGTTACGACGTCTGCCTAGTAAGCATGGAGGTCCGGGTTCGATTCCCGGCCGCACCACAAATTTTAATTCAATGCTTCAGATCTATCAATAATGTCTTTGACATATTTGAGACGTAATTCCGTCTCTGGGATTGCTTATTTGTATTAATTGATATTGTCAAAAGCGTTCTCCATATCCACAAAAGCTAAAAACGTAGGTTTCCCTTTCCTTAATCTATATTCTAAAGTAAAGCGTATTACCTCGCGTTTTCGCGTTTTCCTACATTTCTCCTAAACCCAAACTGATCTTCCCCAGGGTCCCTGCAGTTTTAAGGGGAAGTACGAAGGCTGGAAAACGCAGAGGGAGACCGAGATATGGGTTCAAAATGGTCAAATCTTTGTTAAGCTTATGAAACTTAACTACCGGGTCATCAGTCCCTAAACCTGCAAACTACTTATGAACTAACTTATACTAAAGACAACACAAACATCCATGCCCGAGGGAAGATTCGAACCTCCGACGCGGTAGGCCACGCGGTCCGCAACGTGGCACTCCAGACCGCTCGTCTACTCAAAAAAAAAAAAAAAAAAAAAAAAAGTTCAAATGTTTGTTAAGCTTAAGTGAGTTAACTGCGGGGTCATCAGTCCCTAAACTTACAAACTACTTATGAACTACTTACGAACTAGGACGGCACAAATATCCATGCCCGAGGGGGGATTCGAACCCCCGACCGTAGTGGCCGTGCAGACCGTGACTGGAGCGCCTCAGTCCCCTCGGCCACCGCGGCGCTCGGCTACTCCCGCGCGGCGAGATGGATTAAGTAAGGAGTTGGTTGACAGAGATTCGGATATGAAGAAGCTTGAAGAGGATAGGGTAGCGTGGAGAGCTGCATCCAACCAGTCCTCGGACTGAAAACCACAACATCCAGAATGCTTTTGACACCGTACCTGACAAACGGCTTTTAATCAAATTGCGTGGTTATGGTATATCGCCCCAAATTTGTGATTGGATAGGGGATTTCCTGTCAGAGAGGACACAGTTCGTAGTCATCGATGGTAAGGCATCGACTAAAACAGAGGTGATATCTGGCGTTCCACAGGGTACTGTTACTGGTCCACTGCTTTTCCTTATTTACATAAACGATTTAGGTGAAAATCTAAGTAGCTCTCTTAGGTTCTTTGTAGATCACGCCGCCATTTACCGTCTAGTAAAATCATCTGAAGATCAACACCAACAGCAGAACGATCTGAATAACATATCAGTATGGTGTAAAAATAGGCAATTGACTCTAAATAATGAGAAGTGGGAAGTCGTCCACATGAGTACGAAAAGAAATCCGTTAAATTTTGTTTACGACATAAATCAATCGAATGTGAAGGCCGTAAACTCCACAAAATACCTAGGAATTACTATTACTTCAGACTTAAACTGGAAAGAACTCGTAGATAATATCGTGGAACAGACCAAAGACTGCGTTTTATTAACAGAACCCTTAATAGATGCAACAGAACTACTAAAGAAACTGCATGCACTACGCTCGTCCGTCTTTTTTTGGAGTATTGCTGCCCAGTGTGGGGTCCTTATCAGGTGGGTTTGACGGAGGACATCGAAAGAGTCCAGAGAAGGGTAGCTCGTTTCGTATTGGCACGATACAGGAGAGACAGCGTTACGGAAATGATACACGATCTGGGATGGGAATCATTACAACAACGGCGCTTATCGCTGCGGCGTGGGCTACTTGCGAAATTCCAATCGCCAACATTCTCCTCTGAATGCGAAAATATATTATTGACTCCCACTTACATAGGTAGAAATGATCGTCAGAATAAAATACGAGAAATCACAGCTCGAACGGAGACATTCAGGTGTTCTTTCTTTCCACGCGCTATTCGATAATGGAATGGGAGATAAATAGTATAACAGTGGTTCAAAAAATGTTCAAATGTTTGTATAGTCTATGGGACTTAACTACGGGGTCATCAGTCCCTAAACTTACAAACTACTTATGAACTACCTACAACTAAGGACGGCACAAATATCCATGCCCGAGGGGGGATTCGAACCCCCGACCGTAGTGGCCGTGCAGACCGTGACTGAAGCGCCTCAGTCCCCTCGGCCACTGCGGCCGGCAACAGTGGTTCCATGAACCCTCTGCCAGGCACTTAAATGTGAGTATCCCATGTAGATGTAGATGTAGTCTCCGGACTGAAGAGCACAACATCAACATCCTCGGGTAAAACTGTTGTTTCTTTTGACACTACCTGACAGTGCAGATTTTGTAGGCGATCTGATAGTTCAATGTTCATCACAAGAGCAACGCCAAGATCGCAAAATACTTCTTCATTTAATGACGACCGGTTTCGGAGGACTGTGCCACCATCATCTGTTTGTTTGTATTATTGGCTGTATAACGTTCCTTGCCATTTTTATTTTAAAGTTGCTGAAAATTAGGGCGGGGGTAGGGGTGTGTGTGGGAATCTTTATTCTGTGTTCTGCTGAGCTAGATATTAAGTTTACAGTTCTGTCAAATCGAGCGCTGAACACCTTACTTGTCTTATGTGTGTGTGCTAGGAGTCCTTGTTAATGAATGCTTTAAAAAACCGTGAACTACTTACGCAGCAGCTATTATTTTCTATCTATACAAATGATCTGATGGACAGAGTAAGTTGTAATTTGCGGCTGTTTGCTGATGATGCTGTGGTGTATGGGAGGGTGTCGTCTTTAACTGACTGTAATAGCATACAGGTTGACTTAGGCAAAATTTCTAGTTGGTGCCAAGAATGGCAGCTAGCTCTCAATGTAGAAAAATGTAAGGTGTTGCGCATGAGTAGAAAAAATAATCCCATAATGTTCGAATACAGCATTAGTAGTGAGCTTCTTGATGCTGTCGCGTCGTTCAAATATCTAGGCGTAACATTGCAGAGCGATATGAAATGGAACGAGCATGTAAGGACAGTTGTGAGTAAGGCGGACAGCCGACTTCGGTTTATTGGGAGAATTTTGGGAAGATGTACTTCACCTGTAAAGGAGACCGCGTATAAAACGCTTGTACGACCACGTCTTGAGTATTGCTCAAGTATTTGGGACCCGCAGCAGATCGGTTTGAAGGAAGACATAGAGGCGGTTCAGAGGCGAGCAGCTAGATTTGTTACCGGTAGGTTCGACCAATGCGCGAGTGTCACGGAAATGCTCCGGCAACTCAATTGGGGATCGCTGGAAGAAAGACGACGTTCTTTTCGTGAATTTCTGTTGAGTAAATTTAGAGGGCCGGAATTTGAAGCTGAGTGTAGTACGATCTTGCTGCCGCCTACTTACATTTCGCGTAAAGATCACAAAGACAAGATTAGAGAAATTAGGGCACGTACGGAGGCATATAGGCATTCTTTTTTTCCTCGTTCTATTTGGAAGTGGAATATTAAAGGAAATGCCTAGTAGTGGTACAGTGTACCCTTCGCCACGCACCTTACGGTGAATTGCGGAGTATGTATGTAGATGTAGAAACACTTTTCACTCGTAGCGCTTCCTGCTTCACAAAAACTCGGTCGCCCTCACTTTGGGTATCGATTGTCGACAGCACAGTAGGTTTGAAGTCAACTTATTTATCATGAGAACTTGGTAGTTGGGAAGCCGGCGGAGGTCCCAGTACTATTGACGCGGCCGTATCGGTCAGCTGTACCTGCAACTAACTCTCCACTGAGGCTGCCTACGTCTACATCTTCACAATTACAGGTACTCTGCAATTCACCTTTAAGTGCATGGCAGAGGGTTCATTAACCACTTTCATAACTTTTTTCTACCGTTCCATTCTCTAATAGCACGCGGGAAGAAAGAACACCTAAATCGTTCCGTTTTCGATCTGATTTCTCTTATTTTATTTTGATGGTCATGTCTCCCTAAGTAGGTGGGTGCTAGCAAAATATTTTCACATTCAGAAGTAAAAGTCGGTTATTGAAACTTCGAAAACAGATCACGCCGCAATGAATAACGTTTTCTTTTAATGATTTTCACCCCAATTCGTGCAACATTTCCGTGACGCTTCCTCCCCGTAACGTGATAGAACAAACCGAGCTGCCCTTCTCTGAACCTTCTCAATGTCTTCCGCCAGTCCCACCTGGTTGAGGGTCCCACAAGGGGCAACAGTACTCCAGGAGAGGACGCACAAGTGTGATGTAGGCAGTCTCTTTGGTGGAGCTGGTGCATCTTCGAAGCGTTCTGCCAATGGAACGTAACCTTTGGTTCGCCTTCCCCACAATATTATCTATGTGTTCCCTCCAGTCAAAGTTGTTCGTAATTGTAACTCCTAGATATTTGGTAGAATCTACGACCTTAAGGTTTGACTGATTTATCGCGTAATTGAAGTTCAGCGGATTTCCTTTAGTGGTCATGTGTATTACTTCACACTTTTCTTTGTTTAGTGTCACTAGCCAATTTTCGCACCATGCAGAAATTTTGTCTAAATCGCTTTACAGTTGCTTTTGATCCTCTGTTGACTTCACTAACCGATAAACGACAGCATCATCCGCGAACAGTCTAAGGGAGCTATTCAGATTGTCTCCTAAATCGTTTATAAACACGAGGAAGAGTAGGGAACCTATAACGCTTCCTTGGGGAACGCCAGATATCAGTTCTGTTTTACTCGATGGCTTACCGTCCTGATGTCCTTTCTGATAGTCAATCGTGAATCCAGTCGCACAATTGGGGCGATATTCCATAAGCACGCAATTTCATTAGAAGCCGCTTGTGGGGTACAGTGTCAAAAGCCTTCCTGAAATCCAGAAATATGCAATCGATTTGAGATCCCTTGTCGATGACACTTAACACTTCACGTGAATAAAGGGCAAGCTGTGTTTTATAATATTTCTCTACCGTTCCATCTCCAATAGTGAGCAGGAAAAAGAAACACCTAAATCTTTCTCTTTTCGATCTGATTTCTCTTATTTTATTATGATGATGTTGTCTTACTATATAGGTGGGCGCTAAAAAAATATGTACGCATTCTGAAGAGAAGGTTGGTGAAAGATATTTCACAAATAGAACTCGCCGCAACAAATAACGGCTTTCTTTTAATGATTTCTAACTCGTGCATCATTTCCGTGACACTCTCCCTTATATGGCGATAATACAAAACGGGGTGCCCTTCTCTGAATTTTTTCTAAATAGTTTGGCAATCCCGCTTAATGTGGAACCCAATGAGCAGCAATATCCAAAATAGGACGCACAAGTGTATTGTAGGCAGTTTTTTTAGTAGAACTGTTCTGCCAATGAAACAGAGCCTTTGGTTCGCCTTCACTATAATATTTTCTAGGTATTCATTCCAGTTTAAGTCGTTCGTAATTTGCTAGGTATTTAGCTGAGTTTAAAAGCTGTGTGTGTGTTGTGGATGTTGAACCTATCGTTAAATCAGACAACAACTTGTTCATTAACACAGCTATTTGGTTTAATTATGGCCCTGATATTGATGTATATACTATTAAATAAGAAACAGTGCATTAAACGTATTATGTGCGCAACGGATATTTTAAACACAAAACAACTGTGGCAAGTCACCATTTGAAACAGACACTGACTATACTCAAAATTTTGACTGCGAGAAAGATATTAAAAAACCACAAACCACTTTCTTAATGTTTGACTGTGAGAATTTTATGCAGATCAGTTTCTGATTACTGAAATTTAGTATCATAGTCAATTAACTATCATTTACTATGGCACCAATAACGAAATCTGTTCAACAATATTATCAAAATCAATACTGCACTTTAAATCCACTAATAACTAATTATCAAATGAAGGAAGTAGGTTAATCTTCTAACTACGTAAATGAAACAGGAAAGAAAGGTCAACTTTTTTACTTATTATTAATAATCAGCATAACATTACCTGCATAATACAACTTCTTCCTAATGACATCAAATGCAATTACCTTCATTCCAGCGGTGTTACAATACAATACAATATATATTCCAAATACAATCAAATCGTCTTGCTGGCACAGCAGCCTCTGCTCTACATCGGATGACTTCACACATCATTATTTTCGGTCAACTGCAAGTTTTGCACCATTCAGATGTCTAAATCATTTTGCGGTTTCAGAGATTCCCTAAGACCAAAGCAGGCCACGTTGGAAAACGTATTCTCTGTCTTTCCTTCTGCTTGGCTTCTTATGTGGGGATTACTCTGTCACACTTTGTAGAAGTTGTCCTTCGTTCGTGTTTGTTCGACTAAACGTAGCAGATGAACCTATCGTACTTGGAAGTCAGCATCATGAGAACCCTTGTCCAGATTCAAAAGTCAAATTGGGGGGCATTTTGAAAACACACGTATGACAACGAAATACTTTGGATGATCGACGAAAGAAGGAACTTAAAACCTGTTCAAGGAAATTCAGGAATGCAGGAACAAAAGTGTCTTCGGAATGAAATAAATAGGACGTGCAGGAAGACCAACTTCTTTTCATTAGCTCTAGGTACAGACAAATATGTTTACGTGATGTTTTTATTCTATCTAGTTGCCAACTTAATAAAGGATTATCGAAAACGTGCTGCTAAAAGAATGAGAAAGTAAGTAAAACTAAAATCTTCACAAACACACACATACGCACGCAACACACATATATAAAGCAAAGATCTACATCTACATGGGATACTCTGAAAATCACATTTAAGTGCCTGGCAGAGGGTTCATCGAACCACAATTATACTATTTATCTCCCATTCCATTCTCGAATAGCGCGTGGAAAGAAAGAACACCTGAATCTCTCTGTTCGAGCTCTGATTTCTCGTATTTTATTCTGATGATCATTTCTACCTATGTAAGTGGGAGTCAACAATATATTTTCGCATTCGGTGGAGAATGTTGGCGATTGGAGTTTCGCAAGTAGCCCACGCCGCAGCGATAAGCGCCGTTGTTGTAATGATTCCCATCCCAAACCCTGTATCATTTCTGTAACGCTGTCTCCCCTGTATCGTGACAATACGAAACGAGCTGCCCTTCTTTGGACTCTTTCGATGTCCTCCGTCAAACCCACCTGATAAGGATCCCACACTGGGCTGCAATACTCCAAAAATGGACGGACAAGCGTAGTGTATGCAGTTTCTTTAGTAGTTCTGTTGCATCTTGTAAGGGTACTGCCAATAAAACGCAGTCTCTGGTTCGCCTTTCCCACGATATTATCTACGTGTTCGTTCCATTTTAAGTCTGAAGTAATAGTAATTCCTAAGTATTTTGTGGAGTTTACGGCCTTCACATTAGATTGATTTATCATGTAAACAAAGTTTAACGGATTTCTTTTCGTACTCATGTCGACGACTTCACACTTCTCATTATTTAGAGTTAATTGCCAATTTTTACACCATACTGATATCTTATTCAGATCGTTCTGCAGTTGGTTTTGATCTTCAGATGATTTTACTAGACGGTAAATGACGGCGTCATCTGCAAACAGCCTAAGAGAGCTACTTAGATTTTCCCCTAAATCGTTTATGTAAATAAGGAATAGCAGAGGACCAATAACACTACCCTGTGGAACGCCCGATATCACCTCTGTTTTAGTCGATGCCTTACCATCGATTACTACGAACTGTGTCCTCTCTGACAAGAAATCCCCTATCCAATCGCAAATGTGGGGCGATATACCATAACCACGCAATTTGATTAAAAGCCGTTTGTGAGGTACGGTGTCAAAAGCTTTCTGGAAATCAAGAAATACGGAATCGATTTGCGTACCTTTTTCGATAGCACCCATCACTTCGTGTGAATAAAGAACTAGTTGTGTTTCGCATGAACGATATTTTCTGAATCCGTGTTGACCTCAAACAGAAATTAAACAGTGTGTCACAAAGGAACAATCAACTATTGGAAACACCATCAGAACAATGACATCACGTAAACAAATTGGTCTGTGACCTAGTTCTATACGGAAAAGAAATTCACTTAGCACAGAGAAAAGAACACGAAGAAACAACACTACAGAAGACATGTAGAGCCTCTTCTACAAAAAGTGTACGTAACAAAACTGAAACATGGCTGATCACAGAGAGGGAAAACGTCATAACTGCTTTATATTCTTCTCAATGGAAACATACGTATATGAGCCAACTTTCATGGTACGTTCCATTCGGGGCGTTCTCAAGTAATGGCGTGACCGAGCGAAATATGGATTGACTTATATGAGCCCCCACCTGGACAACGCGATGTATAATTAAAGTCGCTTTGTGGCCAAATTTGTTTGACCCTTTCATAATGAAGCCTCTTCCTGTAAGAAAATTGCCTGTTGGAGGTTGTCAAATAATCTCAAAATTTGGAATTCGTAATAATATACTCTAGTAATAATAATTTCGTTATTGAATGTTGCAACAAATCACAACTAATGGGTCGCAACAACACTTTCGCAGTGAAAGTTAAAATTTTGAATAAAAAAGATATTAATTAACTTGAAACAGTCACTGTGGTAATTAATTAAGCTTGTCCCTATCTGACTTAGCAACGAGCACCTTTTACGATTCACGAACAGCACAACTTCACTAATAAATGTGTCAGAATTCATGTAGTGGTGATGGCGTGTTCGTGTTATAATCAAAATTGTAATAGCAGATAGACTCTGATTGCAATGATAATAGCTCAATACAGTGAAACTCCGTGGTGCAATGAGCTTCACGAATACTACAGTCAAAGTTGTCAATAATTTTGATATTATTGTTTAAAGTATTCAAGTTCCTTATAAAACTTTACGTAAACTTTTTTTTTATTTTTTTATTTTTATTTTTTTTAATTGGTTCCAGGGCCTGGGTAGCGTACGCGTGTAACTGGCTGAGCAGAGTTTGGCATTTAACGTATTTCATAAAAAATTTACTTCCGTCAAGTCTGGTTAATCAACTATAATACTTTGACTACTGTTAGCCTGGTTACTTTCTACATAAATGAAACCAACTTTACTTTACTTGCAAACTCTCTTGCACTTTAATTACTAGTCTCTGTGGCTGTAACACGTTTAGCAATTCTTTAACTCGTCTAGCAATTTCTTTAAAACTGATCGTAGTTACTTTGAAAATGATTGAACTTGTTAGTCAATGTACAGGCTTGCATAATCAACATAATCTAATAATGGTGATAATGGGGTGACTACAACTACTTACAAAATTAAGACTGGTTTCAAAATAAGTCATGTATAATTGAACCAAAGTTCTGATTGGGTTGACACTACATTTACATGCATACAAAATAAAATGTTACAATAGTACTCATCTGTTTTCGTCGTCTTCGTCGTGAAGTCCAAACAAGACAGATATGATTACAATAGGTACTCTTACTACAACAACGATCGCACTCGGTGACAATAGACTTGATAACCAAACAATTACTTTTCTTGCTCACATGAAAAAACATTACTCTGATCACTTTCGAGTATAAATAAACTTATTTCGAACTTCGTTCAATATATTAAACAGTACGCCTCTCAGGCTTATTGCAATTGCATTAAACTCGCGCCACACTGCGCCTACCGTGCCTCTGCACCATCAACAAAACATTTATGTGTTTACTTTGGCGAGTCCGCTCCGCGACTGCTTCAGCAGCGCGACACTCACAGCTACTACTTCTGTACCAAAGACAGTCTTTACAACAGGTTCAACATTTTCTCTGGCGCATTGCTAACTTACAGCATAAGAATGTCCGTGCATTTATGCGGGTTTACACATATACTACATGTTTACACTAAATGATCCAATATAGAAAATGACGTTACATAAGAATATATCTAGCATACAAGAAATGAAAAATACATGAAATAAACAAATTTAAGACCATATATACCTTAAGTTAAATCAAACTGTAAAATACAGCGACAGGTGTACTCTTACATTCCTTTCTCCGTTTTCTAATTTCCCTGTTGTCAACTTTCCAATCAAATATCTTTTGCCGGCCGCGGTGGCCGAGGGGACTGAGGCGCGCCAGTCACTGTCTGCACGGCCACTACGGTCGGGGGTTCGAATCCCCCCTCGGGCATGGATATTTGTGCCGTTCTTAGTCTTAGTTAGTTCATAAGTAGTTTGTAAGCTTAGGGACTGATAACCCCGTAGTTAAGTCCCATAAGTTACACAAACATTTGAACATTTTGAAATATCTTTTGTCTGAATGTTTTTCCACCTGTAAGGTCTACCTGAGTCATATCAGCTATATTAAGACTCCCCTTAAACGGAGCGATCCATTTAATTGGCCTCAATTTTAGCCTTCCTTCTGCTTACGTAGAACTCGGCTATTTCTTTTGTCAAAACGGTGCATGACTTTCTTTCAATATGCCCATAAAATTTAAGTTTCCTCGTGTCACCATGTACATCTGTGTTTTCTTCTGTTTCCTTATTCTTCTCAACTTATAAATTTTTCCATCAGTAATTTTCGGCCCACTATGGACCACGAAGATTTTTATCCCTTCCTTGACTGTGATTTTCTCTTTTGCAGTACCTTTTCATTTTAGCTGACTGCGCTTCTTTTCTCTTTCCTGACCATTGGCAGGCAGGACGTGGAAACGGCACAGTAACAGGCATAAGGTTTTTAGTAATCTTGACCTTTTCTCTGAAAACGTGTCTATCCTGAATGTCCTCGATTGAAATTTCAGCTTCCTGTAAACCCTTTTTTTAAATTGGCTTGATCATTTGGAATACGATTTTGTTTTTGAAATTGATGTGCGTACGCGATGAGTAAGTCTTTGGGTGTTCATTCTTTCCAGATGACCAGAAAACGTCATTCTCCGCTTCCTCGTGCTGGTAACAATGTCTTCTTTGTGTTCATATAATTCATAGTTGTGTCTTCGGCGGAATTCTCCATTTTCTCTGATGAGGCCAAGGATTTTCCTCAAAATTTTCCTGTCTTTTATTTCCAGTTTTCTCAGTGGACATTTCTTCGCCAGGTTCAAACATTCTGATGCATACAAAGTTGATGGTCAAAAACGGTGTTAAAAATGACCTAATTTTAGGTTTAATGATAAGATTTTGCTGTTGTCTATGTCTTTGCACAGATGAAAAGCATCTTCCTTCCACAGCTGCATTTTCTGAACCATCAGATGTAATTATCTCTCCTAGGTATTTAAATTTTTTCTCCTCCTTCGTTTCCTCTCGTTGTACTTCAATGTGTTGTTATTTCAATTTGTGGGACTTATACTATATTTTCCTAACAATCTTTCTTTCTTTTGATTTCCTCAATAACCCTCTTTCTATTTAAAACTAATGTTTCTGCTCCAAAAAACTCATTCAGGTTTGATTACAATGTTGTAAAGCCAAAGTTTGCTTAATTTAGAAAGCGCTCTTTTATTGTAAATAGTTTGTGTAAATCTGAATGCAAATGCCACTTTTTGACAGCGAACTTAGTTTGCAGCTTCTTCCAGACTATTTTGCTGTATGATTTCCTCCAAGTAATTAAAGTGAGAAACTCTTTTTATTATTCCAAGTTTCTTGTTCAAATATTTTTTTGTTGGGTTGCATATCATAAATTCCGTTTTTTCTAATGAGATTATTTTTACTTCTACATTTTCCGCAACTTCTTTAATAATTTATGTTATTTTTGAGCTGTGGTAATATCCCCAGTTAAAATTACCAGATGATCTGCAGAGGAGAAAAAAATTTACTGTTATTACTTGCACCTGATTGATATATTGTTACTGTTATTCTTTACCACGTTCTGTCAGTCACTGTGTCACTAGACGTGATGCATCATCAGTAATTTATTTATTTATTTTAATTTTATGTATTAAGTTATTTAAACTCAACAGATTAGGGCCATAGGCCCTCTCTTACATCTGACCAGGATCAACATAAATACATGATTTAAAAACCAAAAACATAGTATTAATAATAACAATATATGCTAATACTAATAGTAATAGTGATAATAATAACACAAAATCAAAGTAATACTAATAATAACAAGATATATTTACAGGGAGATAGATGTTTAACACATCTGAATTAAGTTTAATATAAACAGAAGGGGGAAAAATGATTAGTGAAAGAGGAGAAGATTGAGAAATGACAATGCCAGTGGTTGTTAGAGAGAGAGAGAGAGAGAGAGAGAGAGAGAGAGAGAGAGAGAGAGTTCTCTGCTGACGAAATGAAAGGGAAACATTTTTTGGGGGGGGGGGGAGAGGAATTGACAGCAGTGAGCTACAGACTGGTAAGTGGGGAAAAAGATGGCTATTGTGGCAGAAGGTGGACCCTTAGCTATCTTTTAAAGTATGGAATTGATTTTATCTCTCTTAACTTTTCAGGAAGATTGTTCCACAGACGTGTTCCCGATACAGAACATGATTTAGAGAAGATTGCAGTATTATGTGATGGTACAGAGAGAGTTATTTTGGTGAGAGCATGTGTTTCTGCTGTGCTGTTCAGAGAGTAGTATAATCGTTGAGGATAAATAAGAAGGTTTGTAATGATTGAGGAAGCGATGGAGCAAACATAATGTATGATAGCTTCGACGCTTATCTGCGTGTTGGATAGTTGCAAGGTACACAGTCTCTTTGTCATAGCATGTAATATCTTCTTTGTGTCAGTAATGAAAGACGAGGCTAACAAAACTTGGTGATTCTCCATTTGTATGAAGGTGCAGGTGTTCGTGCGTAATTTAGAGACTGCAAGAAGTTGCTTGACAATAATACCTTCCTACCGTTCCTTAACTAACTAGTTCCACCTTACACGGAGAATAGGTAATCGGGTGCCCAAACGACTTTTATATTACAGACAGTAGTGAGAAGTCTAACACTGGCCTGTTAATCTTCGTTACTCAGTAAACCCCTCAATAAGTCGCATTTACGTATTACACCAACCTCAATAACTCGTTTATCTCTGATTCCGTCTGATACCGGACATTGCAGTAATGTAAACGCTCCTATGGAACTTTAAGGACTACTACTGACTAGAAGCTTAATTATCGCATTGCCTATCGAATTCGGCAATTCTAAATGACCCCGAAGGCTTGTAATTTGCACCTCATACTGTGGGAGCGTTTACGAATGCTCAAATGTTCAAATGTTTGTATAGTCTATGGGACTTAACTACGGGGTCATCAGTCTCTAAACTTACAAACTACTTATCAACTACCTTATACTAAAGACGGCACAAATATCCATGCCCGAGGGGGGATTCGAGCCACCGACAGTAGTGGCGTACAGACCGTGACTGGAGCGCCTCAGTCCCCTCGGCCACCGCAGCCGGCGTTTACGAATGCCAAGTGTCTCCAGCACTTACGTCATTAGTCACCTTTTGACCCTCAAATTACACCACTTATCTAAGGGGTCATCAGTCCCTAAACTTACAAACTACTTATGAACTAGCTAACACTAAGGACGGCACAAATATCCATGCCCGAGGGCGGATTCGAACCCCCGACCGCAGTACAAATCTTGTCCTGTCAAGCCTTACTCAAGTCATTCTCTTACAACCATGTGACAATTCATTTTTATTCATACAAAAAAAAAAAGCTGTCGGTTTTTCTTAAATTTTCCTGCTTTTCGGAGGAATTTTCCAAATTTTTGTTTGATGCGAACCCTCCTCTTGCTTTCAACATGAAATGTACTAAATTTTATCGCAATTGGACGAACGGTATTGATAAATCTGTGGAAGTGGAAAAAATCTGTTTAATTTTTTCCCGATTTTCCTGTTTTCCGAACAACTTTTCCATATTTTATCATCGTTTAAACCTTCCCTGGACTTACACGAATATTTAAAGACAAAAATTAGCCAAATCGGTTCAGCCGTTCTCGAGTTTTAGCGAGACTAACGAACAGCAATTCATTTTTATAATATAGATTTCCAATTCTTTGCAAAAATTTTCACATTTTTGCTACTTACAAATGACACTCTTTCAAATTCTGAAATCAGCAGGAGTAAAATATAGGAAGCGTAAGGTTATTTACAACTTGTACAAAACCAGAAAGTAGTTATCAGAGTTAAAGCGCATGAAAAGGATGCAGAGATTGGGAAGGGTGTAAGACAGGGTCGTAGACTTTCTCCAATGTTATTCAATTTGTACACTGAGCAACCAGGAAAGCAACCAGAAATCTGCAGAAGAAATTAAAGGTCAGGGTGAAGAATTAAAAACATTGCCGATGACATTGTAATTGTCAGAGACATCATAGGACCTGGAAATGGACAGTGTATTGAAAGAAGCATATAAGACGAACATTAACAAGAGCAAAACAAGGGCAATGGAATGCAGTCTTGGAAAATCGCGTGATGCTGAAGGAATTGAATTAGGTAACGAATCAATAAAGGTGGTAAATGAGTTTTGTTACTTGGGCAGTAAAATAACATACGACGGTCGCAGTACAGAGGATATAAAATACAGAAATGGGAAGAAAAGCGTTTTTGAAAAAGAGAAATTAGTTAACATCAAATATTAATTTAAGGATAAGGAAGACCTTTCTGAAGGCATTTGTGTGGAGTGTTGCCTTGTACGTAATTTCTGGCATACCTTGACTAAAAGAAGGGAACGATTGGTAGGACACATTCTTAGACATCAAGGAATTGTGAATTTAGCATTGGAGGGAAGTGTGTGGGGTAAAAATCGCAGAGGAAGACCAAGAGATATTCATATTCAAATATATGTAGGTTGCCGTTCTTATGAGGAGATGCTCAGGATAGAGTAGGGTGGAGAACTGAATCAAACCAGTCTCCGGACTTAAGACCACAACAACAACACAGCAAATGACAATTACGAACATAACAAACTAAACCTAGTCAGTTCTGTCAAGTGGTTTTCAAGTAATGGTATTTCATACGTGCGTTAAACGATTTTTATTCCTATAAATATAATGTAACTCACATACCCAGATAGTCACATACAAAACTCAACTATCAGGCAGAGTCTTCATTAGAAATAGGCACACATACATTCATACAGTCACTATTTAAAACGGCAGTACACGCTGGAGGCCCGTGGAAGTAACTCAAGTTTAAACCTCGCTCTTTCAATCTCCTCTACCCTTTTTCTACTTCTCCCTCTTCTATCCTCATTCCATCACTATCAACCTCTTCCCTCCATTTCATATCCTTCTCCCTCCTTCTCTATCTTCTTGCCTTTGTCCCTCATTGACGCGACAATAGTATCATTACTGTGTATATTTCCGATAATTCTGTCCTTGGGTACGATCTGCCTGGTTTTTCAAAAATTGCAAGAAAATATAGGTTTCCCAATATCGCTTTAAAATGTGTTTGCTTTTTTTGCCAGTTTCAGACCTGTAGGAGTGACATGCATTCCTAATTGAATGTGGCTAATATTTATGATTCAAACACTGCGGTACATTCATGTCAATTATCTGCTAATTGACGCTAGAAGTTTTTAATAACGGCATGTGACTCTTTTAAATATCTTATGATACCTCTTCATTGCATGGTCGCTGGATGTGGTCGTAATACTGTGGCATGTGTCATGTCATGTGAGCTGAAGGTTAGCGATGATGTTTATTACTCTTCCTTAATGGCCGGCCGCAGTGGCCGAGCGGTCTGCGGCGCGCCAGTTACAATCTGCAAGGCCCCTATGGTCGGGGGGGTTTGAATCGCCCCTCGGGCATGGATATTTGGTCTGTCCTTAGTATTAGCTAGTTCATAAGTAGTTTGTAAGTTAGGGACTGATGACCCCCTAGTTAAGTCCCATAAGCTCTACAAACATTTGAACATTTTCCTTGAGGAATATATAGAAAAGTGTGCACTATTTACCAGGTTTGAATCTCAACAGACAAATTCAGCGCAAGTGTTAAAACATGAGAGCAGGCTACTGAAATCAATGTGGAAAGATTTCCCACGTTGTTTAATTTTTTTTTTTTCTAATACGTCCACTTTGGATTACGAACTGAAATTGCTGGACTGGAGATTTATTTTTGTGTAAATATGCAACTAGTTACTTTTATGGATCTTTTTATCCTTTCATAAATAATTATATATTTACTGCAGGTTCTTCATCAATTGAGATGTTACAGTAATATAATATTTCCTTGCACTATATATAGCTGCACGATGTGTTAGTGTTCATACAGAATTACGGAACTTTAATAATCGGGAAAGAAAACATACAAAATGAAACGCTAGCTTCTGATGTTTTTTGTACTTACTGTGGTTTTTCTCCTGGTAAATCTGTTTCCACGTCATATCTGGGCCACTGGCGCTATATACTCGTCACATTATTTCGCTACACATTAAAACTTCCACCGGATGCGAGCAGTGAATGTGAGTACAACGGCTAAGATACGTACCACTTGGTACAAGGAACTATAATATCGCTGTAACATTTCCACTGATACTGAGCATTCAGTGGATTGAAATCTGGTGTTGAATAATAAAAAACGCCCATAATAGCAACTCGTTGCGTATTTATACCAAATAAATCACCGATTTGCTTGTTTCTATACTGTGTTTATTTTGTACGGTAGTTCCTCGCAGCAGCTGAGAACTTTTTCTAATATTTATATCATTTACTTCGTGTTTTATTAAGCTTTTCGTCCTATCACTTATAAATTTACATGCAGGCGACTCCATCCGGAATCTGGTGCAGAGCGAACACATTAAAATTATTGAAATTGGGAGAACCAGTAGGCAGTACATAAGTAGAATGTCAAACATAAACTCATTCTACTTATGTATTTTGTGTCCCAGCCTCGTCGCCGCTTTTGTGTCTCGTTTCCGTCGTAGGTGTCGGTGGCCGAGTAGAAAAGTACCGACACAGGAATAAAGGAAGCACGCTTGTGCAGGTAGGAGGTGAGCAGCCAGTGGGACAGCAGAAACTAGAAACACTAGAGTAAATTAGAACGAGATATATATTGCACAGAATTTATACAATACTTAACTTTTACATAGCTCAGTACTGCAGAAGGCTAATACATAGTTGAGCTAGAGGCCTGCCTAGTGCCTGTCCTATAGCCATGTCTTCACTGGTGCCTATCTGATTCCCAAGTGTTAGCTGGTTCCTATCTCAGTTCCAAGTGAACGATGTCGTTCAGTGGTGGCCACGAGCGGAGTTGCAGCAGAGGGCGCTCGTGGCTGGCGTCGTAAGAACGCCGCGCCGTGCGTGCATGGCGGCGCGCGGCGAAAGTAGGTGGCGCGCACTTTGGACTTGTGCGACACCACAATATACTGCCTAATTGATGTTAACATGCAAAGTGCAAGTTTTTGTGGGCCCACAGGGCTTGGATTCATGCACTGAGGATGGTCAGACACTGACCGAAATCGATCTGTATTGTATATAAAAAAATAAAGATTTCAATGCGGCCAAAGCTGGTTCTTCCAATTTCAATACTCATAAATTTTGTAATCAGCTATGTGTGTACAAGGTATGGAAACGACCCGTGGCACAGTAGCTTCGAGTCGTGTGGTAGCCAAGAAGTTTGATAAATAAAAGGTCTGTAAAACAAAAGAACGGATTTCCTGGATCCCGTACTTCAGTAATCAGTTCGTTGTGTTTCAGGGCCTGGCGCTGAAGAAGGGCTCGGACATCCGGCAGATGTGGTCCAACTTCTCGGACCCCATCGACTTCCGGGTGTACATCCTGAACCTGACCAACCCCGAGGCGGTGCACAGGGGAGAGAAGCCCATCGTCCAGGAGATCGGGCCCTACTTCTACGAGTGAGTGAGCCGACTTCATCCACCTGCTGTAGCTATAGTTGAGAAATATTAAAGCCGTACGTTTCTATTTTGTTCTGGAAGAATCAATATTCAAATTAAATACTGATCATATAGTATGGACTGGTACCATCAGACAGTAGGATACATTGTTGTTTGTATAGTCTATGGGACTTAATTACGGGGTCATCAGTCCCTAAACTTACAAACTACTTATGAACTTCCTACAACTAAGGACGGCACAAATATCCATGCCCGAGGGGGGATTCGAACCCCCGACCGTAGTGCAACTTTCCATTCACTGGTCCATCGCCTCATATCAGTACCATTATCCGATTCTAAATATCAAACAGAAAGTTTTCATTCTGGAAACATCCCTTAGGCTGTGGTTAAGCCATGTCTCCACTATATCCTTTCTTCCAGGAGTGCTAGTCTTGCATGGTTCGCAGGAGAGCTTCTGTGAAGTTTGAAAAGTACGAGGGGAGGTACTGGCGGAAGTAAAGTTGTGAGGCGGCATCGTGAGTCGTGTCGGGATAGCACAGTCGGTGGAGAGCTTGCCCGCGAAAGGCAAAGGTCTCAGGTTCGAGTCCAGGTTCCGACACACAAATTTAATCTGCCAGGAAGTTTCATATCAGCGCACACTCCGCTGCAGAGTGAAAGTTTCATTCTAGAAATTCAAGTCATCGAACATCCAATAATAGCTGTAGCCATGTCCTCATGTTACAATATAGTACATAACAAGAAAATGAGAAAAATTACACCACTTTTGTATTCTGGATAACAAGAACAAGTCAGTAAAATTGGTGTTTTATATAGGTGAAATTTCAGATATCCTTGCTAAAAAGTTAAAATCTTTAAATGACATTCTGGAAACTTCCCTTAGGCTATGGCTAAGCCATTTCTCCACCATATCCTTTCTTCCAGGAGTGATAGTGTTGCCAGTTTCGCAGGAAAACTTCTGTGAAATTTGGAAAGTAAGAGGCGAGGTACTGGCGGAAGTAATGTTGTGAGGCGGCATCGTGAGTCATGTCGGGATAGCACAGTCGGTAGTGCGCTTGCCCGCGAAAGGCAAAGGTCCCATGTTCGAGTCCCGGTTCCGGCACACAATTTTAATCTGCCAGGAAGTTTCATATCAGCGCACACTCCGCTGCAGTGTGAAAGTTTCATTCTAGAAATACAAGTCATCGAACATCCAATAATAGCTGTAGCCATGTCCTCATGTTACAATATAGTACATAATTCAGTTTCACACAATAAATGGCATCACACCATTAATTAATATTGACTTCAACCAGAAATCTATAGCTAAGGTAGAATATTCAAAATTTTTAGGTTTATGCATTGATGAGGGGTTGAATTGGAAGAAACACATTGAAGATCTGCTGAAACGTTGAGCTCAGCTACTTATGCTATTAGGGTGATTGCAAACTTTGGTGATGTACAACTCAGTAAACTAGCATACTATGCCTATTTTCATTCTATGCTTTCTTATGGCATCATATTCTGGGGTAATTCATCATTTAGTAAGAAAGTATTCATTGCCCAAAAGTGGGTCATCAGAATAATTGTTGGAGCCCACCCAAGATCATCCTGCAGACATTTGTTTAAGGATCTAGGAATCTTTACAGTAGCTTCACAATATATATATTCACTTATGAAATTTGTTATTAACAATCCAACTGAATTCAAATGTAATAGCAGTGTGCATAGCTACAACACTAGGAGAAAGGGTGACATACACTATTCAAGGTTAAATTTAGCTCTGTCACAGAAAGGGGTTAATTATTCTGCCACAAAAGTCTTTGGTCACTTACCAAGTAGTATCAAAATTCTGACAGATAGCCAACCAGCATTTAAAAATAAATTAAGAGAATTTCTGAATGGCAATTCCTTCTACACATTAGATGAATTTCTAGATAAAAGCTAGTATTTCAGGAAAAACTTAAAAAATAAAAATAAAAGAAATAAATAAAAAAAATTCAAATATTGTGTCATGTAATATTATGTATAGACACACTTCATTTAACTGACACGTTCCACATCATTACGAAGTGTCGTATTCATGATCTATGGGACAAGTATTAATCTAACCTAATCTAACAAGAAAATGAGAAAAATTACACCACTTTTGTATTCTGGCCAACAAGAACAAGTCAGTAAAATTGGTGTTTTATATAGGTGAAATTTCAGATGTCCTTGCTAAATAGTTAAAATCTTTAAATGACACACCTGCATTTTATAATAACATCAGGATTTCAAAATATTTGTTCAATATTACAAAAATATTCAACCTCTACCACAGAAACTGCGATTGGGAAAAGCTGAAAATGTGTACCCAGCCGGGATTCGAACCGGGGTCTCCTGCTTTCTAGGTAGTTGCGCTGACCCCTACACCATTTTTTTTTTTTTTTTTTTTTTTTTTTTTTTACCATTGGGGACACAGTGATACCGCCCCTGCAAGGACTACCTAAGCACGCCTCCCGTCAGCAGGAGACCCGGGTTCGAATCCCGGCTGGGTACACATTTTCAGCTTTTCCCAATCGCAGTTGATGTCATATATTCTGTGAATATTAAATAATAACAACTGCAGGATCAGAAGTGACGTCTGTTCTTTCGGAACAGACGCCACATGTATATATGTAATATGCCGGTGACGGGCATTGATGCTATCGTTAGTGCGGAGGGGTGGGCAAGTTTGAAGCCCTTACTCTTACGGGAATTAGTTAAACTACGAGTTTGAGTACTGTGGGCAGGGCGAAGCTGGGAATTTGTATCTGACGGTAGGCATGCATCGGTAGTCCTTGCAGGTGCTGTGATCACTGTGTCCCCAGTGGTGTAGGGGTCAGCGCAACTGCCTAGAAAGCAGGAGACCCGGGTTCGAATCCCGGCTGGGTACACAATTTCAGCTTTGCCCAATCGCAGTTGATGTCATATATTCTATGAATATTAAATAATAACAGCTGCAGGGTCAGAAGTGACGTCTGTTCTTTCGGAACAGACGCCACATGTATATATGTAATATGCCGGTGACGGGCAATGATGCTATCGTTAGTGCAGAGGGGTGGGCAAGTTTGAAGCCCTTACTCTTACGGGAATTAGTTAAACTACGAGTTTGAGTACTGTGGGCAGGGCGAAGCTGGGAATTTGTATCTGACGGGAGGCATGCATCGGTAGTCCTTGCAGGTGCTGTGAGCACTGTGTCCCCAGTGGTGTAGGGGTCAGCGCAACTGCCTAGAAAGCAGGAGACCCGGGTTCGAATCCCGGCTGGGCACACAATTTCAGCTTTGCCCAATCGCAGTTGCTGTCATATATTCTATGAATATTAAATAATAACAGCTGCAGGATCAGAAGTGACGTCCGTTCTCTCGGAACAGACGCCACATGTATACATACTCCACCACAGAGTTGCGTCTATAATATCATATGCCGACATTGCAGAAAGTGTGTACTGGTCACGGCTGTTGCTATTAGATTATCAGATTGGTGGTTAAAAAGCAAAGATTCGACCTTTGTCTAACATCTGCTGCGCAAATCTTAAGAGTCTGCCCGATCGAATCACACCAGTCACCCAGGAGGTCCAAGACCAGACATGTCGGTCCCCTCTTCCCCGCACCCTTCGCTCACCACCCTCCCTCTCATACACTTCCGGCCGCATCGTCATTGGCCGATCGTCATTTCTTCCTAAACCGTATACCACTTAACACGAGATAACACGAATTACCTACAGGAGAATGGAAAAGCTGGTAGAAGCTGACCTCGGGGAAGATCAGTTTGGATTCAGAAGGAACGTAGGAACCCGGGAGGCAATACTCACTTTACGTCTTATCTTAGAAGATATATTAAGGAAAAGCAAACGAACATTTTTAGCTTTTGTAGATTTGGAGAAAGCTTTTGACAATGTTGACTAGAATACACTCTTTCATATTCCGAAGTCAGCAGGGATAAAATACAGGGAAAGGAGAGTTATTTACAACTTGTACAAAAGCCAGAACACAGTTATTAGACTCGAAGGGCATGAAAGGGAAGCATCAGTTGGGAAGGGAGTAAGACAGGGTTGTAGCCTTTCTCCGATGTTATTCAATTTGTACATCGAGCAGGCGGTGAAGGAAAGCAAGGAAAAATGTGGAATAGGCATTAAAGTTCAGGGGGAAGAAATAAAAACATTGCGTTTTGGTGATGACATTGTAATTCTATCAGAGATAGCAAAGGATCTGGAAGAGCCGTTGAATGGAATGGACAGTGTGTTGAAGAGAACGTATAAAATGAACATTAACAAGAGCAAAACAAAAATAATGGAATGCGGTCTTAGAAAATCAGGCGATGCTGAAGGAATTAGATTAGGTAACGAAACAATGAAGGTGGTAGATGAGTTTTGTTACTTGGGCAGTAAAATAACAAATGATGGTCGCAGTACAGAGGATATATAATGCAGAGTGGCAATGGGTAGAAAAGCGTTCTTGAAAAAGAGACATTTGTTAACATAGAATATTAATTTAAGGGTAAGGAAATCCTTTCTGAAGGCATTTTTGTGGAGTGTTGCCTTGTATGGGAGTGAAACATGGACGATAAGCAGTGCGGACAGGAACAGAATAGAGGCTTTTGAAATGTGGTGCTACAGAAGAATGCTGAAGATTAGATGGGTAGATCGCATAACTAACGAAGAGGTACTGAACAGAATTGGTGAGAAAAGGAATTTTTGGCATACCCTGACTAAAAGAAGGGATCGCTTGGTAGGACACATTCTTAGACATCGGGGAATCGTAAATTTAGCATTGGAGGGAAGTGTGTGGGGTAAAAATCGCAGAGGGAGACCAAGAGACTCGTATAGTAAGCAGATTCAAGTGTATGTGGGTTGCCGTTCTTATGAGGAGATGAAAAGGCTTGCTCAGGGTAGAGTAGGGTGGAGAGATGCATCAAACCAGTCTCCGGACTGAAGACCATAACAACAACACATTTCTTTCAATAAAAACTGACCATCTGAAACCACTTCCTTACTAATATATTATTTAAATACCCACAAAAGTGTTAATTAGTATTACATGAAGCCCCAAAAATAGGCAAACTAGCTTTCAGAGCTTGACAGCTCATGCCACACAATACTTGATAATGGAAATATAAAGAGATCGTTATCCTCCGCAGTAACACAGAAAAAAAGTTTTAAGGGGTAGCCCTCAATCGCAAAGTACGAATACGATCTTAACCAGGTTTCTATGCCGCTATGGGCACCTTATTCAAACGAAGATGAATATGTTAAAACTACATGCCAAGATCTAAAATAATACAAAAATATCTGCCATAATCAGATAGTCATACCACAGTCTAACATATACAGTCACGACACTCACTGCTGTAAAAGTTGTTACCAACTGACAATTGCTGCGACACTAGCGCTCCTAGCGGTGGGCAAGCTGCCGAAGTAGTGGTGTTTGTTTATAATCGCTTTTGTACGTAATTAACGAAATACTTACTATAATTTTTGCGCTACAAGCATTATTAAAATATCGAGAGACAAACATAATACGGAAATTAATATAAAAACAGCCTCATTTAAATGATTCAATGGAATACAGAAAAACTCTGTCTTGAACAAAAACTTACGAATATGAGTATATTTGCAGATTATTCCCCTGAAAATAAATTGCATATAAACATAATGGTATAATAAATTTCTATTATAGTCTGTTCTTACTAAGTCAGTTTTTGACGTGTACCATTCGATACGGAGTCTAATGATTCTCATATTTTTACACGTTACTCGTCCTTCTTATACGTGCATATTCTTAACTTTAGCTTTAAAAAACCAATGTTTTGATTATTCTTGCCGTTTGTGGTTCAGATGTAGCAACAATTGTGGAATTGGGTTCTTCTTTGTTGGAAAACAGTTTGGTTGCTTTTATCGTTATATTGACATGTCTGTGACGTTTTTCCTTCAGCTACAGCTGTGATGGTTGATTTGGTATGTTAAATACCGTATTTATTGCTTTCTATATACGTTTCCTATGTTCTCCCCTCACCGATTTTACTGGAATTGTAATGAAGAATACTTAACGTTCCTGCGTATAAATTGACGTCTCTGCTAAAGGGTATGTCTCCTAGTGTTTCCGAGGCATTTTTATTTTTAATAGAAAATGAAATTACTCATTTAAAGCCTGTATGTTACAGGATGATTGTAAATTAACTGTCCTATAATATACCGTTTCGTACCTTATCAGGGATCTTATGAAACCTAAGAAAGACAAATGAGGAGCTATTTTTAAATTATTACCTATTTATACGGCACTACATACGTTCCCTAATGTAAAAAGTATGCTGAAGTTAATCTAAACGATACTATTCGCACTCATCAACTATCGTATTCAGAAATGTAGCTTGCCGGCCGCTTGGAGCGCTGCAGTCGTAGTGTATAACAAAAATCAGTGGGAGTGTCGTGACTGTATATGTTAGACTGTGGTCATACCTAAAAAGTAAATAATTGTGGCCAGGCGGAGCAGTTACTAGGGGCTGCAATGTCTCCGCTGCTAACGTCGACAGATAACTAACCGTTAGTTATGTGTTTTAACCGTTTTTTGTTTGACGTACCATTGTTCAATGTTAAATGTTTTATGATTGACGTACCATTTTAATGTCATGCGCCTTCACAAAACGAAAACATAGGACGCAAGTCACCAGATGATGATACTCTAAGTGTACCGAAACCGGTCTTCAGGAAAAATAAATCAATATTTGCAATCTTGGCATTTTAATACTTCAAAGTGAAGAGATCGCTGTCCTACCATGGACAAAAAATTAAATGGGGCACATATTCAAAAATGTTTCAAATGTTTGTATAGTCTATGGGACTTAACTACGGGGTTATCAGTCCCTAAACTTACAAACTACTTATGAACTACTTACGAACTAGGACGGCACAAATATCCATGCCCGAGGGGGGGATTCGAACCCCCGACCGTAGTGGCCTTAGTCTCCTCGGCCACCGCGGCCGGCATGGGGCACATATGTCCCACTAGTCACGAAAGGGTTAAATATGACGTTTAGTATCCGTGTTTATGGCTAGAAGTAATCAAAACGTCTGCATTTTTTCAACTTACCTCGTATATACGATTGAAGTTTCATCGAGCTGTGTTCCACAGCTTTGATTCATTACACGAAATTTGGCTTCGTATTTAAGTTTTCTGCACCACTGTAAATCACCTGTAACGCTATTTACCGCGAAATCGTACGTAAAGACGTGAAAAATCACACCGTTCCCATTTATATTCCAAAATAGTAAAACATTCCGTAGTTGTCCGGTGTTGCTTCTCGCCCGTGACGCGTCGGTTTCGTCCTCAGCGACTCGTAATTACAGAACAGGGCGCAGGTGACAATTAAGGCCTGATTGGTGATAACTTGTTAATGGCGGCGTGTCTGCCACACGGCACGGGTCCGACACGAAGCGGAAATTATTCAGCGAGCTGTTGCACGCAGCGAGCCAGCTGAGATTATTACTGCGAGGCGCCGGAGTACGAAGGCACGGGGTCTAGTGATGCCCCGTGCACACTGCTCAACAACTATTTGACAAAGTTCAATCCAACCAGTTTCAATATTTGATAAAATACATCTAGATTTCGGCACCAACTAAGGCCGGTATTACACTATCAAATTATTTGTCAAAGAATTGGACAAAGAAAAATTGTGGTAATTATTCAGCAATCAGTCGTCTTAAATATAAATTCTTTATTTGTTGGCAAATCCGGATTTCGACCACTGTGTGGTCATTATCAATGCTTAAAATAAGGCGTTAGTACAAACGCAACCTCCTACATGGAGGTCGAGATATTTTAAGTATTTTAATTTATTTTAAGCATTGATAATGACCACACAGTGGTCGAAATCCGGATTTGCCAACAAATAAAGAATTTATATTTAAGACGACTGATTGCTGAATAATTACCACGAATCAAATACAGTCGTGAAGCACTTATCCCAATATGGAAGCAAGCCTGATAAAGAAAAATTGGACGTAGTGTGGTGGCAACATCGTCCAATATTTCATCCAATCTCGGCCTCGGCCTAGATTTGATCAAAGAAATCGCTCGTCTTCTGTTTCCTGCAGTGAGAAATATGACCGCTTGGAGCGCTAGTAGTATACAGCTTCCTTGCCACTACAGCTGTTTTATTTGGAGGCTAAATATCTGACATTACTTGGACATAACGTTCGTATTCGTAAACATGGCTAGTAGTGGAATGTTTGTGTAGCGTTTTCTAGCAACAACAAAATTTTAAAAAATTAAGATGGGGCGTTGTATAACAGGTGACAAGGCCAATTCACACTGTCCGTCACGTCAATTCGCGTAGCCCAATACTCTGCGGCAAAGGGAGGTTGAGTTACAATCCGTGATGTAAAAAAGTCATTATATACTATCGGAATTGAAGAAGTAATACCCTTAAACCTCAATACGGCCGAAGCAGATTTTAGAATGTATGATTTTGGTAATGTGGTGTGCTAAGTTCTGGGAAATGAAACAACTTTCAAAACATCGACATCTGTTTGCAAGCGAATCTATGAACATATAAATACGTCAGCCAATTTTTGTAAGGAAATAAATAGAGCCTATTTACTTTATCAGCAATGTTTCCCCCCTTACATTGTTAATAATGTCATAAACAATTTAGATTATCCTCTTTGTCAGTGCTCACATTTTTCCATTTAAAACGTTATTTAATGAAACTTGCTTTATCAACTTAACAATCTTATTCATATACACTGTTTGAGTCAGCCTTTTTGTTACTCTATTGCAAACTGTGGAGGATAAGAGCGACAAAATAATTAGCAGTGAACGGCCTGGCTGTTCTGCCGACGGCATAAAAAAGGAAAATCCTCCCGGTCCCGTAACAAATTTTATTTATCTCGCTCTGACACCCACGGTTTCATCCAAGTGCGTTTCCTTTTCTTTTTTCCCTCGTTCCCTTCTAAATGCAGACACAACGCAACTGTAGTATAAACAACAGCTGAGCATAACGCCGCTATTCTGAAGCAAATTTGACAAAATATTGGATGATAGTGTAATACCCCCTATTGAGTTTCATCCAATTTCTTTGTCAAAAAATATGACCAATATTTCATCCAATTTTTTCGTCCAATTCTTTGTCCAATAATTTGATAGTGTAATACCGGCCTAAGGGTGCCTTCATCAGAAGAATAAAAAATTAAAACGTAAGACGTAAAATTACGAGCAGTGTGCTCAAGTCCAAACTTATAAAATTATATGCAACGGTGGCGTTCGGTTGGCTGTTGAGCAACACTGTAAGCCTAACACAGGAGAGCTGCCTTTATTTTTAACTTGCTAGCCTTTGCTAGCATATTGCATAATTTTTTTTTTAAGATTGGACTTGAGCACACTGCTCGTAATTCTACGTCTTATGTTTTAATTTTTATTCTTCTGATGATGGTGCCGAAATCTAGATGTATTATTGTGGTGTCGCACAAGTATGAAGTGCGCGCCACGTACTTTCGCCGCGCGCCGCCATGCACGCACGGCGCGGCGTTCTTACGACGTCAGCCACGAGCGCCATCTGATACAACTCCGCTCGTGGCCACCACTGAACTGCATCGTTCACTTGGGAATCAGATAGGCACCAGTTAAGACTTGGCTATCGGATAGGCACTAGGAATCATCAGTAAGCAGGCCTCTATCTAAACTATGTATCAGCATTCTGCAGTCTCGAACTTTGTAAAAGATAAGTATTATCTTATTTCTACGAAATATACAACTTGTTCTAATTCAGCCTAATGTTTCTAGTTTCTGCTGTCCCACTGGCTGGTCACCTCCGTACCGCACAAGCGTGCATCCTATTTTCCTGTGTCGGTCTCTTTCTACTCGGCCACCGACACCTACGACAACCGGTGGAAACGAGACACAAAATTTTTATCAAATTTCGCAACTGGTTGGGCTGAACTTCGTCAAATATTTGTAAACCTACAGTTGCTGGAGTCGACAAGCTATGTTTAAAACTACTCAACAACACTTTTACCTCAGCTGTTACTTCAACAGTCTGGGAAAAAAATATCTTTCACGAAGAAATGAATGAGATTGTTCGTATACAGTTATTTCTTTATTTACTAAGCAATTTTCTTAGATCTACGTTTGTTAGGAAGAAGCACTTATTCAGGTTACGTTTAATATCATTTTAAACCTATACATAAGTCCTGACATTCTCCACGCCTTTTCTTTTTCTTCTTCTTCTTCTTCTTCTTTTATCGAACTGCTATGAAAATTGCAAAACCATTAGGTTAATTTTACCTGGTGTGTAAGATGTATGACACAGGCAAAATACCCTCATACGAACTAGCTAACAATAAAGCCGGAACATATATCCATGCCCGAGGGGGGATTCGAATCCCCGACCGTGGTGGCCGTGCAGACCGTGACTGGACCGCCTCAGTCCCCTCGGACACCGCGGCCGGCGCAAACCTACATTTTTAGCTTTTGCAGATTTGGACATTTTGACTGGGATACACTCTTTCAAATTCTGAAGTCAGCAGGGCTAAAATACGGGGAAAGGAGAGTTATTTACAACTTGTACAAAAAACAGACAGCAGTTATTAGACTCGAAGGGCATGAAAGGGAAGCATTAGTTGGGCAGGGAGTAAGACAGGGTTGTAGCCTTTCTCCGATGTTGACCAAATCTGTGCATTGAGCAGGCAGCGAAGGCAATTGACGTCAATGAAATAGGCCTGTAGTTAAAGTGGGTTACACTACTGCCTTTCTTGAATACAGGTGTGACCTGTGCAACTTTACAATATTTTGGTACAGATCCTTCATTGAAAGAGCAGTTGTATATGGCTGTTAAGTAAGGAGCTATCGCTTCAGCATAATCAGATAGAAATCTAAATATCCACAGGTGTACTGCCGGTCTACAGTGTCCAAGGGGCACAATATTTCGGCGATCATACATGTCGCCATCATCAGGTGAACTGATGGACTAAGCTCATGGAAACGCGCCGGCACGGAGATCCTCACGCTACGGCTGCTCGAAGGGACCTGGGTTCTAGCCCGGTAGCGGGCGATTTAAATACCCTCGGCCCGCGGAGCGACCCCTCCGCGGTCCGCGCAGTGGAACCGATTGCGACGGCGTCTGAGATGGCGTCGGTGTGAGAGCTCTGTCCGCCGTGGTCGTCACTTCGTTACGTTTGCTAGATTTGCTCTTAATTAACCCAATCGCTGGCTCCCAAGCTTTGCTAAGATTACAGCCACAGTCACAGTTTATGAGGTCGTCATTTTTGCGAATTTCAATGGCCTCTCTAACGACGCAGTCCCCGTATCTCGACGTCTGTACCAGAATCCTAGTGCGTTCATACTCCATAGCGTGATTCTCCGACAAACAATTTTCAGCGACCGCCGACTTGCTCGAATACATCAATTTGTGTGCCTGGGTTCGTTCCATTTACCGGCTCACTCTCGGGGAAGTTCGCCCGTATTCTGAAGAAACACCAGGTTGGAGCTGTCTTTTGTCCGCCGAATAAAGTTGGTGCACTGATGGGGAGCGCCAAAGATGATCTCGGTTTGGGGAAGGCCGGCGTGTACCAGATTCCGTGTCATTGTGGAAAGTCATATATTGGACAGACGATGCGTACCGTCGAGGATCGATGCGTTGAACAACAGAGGCACACACGATTGATGTATCGGAGCAAGTCGGCGGTCACTGAACATTGTTTGTCTGAGAATTACGCGATGGAGTATGAACGCACTAGGATTCTGGTACAGACGTCGAGATACTGGGACTGCGTCGTCAGAGAGGCCATTGAAATTCGCACAAGTGACGACCTCATAAACCGTGACTGTGGCTATAATCTCAGCAAAGCTTGGGAACCAGCGATTGGGTTAATTAAGAGTAAATCTAGCAAACGTAACGAAGTGACGACCACGGCGGACAGAGCCCTCACATCGACGTCATCTCAGACGCCGTCGCAATCGGTTCCACTGCATGGACCACGGAGGGATCGCTCCGCGGGCCGAGGGTATTTAAATGGCCCGCCACCGGGCTAGAACCCAGGTCCCTTCGAGCCGCCGTAGCTTGCGGATCTCCGTGCCGGCGCGTTTCCAGGAGCTCAGTCCGTCAGTTCACCTGATGATGGCGACATGTATGATCGCCGAAATATTGTGCCCGTTGGACACTATAGACCGGCAGTACACCCGTGGATATTTTGATTGTCAAATACGCCGGGAGAAACTCAAGAATCAGATAGAAATTTGATGGGTATACATTCCATCCTCCTGTTATGCTGCTAGCTTTGACACTGCGGTACTTTTCTTGAGGCCGGACGGTTTGGTGTTCGTGTTGCAGGGAGTACAAGCAGAAGGTGAAGCTGCGCGACCATAAGGAGGACGACACGGTGTCGTACAACAACAAGGTGACGTGGCTGTTCAACCAGGGCAAGAGCGGCCCGGGGCTCACCGGCGACGAGATGGTCACCATGCCGCACCCTCTGCTGTTGGTGAGTACTGGCTGAGCGGCAAGTGGGCACAGTAGACCACACCACAATCACCAAAAGATAGTCCAATGGTTTACTCACCTTTCATTTCTCACACTGAGGATGCGGATTTTCGAGGTCCGTACCGAACGTCTTGAGCAATCTACATCTACATCGATACTCCATAAGTGCCTGCCAGAGGGTTCATTAACCACTTTCATAACCTTTCTCTACCGTTCCATTCTCTAATAGCGCGCGGGAAGAAAAAACAGTTAAATCGTTCCGTTTTCGATCTAATCTCTCTTATTTTATTGGGATGCTCATGTCTCCCTTTGTAGTTGTGTGCTAGCAAAATATTTTCACATTCAGAAGTAAAAGTTGGTGATTGAAACTTCGCAAACAGATCTCGCCGCAATGAATAATGTCTTTATTTTAATGATTTTCACCCCAATTCGTGCAACATTTCCATGACGCTTTTCCCCCTGCAACGCGATAAAACAAAAAGAGCTGCTCTTCTCTGAACCTTCTCAATGTCTTCCGTCAGTCCCACCTGGTGAGGGTCTCACAAGGGGGAACAGTACTCCAGGAGAGGAGGCACAAGTGTGATGTAGGCAGTCTCTTTGGTGGAGCTGGTGCATCTTCGATGCGTTCTGCCAATGAAACGTTACCTTTGATTCCCCTTCCCCATAATATTTTCTATATATTCTATCCAGTCTAACTTGTTCATAATTGTAACTCCTAGGTATTTGGTGGAATTTACGACCTTAAGGTTTGACTGATTCATCGCGTAATTGAAGTTCAGCGGATTTCTTTTTAGTGGTCCTATGTATTACTTCACACTTTTCTTCATTTAGTGTCAATTGCCAATTTTCGCACCACGTAGAAATTTTGTCTAAATCGCTTTGCAGTTGCTGTTGA
Organism: Locusta migratoria; assembly: GCA_026315105.1. NCBI lineage: Eukaryota > Metazoa > Arthropoda > Insecta > Orthoptera > Acrididae > Locusta > Locusta migratoria. Next base: position 59,474,046 of record CM048753.1, on the reverse strand, counting down.
TCCTCCGTTGACTTCACTAACCGATAAACGACAGCATCATCCGCGAAGAGTCTAATGGAACTATTCAGATTGTCTCCTAAATCGTTTATAAACACAACGAAGAGTTGGGGACCTATCACGCTCTCCTGTGGAACGCCAGATATCACTTCTGTTTTACTCGATGACTTACCGTCAATTACAACGAACTGTGACCTTTCTGATCGTGAATCCAATCGCACAATTCGGAAGATATTCCATAAGCATGCAATTTCATTACAAACCGCTTGTAGGGTACAGTTTCAAAAGCCTTCCGGAAATCCAGAAATATGGAATCGATGTTAGATCCCTTCTTGATGGCACTTATCACTTCATGTGAATAAACGGCATCCTGTGTTTCGCAAGAGCGATACTTTCTGAATCAGTATTGACAATGTTCGAACAAAGTGTATGTCCTTCATTTAGCGTCAATTTCCAATTTTGTCTAAATCGCTTTGCAGTTTTTTTAAACTAGCTGTAAACCCGGCGTTGCCCGGGTGTTTATTTATCCTACACTCTCGTAGTCCACATCCCCTTCCCCCCTCTCTCTGCATCCACCTCTTTCTCTCCCATCTCTCTGTTCGTTTCCAACTTTCCTTCTTGCGGTATAGTTTTCTGCAAGGTACCCTCTGACATGTAGCATATAAACATTTGTGTATTCAGATTTTCTTCTTGGTTTAAACGTCATCTGTACAAAAAATTCATAAATATTGGAGCAAAACTATGCATTTTGTAAAATTCCGTAAGTTAAGTACCCTCCACCATGCACCGAACGAAATTTTATACAGACAGTGACATTTCTCTTGTTTTTAAGGTAGAGTGTGCAAAATTTCGTGAAGATCGCAATGAAACTGTAGATTTCGTGAGTCTATAGAAAAACTATGCTCTGCCATGCACCAATCACAAATTACAAGGTGTCTCACGAAAGACGCCTGCCAGGCGTCCTTTGGATCGCTCTGTTCAGTACGGCTCCCGGCCGCCGCCACCGCATCCGCCGGCCACGGCAGCGCCCGATTCTCGGACTCTATTGTGCCGCGGGCGAAAGCATACACTGAGTTACAGTCTAAAAAACATTGCCGTCTGAGTAACCCAAGCTTACCTTTATATACAGTAGATGCTCAAAACGATGTCCCTCTATGGAAAGAGCGGCCTGACATCTCTTGAACACATTTGCAAACACTCGACGAATTTCGGCTGCCGAAATGTGGGAAACGAGCTGCGATAGGCACATAGAAAAGACACACACATACATCACTTTCAGCTATCGGCCATGGCCTTCTTCAGAAAATAGAACACCGACGCAATCACACAGACAGACAACACATTCAACCATCACCTCCGGGTGCCGCACATCTAGAGTTCCCACTGTGTGCACTTTCATATCTCACCACGCCCTACATGTACCATAAATTTGGAAGAATTCAGCAATAACGAGTAGGCGTCCTCTGCTTGCTAGCGCTGTGAGACGAGAACTCACTTGTTGTCTGAAGGAACTGAGATACCAACAGCCGTATGTATAATATAAACCACAACCAGTTTCGGGATTCCACTATGCCATCTTCAGGTCTCTACATCGGAGCATAATATCTAAAAGTAGGTGGGATACTAAGGGGAGGGAAGTTTAGGGTTTAACGTCCCGTAGACAGCTTGTGTGGTGTCGCACAAGTCCAAAGTGCGCGCCACCTACTTTCGCCGCGCTCCGCCATGCACGCACGGCGCGGCGTTCTTACGACGTCAGCCACGAGCGCCCTCTGCTGCAACTCCGCTCGTGGCTACCACTGAACGACATCGTTCACTTGGGACTGAGATAGGAACCAGTTAACACTTCGGAATCAGATAGGCACCAGTAATCACTTGGCTATCGGATAGGCACTAGGCAGGCCTCTAGCTCAACTATGTGTCAGCATTCTGCAGTACTGAGCTATGTAAAAGTTAAGTATTACTAAGTCTGTAAGAAATATATATCTCGTTCTAATTTACTCTAGTGTTTCCAGTTTTTGCTGTCCCACTGGCTGCTCACCTCCGTACCTGCACAAGCGTGCATCCTTTATTCCTGTGTCGGTCTCTTTTTACTCGGCCACCGACACTTACGACGGAAACGAGACACAAAAGCGGCGACGAGGCTGGGACACAAAAGTGGTGACGAGGATGGGATACAAAAGCTTGGACAATAGAAACGGAGCTAACGCTCGGAGTTTTGGTTAAGGATGGGGTAGGAAATCGGCCGTGGCCTTTCAAAGGAACCATGTCAGCATTTGCCTGGACTGATTTAGGGGAATCACTGAAAAACCTAAATCTGGATGGCCGGAGGTGGATTTGAACCACCATTCTCCGAATGCGAGTCCAGTGCGTTACCACTGCTAAAGTCACTGTCTATTAGTGGGAAACAGAAGTCCACGAATCCAGTTTTAGTAACCCAACATTTGGATATTATGCTCCGATGTAGGGACCTGAAGATGGCATAGTGGAATGCCGAAACTGGTTGTGATAGAATAAATATTTCTATTACACTTACGGCTGTTGGTATCTCAGTTCCTTCAGACTCTTGACCAGCCGCTGCCCCGTTTCCACCACCAATTATGGATTCAATAAGACACTTGTTGTTGTTGTTGTTGTTGTTTAGGGCCTGCTGCTGACGCTGGAGAGGGACAAGCCGGGCATGCTGGCTCTAGTGAACAAGGCGATCCCGCCGCTGTTCCGGCAGCCGGACAGCATCTTCGTGACGGCGCCGGCGAGGAACTTCCTGTTCGACGGCATCGTCATCAACTGCACCGTCACCGACTTCTCGGCCAAGGCGCTGTGCACCGGCCTCAAGAAGGAGGCCAAGGAGCTCAAGCGCGAGGGCGACAACTTCTTCTTCTCCTTCTTCGGACACGTGAGTATCATCAGAGTCGAATATAGAGTCGCGAAACTCGCAGTGATTCTCTGCAACTTCGCGTCTGCAGCGCTGCCAAGCGGCCGGGTCGTAAAATCACACCGCGAAGCCTTAGCAGCAGCATTTTCAAAATAGCTTCGTATTTACGACCTTTTGTGACGGTATAAATTGTAGCAACTGTCAAAAATATAATTCCAAAATCTCTCATTTGCAAAGGATGTTCAGAAATAACAGAATACTGTTATGAATAACAGGTGTTCGTTTACTGTGGTTAATTATACTTTAAGGCATAGAAGTATATTTTAAACAATTCATTCACGTCCAAACTTCTGCTGTTAATGAGAATCGCAAATACTTGACCAATATTTCATAATATTACTGCTGAATAAAAGTAATGTGTGAATGACTGCATTAGGATCGTACCTCAGCTTTATAAAATGTTAACCCTGTATACTAACATATTTTGTCGGTTATCTACTAGTCTGATAAACTGAATGTGTAGCTACAAATAAATATGTTCATATATAACCTGTTAATGTTAGCACGTCACATTCTTGAAGATATTCAGTTTGATATCTGCCAAGTAGCTAAAAAATTGTGATAGGTACACGAAAGGCACAGAAGCAAGGACGAGGTGAAAAGATGGTTTAAACGACAGTATAGAATCTGGTCCCCTACGATGTAAAAATCGTGTGTACTTTTGAAAACATTACAGTGCCCGAAATTCGCTAAAACAAAACTCGTGCAGCATGTCAGTACGCAACGAGAACGCGAACATAGTCATAATCAGTTCCTTTTATGTACTTCAGCAGATCAGGTTGCATTTCAGAAGCTTTCAGACGATATTAATACGACTCGAGTATTGTGAACTGTATTAATTACACGGCACTGACAGTTTGTTAAATTATACACTACCATTAACAGAAGCATTGATATTACATTAATGTTTTCGTATTTGTATTAGAAACTTCACAGCAACGTTCAGTGACCAGGAAATATTAAAGTAACAGCATTAAAAACGGCAACGTCTCAGTTTGCATCATGCCATTCCACTGTTATTCCCTACTGGCCGCTTGGAGCGCTGTTATCTCTTCACCTGCAATTTTTTTCCTAGAGAGTTTCGCGACTGTCTGTGATACACTGTGCTATCATCCATTCCAGCGTACTCATGATCGCTCCAAACAAAGCAGGCGCAGATAGGTGTGAAGAGTACAGATCCATCAGTTTAACAAGTCGTGGTATATTAATACATAAAGAAAATTGAATTATTAGTCTTTCGTTGTTGAATTTTTTTATAGTATATTATTATAAATAGTCTTTTTAGTGATCTTATTACTATTTGGTTCAAAAGTTAGTAATTGAAGGTAATTAATTACATGCTTGAATACCGAAAATATAGTATATACCCTGGATACTCAGGGCTCGTGGGTTGGCCAATTATAAATGAATTCGTCACTAATAAATAAAAACACTTCATTTTTGACAGAAAAACTTCAGAAAATTTAACAGACGAAACTTTTACAAAATGAAACTCTTACAAGATTTGCTTGCTCCCATCACTTCAGATAATTAAAAAAGACTGACTAATTCCAGTCTTATGTCTAAAACACAAGAAAGCACCCCTTTTTTTGTTCTCTAAGATTAATTTTATATATCTCATTTTATGAATTATCTTTGCTCTATCAACTGATAGTAAATATATCGTAAATTACTCCGTTAACTAATTATGATTTCCTTTTAAATTCAAGTACAAAAAAATTGCTCTCCCCTACTCTCCTTCTTACCCATATATCTCCTGCCGCATGTATCATCACAATGGTTGCAAAATATTAACACCAATTACTTACAGAAGGACGGAAAAGCTGGTAGAAGCCGACCTCGGGGAAGATCAGTTTGGGTTCAGGAGAAATGTAGGAACACAGGAGGCAATACTCACTTTACGGCTTATCCTAGAAGATTGATGAACGAAATGCAAACCTAGCTTTTGTAGATTTAGAGAAAGCTTTTGACAATATTGATTGGAAAAAACTCTTTCAAGTTCTGAAGCAAGCAGGGGTAAAATATAGGGAGCGTAAGGTTATTTACAACTTGTACAAAAATCCAGATAGCAGTTGTTAGATTTGAAGGGCATGAAAGGGATGTAGTGGTTGGGAAGGGAGTAAGACAGGGTTGTAGCCTTTCTCCAATGTTATTCAACTTGTACACTGAGCAAGTTATATATGAATGAAAGGACAAATTTGGAGGAGGAATTAAAATTCATGATGAAGAAGTAAAAACGTTGCGTTTTGCCGACGATATAGTAATTCTGTCAGAGACAGCAATGGACTTAGCAGAGCAGCTCAACGGAATGGACAGTGTGCTGAAAGGTGCATATAAGATGAACATTAACAAGAGCAAAACTAGGGTAATGGAGTGCAGTCTAAAAAACGCAGGTAATGCTGAAGGAATTAGATTAGGTAACGAAACAATAATGGAGGTAGATGAGTTTCGTTACTTATGCAGTACAATGCAGAATGACAATGGATAGAAAAGCGTTCTTGAAAAAGATATAATTGTTAACATAGAATATTGATTTAAGTCCAAGGAAGTCCTTTCTGAAGCATTTGTGTTGTACGAGAGAGAAACATAGACTATAAACAGTGCAGACAGGAAGAGGATAGAGGCTTTTGAAATGTGGTGCTATAGAAGAATGCTGAAGATTACATGGTGGATCGCGTAACTAATGAGGAGGTACTGAACAGAATTGAGGAGATTTTTTTTTTTTTTTTTTTTTCTTTTTCTTTTTTTTTTTGTTAAGCTTATGGGACTTAACTTCGGGGTCATCAGTCCCTAAACTTACAAACTACTTATGAGCTACTTACGAACTAGGACGGCACAAATATCCATGCCCGAGGGGGGATTCGAACCCCCGACCGTAGTGACCGTGCAGACCGTGACTGGAGCGCCTCAGTCCCCTCGGCCACCGCGGCCGGCAGAATTGAGGAGAAAAGGAATTTCTGGCATACCTCTCTGACGGGAAATCCCCTATCCAGTCGCAAATTTTAAAGTCGAGAAAAACACAGACGTACAGTAGTGAAACTTCGGGCAACTACACACTAAACGCAGGCCTGTGTAGGGTTGGCAAGCACACTCCGGCCTAACAGTCTTTTGCTGCGATATGAACGTCGTTTCAGAATGTTGCTGACGGACCTCTTCTGGTGTTTCAGAAGAACGGCACGGTGGACGGGAACCGGCTGCGTGTGAAGCGCGGCATCCAGAACATCGACGACCTGGGCCGCGTGGTGGCCTTCAACGGCGAGCCCAAGATGGACACCTGGAAGGGCGACCCCTGCAACGACCTGCGCGGCACCGACTCCACCATCTTCCCGCCCTTCAGGGACCCCAAGGAGCCCATCGTCGCGTTCGGCGCAGACCTCTGTCTGTAAGCACTCTTCATTCTATTTTATTTACGTCCTTAAATGTTTCAACTACTTATACCATAGAGGTAGGACATGCATACAACACAGTACCATAAACTTGTTACAATATGGTACCTTCTTTTGCGTCCCAGCCTCGTCGTCGCTTTTGTGTCTCGTTTCCGTCGTAGGTGTCGGTGGCCGAGTAGAAAAGTACCGACACAGGAATAGAGGAAGCACGCTTGTGCAGGTACGGAGGTGAGCAGCCAGTGGGACAGCAGAAACTAGAAACACTAAAGTGAATTAGAACGAGATATATATATTGCACAGAATTTATACAATACTTAACTTTTACATAGCTCAGTACAGGAGAGTGCTGATACATAGTTGAACAAGAGGCCTGTCTAGTGCCTTTACGATAGCCAAGTCTTCTCTGGTGCCTATCTGATTCTGAAGTCTTAACTGGTTCCTATCTCAGTCCCAAGTGAACGATGTCGTTCAGTGGTGGCCACGAGCGGAGTTGCAGCAGAGGGCGCTCGTGGCTGTCGTCGTAAGAACGCCGCGCCGTGCGTGCATGGCGGCGCGCGGCGAAAGTAGGTGGCGCGCACTTTGGACTTGTGCGACACCACACTTTTCAACTGAAAAAGCTATGTATACACCTTCACTGATGAAATATTAAATGCTTTGCATAACCGAACATCGCCAGTTAGGATTTGTGATCTCTCAAAGGCTTTCGACTGTGTAAATCATGGGATTCTTCTACATAAGCTTAAGTATTGTGGTATGAGTGGGACAGTGCACAAATGGTTTAAATCATACTTAACTGGAAGAGTGCAGAAAGTTGAAATAAGCAGTTCACATGATATTAATTCCTCTAAATGGGGAATTATCAAAAATGGGGTCCCACAAAGTTCGGTCTTGGGTCCTTTGCTGTTCCTAATATATATATTAATGACTTCCCATTCTACATTCACGAAGAAGCTAAGCTAGTACTTTTTGCTGGTGATACAAGTATAGCTATCACACCTGACAAACAGGAATTAATTGATGAAATTGTAAATGATATCTTTCAGAAAGTTATTAAGTGGTTCTCTACAAATGGACTCTCGTTAAGCTTTGATAAAACCCACTATAAACAGTTACATACAGTAAATGGCATGACACCATTAATAAATTTAGACTTTGAACATAAATCTGTAGCTAAGGTAGAATATTCGAAATTTTTAGGTGTTTGCATCGACGAGGGATTGAAATGGGAGAAACATATTGAAGATCTCCTGAAACGTTTGAGTTCAGCTACTTATGTTATCAGAGTCATTGCACAATTTGGTGATATACATCTCAGTAAATAAACCTACTACTCCTATTTTCATTCACTGCTTTCATATGGGATCATATCCTGGGGCAATTCAACATTGAGTAAAAAAGTATTCATTGCACAAAAGCGTGTAATCAGAATAATTTCTGGAGCCCACCCAAGAGCATCCTGCAGACATTTGTTTACGGATCTAGGATCTTCACTTTAGCCTCAGAATATATATATATATATATATATATATATATATATATATATATATATATATATATATATATATATATTCACTTATGAAATTTGTTATTAACAATCCTACCCAATTCAAAAGTAATAGCAGCGTGCATAGCTACAACACTAGGAGAAAGGATGATATTCACTATTCAAGGTTAAATCTAACTTTGGTACAGAAAGGAGTGAATTATGCTGCCACAAACGTCTTTGGTCACTTACCAAGTAGCATTAAAAGTTTGACAGATAGCCAACTAGTATGTAAAAAAAATTAAAGGAAATTCTGAATGGCAACTCCATCTACAATGTAGATGAATTTCTAGATAAAACTTTAAAAAAGTAAAAAACAACAAAATATGTAATAAAAATCCTTAAAATATTGATTGTCAAGTGTAGACAACATTTAGTAAAATCACACGTTTCACATTATTACGAATTGTCGTATATATGATCTATGGAACAAGTATTAATCTAATGCAATCTAATCTAATGTACTTTAACACAGTTATAATTTTTACATGCTTAGCTTACAATGCAATAGACACACAAAACAATAATCTTGATGCAATTTTTCGCACTTAACATACAATGTATACAATTCAATCCTATTTCAATTTATTACCACAATATTTAGACCTGTTACCTTGAATCTCTAAACAGGTCGAACATAATAATTTTACATTGTCTCATACACTGTTTTATAAATGTAAATGTGGTTATTACTTATGTTTACTGCAATAATTTACAACATTAATGTAAATAAAATGAAAAAGTAATTTAAAAGTATTGAAAATTAACATTAAACAAATCTTGAAATACAATAAAATGTTCCTCGCCTTAAGTAGAGTATTCTAGACTATTTGCCAAAATATGTTCCTAGCAGCCTCCGAAAAACTCGAGGCTCGCCAACTAACAAGGGCACTAAGTACCTATAGACCCACTCTAACTACACTACCCTACAGTATCCCCACCGGCATATGCGTGAGCGAGCGGTCTAGCGTAACGGTGTCACTCTGTTTTAGAAACAGGAACATCGGATACCTTGCTTAAAGTGGCCATTTGAGCAGCAGCTGATATGTATTTTCACTGTACTGTTTTTAAAGAAAACGCCTTTTGCTACTACAAATGGAGGGTTTTTATTTTTATAATTCACCCATACGCGTTTCGCCTTTGTCACAAGGCATCATCAGTGGGTGTGCTGAAATATTTACATGTTTCTGTTTACACATAAAGGTTAGGCTTTTTTACATGTGTACAAAACATTTCGTTTCTGATTCAAAACAGTTCGTTGTCTAAGCAGAGTGTCCGTATGTTTGTACGTGTTGGGTACAATTCTACAGTTTTGTTCCAATCTTTATGAAATTTTGTACACGTAAGCTTCAATCCATGAGGACGGTCGCCGTAAGTGTAAGAATCACATACGATATATAGTTTACGTGATATGGCGTCATAAACAATGAGATGCGCGAAAAACTGCTGCATTTAGCGACAATACTGCTCATTTTCTCCTAAACCATTGGACCGATTTCAACCAAATTTGGTACACACATCACTTACCGTGAGATAACAATTGCTGCATGGTTAAGAATCACATACGGCAAATGGTTAAAAAGATATTTCGTCATAGCCAATAGAAATCGCAAAAAATGCCATATAATGCGGCGAGACTTTCCAAATACACTGTATGAGAATGACAGTTCTTAGCGACTTGCAACAAACTTTAAACATAATTTAAAACCATTATTAAATTTTCTCGCTGGCAACCATAGTAAAATGATGAAAGGAAAAAAGTTTATCGCTTACTACTTTTCCGCTGTTTATGGAGTAAAACTACGGCTCTCGGTATGACGTTACAATTTATAATATGAACACTACAAATTGTAGCGACAGGAAATTTTACAGACAGTATACAAATATATAGTTGAATGTAGCTTCTAAATTCTATCACAGCACGACACGTAGTGCATGAAGTATGAGCACATAAACAGGAACGTTCATGGGAAACCGCCCCTTCCCGCACCAACTTTCTATACTGCTTTACTACTAACTGTATTCCCAGGAGATTTTACAGACATGCAGGCCTTACAAAAATGAATATATACCTGAAAAATGGCAGGAATATATATTAATAAATATCCGGGCAACGGTGGATTTTCAGCTAGTTTGCTATAAAATCATCAGACACATGCTCCACTGACTCAACACAGTATCACTCAGCAAAGAAAATTACCAAAAGGAACTAGACATCGTCCCACAAATAGCAACAAACAATGGATACAATAGTAATATAGTAGAAAAATTAAACGAAAAAAATTAAAAAACAGATACTGGCAATAAACATAAAACGTGAAGACCCTCAGACAATAACACAGCAAAGCAGCACACAAACACACACAACACAAACTGCAGTACAAAGAACACATGAAAGCAAAAAAGAAAATTCAATATGGTACACAATGACATACAAACACAAACTAACACATAAAATAACAAATATTTTCAAAAGACAAGGCGTAAAAATAGCTCTCAAAACAGACAACCAAATCCAAAAATATATCCCAAAAATCAAAAAAGATACAGATATCTACCAAAGTGCTGGAATATACCAACTACAATACAACTCATGTGATGGAACGTATGTAGAACAAACCAGCAGAACATTTGTTACCCGATACAAAGAACACATACAGGCATGGAAATACGGGGCAAACCACTCGACTTTTGCAGAACATCTGAAAGAATATAGTCACAAACGCACCACAATAGAAAAAGACGTGAAGATAATTAGAATAAATAATGAATACCATCTCCTAAGATTACAAGAAAGTTATCACACATATAAAACAAGAGCTGAGAAAAAGTTGCTACTAAATGACCAAATAAACCTGACGGTTTAATCACTGTTTTCATTGATTGACCATATGATAGACACAAATCCCAACACATAATCACACACCCACAATTACCCTGCCCCCCACACAATTTTTTTAACAATTAACCCAGCCACTCTCTCTCTCTCTCTCTCTCTCTCTCTCTCTCTCACACACACACACACACACACACACACACAACAAGATACCTTCAACACACTTTCAATGGAATAGTTGATTTTCAAATAAGCTGAGAAAGTTGGCAACACTATAATACAAACTACAGTGACACAGTATGGCAGCTGATGACAGTGGAACCAGGAAAATGCGAAAATTTTCAGAAAACAGTGGAACCTTTCGACTTGGTTGCCGGAAAGAGACTGATATGGAGTAGCAAGTGCTGTAAGCACACCATTTTATAGCAAATGACGAACTGTTTTGAATCAGAAAGGAAATGATCAAAATATCTACGGGTGTACTGCCGGTCTATAGTGTCCAATGGGAACAATATTTCGGCGATCATACATGTCGCCTTCATCAGGTGAACTGACGGACTGAGCTCCTGGAAACGCGCCGGCACGGAGATCCGCACGCTACGGCTGCTCGAAGGGAACTGCGTTCTAGCCCGGTAGCGGGCCATTTAAATACCCTCGGCCCGCGGAGCGACCCCTCCGCGGTCCGCGCAGTGGAACCGATTGCGCCGGCGTCTGAGAAGACGTCGGTGTGAGGGCTCTGTCCGCCGTGGTCGTCACTTCGTTACGTTTGCTAGATTTACTCTTAATTAACCCAATCGCTGGTTCCCAAGCTTTGCTAAGATTATAGCCAGAGTCACGGTTTATGAGGTCGTCACTTGTGCGAATTTCAATGGCCTCTCTGACGACGCAGCCCCAGTATCTCGACGTCTGTACCAGAATCCTAGTGCGTTCATACTCCATGGCGTGATTCTCCGACAAACAATGTCAGCAACTGCCGACTTGCTCGGATACATCAATCGTGTGTGCCTCTGGTGTTCAACGCATCGATCCTCGACGGTACGCATCGTCTGTCCAATATATGACTTTCCACACTGACACGGAATCTGGTACACGCCCGCCTTCCTCAAACCGAGATCATCTTTAGCCCTCCCCACCAGTGCACGAATTTTATTCGGCGGACAAAAAATAGTTCCAACCTGGTGTTTTCTCAAAATGCGGGCGATCTTCCCTGAGAGTGCGCCGGTATATGGAACGAACGCAGTGCCTACATCCTCCCTCGTGTTTTCATCCGTTTCTACAGGTTGTGTTGTAGTGGTTGGGCGGAGAGCCCGCTGAATCTGCCACTATGAGTACCCATTCTTTCGAAATACAGTTCTCAGGTGTTCCAATTCCTGGGGTAGACTCTCTGCGTCGGAGATAGTGCGCGCCCTATGTACTACAGTTTTAAGTACCCCATTCCTCTCTGAAGGGTGGTGACAGCTGTCTGAAATGTTTTGGACATATGTAAGAAACCTAACCTTTATGTGTAAACATAAACATGTAAATATTTCAGTACAACCCACTAATGATGCCTTGTAACAAAGGCGAAACGCGTATGGGTAAATTATAAAAATAAAAACCCTTCATTTGCAGTAGCAAAAGGCGTTTTATTAAAAAAAAAAAAAAAAAAAAAAAAAAAAAAAAAAAAAAAAAAAAAGTAGAGTGAAAATACATAGGAATATCGGAGTTGGATCAAGATTGAACGTGCCAGAAGTCGTACAGAGGTAGAGTGTCATCAAAGGTTTTCAAGAAGCGCGCGGGGAATCGGCATTGCCGTACAGAACAGAACAGTGGCACGCTGGGTAAAAGTCTCCAACGGAGGTCGGCAAACTGTGGCAGACATGCATCGGGTAGGTCGTCCTAAGTTTCTGAAGAAGTGCATACTGGTGCCGCGTTAGTGGACAGAGATCGACGCCAGACGCTTCCTGATCTCGCCCACGAAACCGGATTAACGCATACGACTGTGCTTCGCATCCTGTAGGAACGCATGGGCATGGGAAAAAATTGCATCACGATGGGTTCTACATGAACTGCATTAACCCTCCGTCGGGCGCAGTCGGCCTCACAGGCCAGCAAAACACTTTTTTGATTCCCGTGCTTAACAGTGGTGGCCCAGCGGCCCGCCTCTCCGTTTACTCGCGTAACTTTGGGAACCTCACACAGTGCCGATCCGCAGGCTGCCGTCGATTTCCACGCGGATCACGGGGAACTCCTTGGGCCTCACAGGCCGTCTGCGCCCGATTACGTTACAGTTTTTAAGGTGAGATTTTTCAAGATATTTTTATTTTATTACTTCGTTTCAATCAAACTAAGTCTGTCCTCTGTGATTTTCACCGTTACCTTCCGGAAAAAAGAAGACTTTGACGACCCTGGCCCTTCAGACTGAGTGCGCCTGATCGAGTTCTAATTTCAGTTTTCCTTTCTTTTCCTACGTTATCACATCCATATTTTCTGCTGAAATATCCAGAAAAGTATATTATGCCTGTAAGCCAATGATCTTGTGGAAATAATGAGCCTCCTCGAGGACGAAACTGCTGAAGATCCAGCCGCGCTCGAAGATTTAGTCGATGAGAGAGACACCCACTCTCAGGATGAGGTAGGAGAAGGCAAGGAGGACTCAGCCACTGAACAGGAAGTTTAGGGAACAGCTCGGGAATATGAAGAAGAGAAGAAAATATGTGAGGAGTTTTTATTTTGGAAACGATAAGACGACGAAGTAGTCTATGTAGATACCTTCTACTATTCATAGTGTGAAGAGTCACATCATTATTGCACAACATCCAGTGTAAAAGATATTGCTCCAAATGACGCCACCAATTGTAAAACCTTGTGTCATCAACTTCTAACTGGACAATTTAGCTTCTGTATGCTATGAATATATGTGGAATGTCGATTCGGCTGCAAACTCGACTGAAAAAAATTTTACCCCACAAGGAACGGGAAAGTTCTCCCACATTACCTCCAAAATGGCTAAAACGTCGACCATGCGTGGCTGAAACAAGAGTTAGGAGGATGAAGAATCACGAATGTTCAGCTTGTCATCAACCAATCTGCTTGAGCGACGTATACGTTCTGTGCCATACCTGTGTTTCAGCTGTTGATTTGGGAGCTATAGCGTCGGTTTTTGGCTGCAAATGAGGCGAGAAAAGATGATTGCATTTCAGAATAGACTGCCTAATGTTCTTTAAAAATAATTTATGGATGTCTGTTCGACCAATTTATAATGCTCTTTGTGGGAAATTGGTAATTTTGGTTACTTTAGTTTAAGGTGTATTGTGTTCAATAAATCCATTATTATGCTTTAAGTTTGCTGTAATTCCTTCCTTTAGATCCTCTTCAAGACTAGCCAACACGCATTTTGAATTTGATTTAACATGGCGGAGCTAGTCCACAAAATATGTGGATGGCCTCTCAGGCCGGGTGCGTCTGATTTTGTTTCATCTGGAGGTGCGCCCGTTGGAGGGTTAATAGACGTTATGACGCTGCTCAAAGGCACTTGGAGCGCTTTGTCGTTTTAACGGGTTTCTATTTTGTTGTGTGTGCGGAAGTATATGGCAACTGTTTTTTGAGAATTTATCAGTAGTTTCTTCCTCATAAACGACTCCAAAATATTTTCATTTGTGGCTTTAACAGATAGGCTAAGAGCCTTTTCATTGTTACCCTCATTCAACACACTGGTGTCATCAGCAAATAGCACTGGTTCAGAGTTTTTTAACATGAAGAGGGAAGTCATTAATGAAAACTCTTTGAACTTAAATAGTGGCAACACTGATTTGGACACACTATGCGATGGAATCTACTGTTATCGCTGACAGCACACGTTGTTGACATACCTACCTTACATCTGAGCAAATAGACTGACCCATCCGACGTCACCGGCGTGTGTATACTCAATGGAAACACAGTCACTTGTGAGGGAGAGGTCTAACGTAACGGTGCCACTGTGTTTTAGAAACAGGAACATCGGATACCTTGCTTAAAGTGGCCATTTGAGCAGCAGCTGATATGTATTTTCACTGTACTGTTTTTAAAGAAAACGCCTTTTGCTACTACAAATGGAGGGTTTTTATTTTTATAATTCACCCATACGCGTTTCGCCTTTGTCACAAGGCATCATCAGTGGGTGTGCTGAAATATTTACATGTTTCTGTTTACACATAAAGGTTAGGCTTTTTTACATGTGTACAAAACATTTCGTTTCTGATTCAAAACAGTTCGTTGTCTAAGCAGAGTGTCCGTATGTTTGTACGTGTTGGATACAAATCTACAGTTTTGCTCCAATCTTTATAAAATTTTGTACACGTAAGCTTCAATCCATGAGGACGGTCGCCGTAAGTGTAAGAGTCACGTACGATATATATAGTTCACGAGATATGACGTCATAAACAATGAGATGCGCGAAAAAATGCCGCATTTTGCGACAATGCTGCTCATTTTCTCCTAAACCATTGGACCGATTTCAACCAAATTTGGTACAAACATTCCTTACCGTGAGGTAACAATTGCTGCATTGTTAAGAATCACATACGGTGCATGGTGCAAAAGATATAACGCCATAACCAATAGAAATCGAAAAAAATGCCATATAATGCGGCGAGACTTTCGAAATACACTGTACGAGAATGACAGTACTTAGCGACTTTAAACAAACATTGAACATAATTTCAAACCTTTGTTAAACTTTTTCTAGCTGGCAGCCATAGTAAAATGATGAAAGGAAAAAAGTTTCTCGCTTACTACTTTTCCGCTGTTTATGGAGTAAAACTACGGCTCTCGGTATGACGCAACCTGAAGGAACGCCTGGGCATGGGAAAAATTGCATCACGATGGGTTCTACATGAACTGCATTAATAGACGTTATGACGCTGCTCAAAGGCACTTGGAGCGCTTTGTCGTTTTAACGGGTTTCTATTTTGTTGTGTGTGTGTGGAAGTATATGGCAACTGTTTTTTGAGAATTTATCACTTGGAGCGCTTTGTCCGTAAAGGGAAAACGTTCTTGTGCTGTGTCGTATCGTAATACTGGATGATACATGCGCCACATGGTGCGAACCAAACTGAAAAGCCAATCCAACAAGTAGCGTCATTGTGGGTAGCCGCGAAAGTTGGATGTGCCCCAGAGCACCAGTAGGGTCAATGTTACGGTGAATCTCGTGATCCCCCACCTTTATACCGTTTACAGCCTGTGTAGAGCTATTGCATCAGGATATCCATTGACCAGCATATCCGGGACCAGCTGCAGCATCCAGTCAGCAGGCACAGTGGTGTTGTGACTCACAGGACACGTGGTACTGTGCGGTGTTGCAGGTCGCTGGGCGCCACGTGGGAGCGCCCTGCAGAGTACATGGGCGTCCCGGGCCAGCGGTACACGGGCGAGATGCCCGACATGGCCGGAAACCCGGAGCACCGCTGCTACTGCCCGACCGAGACCTCCTGCCTCGAGAAGGGCGCACTAGACCTCTCACCCTGCGCAGGTCAGTAGCCCACACCAGCCACCGACTACCTGAGTTAGCGATACTTTTGGCCCACTTTTGTTCTCCACGGCGAGTGTTCATCAGAGACGAGTGTATCGTCAGGCGTGCCCCAGGGGACTGTGCTAGGACCGCTATTATTTTATATCTATATAAATGATCTGATGGACAGAGTAACTTATGAATAATGGCGGAAATGTGATTCGTCACAAATAAAACTATTGCCCACGATCGATGACTTCTAGCTTTATGTGCTTTTGTGAGCAACGACCGACTCCAAATATTCATTGCTTGCAAATCCCGATGTAGTGTTGCCTCGCTAACAGGTTGGAATTGACGTTCATTTGGGGACGGTGATCTAGGGGTATAGCACTCGACTGAAAAACGATAGGTCGCGGGTTCGAAACGCTGATCACAGATTTTTGAGTATGCGTTTTAATCCAGCCTTTACCTCTCAACGATTGTAGGTAGTCGCAGAAACTACACGTGGTTTGGATTCTGCGTTAAATTTCAGGTCCCCTTACCGGATGAAAAACTAGGATAAATCGTCGAAATCGCGTCAAGTTGAAAGGCTTGGTATGATGGATCAGAAACCATATTAATTCTTGTCATTTAAATTCCATGACGGGTGTCGAAGCGACTTAGATTCACAAGCTGTCAAACGCGTCTGTGAACCCTTTCAAAAACTTTTTCCGTCCACGTTAACAAAGCGCTTTTCTGATGCAAGCAATATTGGAAACTATGTCGCTTATGAATGAACAAAGTAATTGTTTACCGGATCTATCATGACAGCTTCCCAATTAAGTTAAGCCGTTGTTTACGCGAACGTTATACATTGTATGCACAAATCGATTAATTTCCGATAATCCTCAGCCGTAACGAACTATTCTTTGTCAGACCTGTAACTTAATAGGTTGTCACACCGTAATTAATTGCGAAGTGCTGATATATAAATGATCTTATGGGCAGAGTGAGTTGTAATTTGCGGCTGTTTGCTGATGATGCTGTGGTGTATGGGAGGGTGTCGTCTGTAACTGACTGTAATAGCATACAGGATGACTTAGACAAAATTTCTAGTTGGTGCGAAGAATGGCAGCTAGCTCTCAATGTAGAAAAATGTAAGGTGATGCGCATGAGTAGAAAAAACAATCCCCATAATGTTCGAATACAGCATTAGTAGTGAGCTTCTTGATGC
Organism: Locusta migratoria; assembly: GCA_026315105.1. Classification (NCBI taxonomy): domain Eukaryota; kingdom Metazoa; phylum Arthropoda; class Insecta; order Orthoptera; family Acrididae; genus Locusta; species Locusta migratoria. The sequence goes on along the minus strand of CM048753.1, from coordinate 59,456,669 downwards.
TGTCGCGTCGTTCAAATATCTAGGCGTAACATTGCAGAGCGATATGAAATGGAACGAGCATGTAAGGACAGTTGTGAGTAAGGCGGACAGCCGACTTCGGTTTATTGGGAGAATTTTGGGAAGATGTACTTCACCTGTAAAGGAGACCGCGTATAAAACGCTTGTACGACCACGTCTTGAGTATTGCTCAAGTATTTGGGACCCGCAGAAGATCGGTTTGAAGGAAGACATAGAGGCGGTTCAGAGGCGAGCAGCTAGATTTGTTACCGGTAGGTTCGACCAATGCGCGAGTGTCACGGAAATGCTCCGGCAACTCAGTTGGGGATCGCTGGAAGAAAGACGACGTTCTTTTCGTGAATTTCTGTTGAGTAAATTTAGAGGGCCGGAATTTGAAGCTGAGTGTAGTACGATCTTGCTGCCGCCTACTTACATTTCGCGTAAAGATCACAAAGACAAGATTAGAGAAATTAGGGCTCGTACGGAGGCATATAGGCATTCTTTCTTTCCTCGTTCAATTTGGGAGTGGAATAGGAAAGGAAATGCCTAGTAGTGGTACAGTGTACCCTCCGCCACGCACCTTACAGTGAATTGCGGAGTATGTATGTAGATGTAGATGTAGGAAATAATAATAATAATATCGTGTGGCTGATTGGCCTGGTGCAAGTCTTTCAATTGGACGCCACTTCGGCGACTTTTGCGTGTCCCGAGCCTACCTCAGTCATCCAACCAAGGAAAGGAAAGGGACCTACAGCTTAACTTGGAGTCCTAAACCACGTGTCGTTTCTGGCGACTCCTCACATCATTGAGAAGTGCAGGATGGGTTAAAGTGCAGACTGAAAAAATCCGAGGTACGACCGAGTTTTGAACCCGCGATCCTTCGGTTTCCGGTGGAGCGCTTTACCCCAAGCCCACCGGGCCCGACCCACTTTAGGCTGCAGTAGTAACACTAAAAGTGGGCCTCTGCGATCGTCTTTTGACAGCTCGAAATTTAAATCCAAATAACGGCTTAACTATTCATCTGACACGAAAATTGAATAACCGAATTTGTAGAGGAGAAAATTCTCTACAACTTTGCTCTGATATGTTTTATTTTATTTTTTTTTCTCATATCTCGTATCGTTTCAGAGATATTTGCAAAAATAACGGCGATTTGACGATGTCTGTCTGTCTGTAACGTGTTCCCTGTTTTTAAGACGAACCGTTCATCCGATCAGCACCAAATTTTACAGACATAATTGTAGATCGCCAGAGACCAGAACCTCACTATTTCAAATATTTCGGACAGGAAATTCGTCAGTAATACAAAAAAAGCCGTTTGTAATGTAATTTTAATTGCAAATAAACCATTCATCTGACGCGAAAATTGAATGAACGATTTTGCAGAGGAGAAAATTCTCTACAACTTTGTTCCCTTATGTTTTTTTTTTTCATATCTAGTATCGTTTGAGAGATATTTGCAAAAATAACGGAGTTTTGACACCCTCCATTGAATTAACGAAAACCAGCCGTTCCGAGATGTCACGTGACATTCCTCGCACAGAACTCTCTCTGGCATACGCCATCTTGGGTTGCGTATTTGATGATCTTATTGTAACTTAGACGTTGTCATTTCAAAGCAATGGCGCACTGAAGAATTAACAAAAACATATCGGTATTCGTACGATAAATGATAATCTATTGCCTATAAATGCCATATTGGCATCAGTTAAGGATGAATAGTATCATATTAAAGGGTACAACTTTCGTTTGATAGACGTAGCGTAGTGGGCAAGGCGTTGGACTCTGACACTGAGGGTCAGAGGTTCGGAACCCACCAATACCTAATTTCGTTTTCTAAGAACAGACACTGTTATTAATTAATTTTTTATTATTTAGATTATATTTTGGGCAAAAATGTTTGCAAAAACTTATAAAACTACAAGTCTAAAGTGGCCCGTAAAACATATTAGTGCGATTCTTTTCCTTGTACTTGTCATTAGTACTTCGCCTGATTAAAAAGTATTCACTATGATATCTTGGTTGCCGGGTGTTCTGATGGATATCCCACTGTCTCTTGTGGTTGCCAACTTATTTTCTGGAGAGATTTGGGGACAGGACTTTGGAGGTGGACAGAGACTCAGAGGGCCATAGACACGGGTTCTCAGGTAGATGCCGTGTTTCTTGACTTCATCACATTTCCATCCATAAAGAAGTTGTTTTGCGCCCACGATCGTATTTATAATACCCAAATGGGTGTTCTTGCAGCAATCAGGCGTTATTTGTTAAGAAACTGCTTTATTTTGCAGATCTAGATTTCGGCAAGTGACTTGCCATTATCAATGCTAAATTAACAAGAAGTCATTGTCTGCATACATACGTTATCTATCTATCTATATCTATAAATGTGAATGTCTGTTCGCTGTACGTTTATCACGTCTGAACCACAAGACATAAAGAGCTAAAAAATTTCACAGTTACTAATTTCTACCCGGGGAAGGCTTTAGGCATGGTTTTATAACGATCGGATAGCTATTCATCTATATATATTAATGTGAATGTGTGTTCGGTGTACGCTTATCACATCCGAACGAAAAGACGCAGACACTTCAATATTTTTACACTTACTAATTTACCTGAGGAAGTTTTTAGGCACGGTTTTATAGCGCTCTGATAGATATTTAGTAATTTGAAAAATATAACGCGAAATGCGGAACAATAATTACTCCTTTAAAATTATATTTACTCTTTGAAAATGGTTTTATTGCTTGCATTGTTGCTTGAGGGTTGATAATGATAAAAGTGTGGAATATATTGGGATGGAAATTTATCGATGTATATAAAATTCTACGTGTGTGTGTGTGTGTTAATAATTCGGTCTGCAGCGAAAACTACAGAACCGAAACGAATGGTCTGTGTGTAATTGTTGTCAGAAGTCTCCCCTTATACACCATCGCAGTTCCATGCCAATAGCTACAAGAGGGTGGAAGATATGGTGGTTGAAAGTCGTCAAATTATTAAAAAATTCGGACTGAAGGCCAGCGATGACGTTTGCGACTCTATAGCAAGGAGGTTACATACAGCGGAACGTGATGCCACAGACCATATCTTTGGTCTATGCGTGCTACAATGTCTTCAGCTCTTTCTCTGTAAGGATAAGCATACGAATAAGGAAATATAAGAATAAATAAATAAAGCAGTAAAAAAGAAATTTCTTTTACTACACCTCATTAAAAATCGATTTGACGTTTTGCGCGATTACATCATGTGATCGATCTGTGATATTAATACAATCATTGTTGTTGAATTTCGTGATTGGATTCTTCGAAACAAGTGCATTTCTATGTGTGATTTGATCTACACTACTTACTTTCCTGATAAATGGAAATCACATTCAGACAACATGCTTCAGAAAAGGAAAACGTCATTATCAAGAAACACTGTTGGAGCAAAACATATTAAAACATCAAGAGCAAACGAAAATTAAGAACAGCGCGATATAAGACTTTCACAAAGGAGGGACAAGAGGACAGCAATGGCGAACGTTGAATCACCATTTCAATATGACAATAGGCAACGTGAGGACCGAAAGCGAGCGGAGGCGCAGGTTTAAGCTAGTATGAAATATAACATTGACAAATTAGAGAATACTCAGTAAGATGTACTTTACGTGCCATACATTTCTTATGTCTGCATGTTATACAGGTGAATTGTATCATCCTCTGGTCTGTAATACATTGTTTTCCACAGTTAGATGTAATGCTACTGCCAGTAAAGTGGGTTACAACTAGTGAAATGGAACTGTAGGCAACAATGAATCATATACAACAATGTAAATATTTAAATTAACCGTTTGTTTGTTTATGACTGGTCTTGTAAAATATGTCGTGAAATAGTTAATACACTGCCAAAGAATTTATGTAAATCAGTTAACTATATACAGAAGTTTCTATTTATAGTTATGGTATTCATACAGAAATATGTCAGTGGTTGCTACATATTGGTAAGAAAAGAACATATATTGCATCCCTCCTGGGTCGAATTCTTGTTTATTGTTACACAAACAATTCTCAAATAATTCCCAAAAGATTGTACTTTTCATAGTAACTTGGTCATTAAGTAAGTTATGGCCCACGGATCTTTGGTGGCGACAGATCTCAAGCTCTTCGTGTAGGTCGAAAACTCTTCCCTTTTCACCCCTATGCAGCAACCTCACATTATTTGTTATGCTTGGTACCTGGTGCTTTGTTTCAAGCAAATGGGCTGCCATGCTTGATCTCACAGCTGCGTCTTTTCTCTCAAGCGCAATGTGTTTGGCAAACCTAGTTTTTAGCATCCATCATGTCTGCCCCACATAACAGTCCGGGCAGTCAATCTTCCAGATACCTGAAGTGTGGATTGGATTAATTTTGTCTTCCGCAATTTTGACTTCCACAAGTAAGAGCATACGGTCTAACAGACCAATTGTGTGACTGGATTGAATAGTTCCTAGATAACAGCAAGCAGCATGTCATTCTCAATGGAGAGAAGACTTCTGAAGTAAGAGTGATGTCAGGTGTGCCACAGGGGAGTGTCGTGGGTCCGTTGCTGTTCACGATATATATAAATGACCTTGTGGATAACATCGGAAGTTCACTGAGGCTTTTTGCGGATGATACTGTTCTATATGGAGATGTAACAATGGAAAATTGTATTGACATGCAGGAGGATCTGCAGCGAATTGATGCATGGTGCAGGGAATGGCAACTTAATCTCAATGTAGACAAGTGTAATGTGCTGCGAATACATAGAAAGAAAGATCCTCTATCATTTAGCTCACCATAGCAGGTCAGCAACTGGAAGCAGTTAATTCCATAAATTATCCGGGAGTAGGCATTATGAGTGATTTAAAATGGAACGGCCATATATAATCAGTCGTCGGTAAGCAGATGCCAGACGTAGATTCATTGGAAAAATCCTAAGGAAATGCAGTCCGAAAACAAAGGAAGAAGGTTATAGTACACTTGTTCGCCCACAGCTTGAATACTGCTCACCGGTGTGTGATCCGTACCAGATGGTGTTGATAGAGGAAGTAGAAAAGACCCAACAGAGATCAGTGCGCTTCGTTACAGGACCATTTAGTAATCGAGAAAGCGTTATGGAGATGATCGATAAACTACAATGGAAGACTCTGCAGGAGAGACGCTCTGTCGATCGGTACGGGCTTTTGTCGAAGTTTAGAGAACATACCTTTAGCGAGGAGTGTAGCAATATATTGCTCCCTCCTACGTATATCTCGCTAAGAGATCATGAAGGTAAAAGCAGAGAGGTTAGAGCCCACACAGAGGCATACTGACAATCTTTCTTTCAGCGAATAATACGTGACTAGAATTGGAGGGACAACCGATAGTGGTTCTCAAGGTACGCTCCGCCACACACCATCGGGTGGATTGCGGAGTATGGATGTAGATTTAGGTGCAGTTATAAGCCCACATGCTTCTGCAGGTATTTGGATGATACGTTCGTGATCTGGCCTCATAGGAAGAACACGCCCAATGAGGTCCATGAACATCTCAACTGTTGCCACACGAATATCATGTTCACCATAGACCTGGAAAGGAATGCCAGTTGCCATTTCTAGACATACTAGTGTTAAGGAAAGCAGGTGGATCAACTGGCCACAGTGTGTATCGAAAACCCACACACACTGATTTATAGATACAGCCCATCGGCTGTTACCACCCTGTGCAGAAGGATGTGGTACTCAAGACATTGGTCCATAGAGCACGTGCCCTGTCTGACCAGTAGAGTCACCTGCATTAATAGAGCACCTCAAAACAGTGTTCTCCAAAAATGGATACACTAACAAATTGAGATGGCACTCCAACCAGCCACTACACCAAAGGTACAAGGGGCAGAGCAAGATGAATCACCCCTCAGGGGACTCATGGTTCTTTCGTGAGTATGTGCGTGGCGAACACAGGGCCCCGAGCTGATGCAGTCTTCCTTCCTTCTTTACTTCCTGGACTGCATTTCCTTTCCCTTCCCCTCCTTTCCTATCCTCACTCCTTCCCCTCCCCACAGGGGGACTGCAAGATCAGGGCTCTTGTGGAAAATGTCAAACATTACCAGGGGTTACGGAAACCAGGAATTTATAAAATTCCTTGTCAATGTAGCATGTCCCATATTGGCGAAAGGATAATAACAGTCGATATAAGATGCAAGGAACATCAGAGACGCACCCGATTAAGACAGGCAACAAAATCCGCCTTCGCTGAACATTGTTTGGAAATGGATCGTGCCATGAACTAAGATGTGACCAATATTGTAGCCCAGACACCCAACTTTTGGGACAGCATTATTGGAAATGCATAGAGACGACTGCAAACCTTATGAGCCGTGACAGGGGGGTACCAACTAAGTAGAGCCTGGGATCCTGCTTTCATACTGCTAAAGAAGTATCGTAGACAGCTGCAGCATAACCTAACTACAAGAACCAAAGGCCGAAATATAGGAATTGATAAAATAGGCAGTGGTACACACACCAGAATAAAGATGGAACGTCCAGTGGTGTCAGATGACTGCGGACCACAAATGGAACACCAAGAACCGCGAAAGATGCCAGCTCTTTAGCCACATGAAATGATGGGAGCTATCGACAAGGGTTCGCAAATTGATTCTGTATTTAGTGATTTCCAGAAGCCTTTTCACACCATACCTCACAAACGGCATTTAATCAAATTGTGGGTTATTTGCGACTGGATAGGGGATTTCTTGTCAGAGAGGACACAGTTCGTAGTAATAGATGGTAGGGCATCGACTAAAACTGATGATAATGGATCGACTAATACAGAGGTGATATCCTGCATTCCACAGGGTAGTGTTATTGGTCCTCTGCATAAACGATTTCGTGGAAAATCTAAGCAGCTCTGTTAGATTCTTTGCAGATGACGTGGTCTTTTATCGTCCAGCAAAGTCATCTGAAGATCAAAACCAACCACACAACGATCTAAATAAGATATCAGTTTGATATAAACATTGGCAATTTAGTCTAAAAAAATGAGAAGTGTAAAGTCAGTACCATGAGTATGAAAAGAAATCCGTTAAACTTTGTATACAAGATTAATCAATCAAAAGTGATGGCCCTAAACTCCAGTAAACACCTACGAATTACTATTACTGGAAAGAATACATAGATAATGTCGTAGGAAATGCGAAGCAGAGAGTTGTGTTTTATCGCCAGAACAATTAAAGGATGCAACAGAACTACAAAAGAAACTGCATACACTATGCTTGCCCGTCTATTTTTGTATTACTGCCCAATGTGGGATCCTTATCAAGTGTGTCTGACAGAGGACATCGAAAGAGACCAAATAAGGGCAGCTCGTTTTCTATTGTCACGATACACGGGAGACAACATTCCGGAAATAATACAGGCTCTACGATGGGAATCATTACAACAACAGCACTTATCGCTGGGGCATGGGCTACTTACAAATCTCCAATCTCCAACATTCTCCTCTGAATGTGAGAATATATTGCTGACTGCCACCTACATAGGTAGAAATGATCTTGTGAATAAAATACAAGAAATCAGAGCTTGAACAGAGAGATTCTAGTGTTGTTTCTTTTTGCACATTATTGGAGAATGGAATGGGAACAAACACTGCAGTAGGAAAACCCCCAGTAGGAAAAGCCACGGTAGGAAACGCCATGGTAGTAAACGCCACAGCACGAAACCCCACTGTAGGAAACCCGACGGTAGGAAACCAGACGGAGGAAACCCCACGGTAGGAAACCCCACGGTAGGAAACTCCATATTGCGAAAGACTACTGATTGAAGCCCCTGGTAGGAAACCCCACAGTAGGAAACCCCACAATAGGAAACCCCACGTTAGGAAATCCCACGTATTTCATGCACCAAAGTAGGAAACCCCATGGTAGGAAACCCCACAGTAGAAACGCTATGGAATATGGAATATCACCGTATATTTCTCACTTGACAGATTTCCTGTCAGAGACGACACAGTTCATAGTAATCGATGATACGGCATCAAGTAAAACAGAGGTGATATCCGGTGTTCCACAGGGTTATGTCATATGTCCTCTGCATAAACGATTTCGTTAAAAATCTAAGCAGTTCTGTTAGGCTTTGTTTCAGCTGACACGGTCTTTAAACGACCAGTAAAGTCATCTGAAGATCAAAACCAACCGCAGAACGATCTAAACAAGATATCAGTTTGGTATAAAAATTGGTAATTTAGTCTAAATAATGAGAAGTGTGAAGTCAGCAACATGAGTATGAAAAGAAATACGTTAAATATTGTTTACAAGGTGAATCAATCAGAAGTGAAAACCGTAAACACCAGTAAATAAGTAGGAATTACTATTACATCAGACTTAAACTGGAAAGAACACATAGAAAATGTCATAGCAAACGCAAAGCAGTGGCATGTGTTTTATTGGCAGAACACTTAAAAGATGCAACAGAGCTACAAATGAAACTGCATACACTATGCTTGCCCATCCTTTTTTGTATTGCTGCTTAATGTGGGATCCTTATCAAGTGGGTCTGAAAGAAGACATCGAAAGAGTCCAAATACGGGCAGCTCGTTTTGTATTGTCACGATACAGGGGAGACAACGTTCCGGAAACAATACAGGCTCTGCGGTGGGAATCATTACAACAATGTCACTTATCGCTGTGGCGTGGGCTACTTACAAATCTCCAAGCGCCAACATTCTCCTCCGAATGTGAGAATATATTGCTGACTGCCACCTACATAGGAAGAAATGATCACGAGAATAAAATACAAGAAATCAGAGCTTGAAAGGAGAGATTCAGGTGTTGTTTGTTCCCGCGCTCTATTGAAGAAAAGAATTGGAGCAGACACCGCAGTAAGAAAACCCCCAGTAGGAAACTTCACAGTAGCACACGCCACAATAGAAAACCCCAAAGTTGGAACCCCTATGGTAGGAACCCCCATGGTAGGAACCCCCACGGTAAGAAAACCAACGGTAGGAAATTCCACGGTAGGAAACCCCATGGTAGGAAACCCCACGGAAGGAAACAACACACTAAGAAACTCCACAGTAGGAAAGCTATGGAATATGGAATATCGCCATAGATTTGTGACTTGATAGGTGATTTCCTGTCAGAGAGGACACAGTTTGTAGTAATCGATGATAAGGCATCGACTAAAACAGAGGTGATATCCAGCGTTCCACAGGGTAGTGTTATTGGTCATCAGCATAAACTATTTCACGGAAAGTCTAAGCAGCTCTGTTAGGTTCTTTGCAGATGACACGGAATTTACTGTCCAGTAAAGTCATCTGAAGATCAAAACCAACTGCAGAACGATCTAAATAAGATACCAGATGTTATAAAAATTGGTAATTTAATCTGCATAATGAGAAATGTGAAGTCAGCTACATGAGTATGAAAAGAAAACCGTTAAATTGTGTTTACAACGTGAATCAATCAGAAGTGAAAGCCATAAAGTCCAGTAAATACCTAGGAATTACTATTACATCAGATGTACACTGGAAATAACACGTAGATAATGTCATAGGAAGTGCAAAGCAGAGAGTGTGTTTTATTGGCAGAACACTTAAAACATTCAACAGATCTACAAAAGAAACTCCATACACTATGCTTGCCCGTCCTTTTTTGAAATGCTGCCCAGTGTGCAATCCTTAACAAGTGGGTCTGACAGAGGACATACAAAGAGTTCATAGAAGGGCAGCTCGTCTTGTATTGTCATGATACAGGGGAGACAACATTCTGGAAATGCGATGAGAATCTTTACAATAATAACACTTACCGCTGTGGCGTGGGCTACTTACAAATCTCCAATCGCCAACATTGTCCTTCGAATGCGAGAATATATTGCTGACTGCTACCAACATAGGTAGAAATGATCATGAGAATAAAATACGAGAAATCAGAGCTTGAACAGAGATTCGGGTGATGTTTGTTCCCACACACTATTGGATAATGGAATGGGAGCTAACGCTGCAGTAGAAAACCCCCAGTAGGTAACTCCATGGTAGAACACGCCACAATAGAAAATCCCACTGTAGTATATGCCACAGAAGGAAACGCCACAGTACGAAATGCCACTGTAGGAAACGCCACATTAGGAGACCACATGGTAGGAGACCTCACGGTAAGAGACCCCACGGTAGGAGACCCACACGGTAGGAGACCCCACGGTAGGAGACCCACACGGTAGGAGACCCCACATGGTAAAAAAAACCCGCTTGGTAAGAAACCCCACATAGTAAGAAACACCACGTTAGGAGACCCCACGGTAGGAGACCCACACGGTAGGAGATCCCACAGTAGGAGACCCCATGGTAGGAGACCCCATGGTAGGAGACCCACATGGTAGGAGACCCCACGGTAGGAGACCACATGGTAAGAAACACCACGGTGGGAGACCCCATGGTAGCAGACCCACACGGTAGGAGACCCCACGGTAGGAGACCCCATGGTAGGAGACCCCATGGTAGGAGACCCACATGGTAGGAGACCCCACGGTAGGAGACCACATGGTAAGAAACACCACGGTGGGAGACCCCATGGTAGCAGACCCACACGGTAGGAGACCCCACGGTAGGAGACCCCACGGTATGATACCCACACGGTAGGAGACCCCACGGTAGGAGACCCCATGGTAGGAGACCCACATGTTAGGAGACCCCACGGTAGGAGACCCCACGGTAGGAGACCACATGGTAAGAAACACCACGGTAGGAGACCTCACGGTTGGTGACACCACGGTAGGAGACCCACCCGGTAGGAGAACACATGGTAAGAAACACCATGGTAGGAGACCCCATGGTAAGAGACCCACACAGTTGGAGACCCCACGGTAGGAGACCCCACGGTAGGAGACCCACACGGTAGGAGACCCCACGGTAAGTGACCACAAGGTAAGAAACACCACGGTAGGAGACCCCATGGTAGGAGACCCATACGGTAGGAGACCCCACGGTAGGAGACCCCACGGTAGGAGACCCACACGGTAGGAGACCCCACGGTAGGAGACCCACACGGTAGGAGACCCCACATGGTAAGAAACCCCGCTTGGTAAGAAACCCCACATGGTAAGAAACACCACGTTAGGAGACCCCACGGTAGGAGACCCACACGGTAGGAGATCCCACAGTAGGAGACCCCATGGTAGGAGACCCCATGGTAGGAGACCCACATGGTAGGAGACCCCACGGTAGGAGACCACATGGTAAGAAACACCACGGTGGGAGACCCCATGGTAGTAGACCCACACGGTAGGAGACCCCACGGTAGGAGACCCCATGGTAGGAGACCCCATGGTAGGAGACCCACATGGTAGGAGACCCCACGGTAGGAGACCACATGGTAAGAAACACCACGGTGGGAGACCCCATGGTAGCAGACCCACACGGTAGGAGACCCCACGGTAGGAGACCCCACGGTATGATACCCACACAGTAGGAGACCCCACGGTAGGAGACCCCATGGTAGGAGACCCACATGTTAGGAGACCCCACGGTAGGAGACCCCACGGTAGGAGACCACATGGTAAGAAACACCACGGTAGGAGACCCCACGGTTGGTGACACCACGGTAGGAGACCCACCCGGTAGGAGAACAAATGGTAAGAAACACCATGGTAGGAGACCCCATGGTAAGAGACCCACACAGTTGGAGACCCCACGGTAGGAGACCCCACGGTAGGAGACCCACACGGTAGGAGACCCCACGGTAAGAGACCACAAGGTAAGAAACACCACGGTAGGAGACCCCATGGTAGGAGACCCACACGGTAGGAGACCCCACGGTAGGAGACCCACATGGTAGGAGACAACATGCTAAGAAACACCACGGTGGGAGACCCCATGGTAGCAGACCCACACGGTAGGAGACCCCACGGTAGGAGACCCCACGGTATGATACCCACACGGTAGGAGACCCCACGGTAGGAGACCCCATGGTAGGAGACCCACATGGTAAGAGACCCCACGGTAGGAGACCCCACGGTAGGAGACCACATGGTAAGAAACACCACGGTAGGAGACCCCACGGTTGGTGACACCACGGTAGGAGACCCACCCGGTAGGAGAACACATGGTAAGAAACACCATGGTAGGAGACCCCATGGTAAGAGACCCACACAGTTGGAGACCCCACGGTAGGAGACCCCACGGTAGGAGACCCACACGGTAGGAGACCCCACGGTAAGAGACCACAAGGTAAGAAACACCACGGTAGGAGACCCCATGGTAGGAGACCCACACGGTAGGAGACCCCATGGTAGGAGACCCACATGGTAGGAGACAACATGCTAAGAAACACCACGGTAGGAGACCCCATGGTAGCAGACCCACACGGTAGGAGACCCCACGGTAGGAGACCCCACGGTATGATACCCACACGGTAGGAGACCCCACGGTAGGAGACCCCATGGTAGGAGACCCACATGGTAGGAGACCCCACGGTAGGAGACCCCACGGTAGGAGACCACAAGGTAAGAAACACCACGGTAGGAGACCCCATGGTAGGAGACCCACACGGTAGGAGACCCCATGGTAGGAGACCCACATGGTAGGAGACAACATGCTAAGAAACACCACGGTAGGTGACCCCATGGTAGCAGACCCACACGGTAGGAGACCCCACGGTAGGAGACCCCATGGTAGGAGACCCACATGGTAGGAGACCCCACGGTAGGAGACCACATGGTAAGAAACACCACGGTAGGAGACCCCATGGTAGCAGACCCATACGGTAGGAGACCCCACGGTAGGAGACCCCATGGTAGCAGACCCACACGATAGGAGAACCCATGGTAGCAGACCCACACGGTAGGAGAACCCACGGTAGGAGACCCACATGGTAGGAGACCCCATGGTAGCAGACCCACATGGTAGGAGAACCCACGGTAGCAGACCCACACGGTAGGAGACCCCACGGTAGGAGACCCACACGGTAGGAGACCACATGCTAAGAAACACCACGGTAGGAGACCCCATGGTAGCAGACCCATACGGTAGGAGACCCCACAGTGGGAGACCCCATGGTAGGAGACCCACACAGTAGGAGACCCCATGGTAGCAGACCCACACTGTAGGAGAACCCACGATAGGAGACCCACACGGTAGGAGACCCCATGGTAGCAGACCCACACGGTAGGAGAACCCACGGTAGGAGACCCCACGGTAGGAGACCACATGGTAAGAAACACCACGGTAGGAGACCCCACGGTTGGTGACACCACGGTAGGAGACCCACCCGGTAGGAGAACACATGGTAAGAAACACCATGGTAGGAGACCCCATGGTAAGAGACCCACACGGTAGGAGAACACATGGTAAGAAACACCACGGTGGGAGACCCCATGGTAGCAGACCCACACGGGAGGAGACCCCACGGTAGGAAACCCACACGGTAGGAGACCACATGCTAAGAAACACCACGGTAGGAGACCCCATGGTAGCAGACCCATACGGTAGGAGACCCCACAGTAGGAGACCCCATGGTAGGAGACCCACACGGTAGGAGACCCCACGGTAGGAGACCACATGGTAAGAAACACCACGGTGGGAGACCCCATGGTAGCAGACCCACACGGTAGGAGAACCCACGGTAGGAGACCCACATGGTAGGAGACCCCATGGTAGCAGACCCACACGGTAGGAGAAACCACGGTAGCAGACCCACACGGTAGGATACCCCACGGTAGGAGACCCACACGGTAGGAGACCACATGCTAAGAAACACCACGGTAGGAGACCCCATGGTAGCCGACCCATACGGTAGGAGAACCCACGGTAGGAGACCCACATGGTAGGAGACCCCATGGTAGCAGACCCACACGGTAGGAGAAACCACGGTAGCAGACCCACACGGTAGGATACCCCACGGTAGGAGACCCACACGGTAGGAGACCACATGCTAAGAAACACCACGGTAGGAGACCCCATGGTAGCCGACCCATACGGTAGGAGACCCCACCGTAGGAGACCCCATGGTAGCAGACCCACACGTTAGGAGACCCCCACGGTAGGAGACCACATGGTAAGAAACACCACGGTGGGAGACCCCATGGTAGCAGACCCACACGGTAGGAGACCCCACGGTAGGAGACCCCACGGTATGATACCCACACGGTAGGAGACCCCACGGTAGGAGACCCCATGGTAGGAGACCCACATGGTAGGAGACCCCACGGTAGGAGACCCCACGGTAGAAGACCACATGGTTAGAAACACCACGGTATGAGACCCCACGGTTGGTGACATCACGGTAGGAGACCCACCTGGTAGGAGAACACATGGTAAGAAACACCATGGTAGTAGACCCCATGGTAAGAGACCCACACAGTTGGAGACCCCACGGTAGGAGACCCCACGGTAGGAGACCCACACGGTAGGAGACCCCACGGTAAGAGACCACAAGGTAAGAAACACCACGGTAGGAGACCCCATGGTAGGAGACCCACACGGTAGGAGACCCCACGGTAGGAGACCCACATGGTAGGAGACCACATGGTAGGAGACCACATGGTAAGAAACACCACGGTAGGAGACCCCATTGTAGCAGACCCACACGGTAGGAGAACCCACGGTAGGAGACCCCACAGTAAGATACCCACACGGTAGGAGACCCCACGGTAGGAGACCCCATGGTAGGAGACCCCACGGTAGGAGACCCCACGGTAGGAGACCCACATGGTAGGATACCACATGGTAAGAAACCCCACGGTAGGAGACCCCACGGTAGGAGACCCACACGGTAGGAGACCACATGGTAAGAAACATCACGGTACGAAACACCACTGTAGGAAACCCCACGGTAAGAAACCCTACGGTAGGTAACCCTACGGTAGAAAAGCCCATGGTAGAAAAACCAATGTTAGCAAAGCCCACGTTAGGGAAGCCCATGTTAGTAAAGCCCCCGTATTTCAAGCACCAAAGTAGGAAACCCCACGGTAGGAAATTCCACAGTAGTAAAGATATGGTCTATGGAATATCGCCGTAGATTTGTGACTTGATTGGTGATTTCCTGTCAGAGAGGACACAGTTTGTAGTAATCGATAATAAGACATCGACTAAAACAGAGGTGATATCCATAGTTCCGTAGGGTAGTGTTATTGGTCCTCAGCATAAACTATTTCATGGAAAATCTAAGCAGCTCTGTTAGGTTCGTTGCAGATGACACAGAATTTACCATCCAGTAAAGTCATCTCATCAAAACCAACTGCAGAACGATCTAAATAAGATATAAGATGTTATAAAAAATGGTAATGTAATGTAACCTTACGGTAGGAAAGGCCAAGGTAGGAAACGCCACGGTAGGGAAACTTCATGGTTGGGAAGCTTCACGGTTGGAAAACTTCACAGTTGGAAACCCCACGGTTGGAAACCTCACGGCAGGAAACCCCATGGTAAGAAATTACACTGTAGGAAACCACATGGTATGAAACCCTACCATAGGAAACCCCACAGTAGGAAACCGTCATGACAGAAAAACCTACGGTAGGAAACCCCACGTTAGGAAACCCCACAGCACGAATCCCACACTACGAAGCCCATGGATCAGAAGCCCTATGGTAGGAGGCCCAAAGTTAGGAACCGCCACGGTAGGAAACCACACATTTGGAAACCACATGGTAGGAAATCACACGTTACGAAACTCTACGGTAGGAAACACCACGGTAGGAAACCCCACAGTAGAAAACTCCACAGTAGGAAAGCTATGGAATATGGAATATCGCTGTAGATTTGTGACTTGATAGGTGATTTCCTGTCAGAGAGGACACAGTTTATAGTAATTGATGATAAGGCATCGCGTAAAACAGTACTTTGACCGACCGATACTTTGTCCGCCGGAAACTTTCTCAGAACAAAACTTTATCCGACCAAAACTTTCTCCGACCAAAATTTTCTCCGACCGAATCATTCTCCGACTGTAACTTCTCCGACCGTAACTTTTCCGGCCGTAACTTTTCCGGCCGAAACTTTCTCCGAACGAATCTTTCTCCGACCGAACTATCCCCTACCGAAACTTTCTCCGACCGAAACTTTCTCGGGAAGATCCTTTCTGGTTTTGAGCGGCTATCAGAATTGGTTAAGACTGCCAGTCTTGCTTGCAAGATGAAAGCGGAGCTCACCATCTGCAGCATTGTCGACAGGACTGACTGCGGACCTTTGGTTCAGAGCCGAGTGGAGGGTCTGAATCAGAGGCTCAGACGGTTCTGCGACCGTGTCGGCTGCAGATTCCTCGACTTGCGCCAAAGGGTGGTGGGTTTTCGGGTTCCGCTAAATAGGTCAGGAGTCCACTACACTCAGGAAGCGGCTACACGGGTAGCGGGGGCTGTGTGGCGTGGACTGGGCGGTTTTTTAGGTTAGATGGCCTCGGGAATACACAAAATGGGTTTCAGTCTCAAAGGGGGCAGGTCAGACACGGGAAGAAAGTAGACATAAAAACCATTGGTGTAACAGTTGTAAATTGTCGTAGCTGTGTTGGGAAAATTCCAGAGCTCCAAGCGCTGATAGAAAGTACTGAGGCACAAATCGTTATAGGTTCTGAAAGCTGGCTGACGCCTGAGATAAATTCGGCCGAAATTTTTTCAAAGGGCCAAATGGTCTTCAGAAAGGATAGAATAAATAAAAAAGGGGGTGGCGTGTTTATTGCTGTTACAAATGGTTTATCCTGCAACGAAATTGAGGCAGATACTTCCTGTGAATTGGTCTGGGTAGAGGTTATACCTGACCACCGAAATAAATTAATAATTGGATCTTTTTATCGGCCCCCTGACTCAGACGATGCGGCTGCAGAAATGTTCAAAGAAAGCTTGAATCATATTTCAAATAGGTATCCGAAGCATACTGTTATAATCGGTGGCGACTTTAATTTACCCTCGATATGTTGGCGTAATTACGTATTCAAAACCGGAGGCAAATATAAAACATCGTCCGAACTAGTTCTGAATGCTTTTTCTGAGAACTACTTCGAACAGTTAGTTCATGAACCCACTAGAATAGTACGTGGTTGCGAAAATACTCTTGATCTCCTAGCAACAAATAATCCCGAGATAGTAAAGAGCATCAAAACAGATACAGGGATTAGCGAACATCGAGTTGTAGTAGCGAGACTGAATATCGAAATTCCCAAATGCACCAAAAATAAACGAAAAATATATCTATTCAATAAAGCAGATAAAAATTCGCTTCACGCTTTCCTGAGTGATAGTCTCCAGTCCTTCAAAACTAAAAATGCGAGTGTAGATCAGTTGTGGCTTACATTCAAAGACATAATATCAGTAGCAATCGAGAGATTTATACCAAATAAATTAATAAAAGAGGGGGCTGACCCCCCGTGGTACACAAAACAGGTCAGATCACTGTTGCAGAAACAAAGAAAAACGCATGCAAAATTTAAAAAGACACAGAATCCGCAAGACTGGCAATCATTTACTGAAACTCGCAACCTAGCGCGGACTTCAATGCGAGAATCTTATAGTTGTTTCCACAACGAAATCCTGTCTCGTAATCTTGCAGAAAATCCAAAGAAATTCTGGTCATATGTGAAGTACACTAGCGGCAAAACACAAACAATACCTTCACTATGCGATAGCAATGGTAATACTACCGACGACAGTACTGCTAAGGCAGAATTACTAAACACAGCTTTCCGAAATTCTTTCACCAAAGAAGACGAAGTGAACACTCTAGTATTCAATCCAAGAACAGCTGCCAGTATGCGAAACTTAGAAGTAGATGTTCCTGGAGTAGTAAAACAACTTAGGTCACTAAACAAAACTAAATCTTCCGGGCCAGATTGTATACCAACTAGATTCCTCTCAGAGTATGCTGATGAAATAGCTCCGTACTTAGCCATAATTTACAACCGATCACTCAGCGAAAGATCCGTACCCAAAGACTGGAAAGTTGCCCAAATTACTCCAATATTCAAGAAAGGCAATAGGAGTGATCCCCAAAATTACAGGCCTATCTCATTGACGTCGATTTGCAGTAGGATTTTGGAACATATACTTTGTTCGAATATTATGTACTACCTCGAAGAGAACGACCTATTAACCAATAGTCAGCACGGATTCAGAAAGTATCGCTCTTGCGAAACACAGCTTGCCCTTTATTCACATGAAGTGTTAAGTGCCAAAAGGGATCTCAAATCGATTCCATATTTCTGGATTTCCGGAAGGCTTTTGATACTGTACCCCACAAGCGGCTTCTAATGAAATTGCGTGCTTATGGAATATCTCCCCAATTGTGCGATTGGATTCACGATTTCCTATCAGAAAGGACACAGTTCGTTGTAATTGACGGTAAGTCATCGAGTAAAACAGAAGTGATATCTGGCGTTCCACAGGGAAGCGTTATTGGTCCCCTACTCTTCCTCGTGTTTATAAACGATTTAGGAGATAATCTGAATAGCTCCCTTAGACTGTTCGCGGATGATGCTGTCGTTTATCGGTTAGTGAAGTCAACAGAGGATCAAAAGCAACTGCAAAGCGATTTAGACAAAATTTCTACTTGGTGCGAAAATTGGCAATTGACACTAAATAAAGAAAAGTGTGAAGTAATACACATGACCACTAAAAGAAATCCGCTGAACTTCAATTACGCGATAAATCAGTCAAACCTTAAGGTCGTAAATTCTACCAAATACCTAGGAGTTACAATTACGAACAACTTTGACTGGAGAGAACACATAGAAAATATTGTGGGGAAGGCGAACCAAAGGTTACGTTTCATTGGCAGAACGCTTAGACGATGCACCAGCTCCACCAAAGAGACTGCCTACATCACACTTGTGCGTCCTCTCTTGGAGTACTGTTGCCCCTTGTAGGACCCTCACCAGGTGGGACTGACGGAAGATATTGAGAAGGTTCAGAGAAGGGCAGCTCGTTTTGTTTTATCACGTTACGGGGGGGGAAAGCGTCACGGAAATGTTGCACGAATTGGGGTGGAAATCATTAAAAGAAAGACGTTATTCATTGCGGCGTGATCTGTTTGCGAAGTTTCAATCACTGACTTTTAGTTCTGAATGTGAAAATATTTTGCTAGCACCCACCTACTTAGGGAGACATGACCATCCCAATAAAATAAGAGAAATCAGATCGAAAACGGAACGATTTAGGTGTTCTTTCTTCCCGCGCGCTATTAGAGAATGGAACGGTAGAGAAAAGTTATGAAGGTGGTTAATGAACCCTCTGCCAGGCACTTAAATGTGATTTGCAGAGTATTGATGTAGATGTAGATGTAGATGTAGATGAAGTCACTTCTCCGACCGTCACTACTCCGCCCGTAACTTTTCCGACCGAAACTTCTCTGACCGTAACTTCTCCGACCGAACCTTTTTTCGACCGAAACTTTCTCCTACTGAAACTTTCTTCGATTGCAACTTTCTCCGACCGTCACTTCTCCGACCGTAACTTTCCGACCAAAACTTCTCCGACCGTAACTTCTCCGACCGAAAATTTCTCCAACCGAAACATCTGCGACCGTAACTTCTCCGACCGAAACTATCTCCGAACGAAACTTTCTATGACCAATTCTTTCACCGAGAAAACTTCCTTCGACAAAACTTTCTCCGAACGAAGCTTTCTCCGATCAAAAATTTCTCCGACCGAAACGTTCTCGGACTGACACTACCTCTGATCGAAACTTTCTCCGAACGAAACTTTCCCCGACCAAATCTTTTCTGACCGAAACTTCTCTGATCGTTACCACACTGACCGTAACTTTTCCGACCGAAACTTTCTCCGAACGAAACTTTTCCGTCCGAAACTTTTCCGGCCGAATCGCTCTCCGATCGAAACTTACTCCGACCGAAACTTTCACCGGCCGTTACTACTCCAGTTTTAACTTCTCTGAAACTTTCTCCGACCGAAACTTTCTACGAACGAAACTTTCTCCGGGCGTTATTTCACCAACCATAACTTCTCCGTCCGTAACTTTTCCGACCTAAATTTTCTCCGACGGAAACTTTCTCTGACCAAAACTTTCACCGCACGAAACTTTCTCCGACCAATACTTTTTCCGACCGAAACTATCTCCGGACGTTACTTCTCCAGCCGTAACTTTTCCGTCCGTCATTACTCCGGCCGAAACTTTCTCTGAACGAAACTTTTCTGACCGAAACTTCGTTCGAACGAAACTTTCTCCGACCAAAACTTACTACTCCCGAAACTTTCTAATACCAATACTTTTTCCGACTAAAACTTTGTCCGATAGAAACTTTCTCCCAACGAAACTTTTCTCCCAACCATAACTTTTCCGACCGAAACTTTCTCCAACCAAAACTGTCTCCGACCGTTAATTTCTACGACCGAAACTTACTCTGACCGTAACTTTTCTGGCCGTAACCTTTCCTGCCGAAACTTTCTCCGAACGAAACTTTCAGCGACCGAAACATTCTCCGAACGAAACTATCTCCAACCAAAACTATCTCCATTTTAAACTTCCTTCGACGAAATCAGTCTCCGAACGAAACTTTCCTCGACCGAAACTTTCACCGAACGAAACATTCTCGGACCGTAACTTCTCCGACCATAACTTTTCCGACAGAACTTTCTACGAACGAAACTTTCTCCGATCGAAACTATCTCGGACAAAAGCTTTCTCGGACCAAAACTACCTCCAACCAAAACTTTCTCTGAACGAAAATATTTTCTACCGAAACTGTCTTAGCTCGAAACTTTCTCCGAACGAAATTTTTCGGGCCGTAACTCTCTCCGAACGAAACTTTCTCCGACCGAAAGTTTCTCCGACCGTAACTTCTCCAACAGGTAGTTCTCCGACCGTAACTTTTCCGACCGAAACTTTCTCTGACCAAAACTTACTCCGACCGTAAATTTCTTCAGCCGAAACTTACTCCGACCGTAACTTTTCCGGCCGTAACCTTTCCTGCTGAAACTTTCTCCGAACGAAACATTCTCCGACCGAAACTTTCTTCGGCCGAATCTTTCTCCGAACGAAACTTTCACCGACCAAAAATTTCTCCGGCAGAAACAATCACCGAACAAAACTTTCTCCGATCGAAACTTTCTCCAAACGAAACTTTCATCGACCGAAACTTTGATCGACTGGAAATTTCTCCGACCAAATATTTCTCCAAACGAAACTTTCCTCGACCGAAACTTTCTCCGAACGAAACACTCTCGGAGCGTCACTTCTCCGACCATAACTTTTCCGACAGAACTTTCTACGAACGAAACTTTCTCCGATCGAAACTATCTCGGACAAAAGCTTTCTCAGACCAAAACAACCTCCTACCAAAACTTTCTCTGAACGAAAATATTTTCTACCGAAACTGTCTTCGCTCGAAACTTTCACCGAATGATTTTTTTGGGCCGTAACTCTCTCCGAACAAAACTTTCTCCGACCGAAAGTTTCTCCGACCGTAACTTCTCCGACCGGTAGTTCTCCGACCGTAACTTTTCCGACCGAATTTTCTCTGACCAAAACTTTCTCCGACCTTAAATTTCTTCAGCCGAAACTTACTTCGACCATAACTTTTTCGGCCGTAACCTTTCCTGCTGAAACTTTCTCCGAATGAAACATTCTCCGACCGTAACTTTCTTCGGCCGAATCTTTCTCCGAACGAAACTTTTTCCGACCAAAAATTTCTCAGGCTGAAACAATCACCGAACAAAACTTTCTCCGATCGAAACTTTCTCCGAACGAAACTTTCTTCGTCTGTACTTATCCTACCGTCACTTCTCCGACCATAACTTCTCCGACCATAACTTTTCCGACCGAAACTTTCTCCTAACGAATCTTTTCTGACCAAATCTTTCTTTCCGAAACATTCTCCGACCAAAACGTTGTCCGACTAAAACTATCTCCGAACGAAGCTTACTCCGACCAAAAATTTCTCCGACCGAAATTTTCTTGGACCGACACTTTCACCGACCAAAACTTTCGCCAAACGAAACTTTCTCTGACCAAAACTTTCTCCGACCGAAACTATCTCCGAACGAAACTTTCTCCGACCAAAAATATTCCGACCGAAACTTCTCCGACCGTAACTACTCCGACTGTAACTTTTCCGACCGAAACTTTCTTCGACGGTAACTTCTCCGTCCGTAACTTTTCCGGCCGTAACCTTTCCGGCCGAAACTTTCCCCCGAACGAAACATTCTCCTACCAAATTTTTCTCCGACCGAGACCATCTCCTAACGAAACTTTTCCGGCTGCAACTTTCTCCGAACGAAACTCTCTCCGACTGAAACTTTCTCCGGTTGTAACTTCTCCGTCCGTCACATCTCTGACCGTAACTTTTCCGACCGAGACTTCTCCGACTGTAACTTCTCCAACCGTTGCTTTCTTCGACCGTAACTTCTCCGACCGTAACTTTTCCGACCGAGACTTTCTACGAACGAAACTTTTCCGGCCATTACTTTTCCGACCCTAACTATCCCGACTGGAACTTTCTCTGAGCGAAACTTTCTCCGACCAAAATTTCTCAGACCGACAATTTCACCGATTGAAACTTTCTCCGAGCGACATTTTCTCCGACCGAAACTTTCTTCGACCCGAAAGTTTCTCCGAACAAAACTTCCTCCGACCAAAACTTTTCCGCCGAAACTTCTCAGACCGTAACTACTCCCACCGAGACTTTTCCGACCGAAACTTTCTCCAAACGAAACTTTTCCGGCCTAAACATTTCCGACCGTAACTTTCCCGACCGAAACTTTCTTCGAACGAAACTTTCTCTGACCAAAACTTCTCCGTCCGAAACTTTCTCTGACCAAAACATTATCCGACCATAAACTCTGGCTGACGGAAACTCTCTCCGAACGAGACTTTCTTCGGCCGAAACTTTCTTCGAAGGAAACTTTGTTCGACTGGAACTCTCTCCGACCAAATATTTCTCCAAACGAAACTTTCATCGACCGAAACTTTGTACGACTGGAACTTTCTCCGACAAAATATTTCTCCAAACGAAACTTTCCTCGACCGAAACTTTCTCCGAACGAAACATACTCCGACCATAACTTCTTTCTGTCGGAGAATGTTTTGGTCAGAGATAGTTTCATTCGGAGAAAGTGTCGGACCAACCAAGTTTCGGTCGAAGAAATTATTGGTCGGAGAAAGCTTCTTTCGGAGCATGTTTCCGGCGGACAAAGTTTAGGTCTGAAAAAGATTTGGTCAGAGAAAGTACCGTTCGGAGAAAGTGCCGGTCCGAGAAAGTTTCGGTCGGAGAAATTTTTGGTCGGAGAAAAGCTTCGTTCGGTGAAAGTTTTGGTCGGATAAAGTTTTGGACAGTGAAAGTTTCGTTCGGAGATAGTTTTGGTCGGAAAAGTTTTGGTCGGAGAATGTTTCGCTCGGAGAAAGTTTCGAACGGAGAAAGTGACGGTCAGAGAAAGTTTCGATCGGAGAAATTTTCGGTCGGAAAAGTTACGGTCGGTGTAGTGACGGTCGGAGAAGTTTCGGTCGGGAAAGTTGTGGTCGGAGATAGTTTTGTTCGGAGAAAGTTTCGTTCGGAGAAAGTTTCGGCTGGAGAAGTGGCGGACGGAGAAGTTACGGTCGGCGAAGTAACGGCCGGAGAAAGTTTCGTGAGTTATTTTTACGGTCCGAGAAAGTTTCTTTCAGAGAAAGTTTCGTTCAGAGAAAGTTTTGGTAGGAGAATTTTCCGGTCGTAGAAAGTTTTAGTAGGAGATAGTTTCGGTCTGAGAAAGGTTTTGTCCGACATAGTTTCGATTGGAGGAAGTTTCGTTCGTGATAGTTCTGTCGGAAAAGTTTCGGTCGGAGAAAGTTTCGATCAGAGAAACTGTCGGTCCGAGAAAGATCGGTCGGAAATATTTGGTCGCAGAAAGCTTCGTTCGGAGAAAGTTTCGGTCGGAGGAAGTATAAGACGGAGAAATATTTGGTCTGAGAACGAAACTTTCTCGGACCGTCACTTCTCTGACAGTAACTTTTCCAACAGAACTTCCTACGATCGAAACTTTCTCCGATCTAAACTTTCTCCGTACGAATCTTTCCCGGCCGAAACTTTCACCAAACGAAGCTTTCTCCGACCAAAACTTTTCCGACCGAAACTTCTCCAACTGTAACTACTCCGACCGTAACTTTTCCGACCGAAACTTTCTCCGACTGTAACTTCTCCGACCGTAACTATTCCGGCCTTAACCTTTCCGGCCTTAACTTTCTCCGAACGAAAAATTATCCGACCAAATTTTTCTCCGACCGTAACTTCTCCGACCGTAACTTTTCCGACCGAGACTTTCTCCGAACGACACTTTTCCGGCCGAAACTTTTCCGACCGAAACTTTCCCGAACGAAACTTTCTTTGGCCGAAACTTTCTCCGACGTAACTTCCTTCTGTCGGAGAATGTTTTGGTCAGATATAGTTTCGTTCGGAGAAAGTTTCGGTCGGAGAAAGTCTCGGTCCGACAAAGTTGCGGTCGAAGAAATTATTGGTCGGAGAAAGCTTCTTTCGGAGCAAGTTTCCGTCGGACAAAGTTTAGGTCTGATAAAGTTTTGGTCAGAGAAAGTTTCTTTCAGAGAAAGTGCCGGTCCAAGAAAGTTTTGGTCGGATAAAGTTTTGGACAGAGAAATTTTCGTTCGGAGAAATTTCGAACAGAGAAAGTGACGGTGCGAGAAAGTTTCGATCGGAGAAATTTTCGGTCGGAAAAGTTACGGTCGGAAAAGTTACGGTCGGAGGAGTTTCGGTCGGAAAAGTTGTGGTCGGAGAAAGCTTTGTTCAGAGAAAGCTACGTTCGGAGAAAGTTTCGGCCGGAGAAGTGGCGGACGGAGAAGTTACGGTCGGAGAAGTAACGGCCGGAGAAAGTTTCGTTCGGAATTTTTACGTTCCGAGAAAGTTTCTTCCGGAGAAAGTTTCGTTCAGAGAAAGTTTTGGTAGGAGAATTTTCCGGTCGTAGAAAGTTTTGGTAGGAGAAAGTCTCGGTCTGAGAAAGTTTCGTTAGGAGAATGTTTGGTTCGGAGAAAGTTTCGGCCGGAGAAGTTTCGTTCGGACCGTTCCGACCGTAACTTTCCCGACCGGAACTATCTCCGAGCGAAAGTCTCTCCGAACGAAGCTTTCTCCGACTATAAATTTCTCAGACCGACACTTTCTCCGATCGAAACTTTCTCCGATCGAAACTTTCTTCGACCGAAAGTTTCTCCGAACAAAACTTCCCCCGTACGAAAACTTTTCCGACCGAAACTTCTCCGACCGTAAGAACTCTCACCGTAACTTTTCCGACCGAAACTGTCTCCGAACTAACTTTTCTGGCCGAAACTTTTCCGACCGTAACGGGCGAAGAAAGTTACGTTCGAGAGAGTTTCTGTCGGCCAAAGTTTTGGTCAGAGTTTCGTTCGAAGAAAGTATCGGTCGCGAAAGTTACGGTCGGAAAAGTTTCGGCCGGAAAAGTTTCTTTCGGAGAAAGTTTCGGTCGAAAAGTTACGTTCGGAGTAGTTACGGTCGGAGAAATTTACGTCGGAATAGTTTTGGTCGAAGAAACTTTCTTCGACCGAAATTTTCTACAACGGAAACTTTCTCCGACCGATACTTTGTCCGGCCGTCACTTCTCCGACCATCATTTCTCCATCGTTACTGTTCGGACTGAACATTCTGTGATCGAAACTTTCTCCGATCGAAACTTTCTCCGAACGAAAATTTTCCGGCCGAAACTTTCTGCGAAAGAAACTTTCTCCGACTAAAACTTTATCCGACCAAAACTTTGGCCGACAGAAACATTTTCAGAACGAAGCTTTCTCCGACCAAAAATTTCTCCGTCCGAAACTTACTCGTACCGGCACTTTCTCCAAACGAAACTTTCTCTGACCAAAACTTTATCAAGCCAAAACTTTGTCCGACAGAAACTTGCTCTGAACGAAGCTTTCTCCAACCAAAAATTTCTGCCACCGAAACTTACTCGGACCGACACTTTCTCTGAACGAAACTATCTCTGACCAAAACATTCTCCAACCGAAACTATCTCCGAACGAAACTTCATCCGACCAAGACTTTATCCGACCAAAACTTTGTACGACGGAAACTTTCTTCGAAAGAATCTTTCTCTGACCAAAAATTTCTCCGACCGTAACTTTCTCGAACCGGCACTTTCTCTGAACGAAACGTTCTCTGACCATAACTTTACCAGACCAAAACTTTCTCCGACCAAAACTTCATCCGACCAAAACTTTATCCGACCAAAACTTTGTCCGACTGAAACTTTCTTCGAAAAATCTTTCTCCGACCAAAAATTTCTCCGACCGTAACTTTCTCGAACCGGCACTTTCTCTGAACGAAACTTTCTCTGACCATAACTTTACCAGACAAAAACTTTCTCCGACCGAAAGTTACGCCGAACGAAACTTTCTCTGAATAAAACTTTCTCCGACCGAAACTATCTCCGAACGGAAACTTTCTACGACCGTCACCTCTCCGACCATAACGTTTCCGACAGAACTTTCTACGAACGAAACTTTCTCGGACAAATGCTCTCTCCGACCAAAACTTTCTCTTACGAAACTTTTTCCGAAAGAAAATTTCTCCGACTGTAACTTTTCCGAACGAAACTTTGTTCGGCCGTTACTTCTCCGACCGTAACTTTCTCGGACAAAAGCTTTCTTCGACCAAAAACTTCTGCTACAAAAATTTTCTCTGAACGAAACTTTCTCCGAAAGAATCTTTCTCCGACTGTAACTTTTCCGAACTAAACTTTCTCCGGCCGTTACTTCTCCGTCTGTCACTTCTCTGGCCGAAACTTTATCCGAACCAAACATTAGCCGAACGAAAATTTCTCTGACCGAAACTTTCTCTGACCAAAATTTTCTCCATCTTAAACTTCCTTCGACCGAAACTTTCTCCGAACGAAACTTTCTCTGAGCAAAACTTTATCCGACCGAAACATTCTCCGACCAATAGTTTATCCGACCAAAACTTTGTCTGACGGAAACTTTCTCCGAACGAAGCTTTCTCCGACCAAAAATTTCTCCGACCATAACTATCTCGGACCGACACTTTCTCCGACCGGAACTTTCGCCGAACGACACTTTCTCTGACCAAAACTAGCTCCGACCGAAACTAACTCCGAACGAACCCTTCTCCGACCAAAAATTTCTCCGACGAAACTTTCTCGGACCGACACATTCTCCGACCGAAACTTACGCCGAACGAAACTTTCTCAGACCAGAACTTCCTCCGACCGAAACTATCTCCGAACGAACTTTCTCTGACGAAAAATTCGGCTACCAAAAGTTTCTCTGAACGAAACTTTCTCCCAACGATGCTTTCTCCGACCAAAAATTTCTCCGACCGAAACTTTCTCGGATCTACACTTTCTCCGACCGAAACTTTCTCCGAACGAGGTAGGAAACTCCACGGTAGGAAACCGCACGGTAGGAACCCCACGGTAGGAAACTCCACAGTACAAAGCCCACTGATTGGAAGCACGGTGTGGTATCCTATCATGTGGTTTCCTATCGTGTGGTTTCCTATCATGTGGTTTCCTATCGTGGCTGTGGCATGGGTTACTTACAAATCTCCAATTGCCAACTTTCTCCTCCGAATGCGAGAATATATTGCTGACTGCCAACTACATAGGTAGAAATGATCATGACAATAAAACACGAGAAATCAGAGCTTTAACGGAGAGATGGAGGTGTTGTTTCTTCCCGCACACTATTGGAGAATGGAATGGGACAAACGCCGCAGTAGGAAAACCCCCAGTAGGAAACTCCACGGTAGGACACGCCACAATAGGAAAATCCACGGTAGGAAACGCCACAGTAGGAAACCCCACGGTTGGAAAAAAACTTACATTTGGAAACCCTACGGTTGGAAACCATATGGTTGGAAACCCCACGGTTGGAAACCCTCGGTAGGAAACCCCATAGTAAGAAACTGCAAGGTAGGAAACCCCATGGTAGGAAACACCA
Source organism: Locusta migratoria (assembly GCA_026315105.1). Classification (NCBI taxonomy): domain Eukaryota; kingdom Metazoa; phylum Arthropoda; class Insecta; order Orthoptera; family Acrididae; genus Locusta; species Locusta migratoria. The sequence goes on along the minus strand of CM048753.1, from coordinate 59,428,809 downwards.
CGGTAGGAAACACCGCGGTAGGAAACCCTACGGTAGAAAAACTTGCGGTTGAAAACCACATGGTAGGAAACCACGCGGTCGGAAACCACACGTTCGGAAACTACTTTGTAGGAAACCACACGTTATGATACACCACGCTAGGAAACGCCACGGTAGGAAACCCCACAATTTATAAACCCCACAGGTGGAAAGCTATGGAATATGGAATATCGCTTTAGATTTGTGACTTGATAGATTTCCTGTCAGAGAGGATACAGTTTGTAGTAATCAATGATAAGGCATTGAATAAAACAGAGGTGATATCTCGTGTTCAGCAGGATAGTGTTATTGGTCCCCTGCATAAATGATTTCGTAGAAAATCTAAACAGCACTGTTAGGTTCTTTGCAGAAGATGCGGTCTTCCAGTAAAGTCATCTGAAGATCAAGACCAACCACAGAACCATCTAGATAAGATATCACTTTGGTATTCAAATTGGTAATTTAGTCTAAATAATGAGAAGTGTTAAGTCAGCGACATGAGTATGAAAAGAAATCCGTTAAATTTTGTTTACAAGGTGAATCAATGAAAAGTGAAGGCTGTAAACTCCAGTAAATACCTAGGAATTACTATTTCATCAGACGTAATCTGGAAAGAACACGTAGATAATGTCATAGGACATGCAAAGTAGAGGCTTGTGTTTTATTGGCGGAACACTTAAAAGATGCAACAGAACTACAAAAGAAACTGCATACATTATGCTTGCCGTCGTTTTTTGTATTGCTGCCCATTGTGGGATCCTTATCAAATGCGTCTGACACAGGACATCGAAAGAGTCCAAAAAGGGCAGCTCGGTTTGTATTGTCACGATACAGGGAAGACAACTTTCTGGAAATGATACAGGCTCTGCAATGGGAATCAGTATAACAACGGCACTTACCGCTGTGGCGTGGTCTACTTACAAAACTGTAATCGCTAACTTTCTCCTCTGAATGCGAGAATATATTGCTGACTGCCACCTACATAGGTATAAATGATCATGAGAATAAAATACGAGAAATCAGAGCATGAACAGAGAGAATAAGGTTTTGTTTCTTCCCACACACAATTCGAGAATGGAATGGAAGCAAACGCCGCAGTAGGAAACGCCACAGTAGGAAACCCCATGGTAGGAAACCCCACTTAAGGAAATCCTATGGTTCGAAACCCCACGATTGGAAACCTCATGATTGGAAACCTCAGGATTGGAAACCCCACGAGTGGAAACCCCATGATTGGAAACCCCACAGTAGGAAACACCATAGCATGAAATCCCACGAATAGAAGACCCACGGTAGGAAACCCTACGGTTGGAAACACCACGGTAGGAAACACCACGTTAGGAACCCCCCTGGGTAGGAAACCCCACGGTAGGAAACCCTACAGTGTGAACCCATGGACTGGAAGCCCCATGGTAGGAAACCCCACGGTAGGAACGTCACAGTAGGAATCCCCAGAGTAGGAACACTGGAATATGAAATATCGCCGTAGATTTGTGACTTGATAGCAGACTTCCTGTCAGAGAGGACACAGTTTGAAGTAATCGATGATAATTCATCGACTAAAACAGAGGTGATATCCCGCGTTCCACAGGGTAGTGTTATTGGTCCTCTGCATAAACTATTTCGTAGAAAGTCTAAGCAGCCCTGTTATGTTCTTTGCAGATGACGTGGTCTTTTATCGTACAGTAAAGTCATTTGAAAATAAAAACCAACTGCAGAACTATCTGAATAAGATATCAGTTTGGTATAAAACTTGGTAATTTAGTCTAGATAATGAGAAATGTAAAGGCAGCAACATGAGTCTGAAAAGAAATACGTTAAATATTGTTTAGAAGGTGAATCAATCAAAAGTGAAGGCTGTAAACTCCAGTAAATACCTAGGAATTACTATTACATCAGACTTAAACTGGAAACAACACGTAGATAATATCGTCGGAAATGTGAAGCAGAGACTGTGTTTTATTGGCAGAACACTGAAAAGATGGAACAGAACTACAATAGAAACTGGATACACTATGCTTGCCCATACTTTTTTGTATTGCTACCCTGTGTGGGATGCTTATCAAGTGGGTTTGACATCGAAAGAGTAGAAAGAAAGGCAGCTCGTTTTGTATTGTCATTATACATTCTAGGTATGATGCAGGCTCTGCGATGGGAACCATTACAACAATGGCACTTATCGCTACTGTTTCCTACCGTAGGGTCTCCTCTTGAGGCATTTCCTACCATGGGGTTTCCTACTGTGGCGCGTCCTACCATGGAATTTCCTACTGGTGGTTTTCCTCCTGCGTCGTTTGCTCCCATTCTATTCTCCAATAGTGTGCGGGAAGAAACAACACCTCCATCTCTCCGTTAAAGCTCTGATTTCTTGTGTTTTATTCTCATGATCATTTCTACCTATGTAGATGGTAGTCAGCAATATGTTCTCCCATTTGGAGTAGAAAGTTGGCGATTGGAGATTTGTAAGTAGCCCACGCCACAGCGATAAGTGTAATGATTCCCATCTCACAGCCTGTATAATTTCCGGATTGTTGTCTTCCCTGTATCGTGACAATACAAAATGAGCTGCCCTTCTGTGGACTCTTTTGATGTCCTCTGTCAAACCCATTTGATAAGGATCCCATACTGGGCAGCAATTTAATAACGAATGGGCACGCATAGTGCATGCAGTTTGTTTTGTAGTTCTGTTGCATCTTTTAAGTGTCCTACCAATAAAACACTGTCTCTGCTTCTCATTTCCTATGAAATTATCTACGTGTTCTTTCAAGTTTAAGAGTGTAGGAAACGCCACAGTAGGAAAGCTCATGGTTGGAAACCCCACGATAGGAAACGCCACTGTAGGAAACGCCAATGTAGGAAACCCCAAGTTAGGGAACGTCACAGTACCAAAGCCCACAGTTGGAAACCCCACAATAGGAAAGCCAAAGGTGGAAAACCCCACAGTAAGAAATGCCACAGTAGAAAAGTGCACAGTAGATTAGCCCAAGGTAGGAAATGCCACAGTAGGCAAGACCACGGTAGAAAACATTACGGTAGGAAACACCACAGTACGAAAGCCCACGGTAGGAAATCCTACAGTAGATAAACCCCCGGTCGTTTTCGCCACAGTAGGAAAGGCATGGTGGAGTAGCCAGACTGTCTAAAGCACCTCGCTGTAGAGTGTTGCTAGCTGTGGAGGTTCGAGTCCTCCCTGGCGCTTGGGTGTGTGTGTTTGTCCATAGGTTTAAGTAGTCTGTAAGCTACAGACTTTTGACCATGCAGTTTGGTCCGATAGATTTACAGACATTTGAACATTTCAACAGTAGGAAATCCCACGGTAGGAAACGTCAAAATAGGAGAGCCATGGCAGCAAACGCCACAAACTCCATGATAGGAAACCCCATGGTTGGAAATGTCTCAGTACAAAACATACTGCCATGTTGGAAATGCCACAGTAGGAAACATTATAGGAAACGCTACAGCAGGAAATTACACTGTAGGATACGCCACAGTATGAAACGCCACAAAACCCAAGGTTTGAAACCAAACAGTAGGAAACGGCACCATCTGAAACCCACCCAACAAGTAACCCCACAGTAGGAAACCCCCGGTAGGAAACGCTACCGTATGAAACACTATGGTAGGAAACCCCCCAGTAGGAAAGCCCACGGTAGAAAACCCTACGTTAGGAAACACCACTGTAGGAAAGCCCACAGCTGGAAACCCCACGGTTGGAAACCCCACGGGTGGAAACCCTACAGTAGGTAACCCTGCAGTAGGATTCGCCACAGTAGGAAAGCCGCAGTAGAGTAGCCGAACGGTCTAAAGCACCTCACTGCAGAGTGTTGCTCGCCATGGAGGTTCGAGTCCTTCCTGGGGCATGGGTGTGTGTGTTCGTGGGTTTAAGTAGTTTGTAAGCTATGGACTGAATACCATGCAGTTTGGTCCGACAGATTTATAGACATTTGAACAGTAGGAAACCGTACGGTAGGAAACGCCACAGTAGGAAACCCCACGGCAGGAAACCTCACTGATGGAAACCCTGCTAATGGAAACCCCACTGATGGAAACCCTGCTAATGGAAACTCCACTGATGGAAACCCTGCTAATGGAAACCCCACTGATGGAAACCCCACTGATGGAAACCCCACTAATGGAAACCCCACTGATGGAAACCCCACTGATGGAAACCCCACTGATGGAAACCCTACAGTAGGAAACGCCACGGTAGGAAACCTCATAATAGGAAATGCCTCGATAGGAAACGCCCCAGTAGGAAAGCCCACAGTAGAAAACCCTATGTTAGGAAACGCCACTGTAAGAAAGTCCATGGTAGAGAACCCTTTGTTAGGGAATGCCACTGTAGGAAAGCCCACGGTTAGAAACCCCACAAGAAAACAGCACAGTAGGAAAGCCCACAGTGGGAAACGCCACAGTAGGAAAGCCCACAGTAGGAAACGCTGCAGTAGGAATGCTCACAGTAGGAAATCCTACAGTAGTTAACCCCACAGTAGGATTCGCCAAAGCAGAAGCCACAGTGGAGTAGCCGAATGGTGTAAAGTACCTCACTGTGGAGCGTAGCTTGCCGTGGAGGTCCAAGTCCTCCCTGGGGCATGGGTGTGTTTGTAGGTTTAAGTAGTTTGTAAGCTACTGACTGATGACCATGCAGTTCTGTCCGATAGATTTACAGACATTTAAAATTTGAACAGTAGGAAACCCCACGGTACTAAACGCCAAAATAAGAGACCCATAGTAGAAAACGCCACAAACCTCATGATAGGAAACCCCACAGTTGGGAATGCTTTGGTAGGAAACGCCATAGTAGGAAACCCTATGGTACGAAACGCCATGGTTGGAAACACCACAGTAGGAAACCCCGTTATAGGAAACCATCAGCAAACCACCCTGTAGGAATCGCCACAGTATGAAACGCTACAGAAACCAAGGTTGGAAATGCCCCAGTAGGAAACGGCACCATCTGAAACCCCTGGCAGGTAACCCCACAGTATGATACACCACAGTAGGGAACCCTACAGTATGAAATGCCATAGTGGGGAACCCAACAGTATGAAACGCCACAGTAGGGAACCCTACGGTATGAAACCCCATAGTATGAACCCCCACGGTAGGAAACCCCATTGTAGGAAACCCTACGGTAGCAAACCCCACTGTATGAAACCTCATGGGAGGATACACCACAGTAAGAATCCCCATGGTAGGAAACCCCACGATGGGAATCCCCGTGGTAGGAAGTCCATTAGTAGTAAAGTCCATCGGAGGAAACTCCATGATAGGAAATGTCACAGTACGAAATATCATGGTAGGAAACCCCACTGTTGGAAACGCCCCAGTAGGAAAACCCATGTATCCGTAGAAATGACAGCTTTTTGAGTGCACCACCGTTTTACACCTCATCTGTGCGACAGTACTGCCCTCAGTATTTACTGCTGTTGCATGTTCCTCGCCACCTGCTGCTGGGCCCAGACTGAGCTGCACCCTTGTGTTGTGTTGTACAGGGGCACCAGTGATCGCGACGCTGCCGCACTTCTACCTCTCCAGCGAGTCCTACCTACGCACTGTGTCCGGCCTGCAGCCCACCAAAGACCGCCACGAGCTCTTCATGGTCTTCGAGTCGGTGAGTAGCACTGCAGTCTACAAATTTTCTCGCCAATACTCACGCACCCAAACACCAATGATATGCCTAAAGAGGTGGCGGTTTAACTTTAACTAACCAGTTTCATGAGACTGTCTTCATTAGTTCAAGCAGTCTGATGCATATTATAGTAAGTCGGGGAGAGTTACCCCATGTGCTACAGACTGTTTTGCACCCCCTATTATAGTTTTGGTAAAAGCCGCCACAGTGCATGAGTTGCGCAGTAGACACTGAGCGGCAAGGCAGCTGCTTTTGTTTCAGTAGAGGTAGTTTTAACCAAGTTAGTGTTAACAAACAAGCTGTCTCTATATCTTGCATGGAAATATTTTTAGTGTTACGGTTAGTTATTACATGGTGCTAAGTGGTGACATTTTTTAAGTATCTGAGTAATTGCACGAACAGTAACTTCCGTTGATGCCTTTTGGTTCTAGTCCAGCTATTTTGGTTGCTGCGGTCACAGAGTCATAGGGTGCGGTGTCTATCCCTGATACATGCTGCAATCTTTGAGACTTATTGTGTTAACTGTGACAGGGAAATTAGGAATAAAAGCTAATGATGGAGAGGATTTCTTTTAAAAATCTGTGATAGGCCCAAGTAACAAAAATAAAGAATTTGTTTGCCAATTTTTCATTGTTTATTTGTATCATGTTTATGGAATATGTCGTTGGTGCTTGGAAGAACAAAGACGTATTAAAAATTTAAATATGTAGTATGTTTGTTCCACAATATTATTTATTTGCTTGTTAGTAGCAGCTTTAGGCTTCTTAGGCCATCGTCAGATAACTTCATACTAAGCAGGTAGTCCACACATAACATTGAGGTTACATATACAAAGATGGTTTTTCAAAGATATGTGAACTGCAAATTAATTATGTCTATGAATCGATACTACATAACAAACGTACTCCCAAAAAACAAAAGGATTTTAAATGAATTTATCTTGGGCTACAATGGTATTACAATATTAAGTTATCTGATGATGGCCTAAGAAGTCGAAAGCTGCTAATAATAAGCAAATAATATTGTGAAACAGAAATACTATTTATTTATGTTTATTATTATTCCTCAATTGTTACAATCATAAACTAAAATTTTAACATATTTTATTTAAAAAATTATAAATTTCAACGAATATCATCGCCGGTCGCGGTGGCCGAGGGGACTGAGGCGCTACAGTCACGGTCTGCACGGCCACTACGGTCGGGGGCTCGAATCCCCCTCGGGCATGGATATTTGTGCCGTCTTTAGTCGTAGTTAGTTCATAAGTAGTTTGTAAGTTTAGGGACTGATGACCCCATAGTTAAGTCCCATAAGCAATACAAACATTTGAACATTTGAATGAATATCATCATGCGGCATGTTTCTCATAAGGGCGCGGCATTTCACCCTTAGCCTAAGGGATAGATGCCGCACTGTAAGGTTTTCTGAATGCTCAAATATCCTGACGGATAAGTGCATCTAAAATTATCAAAAAATTATTCATTCTCCCTGGTGCAGGAATACAGATTAAGCTGCGAGTACTAAGGTATGAATGTAGTTGACTCACATGTGCAGTCAGAGTGGCATATGGAAGTTTGGGTCGGTCCTGGAGTCGTGTTCGGGTAGCCTAGTGGTTAAGGCGACCACTCGCGAAAAGTGGGAAACCCGGGTTCGAGTCCCGGCCCGGCACAAATTTTCATATGTCATCATGTGGTAGAACATCCATACCTTATACAGTGACGCTAAAACAAATTCGCTATTGCGAGAAAATATTGATAATTTTAAGGAAATTTTTTTTGTTTACTTGCAAAATAAATTATTTTGACTTAAGTCCCTCATGGGATTTATTATGAACAATTTTGAAAATGTATGCCATCTCTCCCGGATTTACCCTATAAGGGAAAATTAAAAAAGAAAATAAATAAAAAATTTTAAAAAATTCCTCTACTTTTATTAGCCAAAATATGCATCTTATTCAGCAGACCTTAAAGTGTTTCGCCGCATAGTCAGGATACCAGTTCACAGTTATAAATCTGAGATGTCTCTGCATTGTAATTTGTCCACCTATCGACCACCATCACACTGCTGTCTTGGCCTCATCGTTGATTTGATTTGATTTGATTTTTCCAGGGAAGCCAAAACAGTCTTGGTCCAACCCGCCACTGCCCACACCGAAACTAAGTTTATTGTGCGGTATCGCTCCCTGTATATCTAGTTGCGAACCAATGCCCTTGAACAGTGCAAGGAGTCCCTTTACCAGTTCTTTATTAGACACAATTTCTTCGGGTCTGGTTGTCCCAAATGTTCTGTGCCTTTTACTCTCCAATGCAATGCATTCGAAGATTAGATGTGATGCAATTTCATCATCGTCATCACAGATCCTACATTTAGGGTCGTCTTCTGTTATTCCCATTGTAAGTCGGTGTTTTTTGAAATTCCCATGGCCTATCAGCAATCGAACCATGGCCTGTCAGCAATCTCTCTCCTGTTCAGGCCCAGGATTGCAGAGCTTCTTTTAAAACATGGCTTTGGCATTATTACCTTGCCATGATTTTGTTGATGGACTTTGCTCCAATATTCTACGTGCTGTCTTCTGAGCCAGTTACGTAGCTCCAATTTGATCATTGCCTTGGTGATTGTCAGGACAGGTTCCGGTCCAATAAATGGAGACTCTGCCCCCCATCCTGGCTAATCTCTCGGGATGTTCGTTTCCATGGCCGCATCGTTACTACTGAATCGCTGTGGTGCGAGAAACGTCTTCAGCTGTCCGAAAACGTGCAAATCGCTGGGGGGTGAAGTCTATACTGTATGGTGTGCGACGTTCAGAATCCCCCAGTGGAACTGTTGGAGCTTCCCACCGCATGTCATTGCAACACGTGGCTCTGAAATTGTCGTGGAACAGAATCAGCTTGCTTATGATAGAGACACTTATGTAATGTACTCAGAAGCCAACGGCCGTACTTTTATTCCTTTGCCCTATATTTATTTGTACTGCACCACTAGTTTCGAATATTCGCCATTCTCAAGTGGCTGTACTTCACACATCTATAATAAATCACTCATACTGAATTACTATTAATACTTAATTCAGAAACAGTAACCTTAAATGTTGACTGTATTCGCCGATAGTCACGGATTCACGGACCCTACCCGGTGCATTTGCACCGAATAGGGAAACGGCCTGATGTAGTTTGTGAATGTGGTGCTGAGATAGGCAGACCGGAACACATAATCATCGAGTGCCCAGTACACGCACGAGTTGCCTCTACAGAGCCATACCCACCAGGGACCTCTATGAAATAATAAGGAACGATGAGTTAGTAGAGATCCTCATTATACTAACTGAGAAAGTATCAACCCACGCGCAGCAGATCTATCGAGGATTGGCAGCAATATATTGCGAACGTAAAACCGGATTGACATCACCATCCCTGGCGTCTGGCCGGCTAACGTCGGTTTGGCACGACGGATGGAACAAAATGTGACCGGAAGCTTAGTTGAGGTAAGGAGTGAAGAGCTAGACGACTTCCCCGCCTTGCGTGAGCAAGGTATAAGGGAGAAGTCACTGGAATAAGTTCTCTGGTGTTGGCTGCCTCGCTACCTTCCAAATCCAATTTAGACTAGAAATCCAGCGGTGCAAAGGAGATGGATAGTGTAAATCAGTGCACCACTAGTAGAAGTAGTGTAATTTACTGTGTTTTGTGAATGTAACAATCTGATAAATTAATACGAGTAGCAGTGGTTACGTTAGTAAGTAGGCCCCGCCCACGTCGTAGGGATGGGTACTGGCCTCCCTTCAGGAGGCTTGCTAAGAGGCGGGAATCATACTTAGAGTTGTTATTAACTTATTACAACAACCAAACAATGTGTAATGTATAATAATTGATTGTAAAGGTCTGTTTTAGTTATCCAGGTAACAGACCTAAATTGTTATTGTAATTGTAAATATAAATAAAAGTCACATAACTGTATTCGCCGAAAGTAATTACAAAAATACGTAATACATGTGTTCTGTGTTGCTTTACAGTCTTTATTTAGCGTAGTTAAGAAACTGGTCTGAGTTTAGCCACTGAAGGCATTGTACCAAGCTGTCTGCTTTTGATCAACAGCGGAGTGAAGTTCTGTTTCAGTTAAGAGCACACATTTGCCCTTGCCTCGTCAGAACTTTTCCCCTTTGAAGGAAAGGAAGTTCTTTATTCTGTGCTTCTACTGGCGACTTCGGTATTGAAGATACGCCTTAGAAGCTTTTTCATCAGTAAACATCATTTGATACAATTTTTCTTCCTGCGTCTCCTTGCGTTTTATTATTTCATTGCGGGGTTACCGCTTGAACAGCATACCGTCGTTTTGTGATCCCCCGATTTCTAGGCAGTCGTTTACTTTGTAAGTTAACCACCCTCCGCTTCCTACCATTTGCCGCCTTGCTCAGTGATTATTTACGGTGTTAAAAGCAGATGTTATTGCCCTGATAAAATTGTATTGCAACGGATAACGACTTTTTAAGCACAAAAGACTGCAGCAACTGATAGCATACCGGTGGCAGTTCCCTTACTAGATGAAATTCCCCCATTTATATTCTCGCAATTCCCAGTTATATTCTCACTCTCCTTTTAATCATTAAGCATAAATGGGACTCAGAATTTCATAAAAACAACTAGAGACGAAATGTTTAACTATTTACACAAGTTTATTAAATTCACTTAACATCTCACTATAATCATTTTAAAGCCAAAAGTACAAAATATTCATTCACTAAATGTATCACCAATGGATTGAGACAAGGATCGTAACCTTACATTCATACTGTACATTCTTTACTCTCTCATACTGCACCCACGTAGCTATGCACAACAATCCCATTATACAAAATCATTTCCCCGTTGAAATAGAGACGGAATTAACACAACCAACACAGTTCCTCATACTTTACCACGGAGGCCACCATACTCACATCCTTCCTCTTCGATAGCCGGAAACGTTCTCCCTCTCGTGGCCGCTCCCCGTCCTAACCGATCCTCCCGTTCCAGTTCGCGAGTAGCCGCGCCCTCATTGGCTGCTGATCTAACGGGACCTTCTGCCAACCTCCGAATTCTGAAGGAACTCGCAAGTCGCAGCCACTTGACCATCTCATCCCCAAGGAAACCTCTCTGCCACACCCCAAAACTAAAGTTGGCAAACCTATCGAGTGTTCAGCATCTCTTCCTTACCAGCCGCTGCTTCGTGCACACTTACAGACCCTCACACACACACAATCACATAGGGTATAAGAGGAGTTGGGTACTGTGGAGCGAAGCTCCTTATGTGAGCGGCGCTCACTTATTTGTCCTGCAATAACAATTTTAATAAATAATAAAGCATTCTTGTCTCCACCTAGTACGTCCCCCATTACAGTGGCACTAACGGCCAAGCACACTTTTACGAAATGATAATCACATGAAAGTAACGTACACTGTAGTGTACAAGGATTTAATGGAATGATACTATAGTATCGTTTCAACTTTTCGTCGATTGAGGTGCCTTGCCTACGCCTGTTTTATATTAGACTAGCTGAAAACCCGGCGTTGACAGGGTATTTATTCATTTATTCCTGCTTTGAGTTGATACTTCTCTTATCCCTTCTCTATCTCTCCATCTCCTTTTTTTTCTAAAATTATGTTATATTTACCGGAGAATATATAAGAAATAACGCTGTCTTGCATAATGTACAAAATTATAAGTGCAGTATCCAAAAAAAAGAGAGAATGACATATAAAATTCGTACGATCTCATATTTATTGAATTATATGTTGAATATTTTTTCAGGTATATATTCATTTGTATTAGTGCTGTCTGTCTATAAAATCTCTTGGGAATACAATTAGTAGTAAAGAAGTAATAGATTAAAACTTGGTGCGTGACAGGGCGGTTTTCCATGAACGTTACTGTTTATTTCCGTATATCTCATGAAGTACGTGTCTTACTGTGATACAATTCAGAAGCTACATTCAACTATATGTGTGTATACTGTTTGTAAAATTTCCTGCGGCTACAATTTGTAGTGTACGAATTATAAATTGTAACGTCATAACGAATGCCGTAGTTTCAGTCCATGAACAGGGGAAAAGAAGTAAGCGAGGAACTTTTTCCCTTTCCCTTTCATAATTTTGCTATGGTTGGCACCGAGAAATAGTTCAATAAAGGTTAGAAATTATTTTTAAGATCCCGTCGCATTATGTGGCAGTTACTTGCAACTCCCATTGTTTATGACCTTATATCTCTTGAACCATATGTCGTAGGTGGTTCTTATCATTACAGAATTGGTACGTCACAGTAAGGAAGATGTGTACCGAATTTGGTTCAAATCCGTCCCGTAGTTTATCAGTAAATGTGCATAAATGACGCATAAATCTGGGTATTCTCACGCGGTGGCCTCTCATTATTTATGACGTCATATCTCCTGAGCTACGTGTCGTGCTCTTTTGGTTTTGGGTCAGGAACCTTCGTGGATAGTTTATCAAAGTACACACAGAGAACCACCAAGAAATGTAAATCGTGAAAGTGTAAAACGTGTACACACTGAGTAGCAACACACATCGACAATATATATATGATTCTTCAGTTTCTCCCGGCGTATTTGATGATCAAAATATCCGCGGGTGTACTGCCGGTCTATAGTGTCCAACGGGCACAATATTTCGGCGATCATACATGTCGCCATCATCAGGTGAACTGACGGACTGAGCTCCTGGAAACGCGCCGGCACGGAGATCCGCACGCTACGGCTGCTCGAAGGGAACTGGGTTCTAGCCCGGTAGCGGGCCATTTAAACACCCTCGGCCCGCGGAGCGACCCCTCCGCGGTCCGCGCCCCGCGCCGCGGCCGCGCAGTGGAACCGATTGCGCCGGCGTCTGAGAAGACGTCGGTGTGAGGGCTCTGTCCGCCGTGGTCGTCACTTCGTTACGTTTGCTAGATTTACTCTTAATTAACCCAATCGCTGGTTCCCAAGCTTTGCTAAGATTATAGCCAGAGTCACGGTTTATGAGGTCGTCACTTGTGCGAATTTCAATGGCCTCTCTAACGACGCAGTGTCTCGACGTCTGTACCAGAATCCTAGTGTGTTCATACTCCGTTATGTGGACACTTTCGTCATCTGGCCACATGGTATGGATAAACTCCTTGACTTCCTTACACATCTGAACTCCATACACCCCAACATCAAATTCACTATGGAGACTGAAATGGAGGGTAAATTGCCGTTCCTTGACGTCTTGGTCAAGAGAAGAGCTGATGGCACCCTGGGTGTATATCGGAAGACAACGCACACTGATCTGTATTTACACGCAGAGAGCTGTCACCACCCTTCACAGAGGAATGGGGTACTTAAAACTCTAGTACATAGGGCGCGCACTATCTCCGACGCAGAGAGTCTACTCCAGGAATTGGCACACCTGAGAACTGTATTTCGAAAAAATGGGTACTCAGAGTGGCAGATTCAGCGGGCTCTCCGCCCAACCACTACAACACAACCTGTGGAAACGGATGAAAACGCAAGGGAGGATGTAGGCACTGCGTTCGTTCCATATACCGGCGCACTCTCAGGGAAGATCGCCCGCATTTTGAGAAAACACCAGGTTGGAACTGTCTTTTGTCCGCCGAATAAAATTCGTGCACTGGTGGGGAGCGCTAAAGATGATCTCGGTTTGAGGAAGGCGGGCGTGTACCAGATTCCGTGTCAGTGTGGAAAGTCATATATTGGACAGACGATGCGTACCGTCGAGGATCGATGCGTTGAACACCAGAGGCACACACGATTGATGTATCCGAGCAAGTCGGCGGTCGCTGAACATTGTTTGTCGGAGAATCACGCCATGGAGTATGAACACACTAGGATTCTGGTACAGACGTCGAGATACTGGGACTGCGTCGTTAGAGAGGCCATTGAAATTCGCACAAGTGACGACCTCATAAACCGTGACTGTGGCTATAATCTTAGCAAAGCTTGGGAACCAGCGATTGGGTTAATTAAGAGTAAATCTAGCAAACGTAACGAAGTGACGACCACGGCGGACAGAGCCCTCACACCGACGTCATCTCAGACGCCGGCGCAATCGGTTCCAATGCGCGGACCACGGAGGGGTCGCTCCGCGGGCCGAGGGTATTTAAATCGCCCGCTACCGGGCTAGAACCCAGGTCCCTTCGAGCAGCCGTAGCGTGCGGATCTCCGTGCCGGCGCGTTTCCAGGAGCTCAGTGCGTCAGTTCACCTGATGATGGCGACATGTATGATCGCTGAAATATTGTGCTCGTTGGACACTATAGACCGGCAGTACACCCGTGGATATTTTGATCAATATATATATGTATATGATCATGCTGTACAGAGTGTTTAAGGAACCGGAAATATTTTTACCACGCGTTGTTGATTTTTAATCAGTTTAATAATGAAATCTCCAGCGCTTACATATTTCTCCGTTATTACCATGTCAACAGCAAATATTTAATTCGGTATTTTGCCGATGTTTGCAAGTGTGTTGTTCTGCCTCTCTTGCGCTTCAGCAGTCTTTTTAGGTTTTTTCTAAAACTCTCTGAAAGCAGTAAATAATGTCTCTCTATCAAATTGCAATTCTTTTCAAAGTCGACCAAGATCAGGCATTGTTCTGACTCTTTGCGGATTTTGTTCGGAGAATGGTTTTTACATTGACTACCTGTGCGGCACATCAACTTCAGGTTGATAATATCTGGTTAAATGATCAGTCAGCCTATTGTTCTGCTCAACAGACCTCTAGAGGATATCTTACAAGGAGAGACCTCTTCTATTCGCGTTTAAGAGCGCATACTTTCCTTGATTTGGGATCTGTGTATTTTCCCATATTTTCTTCTACAAGGTAATGGATTCTGTCTGAAGCTATGAGCTACATATATGTGGGTGCTAACATCAGAAAAACATAACACATTATCCACCTGTGCATCATTATTTTCCAGTAAGTGCCACGTGACAGTGATTTTTGGTGTTATAAAGAGGAATCTTCGCACATCAGACTGACTCTACTCACTGTGTGGATACGTAGAATTAATAGTAGCTTCAAATAGGAACACCTGATTTAAAGCAGACATTCCCAAGTGTAGTATTTCGTGGCCAAAATGCGTAATGAAATTTGTTCTTTTAAAGTATTTTATGGGAACAAGAGAGAAAACTGAGAAAATAACATTCAATGTAATCGAATTAATGCAATTTCAGTTTGAAGCGGATCGTGTCATAGGAAATTATTTTACTCGTTTTTAAAACAGCATCAAGCACCTGCACTTAAACTGGTTTTAATGACTGGTTCAAATTTTCAAATGTTTGTTAAGCTTATGGGACTTAACTACGGGGTCATCAGTCCCTAAACTTACAAACTACTTATGAACTAACTAACACTAAGGACGGCACAAATATCCATGCCCGAGGGGGGATTTGAACCCCCGACCGTAGTGGCCGTGCAGACCGTGACTGGAGCGCCTCAGTCCCCTCGGCCACCGCGGCCGGCTTAATGCCTGGTTAGTTCCCTTCTTCAGTGCCGTTGGCTGCCTTATATGTTCAGTCTTTTGTTTTAAAAACCAAGTGAATATCAGTTGCTGTGATGGACAAAATAAATATACAATTATTTTATTCATGGGCTGAATGAAAAATTTCCTCAAAATTACTCCTTTTGCTTGGCAAACAGAAATGTCCTTCCAGGTCATGCGATCTTGCGCCATGTGACTTTTGTTTGTGGGGATTTGTGAAATCAAAAGTATACGTGAACCAGTACCAGTGAAACAGTACACCAATTAAAGGAAGAAATGAGTAGGGTTATTAAATGTATCCCGTCAGAAGTTTGTGAACGCGTCATCAAGAACGCATTGCTGATGCCTCGCGGCCTTGAATGGCCATATGGGGGGTATATTTTTCCATGCATAAATGGGAAAAGTTACTTAATGTGGTAGTAAAAAAAATTAATAATTTTTTTGTCTTTTGTAGCACCTTACTACTCGTTCCTGCTTATCTGACTCCCTCTAAAAATGAGTGTGGTTCATGAAATCCCCAGCACAATCCCACAGTAATATATACATGTAGCGTCTGTTGCGAAAGAACTGACGTCACTTCTGATCCTGCAGCTGTATTTATTTAATATTCATAGAATATATGACATCAACTGCGATTGGGCAAAGCTGAAAATGTGTACCCAGCCGGAATTCGAACCCGGGTCTCCTGCTTTCTAGGCAGTTGCGCTGACCCCTACACCACTGGGGACACAGTGATTACCGCACCTGCAAGGACTACCTAAGCACGCCTCCCGTCAGATACAAATTCCCAGCTTCGCCCTGCCCATAGTACTCAAACTCGTAGTTTAACTAATTCCCGTAAGAGTAAGGGCTTCAAACTTGCCCACCCCTCCCCACTAACGATAGGATCATTACCGGTCACCGGCATATTATATATATATATATATATATATATATATATATATATATATATATACATGTGGCGTCTGTTTCGAAAGAACAGACGTCACTTCTGATCCTGCAGCTGTTATTACTCTTACGGGAATTCGTTAAACTACGAGTTTGAGTACTATGGGCAGGGCGAAGCTGGGAATTTGTATCTGACGGGAGGCGTGCATGGATAGTCCTTGCAGGTGCGGTGATCACTGTGTCCCCAGTGTGTAGGGGTCAGCGAACTGTCTAGAAAGCAGGAGATCCGGGTTTGAATCCCGGCTGGGTACACATTTTCAGCTTTGCCCAATCGCAGCTGATGTCATATATTCTATGAATATTAAATAATAACAGCTGCAGGATCAGAAGTGACGTCTGTTCTTTCGCAACAGACGCCACATGTGTATATATATAATATGTCGGTGACGGGTAATGATCCTATCGTTAGTGGGGAGGGGTGGGCAAGTTTGAAGCCCTTACTCTTACGGGAATTAGTTAAACTACGAGTTTGAGTACTATGGGCAGGGCGAAGCTGGGAATTTGTATCTGACGGGAGGCGTGCATGGGTATTCCTTGCAGGTGCGCTGATCACTGTGTCCCCAGTGGTGTAGGGGTCAGCGCAACTGCCTAGAAAGCAGGAGACCCGGGTTCGAATCTCGGCTGGGTACACATTTTCAGCTTTGCCCAATCGCAGTTGATGTCATATATTCTATGAATATTAAATCCCATAGTAGTCGATGGTTCGACAGTACCACCTCAACCGCACGTTTCGTGCTCTGTGGATTGATCCAGACGGTCCTCCCCATCTCCCCGATCTGAATTCGTTGAATTTCTGACTATGGAGACATGAGCAACGCACAGATTTCCTGAAGGCATAACAGATACGTGTGAACAGTTACGTAACGCAGTTTTCATGCAGCGAAGTGTATTGGAAAGAGTGCGCTATTCGTTGCGATTAAGGACTCGAGAATATTTCAGGGTTCGTGGCAACCACATGGAACAATGCCCACGGTCTAACTTGTACGTAACGGACAACTGAGAACGGGTAGGACAGATTAGCTTCCGCAGATGTAATTACACGAACTTTTCTCTCAGTTTTTAACCAGTTAAACTACTGCGCCGTGTAAGCCATTTGACCTTCCTACTTTGCGTAATATTATTACTCTTTCATTTCACTAAGCTTTTCCTACTAAGAAATTGTAGCATCTGAATGTATATTACGTAGCTGTAACTTCTGACTTCGGTAACAATGTCCTTTCACTACGGAGAGAGCATTAATTGTCCTGTTATAACCACTCACTTTTTCTTCGCGTGATTTTGTTTCATAGCAGTAACTAGTCACCGTTCGTAAACCGGTGACAGTAGAAAGTAGAACTTGCTAAACTAAATACACGAGAAAGGCAGTGAAAAACAACAAATGAAGGTATGAAATGTAGTTAATTTTGTAACTAGAAAGTGTTGGTGTGTCAACGAGGGAAGAAATCAGAGCAATTACGACATTAACAACGTCGCTCTAGTTACTTTCTTCTTAACATCGAACATTCGACTGTTACGATTCAGTTCAACACTTATTTTTCTTTTTTCATTAATGTACCTGCAGCAATAAATATATCATAATAGGACATCTTTAATAACTATAATATCCGTCACTGCTGTTTATTAGCTTTATTTGTTTATACACTACAGCTGTTTCGCCGTATTTGGAATTGTCAAGTGTCTGCAATAGTTGAGATAAATTTTGTGAAAATATTTTTTCGAAACAAATAGGGAGTACATTATAGTGCTTTAAATTTTTTTCAGCTGGAAAAATAGTTCGTGTTCTCAATTATTTATTTAGTGAAATGCAACAGAACCCCACAGTATTTTTCCGATTGTCCTCCATGATGCAATCAGTGATTTTCTTCATTCATTCTGTGCAGAACTTCCCAATTTCTTATCTAACAGTTCGTTTAATTTTCAGCATCCGTAACTGGCAAAAAGTTGTTGTTGTTTGGATGTTTAAGGGGGACGAAACTACAATGGTCATCAGACCCCCATTCCATCACTATGCGTCAAAAGTAATACTGTGGACGTAAAAGAAATGCGTCCAGACATTAGGTTAGGTTTGCAAGTTTTTTTTTTTTTTTTTTTTTTTTTCAAATACGCAGGTCTTTTATCTATTCTATAAACCATCTACATATCTTTTAATTTTATGTACATTATTTGCTTTCCGGAGAACATCAGTTAACAAAAGTTTTTCTATGTAACACCCAAATGTACAATCAATTACCTTTCATTCAGCAACACAATATTATTGCACTATAATGTATTGTCTATTTCCTGAAATAACACAAGTTCAGGTCGATTACGAAAGTGCACAATAATCTGCTTATTTCGTTTCCTTCTACCTGCCGTTTCATTCTTGACACATATTTTAGGACCACTCTGTATAACTGAATAAACCAACAAGTAACAGAATCAAAGCACCATTGGTCGATTCCGTTACATCCATGTTTACTGGAGTTAATTTTGCTGTGCATTATTTATTGTTGTCTATGTCAAAATATGCGATTTATTACTTTATACGAACTACAAGTCATGAAACCTTCCGGAAGAATCCGCCGCGGCGTAACAATGGGGGATACAACAAAAATGTTGAAACTTAATTTCCATGAAATTTCCTGGCAGATAAAAATTGTGTGCCGGAACCGGAACTCGAACCTGGGACCTTTGCCTTTCGCGGGCAAGCGCACTACCGACTGTGCTATCCCGACACGACTCACGATGCCGCCTCACAACTTTACTTCCGCCAGTACCTCGCCTCCTACTTTCCAAACTTCACAGAAGCTCTCCTGCGAACCATGCAAGACTAGCACTCCTGGAAGAAAGCATATGGTGGAGACATGGCTTAGCCACAGCCTAAGGGATGTTTCCAGAATGAACCTTTCACTCTGCAGCGGAGTGTGCGGTGATATGAAACTTCCTGGCAGATTAAAATTGTGTGCCAGAAACGGGACTCGAACCTGGGACCTTTGCCTTTCCCGGGCAAGCGCACTACCGACTGTGCTATCCCATGGTTGCTACTGTACTTTGCAACTGTTCTGTCACATCTTTAAACACTTTCATATATATCGAAATCCGCCCATCACAATTTTGCAACATGAAAAATTCCATGTGTAGTACATCAGAGTGCAACCGTAAAATACCAGCTTCTGAAAGATTGAACTGAAACAATAAGATCTCACTCCCTGCAGTGTCCGGGAATAACCACAGTAGAGGTACTTTCTTTCTTTTTTGGGGGGGGGGGAGGGGGTATTACGTTTGACACTTACTTTGTTATTTTACAGTGTTTACTTTGTTTTGCAATATTTTGACAGATAGTGCAACATTGAGGGTACGTTGTGTCGTCGAGTACAAAGAAGTGTTGTACACACATACACATCGTACACCATACACAGCTGATTATTGCAACATTACTGCAATAATGTTGCCATGACAACTTTTAAAGCGATAGTTAACAGGAGCTTTACATTTGTCATGTTTTCCCATGATGTATACGCTCTTCAACCACACATATGTAAACACGTTCACAAATCAAGGAGGATAAAAATATTTATGAATCAAAGATTAAATTCTTAGGATATTATTCCTGAGGTGCAAATTTACATCGTAACCGTATTCTTCCACGGTCTGGCTTTGAACATCACGTTTTCTTCGGAAGGGGTCTCATAATTCCAACAGTCATATGAGCACGTATAAAAATATACATGTCTCATAAATATTGAAGTGCATTGTAATGAGTAAGTAGTACTTGGATAGTGTCATTTGACAGCTACCTGCCTTATTTATTTTGTATGCTAGTGTTTTCCTCAAAATTTTTTGACTTTTTATATCCGCTAAAAATTTGGAGCAAAAGACCCTGTTTAGAGACTCCTTTCCATGTGCTACTTCAGTTGTTGGTGTTCCATTTTTTGTTTCCCAGAACGGAACATAGTTTTTTTTTTAATTTAAGGAGAATGCGTTTTGAGAGAAAAACATGATATTTATTGGGAAAAGATCATTAACAATTTATTCTGTTGCTTTCCCTCTAATGGAATTTTTTGTTAACGTTTTGTGTTTTCTATTCGATTGTATTTAATAACTTGACTTTAATTCTCTGACACCAGAGGTGTGTTGTTCTATAATCTTTGCTGTAAACAAATCACTGTTGCGTTGCTAGGCACCAGCCCGTGTTGTTGTGCAATCTTGTGTGTCTTAATGTTATGCTTAAAAATAAATCAATGTTTCTTTTTAATGGTGGAAACCGTGTTATTTGTGATAAAATTTAACAGGTTATGGGCCCAGGCACACTATTGTGGAATTTAAGGCATTTGAAGACACACAGTTGGCGTATTTTTTCATATGTGAATAAAGTGAAAACTTCGAAAGTAACGTACTGTGACTTTCGTATATGAGATTACGTGTGGATTCAGTTTGTGAATTTCGAATATGGATTCGACAAGAGTGATCAGCATTGGTTTACTTGAAGGGGAATCAAACTGGAATACGTGGAAGTATAAAGCAAATGTGTGTGTTTACGTGGTATTCATGGAGCACTTGATGTCATTGAAGGTAGGTTGGTTAAACCTGCAGAAAGCGCTACAGCTCAAGAAAAAGAAACATACAAGAGTGCATTAAATAATTATCTTAAGTCTGACAGCAATGTTTTGATTGTGTTGACTACTAATATGACAGAAGAAACATTGCAGAAAATAATGCGTCTTAATACTTCTCGTGAAGTGTGGGCAGAACTGCATATATTATTTGATGGTGTTTCTGAAGATAAAGTTTATGATCTTTGTTTACGATTTTTTTGGATTTGTGAAACATTCAAATGATGATGTAGCAACTCATATATCAAAGCTGAAAAATCTGTGGAATGATTTGAAGCAAGAAATGGCTAAAGATGTAGGAAATAATCCAGAATTACCTGATTTATTTTTAATTTGCAAAATTTTAGGCACTCTACCAGATGAGTATTTTTCATTTAAATCAAGTTGGATGCTTATGTCAAAAACTGATAGAACTGTTGACAACTTGAATACTCAACTCTGTGCATATGAGAAAGCCTTGTCAAGTAAAGGAGGAGATTCTACATCTCAAGAGGCACTTACAAGTAACTCATCTAAACAAATTTCTAAGCAACCACAGGGGAAAAAGAAAATTGTTTGTCATTACTGTAAGAAGCCAAATCATGTAATCAAGAAATGTTGGAAATGGATTGCAGATGGTCGACCACAAAATCCACAAAAAGGTTGTGTGTCTGAAGCTGAAACTCCACATAAACCTAACTCAACGAATATGATTCTCTTTGCTGTAACATCTGTTGTTATGTCATCTGAGTGTGATACTGGTAGCTGGTTTGTGGACAATGGTGCAACAAGTCATATTATCAATACAAACAATTTCTTCAAGACGTTTGAACCATTTTCTACATCACATATAGTTACATCAGCAGATGGTGATACTGTCGAGGCTGTTGGCAATGGTACCATAGAAATGGAAGCAGCAGTAAATGGAAAGTGGCACAAAATCACTTTGAGTGATGTGTGGTATGTACCAAAAATTAAAAAGAATCTATTTTCTGTCTTATCAGCACAAGATAAAAATCCAAAAAGTACATTTTTATCCACAGCAGAAAGGTGTTATTTTAAAATTGGTAAGGTCACTAAACTAATTGGCATTCGTGATCGTTATGGAGGACTATTTAAATTAATGATAAGAAGTCTTAAACCTCCTATTCCTGCTGAAGTAAATGAAATCAGCCAAGAAAACTTACTGCAGTTGTATCATGAAAGATTTGGACACCAAAATAAGCGACATATCAAGATGCTGATCTCTAAGATGTTAGGCATAAATGTGGGACTGGATTCTGAACTCTGTGAAGGTTGTGTTTATGGCAAAGCACATCGACTTCCATTTGGTACTCGGAAGAGAGCGTCTGAAACAGGAGAGCTGATTCATACGGATGTCTGCGGCCCCTTTCAGAAGTCCATGTCTGGGTATCGCTATTTTGTCTTGTTCAAAGACGACTACAGTAAATTTCGTACTGTTTACTTTGTCACGGAAAAATCAGAAGTTCCTAATAAATTAAGACAATTTATAAATGAAACAAAGACTGCTGGGCATACAATTTAAAACCTCTCAAGTGATAACGGAGGAGAATTCAACAATGAACAGACAAGGGAGATTCTACAGAAGGAGGGCATAATTCAACGTTTTACTATGCCATAAACTCCGCAGCAAAATGGATGCAGCGAAAGGGAAAATCGTACTCTTGTTGAAACTGCCAGGGCTATGATGCATGCTCATGAAAGGATTCCTCAGTCATTTTGGGTTGAAATGATAAATTCTGCAGCATACATTCGTAATCGAATGGGGCCTTCTAGTATTAAAGGGATGTCTCCATACGAACTATGGTATGGAAAGAAGCCTGGTTTGAAGCATCTGCGTGTAATAGGATCTAAATGTTATGTTCATGTCCCAAAACAGCTTAGGGTGAAAATGGATCGAAAAGCAGTAAAAGGGATTCTGATTGGCTATGACCACGATAATGGGTATCGAATCTGGTGTGAAGAAAAACGTCAGCTGATGAGATCACGTGATGTTATTTTTGAAGAGAAAATTATACAAAATGAAACTCCAGTAGTTCCTGTGGACCTTGATTTTTCTCAGCAGAAGTCTCAAGAATCTTTACAAGAAAGTGAGAACAAAATGGAATCAAGTTTTCCAAGAGAAAATGATTTCTGCAGTTATGATGATTTACACAATGAAATTGAAGATGTATTAGAACAATCTGACATGGAATTAATTAGACCACAGCTGCGTCACCGTTCAACTTTAAAATGTCCTAAAAGGTTTCAAGACTATGCAGTGCAGTTAATGACCTCAGAGGAACCAGAATCATATTTTGAAGCTATGAATTCAAGTCAACAAAATGAATAAAAATCAGCCATGGATCAAGAAATGGCAACACATCAAGAGAATGGAACTTGGACTTTAGTAGATTTACCTTCTGGAAAGAGAACAATTCCTTGTAAATGGGTTTACAAGTTGAAGGCAAATGCTGAGGGGTCAGTTGTGAGATTTAAAGCTAGACTGGTTATCAAGGGATTTTCTCAAAAGAAAGGGATTGATTATGAACAAACTTTCAGCCCTGTGGCAAAGATGTCTACTATTCGAACGTTTCTCAGTGTTGCAGCCCAGGAGAAAATGAATATTGCACAAATAGATGTGACTACTGCTTTTCTTTATGGAGACCTGAAGGAAACAATATTTATGACACAGCCTGAAGTTTATAATGATGGTTATGGAAAAGTATGTCAGTTAATGAAAAGTCTGTATGGTCTAAAACAGGCACCCCGTTGCTGGAATGAGAGATTCACTAATTACATTTTG
Organism: Locusta migratoria; assembly: GCA_026315105.1. Classification (NCBI taxonomy): domain Eukaryota; kingdom Metazoa; phylum Arthropoda; class Insecta; order Orthoptera; family Acrididae; genus Locusta; species Locusta migratoria. The sequence goes on along the minus strand of CM048753.1, from coordinate 59,405,332 downwards.
AAATTAGGATTTAAGAGAAGTGAAGCTGATCTCTGCCTTTTTACAAGAGAGAAAGGTTCTTCCAAAATTTTCTTGTACTCTACGTTGATGATGGCTTAATTGCAGCAAACAGTGATAGTGAACTTAAGCAGTTTGTTGAAGATCTTGAGAGAGAATTCAAGATTAAATCAAGCCCTGCATCATATTTCTTGGGGCTGGAAATTGAGAGAAAAGTAAATGGTTCTATTCAAGGTGGTCAGACTCACTATGTCGAGAAGGTTTTGGAACGTTTTGGCATGATGGACTGCAGAGCTGTTACAACTCCAATTACCAAGGATGACAATGTGGAAGGGAGTCCTGTCAACACTGAATATCCTTACAGGCAAGCAGTTGGATCCTTGATGTACTTGAAGTGTGGGACAAGACCAGACATAACATATGCTGTTGGAGTAGCATCTAGAAATCTTGAAAGTCCAATTGAGCAGGATGTAATACGAGTGAAAAGAATATTTCGCTATTTAAGAGGCACGTACGACTATGGACTTATTTACAAAAGTGGCAAAGACAAATGCATTCTCGAATGCTTCAGTGATGTTGATCATGGAGGTGATTTAAAGACTGGGCGATCTACCTCTGGTGTTCTTTGTTTGTACAGTGGTGCACCTGTCAGTTGGTTGAGTCAGCGACAAACGTCAGTTGCGATTTCTACTACAGAAGCTGAAGTTTTAGCAGCAAGTGAAGCGGCACGAGAAATTGTTTGTGTCAAGAGACTTTTAATTGAATTTGGTCAGCTAAAGGAGTCAAAACCTTATCTACGAGTGGACAATGAAGCAGCTGTTCGACTGGCACTCAATCCTGAATTTCATCGACGGACAAAACATATCCGTCTCAGACACTTTTTTTTTTCGAGAGCTAGTTGCAGATGGTGAAATAATAATTTCAAGGGTAAACACAGCTGATCAGCTTGCAGATATATTAACAAAGCCGTTATTTGCTGTCCGATTACGACAGTTGTGTAATGATATGAGACTTTGTAAGTTATTAAATAAGGGTGAGTGTTAAATTTTTGTGTTTTCTATACGATTGTATTTAATAACTTGACTTTAACTCTCTGACACCAGAGATGTGTTGTTCTATAATCTTTGCTGTAAACAAATCACTGTTGCATTGCTAGGCACCAGCCTGTGTTGTTGTGCAATCTTGTGTGTCTTAATGTTATGCTTAAAAATAAATCAATGTTTCTTTTTAATGGTGGAAACCGTGTTATTTGTGATGAAATTTAACATTTTTAAGACACCAGTATCATCTAAAAAGATATGTATTTTGCAGGGTATTTTCCCCGATACACTAAAATATGCTATTGATAACATATTACATAAAAAAGGAAATATGTCCAATGTCAACAGCTACCACCAAATCTCAATTCAGACATCTTTAGCGAAACGTCTTGAGAAAGTAATGTGTTCTAGACTACCTTCCCCTGTTTGGAAAAATAAGGTACTAACAAAATGTCAGTTTGGTTTTCAGCAAGGTTTTTCAATAGAAAATGCTAAACGTGCCTTCACTGATAAAATATTAAATGCTCTGTTGGGATTTTTTGTGATACCAGTATCTCAAAGGCTTTTGATTGTGTAAATCATGGAATTCTTCTAGATAAGCTTAAGCATTGTGTTATTAGTGGGGCAGTGCACAAATGGTTTAATTCATACCTAACTGGAAGAGTGCAGAAAGTTAAAAACGTGGTGCAAAGCTCGTTATTTCTTCTTATGATACAAATATTATAATCACAAAAATTAGTTAATGAAATTGTAAATAATGTCATTCAGAAAACTATTAAGTGGTTCTCTGCAAACAGGCTCTTATTAAATTTTGATAAAACATAGTATATACAGTTTCATACGGTAAATGGCACGACACCATTAATAAACAGCGTGTGAACAAAAGTCTGTAGCTAAGGCAGAATATTCAAAGTTTTTAGATGTCTCCGTTGATGAGAATTTTAATTGGAAGCAACACATTGACGATTCTCTGAAACGTTTGAGTTTAGGTACTTAGGCTATTGGGGTATTTTTATAACAAACATCTCAGTAAACTAGATTACTATGCCTCTTTTGATTCACTGCTTTCATGTGGCATCATATTCTGCGATAATTTACGATTGAGCAAAACTTGTTCATTGTACAAAAGCGTGTAATTAGAATAATTTCTGAGGTCCACCATATCATCCCGCTGAAACTTATTACAGGATAAGCGATCTTCACAGTAGCTTCATAGTATAAACATTCTCTTATGACATTTGTTATTAATAACCCAACTCATTTCAAAAATAACAGCAGTGTGCATAGCTACATCACTAGGATAATAGATGACCTATACTATTCAAGATTAAATCTAGCTCTGACACAGAAGGGAGTAATTATGCTGTCACAAAAGTCTTTAGTCACTTACCAAATGACATAAAATGTCTGACAGATAGCCAACCAGCATTACAAAAATTAAAAGAATATCTAATCAAAATGCGTGCTTATGGAATATCGCTCCAATTGTGCGATTGGATTCACGATTTCCTATCAGAAAGGGCACAGTTCGTTGTAATTGACGGTAAGTCATCGAGTAAAACAGAAGTGATATCTGGCGTTCACCAAGGAAGCGATATAGGTCCCCTACTCTTCTTTGTGTTTATAAACGATTTAGGAGACAATCTGAATAGCTCCCTTAGACTGTTTGCGGATGATGCTGTCGTTTATAGGTTAGTTAAGTCAACAGAGGATCAACTGCAAAGCGATTTAGACCAAATTTCTACATGGTGCGAAAATTGGCAATTAACAATAATTAATGAAAAGTGTGAAGTAATACACATGACAACTAAAAGAAATCCACTGAACTTCAGTTACACGATAAATCAGTCAAACCTCGAGGTCGTAAATTCTACCAAACACCTAGGAGTTACAATTACGAACAACTTAGACTGTAGAGAACACATAGAAAATATTGTTGGGAAGGCGAACCAAAGGTTACGTTTCATTGGCAGAACACTTCGAAGATACAACAGCTCCACCAAAGAGACTGCCTACATCACACTTGTGCGTCCTCTACTGGAGTACTGTTGCACATTGTGGGACCCTCACCAGATGGGACTGACGAAAGACATTGAGAAGGTACAGAGAAGGGCAGCTAGTTTTGTTTTATCACGTTACGGTGGGCAAAGTGTCACGAAAATGTTGCTCGATTTGGGGTGGAAATCGTTAAAAGAACGACTTTATTGCGGCAAGATCTATTTGCGAAATTTCAATCACTGACTTTTACTTCTGAATGTGAAAATATTTTGCTAGTAACCACCTACATAGGGAGACATGACCATCCCAATAAAATAAGAGAAATAAGATCAAAAACGGCAGGATTTAGGTGTTCTTTCTCCCACGTGCTATTAGAGAATGGAACGGTAGAGAAAGGTTACGAAAGTGGTTAATGAACCCTCTGCCAGGTATGTAAATGTGATTTGAAGAGTATCTGTGTAGATGTAGATGAATGTCCACTCCTTCCACTCAATGGAGGCATTTGTACATGGAAATTAGTAACTTACAGTGCTAACAAATTACAAACTTAATCAACTGCCTGCTTTCAGACAGAATAATTCAAGTAGTCATGAACAATACCCTGAGCAAACCAAGGAGATTAAAAAGTGTTCTCCCACAAGGCCCCTTTGTTATTCAGTATTTACCTTGCTGAAATTACACAAATAGTGTCAAGACAGTTTGCCTATTCTGATGATACTTGCATATCTACATCTACATATATAGTCCACAATTCACCGTAAGGTGCGTGGCGGAGGGTACACTGTACCACTACTAGGCATTTCCTTTCCTATTCCACTCCCAAATTGAACAAGGAAAAAAAGAATGCCTATATGCCTCCGTACGAGCACTAATTTCTCTTATCTTGTCTTTGTGATCTTTACGCGAAATGTAAGTAGGCGGCAGCAAGATCGTACTACAGTCAGCTTCAAATTCCGGCCCTCTAAATTTACTTAACAGAAATTCACGTCGTCTTTCTTCCAGCGATCCCCAATTGAGTTGCCGGAGCATTTCCGTGACACTCGCGCATTGGTCGAACCTACCGGTAACAAATCTAGCTGCTCGCCTCTGAACCGCCTCTATGTCTTCCTTCAAACCGAACTGCTGCGGGTCCAAAACACTTGAGCAATACTCAAGACGTGGTCGTACAAGCTTTTTATACGCGGTCTCCTTTACAGGTGAAGTACATCTTCCCAAAATTCTCCCAATAAACCGAAGTCGGCTGTCTGCCTTACTCACAACGGTCCTTACATGCTCGTTCCATTTCATATCGCTCTGCAATGTTACGCCTAGATATTTGAACGACGCGACATCATCAGCTCACTACTAATGCTGTATTCGAACATTATAGGGTTGTTTTTTCTACTCATGCGCATCACCTTACATTTTTCTACATTGAGAACTAGCTGCCATTCTTCGCACTAACTAGAAATTTTGTCAAAGTCATCCTGTATGCTATTACAGTCAGTTACAGATGACACCCTCCCATACACCACAGCATCATCAGCAAACAGCCGCAAATTACAACTTACTCTGTCCATCAGATCATTTATATAGATAGAAAATAACAGCGGTCCTATCACACTCCCCTGGGGCACGCCTGACGATACACTCGTCTCTGATGAACACTTGCCGTCGAGAACATAGCATAGCATAGCATAACCACACAGCACATCAAATTCAATAGCCTTGAGGACGCAGTAACAAAAGATCTTTGCTTACAGACAAGTTACTTTCCGCCTGACACCTAGCACAACCAAATGGAAACATCTTGGTTTCATGTCAGTAACATTCTGGCTCATACCACCTTGAAAGTGACTATCGATAGCACCTGCTTACTGTAAAACCGGAATTCAAAATATTTTGGTGTTACTGGACACTGTCATAAAGCAAACGTGTCTCCAGCGTCGCAGCCATACTAACAACCAGAAGCAACATCGCGTCTGAGGTATCTGGCAGTACATGGGGCCCACTGTGGTGTTGCACAAGTCCAAAGTGCGCGCCACCTACTTTCGCCGCGCGCCGCCATGCACGCACGGTGCGGCGTTCTTACGACGTCAGCCACGAGCGCCCTCTGCTGCAACGCCGCTCGTGGCCACCACTGAACGACATCGTTCACTTGGGACTGAGATAGGAACCAGTTAATACTTCGGAATCAGATAGGCACCAGTGTAGACTTGGCTATCGAATAGGCCCTAGGCAGGCCTCTAGCTCAACTATGTATCAGCATTCTGCAGTACTAAGCTATGTAAAAGTTAAGTATTACAGTCTCTAAGAAATATATATCTCGTTCTAATTTACTCTAGTGTTTCTAGTTTCTGCTGTCCCACTGGCTGGTCACCTCCTACCTGCAGAAGCGTGCATCCTTTATTCAAATTCAAATGTTCAAATGTTTGTTAAGCTTATGGGACTTAACTACGGGGTCATCAGTCGCTAAACTTACAAACTACTTATGAACTACTTACGAACTAGGACGGCACAAATATCCATGCCCGAGGGGGGATTCGAACCCCCGACCGTAGTGGCCGCGCTCACCGTGACTGGAGCGCCTCAGTCACCTCGGCCACATCCTTTATTCCTGTGTCGGTCTTCCTACACGTACGACGGAAACGAGACAAAAAAGCGGCGACGAGGCTGGGTCACAAAAGCGACAGCGCCAACTCTACGTACCTTCGCATTAAGTCTGGTGCATTCAACAGTGGAATGCTGAACAGCTCTCACAACAAGAAAATAGACACTGTCACGAATCAGACAATGCGGATTATCGGCGGTGTCATCAAAACAACCCCACTGGACTGGCTTCAAGAACTAAGCCACCTACTTCCTTCAGGTCTACGAGAAGCAAATAAAATGTTGGCCAGTAACTCGCTAGCAATACATCAAGACATCCAAAAAATCACTTCAACCAGACAAATCTAGGCGCCCTTCCCTGCTGCTGGCTCAAAAACTGATGAACGAAAACTTTAGCAGTCAGCTTACTTTAGAATGGATTGATGAAGGCGCCTGACGAATTGAAATCAGTCCTTGGTCCCAGCCCCCAGGGGTCTTACGGTTCTTTTGTGAATATATATGGAGCATATTCTCAGTTTGAATATAGTAAATTTCCTTGAAACGGAAAAGCTTCTTTCCATGAATCAGCACGGGTTTAGGAAACATCGTTCATGTGAAACTCAGCTTGCCCTTTTCTCACATGACATCTTACGAGCCATGGACGAGGGACAACAGGCAGATTGTGTTTTTCTCGACTTCAAAAAGGCGTTCGACGCGGTGCCACACTGCAGACTCTAACGAAGATACGAGCTTATGGAATAGGTTCCCAGATTTGTGACTGGCTGGAAGACTTCCTAAGTAATAGAACGCAGTACGTTGGTCTCGACGGCGAGTGTTCATCAGAGACGAGTGTATCGTCAGGCGTGCCCCAGGGGAGTGTGATAGGATGGCTATTATTTTCTATCTATATAAATGATCTGATGGACAGAGTAAGTTGTAATTTGCGGCTGTTTGCTGATGATGCTGTGGTGTATGGGAGGGTGTCATCTGTAACTGACTGTAATAGCATACAGGTTGACTTAGACAAAATTTCTAGTTAGTGCGAAGAATGGCAGCTAGCTCTCAATGTAGAAAAATGTATGGTGATGCACATGAGTAGAAAAAACAATCCTATCATGTTCGAATACAGCATTAGTAGTGAGCTGATGATGTCGCGTCGTTCAAATATCTAGGCGTAACATTGCAGAGCGATATGAAATGGAACGAACATGTAAGGACCGTTGTGAGTAAGGCGGACAGCCGACTTCGGTTTATTGGGAGAATTTTGGGAAGATGTACTTCATCTGTAAAGGAGACCGCGTATAAAAAGCTTGTACGACCACGTCTTGAGTATTTCTCAAGTGTTTTGGACCCGCAGAAGATCGGTTTAAAGGAAGACAGAGGCGGTTCAGAGGCGAGCAGCTAGGTTTATTACCGGTAGGTTCGACCAATGCGCGAGTGTCACGGAAGTGCTCCGGCAACTCAATTGGGGATCGCTGGAAGAAAGACGACGTTCTTTTCGTGAATTTCTGTTGAGGGAGTTTAGAGTGCCGGAATTTGAAGCTGAGTGTAGTACGATCTTGCTGCCGCCTACTTTCATTTCGCGTAAAGATCACAAAGACAAGATAAGAGAAATTAGGGCTCATACGGAGGCATATAGGCATTCTTTTTTTCCTCGTTCAATTTGGGAGTGGAATAGGAAAGGAAATGCCTAGTAGTGGTACAGTGTACCCTCCGCCATGCACCTTACGGTGAATTGCGGAGTATGTATGTAGATGTAGATGTGGCGACCATGGGGCCCTGAGCTAATGCACTCTTCCTTCCTTCTTTACTTCCCGGACTGCATTTCCTTTCCACTCCTATCCTATCCTGACTCCTTCCCCTCCCCACCGGGGGCCTGATAACGTCAGTAGGTTACTCCCCCTATCCCAAACAAACAACCCCAAGCTTGGTACCACACATCCCCAATTCTGATTTCATCTCCCGCGGCATATTATCTGTGTCCGTCTGAGTAGAGTGCGTACTGGCACAGAGTAACATATACAGAGAAGCAGCCCACCCTAAACCACTGTCCTACGCTCCCGTCGTAGTTCCGTAAGATACTAGTAGGTGTCAGGCGGTTCGCTGGCTTAGGGTGCCTCTTGCACGTCAGAGGGTAGTGTGGAGGGGAGGCTGAGGGGAGAGCTCGTGCCGCCTGCCACGAGGCCACGGCTGTGTCCGGCTTGCTGGCGTTTGAGGGGAGGTGGTGGTGGGGGCAGCCGCTACCTGCCGCCTGCTCTGGCCAGTTTAAAGGGCTGCTTCTGACCGCAGCGCCATCATGGGAGATCTGACGGAACTGCTGGAAACCCACCCTCCCCGCACCCCTGAGCGTGGGACCGGGCCCTTACGGAGGTTTCCCGTCTGTATATATTTGTCTGTGCTACCGGACATGGGAGAAGTGGACCCGCAATATACTCCTGGGGCCTTCGACCTTCTCCAACTGTGGCTGTGCGAAGACTTCCAAACAATTCGACACGTCACCTTCAGCTACCTTAATGGAGACTTTCGTGGAACACTCTTAAGACCTTCTGACAGCTACTAAACCTGCTATTCAATGGCGACAATAACTAGGCATTCTAGTCTAGTTTTTACCGTTTTATTTGACCATCTACGTACCTACTTACATTTTATATTACTCTCTTATTGCCATTGTAACTTTTCCTTATTTTGCCTTTCTATTAATTTTTCTTATTATTTTATTTTTATAAATAACAGCAACCAGCCTCTTTTTTAAACAACGCATTTATTTCTCCAAAACGCGTGTCGTTCTTTTTGTACGTCATTCTTTAGTGGGTACAATTTGGATTCGTCAACATCAATTTCGATGCTGCAGATTTCCTGTGCAAGATCCTTAATTTCGTTATTTATTTTGATTTTTGCGTGTGTTATCCTTAAGATTTCATAAACAGAGTTACTTACAGTCTCCTCTGTTGGTTGTTTAAAGCCATTTCTTTGTTATTTGGGTTGTTCTTACTCTTTTTTATGTTTGCCTTGCACACACACACACACACACACACACACACACACACACACACACACACTGTAACTTCAATCATGTTGTTAACTAACAGTTTTTGTTTTTTATTATGTTTTTTCTTTTTCGTATTGCAAATGTCTCTGTACTCTTATTTGGGTTTTGGTGTCCTGTCTCCGCAGTTGCAGTTGAAAATGTAAATATTGCAAATATAAACAGAGACAGCAAATGGCAATGTGGTAAAAAAAAGACACATGAAGAGGACAACATAAAAATACGTGAGCAATATTAGTAGTCCATTTTATTCAGAATCAAAACAATCCTACTGCATGAGAACTGTTATCGATCGAATTTAATCAAACAAATAATGTAAAACAAAACATTTCCTGTACAGTTGATCATTGAAGATGCTTTAGAATAAAGCGAAACGCGTCTGGTCCAACAAGAAAAGTACATGGGCTCGAACAAACATATCTGTATGAACGTTTCGTTACAGGATCTCTACGTACACCTCAATGTGCTGGTGGGTGTCGTTTTTCTGCAAAGCTCTGCAACCATGCTCTAGATAGCACTGTAGATGTTATTGTAGACGCCACACGTAATGCAGATATCTTAACTATAACTTTTGTAATAATCATCGAACATGTTCTCTAGCAAATTGTTATCAAAAGCTGTGATGATAGTTGCAACTTTAACCTTCTTTACGAAAGACTGTTGGTATTCACTGCCACTGCTTCCATCGCCTCTTCCCGCACTTACCGTAGCACTACCGCTAGCAATGAGATCTTCGTCATTATCATCCCTATTATCATTATTATGAGTTTATAACAACAGTATCTAACTTATGCTCATATTTCTGTACCATAACAGATACGAGAAAACATGCAAATAATTCATCTTCTACACTAATACCATCTTCTCGAAGAAGGGTTCTTCGTAACTTCATCTCAACTAATCACAATACATTAGCAGGATTGATTAGCAATCGCCGCCCCATCTGATGATTCACCATACAAATAACATTACAAAACGCAACTTCGGAAGCACACTGCACCGTCCCTACTGGCGAACCGACAGGTCAAAGTGCAATGCGGCATGGCACACGCAGAGGCCTCTAACGGACGACTGCAGAGTTTTGCAGATGCGGGAGTATCACTAGAGCAATAAGGGACCTTTACATTGTCTCTCACACGGTTTTGTTGTATATGTGTTGGTTCGAGCCCAAGTACTTTCCCTGTAAGTTAGACTAATTCACAATTGCATAAGACGGTTACCTAACCTATACAAATCTCTGTAGTTTTTCTACAGTGTTCTTATGATGATTTTTTTTAGTCTTCCTGTTTTGCAAATTACTCAACGTCTTACATTATGTTACTAATTTTGTGTCCGGCTGAAATTGTACAATAAGCTAAGTAAATAAGTAACTTTAGAAAAAATTTAAAAACAAATAAATTTCATGCCATGTAATGTTACCTTTTATTAAACTGACACGTTCCACATCAATAAGAAATCTCGTATTTATGATGTAAGGAACAAATGTTAATCTAGCCTAATGATCAGTGGCGTAACTATGAGGGGGGGATGAGGGGGGGGGATGAGGGGGATAGAACCCCCACTAGAACCCCCCCCCCCCCCAAAAAAAATTATTGTACAACAGCAATCTGGTAAAGGTAAAGATTGGAAACTCGGGGTGTTTTACCATAAGCTTTCATTGGATGCGGGTAAATTAATCTTCAACGGGAGTGGCAGATGGTTGTCTGTCTGGAAACTGACTAAAATTTTCTTCATCAAGCAGATCAACACCCCCCCCCCCCCCCAAAGCCAAGTCCTAGTTACGCCACTGCTAATGATGTATGTGAAGTGGAAGATGCCAGCTATTTCAACTTCTAGACTAAACAAGTGGTTTCCTTTCCTCCTGTTGCAGACGACAGGCTCTCCCATGGAGGCCCGTAAGCGGCTGCAGTTCAACATGTTCCTGCACAAGATCAACAAGATAGACCTGCTGGCTAACGTGCCCTACGCCCTCATGCCGCTCATATGGGTCGAGGAGGTGAGCAAGGACGCAAAAAGTTATCTGTGACTAAAAATATTCTGAAAAGTTATACAGGATGTTCAAATATACGTAAATATAGTATTAAGAGGTCCAGATCACTGCTATAATTAATGTTTTTATTTATTGCACAACAGCTGTTTCAGCAGTTAGTCATTTTAAGTGCCTGCGATTATGGAAGACCAACATACATTACTTTTTGTGTATTGTAAATGACGATTTACATACGTAAAAATTTTCTTACAGCTATGATGGTCTAGCATCATATATAACATCTGGCATAACTGTTATTATATGTTGTTTTTGTATTCCTCAGTCTGCAGACTGGTTTGATGCAGCTCTCCACAATACCCTATCCTGAGCAAGCCTCTTCGTCTCCACATAAGAACGGCAACCTACATCTGTCTGAATCTGCTTACTGTATCCATCTCTTGGTCTTCCTCTGCGATTTTTAACCCACACACTTCCCTCCAAAGCTAAATTCACAATTCCTTGATGTCTAAGAATGTGTCCTACCAATCTATCCCTTCTTTTAGTCAAGATATGCCAGAAATTCCTTTTCTCCCTAATTCCGTTCAGTACCTCCTCATTAGTTACGCGATCCACCCACCTAATCTTTAGCATTCTTCTGTAGCACCACATTTCAAAAGCCTCTATCCTCTTCCTGTCAGCACTGTTTATCGTCCATGTTTCACTCCCATACAGGGCAACACTCCACACAAATGCCTTCAGAAAGGACTTCCTTAGGCTTACATCAATATTCCATGTTAACAAATTTCCCTTTTTCAAGAACGCTTTTCTACCCATTGCCATTCTACATTTTATATCCTTTATACTGCGACTATCATTTGTTATTTTACTGCCCAAGTAACAAAACTCATCTACATCCTTTATTGTTTCGTTACCTAATCTAATTCCGAGGGGACTGAGGCGCTTCAGTCACGGTCTGCACGGCCACTACGATCGGGGGTTCGACTCCCCTCTCGGGCATGGATATTTGTGCCGTCCTTAGTTGTAGCTAGTTCATAAGTAGTTCGTAGGTTCTAGGGACTGATGACTCCGTAGTTAAGTCCCATAAGCTCTACAAACATTTGAACATTTGATTTTTAATTTAATTCCTTCAGCATCACCTGACTTTCTTACACTGCACTCCATTACTCTAGTTTTGCTCTTGTTAATGTTCATCTTATATGCACCTTTCAGCACACTGTCCATTCCGTTCAACTGCTCTTCCAGGTCCTTTGCTGTCTCTGACAGAATTACTATGTCGTCGACAAAACGCAGTGTTTTTAATTCTTCACCCTGAACTCTAATTCCTTCTCCAAAATTTCTCCTTGCTTTCCTTTATAGCTTGCTCAATGTACAAATTGAATAACAATTGAGAAAGGCTACAACCCTGTCTTACTCCCTTCACAACCACTGCATCCCTTTCATGCCCTTCAACTCTGACAACCGCTGTCTGGTTTTTGTACATTTGTAAATAACCTTACGCTCCCTATATTTTACTCCTGCTTGCTTCAGAACTTGAAAGAGTTTATTCCAATCAACATTGTGAAAAGCCTTCTCCAAATCTACAAATCCTAGATATGTAGGTTTGCCTTTTCTTTATCTATCTTCTAGGATAAGCCGTAAAGTGAGTATTGCCTCTCGTGTTCCTACATTTCTCCTGAACCCAAACTGATCTTCCCCAAGGTCAGCTTCTACCAGCTTTTCCATCCTTCTGTAAATAATTCGTATTAATATTTTGCAACCATGAGTTATTAAACTTATGGCTCTGTAGTTTTCACACCTATAATCATACTTTATAGCAGTATGTTATTTGCATTTAGCTGCTGTACTTTTTGCAGCCTGAGATGTTAATTAGATTTTAATTTTGTTTTTTGTGTAAACACGTTTTTTTTTAATGTAACAGTTTGCTTAAGATGTTTTACAATGTAAATAATTATATTACACAGATCTTCAATAGGTCAGAGGGTTATTTTATTAGCTATTTATAATAACTATCGTCGGTTTGTTGTTATGTACACAGCCTTTTTCGTCGATGAAGTCAATAAAGTTAACTAAATAATTTTTACGTTTAAAATCCGTGTGTTCATTAAGCACTTTGTCTGGTTAATTTTTAGTGTGAATATATATCTCGACCTCTTCCAAAATATACATTACTGGTCCCCTTTGGAACTTTATGTAAAATCGTCAGTGCACCCTCGATGTTTTGAGTTAAACGGTTTTCATTTTTAAGTTGCATATAAAAACTTGACAGGTTCTTTTCGCTTATTCTGATGTGTTAGCGAAATCGTGTGACGAAATTACGTCCCGTCTGGGCCCACATAAAAGCTGTTGCAGTTGTTACACATGATTTTGTTGATACCTGATGCATGGTATGGAGAATTTCTGGTAGTTGCATAATGTAGTTTTTTTATATAATATATAATAACAGTTATGGCGGATGTTATATATGACGCTAGTCCAGCATAGCTGTAATTAGAAAGTTTTTACGTATGTAACTCGTCATTTACAATAGACAAAAAGTAATTTACGTTATACTTATATAATCGCAGGCACTTAAAAATGGAGTACTGCTGAAACAGTTGTTGTGCTATAAATAAAAACATTAATTATAGCAATTATCTGTACCTCTTAATTATCTGCCCTTTAGAGACATTTAATTCACTGTGGGCTCAACAATCAAGAAGAATGTGAATACTTTGATTGGCGGTAGTGCTCAAAAAAATTAAGTCCAATAAACATGGGCCCTAAAACGAATCCTTTCTGAGATACACACTTGTTCATAGGAGGTACGTACGTGGCGTATATTAATGGCAGTGCATCACTTTGCCCTTCAGCGTAAGGAATGACACACACTTTGAAGTACACCCGGTTGTTCTTGCAGTACTTACTGGCACGCTATGAAGGCATGATCCTGTAGTGTCGGAACTTACCTCACTAGATTTCCGTACACCACTTTATAATGTCTCCTTTTTTTCTTCTATTTCATTTTTAAAAGCAAAAATGTGCGTAAATGAAAGAGACTGCTTACTGAACCAAGTACTTTAAAAGTGAAAATTGCTCATGGAAGGAAGGAGTACGTTACATGGACACTAATGTCGTCAGAAATAGTGGAATATATGTTAATGAATTACGGCAGATAATTATATTTTGCCTTGTTTTAGTTAAATACAATTCCAGAAAATTAATTAGTAGGCCAAAATGTAATCACCAGCAGCAATCCGTCTAGAAACTTACAGCAATATCTTTTGTTACTTCGAACCATGAGAATTAAGTGAATAAAGTAACACGAAATATTGTGTGGAACAATAATGATAGAACGCAGAAGTGGAGTATTTAAAGCAACTAAACGGATTACTTCTGACATCAGTTTTTACAGCAGCAAACTTTACTTGTTACTCAGACTCCATAACTGAAAAGAGAAAGGCAGCTACTCTGACACTATAATTGAACGAAACAGATTACTGGTACTTACACATATTGTTATTTTCATGATAACAATATTCAAGTCTTGTAGTACAACCTTTTTCAATCCTTGGCTAGCAAGGCAGATAACCTAGTTCTCATACATATTTTTCTGCTAAAAACAATCGAATGATGCAAATAAATCCACAGATACTAAATTTTTTAATTATATTTCATTAATATATTATACATATATATTATATTATATTATATTATATTATATTATATTATATTATATTATATTATATTATATTATATTATATTATATTATATTATATTATATTATATTATATTATATTATATTATATTATATTATATTATATTATATTATATTATATTATATTATATTATATTATATTATATTATATTATATTATATTATATTATATTATATTATATTATATTATATTATATTATATTATATTATATTATATTATATTATATTATATTATATTATATTATATTATTATACAATGTCTTAATAATAACATAATTAATAATATAATATAATTATTTTAGTGAATGGTGGTTAATTCTATGATTTTTTTACATGTTGAAACCTGTATTATTATACATCGTGATTACACAGTAAGAAACATACCTATAATACTCATATAAAATTATTCCATCACTTTAAGCAGTTCTTCCTAGAGACTCTACACCTCCTTCATGTGCCCCCATAACTGAGAGTCCAGGGCAGGGGTGTCCAAATTATTAGGTGGTGAGGGTCACATAACACGCATGGTTTTCAATGGTGGCGGATGACATAGTTTGGGATTACTGGACCGTACAATATTACCTGTGGCTTCATCAAGGTGGCGGACACCCCTGTTTTAAGTGTATGCAGCTTGTCCACCGCGATATCTCGCATTATGCCATACAACAGTGCCGGTTACTTGCAGAAGTGTTAGTTGCCCTCATCAAAAAATAATTAAAAAACCAGCTTTTGGATTGATGTTTAAGTTCTCTATAAATGAGATCGGTCAATTTTATTTACTTGCGTGGTGGATTCAGTTAGTTTTCATCTTTTAGACATTTATACAAACATTCCATTTACACAACAACAATAAATTTACAACTTGCACACTAGAAGACTGCCAACTAACAACTGCTCAGTGCCGCAATTTGGCCAGTATTTAAGCTTTTGCAAACAACCCTAAATTACATCACTAACTACGTTGTTTAATCACACAATTAAATCTTTTTAGTAACAGAAATTATAGTTCATACAACAGAGACACAAGCTTCCACATATTTCTATTAAATTTAAAAAAATTTAAATACTAATTTGCACAAAGAATTAAAGTTCATGGCGAAGAAATAAAAGCATTGCGTTTTGCTGATGGCAGTGTAATTCTGTCAGACAGCAAAATACATGGAAGAGCAATTGAACAGAATGGACAGTGTGTTGAAAGAGTCGGATAAGATGAACATTAGCAAGAATAAAACAAGGGTACCAGTACTGGAATGCAGTCCAGGAAATTCAAGCGATGCTGAAGGAATTGGATTGGTAAATGAGTTTTGTTACTTGGGCAGTAAAATAACACATGACGGTTGCCGTACGTAGGATATAAAATGCAGATTGGCAATGGGAAGAAAAGCGTGTTTGAAAAAGACAAATTTGTGTAACTCCGACTATTAATTTAAGTGTAAGGAACTCCTGTGTGGGGGTGAAACATGGACGATAAATAGTTCAGACAGGAAGAGGATAGAGACTTTTTTAAATGTGATGCTACAGAAGAATACTACAGATTAGGTGGGTGGATTGTGTAACTAATGAAGAGGTACTGAACAGAACTGAGAAGAAAAGGAATTTCCGGCATACCTTGACTAAAAGAAGGGATCGATTGGTACGTCACATTCGTAGACATCAAGGAATCGTGAATTTAGCGTTGGAGGGAAGTGTTTGGGGTAAAAACCGCAGAGGGAGACCAAGAGATGAATACAGTAAGCAGATTAAAATGTATGTAGGTTGCACGTGTTATGGGGAGATGAAGAGACTTGCTCAGGATAGAGTAGGGTGGAGAGCTGCATCAGACCAGTCTCTGGACTGAAGACCATAACAAAAACATGATGGTAACATTGCTTACCAAAACCGGTAATCTCGAGCAGAGGGCCAGTATAGTGACCTTGGGGATCACAAACATAAAAGTGAAGGAACACACACTCCCTACCCAATATCACTAAACTTGTCCCATGCATCAAGCAGCAAACGGCTAGTATAGTGATCATGGGTAGGGAGTGTGTTTTCCTTTACTTTTCTGTTTCTGATCCCCATGCATCAATAACCAAATGGCCAGTATAGTGATCTTGGGTACGGAGTGTGTTTTCCTTTACTTCTATATTTGTGATCCCCATGGATGATGGAGTGTCTGCCTTTGCGCAGGGCCTGGCGCTGGAGGAGAAGTACGTGTCGACTCTGCGCATGCTGTTCAAGATGCAGGGCATCATGTCGGGCGTCAAGTGGACCTTGATGGTGGTGGGCATGGGCATGGCGGGCGCCGGCGGCTACCTGCACTTCAAGCGGCGCAAGGAGCTCGTGGTGGGGCCAGCCGAGCCAAAGAAGGTCGTCGTCGAGACTCCTGGACACCCCATCCGGCTTGAGAGCTCCCACTCCAGGTACTAGGCTGGGGCTACGGTCTCTAGGCCTGTGGGTCTGGTCTCGACCGGGCTTCGGGGAACTCCAGCCACGACACCGGGCTCGAGAACTCCCAGTGGACTCCTCGACTCTACAGGACATCCGTCGCGTTACCTGCGATACAGTTGCAGAAACTGGTGGAACCGGTGGATTTGTACCAAAACCTGGTTCCACCACCCTCAGAATTCCGATGAGGGACTTTATTTGCAGATACTACTGTTCCTTTTTTCTAGCTGGTGAACTTCTTGCACAAAACTGCCTACTACTACCATCACCATCACCATGCACCACATTGTGAGTCAGAGCAAACTATTCCCAACTTGTTCTCTACAAAAAGGGTCACTGTACTACTGCTTCTGAGTGCCACAACTCTGATATATTGGTGTGGTGTCCGTCCAAAGCAACTGACATCATACCTGGGTACCCAGTGAGACAGCTGCAGAAACTGGTGGAACCGGTACATCTGTACCAAAACCTGGTTCCACCCCCCTCAGCTTTCTGATGAGGGACTTTATTTGTAGATACTACTGTTCATTTTTTTCTATCTGGTGAACTTCTTGCACCAAACTGCCTACTACCAATACCATCACTATGCACCACTTTGTGATTCAGAGCAAACTATTCCCAACTTGAAAGAATGAAATAAATCGCAATTTGCGATGTTATGGCTTCACTGTATTAGGTTTAGATGAAATACCAAACTGTGGCGAATGAAAACTTGTGCCCGGCCAGGATTCGACCCCGGGATCTCCTGTTTACTAGCCAGACGCGTTGATCACTCCGCCACCGAGGACACAGTGACCAGCCCGACTGCAGAGGACTCTTCCCTGCACGTCACCCGCCACACACAAATCTCCATTCGCCACGCTGTCTCTTTCCTATACCACAGCCTATTTATTCTATAATAATATTATTCCTATAATATGATTTATACAAGCCTAGGCTGGGCTCCTGACGATAATTAACTGTGTCTCGATACCTGTTCTCCCTGATGCAGGAATACAGTATTGTGGCTCCGAGCATTGTAGATTCAATAGTCTGTTGTATAGGAAAGAGGCGCGTGGCGAATAGAGATTTTCGGTGTGGCGGGAGACGTGCAGGGAAGAGTCCTCTGCAGTCGGGCTGGTCACTGTGTCCTCGGTGGCGGAGTGGTCAGCGCGTCTGCCTAGTAAGCAGGAGATCCCGGGTCCGAATCCCGGCCGGGCACAAGTTTTCATTCGCCACAGTTTGGTATTTCATCTAAACCAAATACAGCGAAGCCATAACATCGCAAACTGCGATTTATTTCATTCATTTGAACGCTGTAATTCGTCAAAAAAATATATATAATTATTCCCAACTTGTTCTCTACAAAAAGGTCACTGTACTACTGCTTCGCAGTGCCACAACTCTGATATATTGGTGTGGTGTCCGTCCAAAGCAACTGATCACACCTAGGTACCCAGCCTGCTATGAACATCTTCTGTTTTGGAAGGAGGAGGGAAAGAATTATCTTTTTTTTTATTGAATCCATCTTTGGTGGTGGAACTGGGACCGGCTGGTCAGGATTACATAGGAAACGGGTTACCAACAGCCGTATGTTTTACAGAAACATTTATTCCTTAGCTACCAGTTTCGGCATTCCATTAAGCCATCTTCAGGCCCATATATTGAAGTATTATATCCATTTAAATAGAGTTCCAAACTGGTTTCATGGACTATTTGTTGTTGTAAAATGATCTCCAGTCCATGATGTACAGCAATCAGTGAGAATAAATATTTAATGAAAGTCCAGCTCCAGTTGCATTTAATGCTGCTTTATTTAAGCCATACTACCGGTTTTGGCCTCTATGTTAGGCCATTTTCAAGTGTGAGAAACCTGCATATACTGTGTAGCAATAAGTTTACAAAAATTACATGGTACAAGACAGAATGTTACATATACAAAAAGGTACTGTACAGAAGCAGAATGAAACTTACGTTATGCCTTACAGAAAGCAACGTCAAGTAATTAAAACAATAGAACTCAGAGAATTTAAAACTTTTGGCGCCCAATGGTGACACGAGAAAAATGGGCGTGTCATATTTAACATTCCAAATCATTATAATCGACATGTTCTGATGTGTTCTGATATAAACATTACATAATCGCAAGCATAAAGTTCTAAACATTAGTTGATAAAATATGAAGGTCAATAATAAAATATGAAAGTAAGTTAGGATAAAAACGGAACATGTAGCGGCCAATGGGGCTATGTGTGGGCTTAAATAAAGCACCAATAAATGCAACTGGAGCTGGACTTTCATTAAATTGTACCACAGTTGCGGCAACAGCAAGCATCCAGTCATGGAGAAACTAAGAATAAATATTCCTTCAGTAAAAAACCGTCTTGATTGTATCACCAGAGACCAGCGCATCTATTAAGTTAATCTTAAATATCGATTTTACGCTTCTCACGTCTTTACCGAGTATGTTCCAACTGTAATTAGTTGTTTTCCGATCATTTGTAGGGCTAAAAGGAAATCCAATTCAAAAACATAGAAACACCGCAAAACAACTTACGGTGTCACACCACGCAGAGCGCATTGTAAGCTTTGTTTACCATTTATACTGTCTTCTAACCACAAAATAGGCCCACGTCCCATTATCCTCGTATTGCAATTACGCCTTGTAATTTTGTGTCAGTTCTGTCACGCAGATAATCTGAAGATGCCCTACTAAAGGGCGAAACGCGTCATTAAATAAGGAATAAAAAAATTTGTAGTTTTTTACTGTATAAATCTTGTTGTTGTTGTTGTTGTTGAATTTTACTGAGAGCAAGAAGTCCATGAATCCAGTTTGGATCCCTATTTAAATGGATATAATACTCTGAAAGTGGGTTCTGAAGATAGCATAATGGAATGCCGAAACTGGTAGCTAAGGAATAAATGGTTCTGTTAAACATACGGCTCTTGGTTACCTGTTTCCTACGTAGAATTATCTTCGATTGCATAGGGCGTGAATTACGTAAGTGCCTTGATCTACTTGAAGATAATTCTTTCCATCCCTCTTCCCCTCTTTCTTCCTCCACAGAAGGTATTCCGATATTAATGTTTAAGCACCTCAGATACCAGCTATATTTACTCCAAGAATGATATTGTCATTCATATTTCTCAGACACTAGTGTCTTCTTCGCCCTACTGTAAATGGTACTGATACTACTCATTGTAAGTGCTGCAATCACAGGAGACACTTTGTAGTGTTAACAGTATATTTACTTAGTTTTTGAGCTCTTAACTTCATTATGATATACTGAAGTAACTACTGCTTTTATAGCCACCCGATATATTCTCATATTTCCTTTCTCGTCTGTTTTCTTTGTATGCAGTACACCCTAACCATCCTTACTACTTAGCACTAAACAAAGTATTTCTTAATATTACTTATGTAAAGCGTGAGCAGTTTTGTATAAAGTACTAACATATAATAGTCATTAAATTTACTGATTTATCATGATACAGAGTATGTGTACAAATGCTTATTTTCTTTTTTAACTAGGGTTGGATGAAGGGAATCAATTCCCCCCCCCTTCCGATATTATTTGTATTGCTTCACAATGTGAATATATGTCATAATTTACAGCTTTTATTGTCTTATGCCTTCTAGAACGGTAATTTTTCTTACTGCACATCGTAAATTGCTTTGCTGTCATCTATTAACAGAAGAGCTTATCTGTGATAGCCTCAATGTTTCTCAACTATTCGTCTAAAGATGTATCTGTAATTTTTTGTACCTTGTACTCAAAAACTCAATTTACCCTTATAAATAATGATTATTTTACAAAACTCCCGTTAAATATATGTAGGGCCTGCTATTATCTGTGAAATTTCTTTCTAATTTTAACATTCTTTTTAAAATTCTTTTTCTAAAAAATTATGCAGTAATGGTTAGGCTTCATTCTTCAGATATTTTGATTTTCTTCAATATCCAACGTCTCTTAGATTTCAATATCTTCTTTGCATTTCAGGAGATATATAATTTATTACTTCTGTATTTATCCTACCTGTTCTGTACCTTTTTGATTTGTCGTATGTTTTGCTTCTTCCAATAGATCTTTACTGAATCTTTACGCTAGTGATTGAGATTCTTCCTTTGGATCGAATGTATGTTCTTTTTTTTCTATAAATTTGAAAAATAATCCAGCCATTCATCAGTGGCAAAAAGTATTTCTGTACCGTCACTTTTCGTATTATTCCTATGTTAAATAAATTATTTTCTGATTTTAACTCCAGCTGTACTCTAGGTTTCCTGGTTTACATGTTTTCTATTAGTTGTAGCTTTCTTTACTAATAGCCTGTTTTGTCGTTTTCAGACAGATTTTGTTCGAGTTTCCTGGAAGCTTTGGCATTTCTTTGTTTTTTACACTCGTTACTCGAGGGATACTAAACTTATTTTTTTATGTCCTTTTACACTTCGTATATAATGTAGGGAACTAAACTATACTAAAGTTAAAAACATTCAGATTTATGGATCGATTATCAGTGCAATAAGGAGAAACAAAAACGTAACAAATACATAAGTCATTCGCTCAGCATGTAAAGCTTAAAAGGTAAACTCACAGAATATCGCTAGAAATTCGTGCCTCGTGTTAAACAAGTGACTAAAGTAAATTTACGAATATCATATGTGAAATACGAGTCTAGTTATTTCAAAAGAATCGGTAATATAAGAAGACATTCAATAAACAAAACGTAAAATTCGTAGCAGATCAGAGGATCAAATGGCTAAAGAGATAATCATAAAGATTTTGTTGTTGTTCATTAAGACTGTGGTGATAATGTTGGCGATGAAGATGAATTACCTGCACAATTCATTTAAAATGGGAGATTTGTCTCCGTTGTTGACATTTTAATATGGATGAGGTCCGAATATCTGCGAAACATGATTCTGAAGGTTTTAAACAGCACACTAAATCCGTATAAGACATGAGCAAATTTATTATTATTTAGTGTTGCAAAAGTTGATAACCATGTTAAATATACCTTCCAGCACCATTATGCTATTTCTGACATCAGGGAATACAGTTATAGTGTAAACACAGTTTTGTCTTTTATGTTTGCGACAGTCGCCTCTTATATCTGAAAGGGGTTTAAACTGCAGACTGCAATAATTTTCATACAAACGAACAAGTTGTTTTCATTGTTTTTCATTCTCCCTTTACAAACTGTAATTCTACCTGTATTAGTCCGACGTTGCTTCATTATCTCTATAAACAGTTAAAAATACAATCAATAATATAATGAGGACAGTTACAACTCACCGCAAAGACGTGGCGACGAGATGCGACAGGCACATACAAAAGACACACACATACAACACATTCAGCTATCGGCCATGGCCTTCTTCAGAAATAGAGCACTCACGCAATCACACAGGCACACAACACAGTCATACAACCATCACCTCCGACTGCCACACTTCGAATCACGCTCTGCAGCGAATCGGGGACGGGAGGGGAGGGGAGGGGAGGGGGAGGGGATAGAAAGGTTACGTCACGGTGGTGGGGATGGGTTAGATGGGAATAACGAGATGCAGCTTAGGAATGGAGTGGGGAGGCGGGTGAGGGGAGAAAATAAAATAAAATAAAGTAAAATAATATATATATATATATATATATATATATGAAAATTCATGCACACTGCAAGTGCACAAGACCACATACACACACATACGCACGCACGCACGCACACGCACACACACACACACACACACACACACACACACATACATACATACATATACACACACATGATCACACATTCACACACCATATATATATATATATATATATATATATATATATAATTTTATTTTACTTTATTTTATTTTATTTTCTCCCCTCACCCGCCTCCCCACTCCATTCCTAAGCTGCATCTCGTTATTCCCATCTAACCCATCCCCACCACCGTGACGTAACCTTTCTATCCCCTCCCCCTCCCCTCCCCTCCCCTCCCGTCCCCGTATATATATATATATTATATTATTTTATTTTACTTTATTTTATTTTATTTTCTCCCCTCACCCGCCTCCCCACTCCATTCCTAAGCTGCATCTCGTTATTCCCATCTAACCCATCCCCACCACCGTGACGTAACCTTTCTATCCCCTCCCCCTCCCCCTCCCCTCCCCTCCCGTCCCCGATTCGCTGCAGAGCGTGATTCGAAGTGTGGCAGTCGGAGGTGATGGTTGTATGACTGTGTTGTGTGCCTGTGTGATTGCGTGAGTGCTCTATTTCTGAAGAAGGCCATGGCCGATAGCTGAATGTGTTGTATGTGTGTGTCTTTTGTATGTGCCTGTCGCATCTCGTCGCCACGTCTTTGCGGTGAGTTGTAACTGTCCTCATTATATTATTTATTCCAACCTGGACTTTCCATTATTATAAAAATACAATCATTTATAACATAGCAAATTGCTCCATTTTTCATATATAATTTGTATAAATTTTTGTTCTAAATATTGAACCAATTTAGAAAATAAAGTACAATCATATTCAATAGATATCTCATGTACGGACCTTGTGAATGTTATCAGACTACATTAAATTCAAAATAAACTATGCCTCAATTCAAACAAAAATCGATCGCATATAGTTTTTACGATCTCGATGGAGTACTCAGTAACTATTTTAACGATTCTGCTTGCAGTGGTAGTAATTAGGAAAATGCTCATCAGCTCAGTTGCGTAAAGACTGTAAGAAACATTTTGGTGACACACACATTCGCTTTTTAATAGCACAATCTTCGAATTTCCTTGTACCAGTCGCAGGTTAGAGATGAGTGAAACTTGATAATACTGGTTAGTTTATGCTTTAAACGTAGTGAAGCAAGAAAGTACCTGTCTCTGTGATATTTTGTAGATTATCTAAAACCCTTTATTTTTGTGCTAATCGCAATGGTGCTTGCAAATTGTAGAGCCTTATTTGGACTAGTTTGTGGAATATATTCCTTGACTATTTTTCTATAGTAAACGTAGAGATATAATTGGATATATTTATTTTTCTTGTGCTCTCTTTCTCTGTACAATTTTTTTGAAATAGTTTATGTACATATGTGTAGAAAAATGTTATGAAAATTTAAATGTAATAAAGATTTTAATTCGTCGTTTCCAATTATTGTTTCATTATTTCATTACGTTAGTAATTAAAAATAGAATCATTTGACCCGATTATTCATTCCTGTCCAGATACATCCTGCATAGGTGTGAAGTTGAATAACAATAGTGAAAATGAACATACCCACCCGTACTATAATAACGAAGTAGGAAACATTTCTGAAACTTATATTTATGGCATCATCTATACAATATATAGAGAGGCTACATGTTGTTTAGTATTACTGGATGTTATTCATCTACATATAAATATTAAAAATGAATGTACGTATGTATGTCCTTCAGCTTCTAAATTATTGCTGAACAGATATGAACCAAACAGGGTACACACATTGCTTACCGCCAGGAAGCACAATCACTGGGAAGATATAACGGAATATGACATCATAAACAATGAAAAGCGCGAAAAACTATCACATCATGTGACAAATTCTTCTAAACTAATGTTCAACTAAACTTGGTACCCATGTTCTTTACCATAATGCTACAATAACCATCTACAACACATATTTAAGGATATATGACGTCATAAACTATGAGAGGAGCAAACAAGAGGTGCACAATGCGTTGCTTGGTTCATGGGTGACACCACTCGACGACAAAACATTACATATAGCTTTAAATCCTTACGAAATTTTTTCTCACTGACGATCCCGAGAAAACAACTTACGGGTATGCTGCCGGGTGACGTCTTCGACAACCGCCGATATTTCGGCAGGAGGACACCCTGCCATTCTCAAGGCACAACTGCACTCAAGGAAGCAACGTGCAAGCGTATTTAATACCTCGGTTGCAAAGAGTAAAAAAGGAAGATAAACACACAGTACAAGTCACTACAGAGTGAACACAACGAAAAATGACCAGACATCAGAGACATCGATAGTGACTCAAAAATCAAGTGCTTGTAATTCTATGGAACCAAGCTACTTTGGTCATAAGTCCCTAGAGTTACATACTACTTAATATAAGTTAAAATGAGGTAAGGACAACTCACACATCCATGCCTGAGGGAGGATTCGAACCTCCGACGTCAGAGATCGCGCAGTCCGTAAAACGTGGCGCTCAGACCGCTCGGCTACTCCCGCGCGGCTCGATAGTGACTATTAGTCAACAGCTTTAATTCTGCCACTCTTTTTTTTTAATGAGAGACAGTGCAGGATTTCAAGCATAATTTAAACAAAAACCGCCATCTCTATTTAGATAGTCGCTTGCTGGTTTAATTTCAGCAGCTTCCTTAATAACACTATCCCAATAGGTGGAAGTGCATTCCACAAACTCTGTGTTGTTGTATTCAAAAATGTTCGAATGTTTGTTGAGCTTAAGGGACTTAACTACGGGGTCATCAGTCCCTAAACTTACAAACTACTTACGAACTAGCTAACACTAAGGACGGCACAAATATCCATGCCCGAGGGGGGATTCGAACCCCCGACCGTAGTGGCCGTGCAGACCGTGACTGAAGCGCCTCAGTCCCCTCGGCTACCGCGGCCGGCTTGTTGTATTCCATATGATGACCTGTGCCAAGACAGTGTTCTGCGACACTGCAAGGAATACGATAGACACCAGCCTTACGCAAACCATGATCGGCCTTTACGGATCCCAACAGGGCCTGTAACTTACAAGGTGGTCGAAAAGCACATTTCTCCGCAAAATACGTTCAATCTTGTTGGAAATGCTTCCACCGTAAGGCGAAAAGGCCATAGATTTAGATGCCACTTCATTGCCGTCATTGGCTACGGTTGTGCCTTGAGAATGGCAGGGTGTCCTCCTGCCGAAATATCGGCGGTTGTCGACGACGTCACCCGGCAGCATACCCGTAACTTGTTTGAACATTCACTACGCCGGGAAAAGTTAAGGTCAAGGTTTCACAGAGTGTGCGTATGTGTCGGATTTTGGTAAAAACTACCTGCCCCACAGTGAATTACGCAGCTCTTATATAGATGGAGGGGTCTGTAATACTAATCGAACCGCCCCACCTCATCACAAACCTGTCTCCGTCAGTAGCTGCGGCGTGCGAGTGATCACGGTACCACTTGTGTGTGTGTGTGTGTGTGTGTGTGTGTGTGATTCCCGCGCGCTGGAGAAAGTCGTCCACCTCCAGCTCCAGAATACGGACCACCTGCTGGGACAGGCGGACCAGAAGAAAGTCGCCACCGCCACCGCCTGTTCCCGCTCGGCCGCCTTCAGTCCTTCCCCCGCTCCGGTGTCGCGCTCAAAACCTTTCCTCTTCCTGTTCGCCGCCGGTTTTATTTTACACTCATCTTCTGTTTCAAGCGAACGTCGCTGACTCATACATCCGTTTTCTCGGACTGCCTGATTCCTGTTTTTTAACCGACTTCCAAAAAAGTAGGAGATTCTCAATTCCACTATTGCTTTTTTTTAATTTTTTTTAATTTATTTTTATTTTTATTTTTTATTTTTATATTTTTGTTACCCTGAATTTTTGACTGTGTGAACTGATTTTAATTATTCTTTTATTATTTTAAACCTGGTGCTTTCCGTTTGGACCCATTTTAATTTGCTCCAGTTCTACATCTACATCCATACTCCGCAAGCCACCCGACGGTGTGTGGCGAAGGGTACCTTGAGTACCACTATCGGTTCTCCCTCCTATTCCAGTCACGTATTGTTCGCGGAAAGAAAGAGTGTCGGTATGCCTCTGTGTGGACTCTAATCTCTCTGATTTTATCCTCATGATCTCTTCGCGAGATATACGTAGGAGGGAGCAATATACTGCTAGACTCCTCGGTAAAAGTAAGTTTCGAAACTTCGACAAAAGCCCGTACCGAGCGACAGAGCATCTCTCCTGCAGAGTCTTCCACTGGAGTTTATCGATCATCTCCGTAACGCTTTCTCGATTACCAAATGATCCTGTAACGAAGCGCGCTGCTCTCCGTTGGATCTTCTCCACATCCTCTATCAACCCCACCTGGTACGGATCCCACACCGGTGAGCAGTATTCAAGCTGTGGGCGAACAAGTGTACTGTAACCTACTTCCTTTGTTTTCGGACTGCATTTCCTTAGGATACATCCAATGAGTCTAAGTCTGGCATCTGCTTTACCGACGATTGATTTTATATGGTCGTTCCATTTTTAATCACTTTTAATGCCTACTCCCAGATAATTTATGGAATTAACTGTTTACATTTGCTGACCCGCTATAGTGTATCTAAATGATAAAGGATCTTTCTTTCTGTGTATCCGCAGCACATTACACTTGTCTACATTGAGATTCACTTGCCATTCCCTGCACCATGAGTCAGTTCGATGCAGATCCTCCTGCATCTCAATACAATTTTCCATTGTTACAACCTCTCTATATACTACAACATGATCCGCAAAAAGCCTCAGTGGACATCCCATGGTATCCGCAGTACGACTCCCCCCCCCCCCCCCCCTTGTGGTACTCCCCACTGACAATGGCATCCATAAGAGAACCATATAAGTTTTAAATTTGCGTGAAGTAAGTGCGCGACAAACGGACGAATAATTCAATATTAAGCCAACAGATTTCGATGATTCTTTAATTATTGGAAAGGATGTACTTCGAGGGTAGTTTGATGAGAGTTTTGTTAGGTTCTGATTATGGGATCCATGGCAAAGTAACGGAACTCTTCAATTCTTAGGAGCAAATTAACGATACTCGGTCGAATCTTTTATAGGCTATCCGGGTAGTTGAGTTACCTACCGTAACGTCCTTCCGGTCAGGTAATTTCCTTTTCAAAACTTTTTGTCATATAAAGCCGCATTTTTGGAAGTCCAATTTTGTGCTCTTCGCAAGTCTCTTTTGAAATTGCCCCGTATTAGATTTCCACTGTTGAGATAGTCGTTCCTCCCTGACTTTGTTTGTTTCATTTAAAAGGCGCTGTCTCATATGAGCAGCACGTTTAGTAGGTCAATGCATATTCAGAGAAATTATTTACTGTACTACAGAACCACTAAAAATAAAAAATAAGCAAAAATTTCAACAAAATAAGACTTAAAATTGCAAAACAAATTAATATGCACTGTTGTTGTTGTGGTGGTCTTCAGTCCGCAGACTGATTTGATGCAGCTCTCCACGCTACCCTGTCCTGTGCAAGTCTCTTCATCTGAGAATACCTTCGGCAACCTACATGCTTTTGAATCTGCTTACTGTATTCGTCCCTCGGTCTCCCTCTACGATTTTTACCCCACACGCTTCCTTCTAATACTAAGATGACGATTCCTTGATGTCTCAGAATGTGTCCCACCAATCTGTCCCTTCTCTTAGTCAGGATATGCCAGAAACTCCTTTTCTCCCCGATTCGGTTAAGCACCTCCTCATTAGTAACGTGATCTACCCATCTAATTTTCATCATTCGTCTGTAGCACCACATTTCAAAAGGTTCTATTATCTTTCTATGTGAACTCCTCATCGTCCACGTTTCACTCCCATACAATGCTACACTCCAGACAAATGCTTTCAGAAAGGACTTCCTAACATTTAAATTAATATTGAATGTTAAGTTTCCCTTCTTTAGAAGCGCTTTTCTTCCCATACCCATTGTAAATTTTATATCTTCTTTATTTGGGCCATCAGAAGTTATCTTCCTACCCAAATAACAAAATTCATCCACTACTTTTATTGTCTAATTCCTTCAGTATCACCTGATTTTCTGACATAATATTCATCTAATTTCTTCAGCATCGCCTTATTTTCTTAGATTACATTCCATTACCCTTGTTTTACATACTAATGAAATGTAAAACAAGGGTAATTGAGTGTTATCTAAGAAAATGAGGCGATGTTGTAATAATTAGATTAAGCAACGAGACAGTAAATTAGGTAGATGCGTTTTGTTACTTGGATGGTAAAATACCGTACGATAGGCACAGTACAAACGATATAAAATGCAGAATGACAATGGGAAAAAGCTCGTTTCTGAAAAAGACAAATTTGTGAACAATGAATAGTAACTTATGTGTTAGGAAGTCTTTTCTGAAAGCATTTGTGTGGAGTGTGCCACGCGGGAGTAGCCGAGCGGTCTGGAGCGCCACGTTACGGATCGCGCGGTCTCACGCGTCGGTGGTTCGAATCCTCCCTCGGGCATGGATGTATGTGTTGTCCTTAGGTTAGTTTAACTTAGTTTAAGTATTGCAGATCGGAATTAAAGTCCTGGTAGAGGTAGGCAGCCATTACTAATAAGACAACACAAAGGATTCTAAAAAAAGCTGATTGGTTGCGGTAATGAAGGAGTTGTAGATGCTGTAAAATTCTTTATTTTTTCTCTTTAGGCTGACGCGTTTCGGGCCGAGCCCATCATGGGAGCGCCTGGTGACAAAGTGCAGGATACAGTGTATATATAGGTGAAAATAGGTACAAAGACCAAAATTTTCTTTTTTATAAAAAAAAAAAATAAAAATAAAAATCTCTGGCATTTACAATTATAAGGTACATACCTCTCCTGAATGGAGCACGGAAAAAGATGCATGTAAAAACTCATAATCTCATAATACTTTAACGGTCAACATAATATGTACTTGTAACATAAGTTGCTAGATCGATGGATCACATGCAAATACCACTGGATGGAAAGTATGCTATGGAGCAACTTAATCGTAGCATAGGCGCCCTCTATGTATGGCTGCAGAGGTTACCATAATTTACAAGGATAAAAGGATAAAAAGAACTCAACGGCGAGTTAGTTAAAAATATCTACAACAATGGAAAATAGTTTTCAAACAATAAAACAACATATTTACAACCTATACTTCTGTTTATATATATATATATATATATATATATATATATATATATATATATATATATATATATATATCGTGTACCAACAACGTCATGAATATGGCGAATATAAAATCTCTCCATAAGAGGGGAAGAAGTAAACGCACCACCAATATCTAATCAAAGGACAAATAACAGAATAAACTTAGGGAGACCTCCACACAGGAAGAGAGGTTTTCCTAAGTTTATTCTGTTATTTGTCCTTTGATTAGATGTTGGTGGTGCGTTTACTTCTTACCCTCTTATGGAGAGATTTTATATTTGCCATACTCATGACGTTGTTGGTATACGAGAATATCCTAAATAATCATATAAAGAAAATTAGAAGTATAGGTTCTAAATATGTTGTTTTATTGTTTGACAACTATTTTCCATTAATGAAAATGTTTGTAACTAACTCGCCGTTGAGTTCTTTTTATCCTTGTAAATTATGGTACCTTCTGCAGCCATACATAGAGGGCACCTATGCTACGCCTAAGTTTCTCAATAGTATACTTCCCATTCAGTAGTATTTGCACGTGATCCATCGAGCTAGCTACTTATGTTACAAGTACAGCTGGCATCTTTTTCCGTTCTCCATTCAGGAGAGTTATGTACCTTATAATTGTAAATGCCAGAGATTGTTATTTTTTTCTTTTTTTATAAAAGGGAAAATTTTGGTCCTTGTAACTATATACTGTATCTTGTACTTTGTCACCAGGCGCTCCGATGATGGGCTGGGCCCGAAACGCGTCAGCGTAAAGAGAAAAATAAAGGATTTCACAACACCTAGTCTACAACTCCTTCATTACTGCAGCCAATCAGCTATTTTAGAATCGTTTGTGTTGTTAGTTAAAGTAGTTTTGTAGGACTAGAGAGACCAACGTAGTTTGGTCACACAGAATTGCAAACATGTGAACATTTGACACTTCCTGGCAGATTACAATTGTGTGCCGGAACCGGGATTCGAACCTGGGACCTTTGCCTTTCGCGGGCAAGTGCACTACCGACTTGCTATCCCGACACGACTCTCGATGCCGCCTCACAACTTTACTTCCGCCAATACCTCGCCTCCTACTTTCGCTTGCCCGCGATTGACAAAGGTCCCACGTTCGAGTCCCGGTTCCGACACACAATTTTAATCTGCCAGGAAGTTTCATATCAGCGCACACTCCGCAGTTTCATTATGTGAACATTTTTTTGTGTGGAGTGTTGTCTTGAACGGAAGTGAAACATTGACGATAAATTGTTCAGAAAGCAATGTAGTGCTACAAACAAATACTGAAAATTATGTGGGTAGATCGCGTAACTAATGAGGAGGTACTGAACAGAATAAGATTAAAATGAATTTGCGACGTACTGTACTAAACAGATTCTAATGGATGTGCGTTGCCGTTGTTATGAGGAGATGAAGTGGCTCGCTCGAATAGAATAGGATGGAGAGTTGCATCAAACCAGTCCCCGCACTGAAGACCACAACAATCTGTTCTGTCTGCTGCAACTTATAAACCCTCATGTTTGCCGTCTTCATTCCCTGCGACCTGCTCGTGTAATTGCGTTTGCAGCTTTGATATTCGTGGCTCCTGCTGACTTTATTATGTGCTGCTGTGGGCATCGGGCCGTGAGACGCGATCAGTGTGAACTCGCTCATCGCTCTGGGAAGGACCGGCTGTGTGACTCATGGCCCGCCTAAGTGGTCCTGACCGAACCTCTTAATGCCCGACACCCGTAACCGGCGCTCGCTTAAATCAGAACGCGTCCGCGCTGGTCTCTGGGATGTTGACACTCACGGAGTGCAGGTCTCGAATGGGCACTTAACACGTCGAGTTGCTGCCACATTTTTCCGCCCCTCAGTATTAGCTAATATTATAATTTGACAGATAGCAGCATTACGATGCACCACTCGCGATAAAGCGTATTTCAGCCCAACAGACGTTGACATTAAGAGTATCTCTGTGGGCAGATGACTAATTAAACACATCGGCAACTTATTTCGAGGCACTAGGAATCTCCATTAGCGAATCAAGTGCGCTCCTGTTTCATAGAGGTATTCAGCAATTTACTGTACGTTTCATCTATAATGCGACGCACCATAATTCGTTACAAGGGCATTACAGCTGGAGTTTTCCAGTCCTTTTACGACATCATTTTGCAATGAATACGATTATCTCCCATTTATTTTATCTTCCCTCACGTCTTGACGTAACTCATTCATCTGTACGGATTTACTAAACTGAGCACCCATAATACAAGGGTTGTTTGAGAAGTTCTGCAAACTGCAAAAAAGAATTAAAGAAAATAATACATGTAAGAAATACCGTTTGGGTGTGGACAGTTTTACATCGGGCAGGCTGTGCGTACTAAGACTCCTATAAACCCGAGCTGAACTGTCCGCCATTTTTTCCCCAAAGTGTAGGAGTTGTCACGTTCCGGACGAAGCTCACGCGTTACCTCGCGTTTCATTCAACTCTCTCATACTCGCAAACTACTCACTGTATGAACGTGGAATTTTCATCAATGTCTTCGTTAAGAAGTACTCTACATTTTCATTTTAGTTTTATTTATAGCAATAATTTATAAACAGCATATACTGATAGTTTACGACCATGAACTTTCTGACGACGTTGAGGAATTTTCGACATTCGAGGTACTTTTTTATGTTGAAGTTAGGTGAACACATTAAGCGAATAAAATGTTCAAAATACATCAAAATTTCATCCTCTCCAAACCGCAACTCTGTGAGAAATGTATAAGTTGAGATAATGTCTATTAAATGTAACGCACTGGGATCCGCCCGCCCGTCTAGTAGTAACACGTCTTCCATATTAAAGCTCCTAATAATTAGGCACATGTTGTTACTGCATAACATCCATACTTGAAAATACCGGTACTGACTTCTTATAACCCATTAAATTTAATAGTTGCACACTACAAAAGTTTTGCGTAGTAACCATGTGGCTAAATACTCCCCTCTCTGCATGTTATCATTTGTCAAAATATCATTTTGATACCTCTAACCGCGTATGAGAAACGCAATGATTCAATCTGGCCTCATTGCCATCGGAAATGAGTGAGCTAAATAAAATAAAGTTTAGCGGTATGACTGAAAGGTAAAGATCTCCTCCTAAGTCGAAAATAAAATTCAATCCATTAGGAAAATTTCATCCGCAACAACATATGGTGCAACAAGCACCAAACGGGATATCATAGCAGCCTCTATTTTTACTGCAAACTTTTCCTAATGTAGCGCAGTCTCTTATTTCGAAGCCAATATCTTATTAACTATGACTATTAACAAAATGATGAGCATTTCGTCACAATGCTGAAATATAAAGATTTAAATAGCCGAAAAATTAAATATTTCTAGCAATTAGTTTTTGCGAAATCGTTTGTGACAGATGGCAGGTCATGCGCCTCTACACTGTTAGTGCAGCGCGATTCCAACCACGTTGGGGAATACACGGCGGACGATTCAGCCTGGGTATTTAGGAGCTCTAATTCAGAGTATTTCTGTGGGCAGATAACTAATTAAATACGTCGGCAACTTATTTCGACGCACAAGGATTCTCCATTAGCAAATCAAGTGCGCTCCTGTTTCATAGAGGTATACAGCAATTTACTGTACTTTTCATTTATAATGCGACGCACCATAATTCGTTACAAGGGCATTACTCTTGTTTCACGTAACAGCTGGAGTTTACCAGTCCTTTTACGACATCATTTTGCAATGAATACGATTATCTCCTATTTTGGATATAATGCTGAAAAAGAAACACACTAGAGAAAATATATATATATATATATATATATATATATATATACCAAATATTTCGGAAATATTTCGAATAAAATCCTATATATATTCAAAAACATTAGTATCACATTCGCATATAAGAGTAAAAACAGCCTAAAATCAGCGATCAAATCTGGAAACACCAAAGTACCTATGTACACGAACCCAGGCATTTATAAAATTCAATGTAATACTTGCAATAAATTCTACATAGGACAGACAGGTAGGAATTTCAATGTTAGTTACAAACAACACACACGAGATAGCGAACACTACCCACTAACATTTGTTAGCATTTAGTAGACACAATCGAAAAATCAATGAAAATCTTCCACATACTAGCAAACAGCTCTGAACTTTATTGAGGAAGCGGAAATATGTTTGCACTCCGTAAACCACACCCAAAATTTACTAAATGAACAAATACAACTAAAACATAAAAATTATATCGAAAACTTTATGCACATCTTCCAGCATGAAAATGGATAAAATCAGCAAAGAGAATCTATACCTGGATCCACAGCAACACAGAGAATACACATGACAGATAAGACCCTCTGATGTAAACATTTTGTAAACGTTCAATTTCAATATCGTTGACACAACTGTCAAATCAAGATCCAGAAGTAAATAAACGTAAAAACTGATTTACAAAACACAAGAACAGTGTACGACATTTGAGAGATCGATATGCAACGATACTGAATGGGAATTGAAAGAAATCTCACGTATGTCAAAGTACATTTAAATCAAAATTAGATTAAATTGTACGACGCTTCTCGCCGGGCTGCAGTGGTTATGTTGGCACCTCTGATGATGACGGCAACTCTGGTGAGCAATAAATGTTTTTTCGTGACAACTTCAATTAAAATGGAAATTATTTTCTTCTGAACGGACAAGGATACATACTAGAACCTGTCAACCATAGAGCAGGTACAGTATTAATTTTGCTGCGAGTGAAACGAGCAGCAATAACATTTACTCTGTAGCTCGTGAAAAATATTAACGCAATTCTACGCTTCGTTCTTCATCTGTTGCCAACATAAACACTGGAGCCAGACGAGAAGCGTCGTAAAATTTTACCCAAAATTAAATATAGCGTAACATATAGTATTACGACCTTAATAAAATATGTTTTATAATAATTGCAGAACACCTGCGGATGGTGTTTAACAGCCGAAATAAGCTTATTGTGATGATAACAATGCGCAAATAAGAGCTATCAATATTTAATACCAGTGTCTTAGCCTAAAATTTTAACGATTCTCTGCCATTTTTGTGTAGTTTCTCGTGTCTTGAGGTAAGCCAGTGATCTACTAAACTGAGCATCTTTAAGACGAAGATTATTACAAAAGTTGTGCAAACTGTTACGAATTTTTAAACATGGTTTTTGAATTTTTTTCCACATATTTGGAACTTTTATAGCCGACATTTTTCCAAATTTATCTTTTTAAACAGTCTCGACAACAATGAAAATGAAAAAAATGTATCAGTGCACATGAAATTAAGTAACACAATATATTTCACAACTATTGTAGCTATTGTAATATGTTTTCTATGAGAATTCGACAATTAAGTCCTAGATAAAGGTCGTTAGTTTTTAATATTGCTGCATGTTTATTATTGTTAGAAAATAACGAAAAAATCAAAATAGTAACAATTTTGAAACACGATAGACAAGAAAAGAGGTCGGGATTAATTTTTATGAAAGAAACTGGCATTAAAAATACGAATTTACAAGAACAAAGTTGAGAAGTATTTCAACAGACTACATATTAAAATACCGAGTTGTTACCTTTAATTTCTCGTTGCGACGATTGGGTACCTGATGGTTGCAAAAAATCGGCGAATTTCTGGTAACTGCTCACCGTAGTAATTAGAGCGCCCGTAGCTAACCGGATGAAAAATGGTATTGAAATTACAATAATGGTAGTGAAAATTTTGAAAACACTTAAAATCGGACTTCGCGGAACATTTAAAAGACATTGCAGTTTGTATTGCGGAAAGAAAATGGGAAATTTTGAACGCAATTTAAATGCAGTCGCGACTCGTACAATATTTGACCAGTGTGCTACAATATTACAAAAATAAACAGGAAACAAAATATACTGAAATAAAAAGCGTGACTGACAATGGAAACAACGGAGCTTAGCAATATCCCCACCACGTCATCTGCGTTCTACACAAGCGACCAATCAAACTGCTTGGCTGGAAAGCGGGATTTCACTCGCATGTTGGCTATACATTACTATTGTTGTTTGTGATTGAAGTTTTTTTTTTATAGAAATTAAAAATTTGGACTCAGAGGTATTTGAATACGAGTCTTACACAAGTAGGTTTGAGAGACAACGCGCAAAACGCCTGAGCCAGCGCGCTATTTGACTCTGTATGCCGCAATATTCGTCATATACTATTCTTCCGCAGCCGTTACACGCAGCGCGAAGAGAAATATTGATCTGGTGCTGCAGTCGGTCTCAGCACACATGAGCCGCCAGGCCTGACGTCACGTCTGCGCATGCGCAGTAGCGAATAGACGACTGCGCCGCCTCTCTGCGCACGTACCAGCGCGGCTGAATCCCACTTCAGCACACGGAGCTGGTTTCCAGCTATCGCGGCGAGAGCGCTCCAAAATGCGTTTTCATCCTTATTACTAGCATTGTAATACGCATTGGAAGGGAATTGGCATAATTTTATTGTGATATCTGGATCGCATTCCAAGAGAAAGGATTAATTTTGCAGCGATTTCTCGCTTGCATTCGAAGAGTAATGGCATAATTTTAGTCATATATTTATAGTGTGCTGCAGCACATTAGCACATTATCACCAGTCGCCACTGTTTAAATGTAAAGGCAAACTGCTAAAAATGTATACAATTCGATCTAAACAGAGACTTCAGTCATTTCAAGAACAAGTACTTTTTGTCATAGCGTAATAAAAGAGACGATCGAGAGAAAAATGTGTGAAAAACTCTT
Source organism: Locusta migratoria (assembly GCA_026315105.1). Taxonomy (NCBI): domain Eukaryota; kingdom Metazoa; phylum Arthropoda; class Insecta; order Orthoptera; family Acrididae; genus Locusta; species Locusta migratoria. Next base: position 59,368,941 of record CM048753.1, on the reverse strand, counting down.
GATGGCTTGCAGCTAAGCACAACCTGGGAAGCTGACGTTTTAGCGTTCGGCTAAGAAGCTGTATGGGCAGAAGTGGACAATACCGGCACTGCTGATATTCTTTAAGAAAACAGCATGTAGCAGTTACTTAAATTTTATTGAAATACTAGGAACAAAGATATTTTACATAGATTTTTAGTACATTCTTCTGAGAAGCCTAGTAACAATATGAAGAGTAATTCAAAACCGACATATTAAGAATTCAAGACTTCACAAAGATAACGAAAGTGATCTCGATAGGTTATAGAAACGCTCATTTTGGCACACACTTGCTGTGATGATAGGTTTTTTTTTTCTGGGTATGACGTCCGCCTGATATGCAAAACACTGTTTCTATTATATACCCAAACTAGTTTCAGCACCTCTGTGCCATCATCAGTGGGTTTTCCATTTATTTAATGCTGTGAAAACAAATACATTGATTTTACTATTATTCTATGCGTAAACCCATTCAATGAGCTGTACATAAAGAACGACACAGACAGACAAAACACACACATACAAATACACACACACACACACACACACACACACACACACACACATACACACGTAACACACAGAGACAAAACAAACACTATTCAAATCCACCGCCATTCAACAAGAGAACAATTGAAAGTCAACCAAAACATACGCGGATCAACAAAGTACACAGAGACGAATTTATAAAGTGCGAAGTGATTGTGATAGATAAAAATCCGCAGAATATGTTTATTACATGTGTGCTATCTACAAAAACGCGGAAAAGGAAGTACACGCCAAAAGAAACTGTAAGTAATAGAGAGTAAGCAGATGATCAAAATTTTGTATTTTTCACACTATAAAAAGCCTTTTTTAAAACCCTCACAAGGTCCAAAGAGATCATATTGGTTGCATATGACAACGCTACCACTACATAAGTATGTAGAAAGGGTCCCACATGACCACAGGATGTAAAAACCAAACTAAGACTGTCGACTTTTTAGGCATAAATTTACGCATAGAAAAATAGTAAAATCAATGTATTTGTTTTCACAGCATCAAATAAATGGAAAACCCACTGATGATGGCACAGAGGTGCTGAAACTAGTTTACGTATATAATAAATTAGTGTTTTGCATATCAGGCGAACCTCATACTCAGGAAATGTTTCCTGCAAACACGGCAAGAACAAGAACTGCAAATCGAGAAAATGATGTATATGTGATGATAGTGTTGAGAGTCATTGGACAGGTCGTCTGGGAGAGAATTCCTGATACCAACTGTTGGCGCCAGATTACGGTAGTATGAGTGGGAAAATCAGGAATCAGACGTAGTATATCGACAAGACCTTTTTCCTTCTCTAGGCTCATAACGCAATTAGGGCTTTAGTGCTTCGCCACCATATCTTCTTAACATGCCCAACGTCTTATAACAAGCTGTCATTTTCAAAGTTTCTTTATAGAGAAAATTCCACATAATTCTTTTGTGACTCCAATTTCACATTTTCCTTAGTCAGTACATTTATTCATTATTAACGAACTCATGAGAAATAAAAGGAAATCCAAGTGTTTCATTTCATTTAAAGACTTCTTATTACCTGCTTGCATTACACGTTGGACCCAGTCTTGTGGGTGAAACAGGGCGCATTTCAACCTTCTTCTATTAGTGAGTGATCTGTGCCACATCCCACGTGCGTGTGACCTGAAACTAAAAGTTCGTGGTCAGATATTTGCAATGGCGGGTGCTCTTCAATCACAGAGAATAGCATGTCGGCTATGATGCGCGAGGCCGTTCCCCGTCGGGGGTTCGAATCCCCCCTCGGGCATGGATATTTGTATCGTCCTTAGTATAAGCTAGTTCATAAGTAGTTTGTAAGTTTAGGGACTGATGACACCGTAGTGCAGTTCCTTAAGCTCTACAAACATTTATTTTTTACATAGCATGTCAGCTATGTGTGACTTTTATTCTAACAGCGGCGTTGCAACGGCGAAACATTTTAGTTGTAAGGCGGACAGCCGACATCGGTTTGTTGGGACAATTTGGGGAAGATGTATTTCATCTGTAAAGGAGACCGCTTATAAAACGCTTCAACGACCACGTCTTGATCATTATGCTACCTGATCAGTTCCTCGGCCAGCCTTGTCTTCACTCTACATGTAACACATGCGGATACACTCTTCGTACGTATTTGAAAGCGTGTAATGAGATGAGCTGTATCTTTTTGCTGACGTTTTTCTTAGTGCCTTTATTTGGACGGTATTAAGAGTATTTGTTGCCTTGCTCGGTTAATTTTTGAGTCATCAAGTTTATTTTTAGATGGATGTTACATGCTTTACAAACAGGAAGCATTCTTTAAAAAAAAATTATAAAATAAAAAAAATTCAAATGATTGTTAAACTTATGAGTCTTAACTGCGGGGGACTGATGACCGAGCAGTCTAGTCCCCTCTAAACAACAACAACTTAACTGCGGGGTCATCAGTCCCTAAACTTACAAACTACTTATCAACTAGCTTATCCTAAGGACGGCACAAATATCCATGCCCGAGGGGGGATTCGAACCCCCGACCGTAGTGGCCGTGCAGACCGTGACTGGAGCGCCTCAGTCCCCTCGGCCACCGCGGCCGGCTTTTGCTTATTAATATCTTGAACACGTTTCTTCTGCAGTCGTAATAAGGTTAGCAACATAAAAAAAGCTCACATCTTCCAAAGTTCCCGAAAAATTCTCCGCCTGTCATTTTCTACAACACGCTCTCTACACTCATATCTACATTCCAAAATTCCCGAAAAATTATGTGCCTGACATTTTCTACAACACGCTGTGTACAGTCAGTTTTATGGCTTGCAGTTGTTTTCTACTAACTGCAGTGTATGCCGCCCTTGTGTTACTTTTAAGTCACGCGTTTTCCCCCTTGATGTTTAACCTTTTCTCTCTTTGTATCACCCTTGCAGATACTTCTTCATTTTCTATGCCGTGCAATGCAGATGCTTCCTCTTCTTTGTAGTACCCGTTGCACCATCTACATCTACATCTACATCTACATAGATACTCTGCAAATCACATTTAAGTGCCTGGCAGAGGGTTCATTAACCACCTTCATAACTTTTCTCTACCGTTCCATTCTCTAATAGCGCGCGAGAAGAAAGAACACCTAAATCGTTCCGTTTTCGATCTGATTTCTCTTATTTTATTGGGATGGTCATGTCTCCCTAAGTAGGTGGGTGCTAGCAAAATATTTTCACATTCAGAACTAAAAGTCGGTGATTGAAACTTCGCAAACAGATCACGCCGCAATGAATAACGTCTTTCTTTTAATGATTTCCACCCCAATTCGTGCAACATTTCCGTGACGCTTTCCCCCCCGTAACGTGATAAAACGAAACGAGCTGCCCTTCTCTGAACCTTCTCAATATCTTCCGTCAGTCCCACCTGGTGAGGGTCCCACAAGGGGCAACAGTACTCCAAGAGAGGACGCACAAGTGTGATGTAGGCAGTCTCTTTGGTGGAGCTGGTGCATCGTCTAAGCGTTCTGCCAATGAAACGTAACCTTTGGTTCGCCTTCCCCAACATATGTTTTCTATGTGTTCTCTCCAGTCAAAGTTGTTCGTAATTGTAACTCCTAGGTATTTGGTAGAATTTACGACCTTAAGGTTTGACTGATTTATCGCGTAATTGAAGTTCAGCGGATTTCTTTTAGTGGTCATGTGTATTACTTCACACTTTTCTTTATTTAGTGTCAATTGCCAATTTTCGCACCAAGTAGAAATTTTGTCTAAATCGCTTTCCAGTTGCTTTTGATCCTCTGTTGACTTCACTAACCGATAAACGACAGCATCATCTGCGAACAGTCTAAGGGAGCTATTCAGATTATCTCCTAAATCGTTTATAAACACGAGGAAGAGTAGGGGACCAATAACGCTTCCCTGTGGAACGCCAGATATCACTTCTGTTTTACTCGATGACTTACCGTCAATTACAACGAACTGTGTCCTTTCTGACAGGAAATCGTGAATCCAATCGCACAATTGGGGAGATATTCCATAAGCACGCAATTACATTAGAAGCCGCTTGTGGGGTACAGTATCAAAAGCCTTCCGGAAATCCAGAAATATGGAATCGATTTGAGATCCCTTGTCGATGGCACTTAACACTTCATGTGAATAAAGGGCAAGCTGTGTTTCGCAAGAGCGATACTTTCTGAATCCGTGCTGACTATTGGTTAATAGGTCGTTGGACTATTAGCATTGCTCCCTTGCTCATATGTGGCATCTACATCAGAGTCATCAGAATTTAATAACATATTCAAGACGTCAGATCGCAATAATTAAGATGGGCTTAAATCTAATACAGAAAATTAAAAAGCAAATTAAGACTGTCAAACTTTATGTGGACACTTCAGAATATTACTTCAGGAGGAATAACATGGTATACTGATCCCCCATCTGACTACAGAAATTATAACGTTGTTTTCAAGTAGCTATCTACAGCCACAATGTATTTTGGAAAATCATTCTTGCGCCAACAGCTGCACAATATTTTTACTTATTACACTCTGTCGGTTTCGGTACTGACTGTCATCAACAAGAGATTTTGGTGTTGCCAAATTTGGTAAAAATCACCCCTTTTAGTTACTGATGTGCAATATCTTTTCAATGTCCTGTTGAAGGCAGTCAGCAAGTAGGTCAGAATAAAGGGAGATGGAGTTGTCTATGGCGAGCACATACGTCAGCTGAAGCCTGTACGCCATCTGGGTCAGTCGTGGAATGCTATTTCTCCGTTAAAACTATGTGCTTAAGTTGACCCTCTTACTGTTAATCCATTGAACTGATAGTCAGTACAAAGTATGTACTTTTAAATAATACACTTTGTCCAATAAATTATAATTTCAAAACAGTCACTCGCCCCTGTGGAAGAGTGGAATTATCTCATTTTTACACATTTCTGGACTTATGGCCCTTTTCTCAAAGATGGGAGACATTCACTGCGATTATGATCGTAAACATTCCGGAGCGGTACAAGTTCAGCCGAGTTAGAGGGATCATAGAAGAAGAAAGATTAGGGTTTAACGACCTGTCAACAGCGTGGTCATTAAAGACGAAGTACAGGCCTGGATTTTTTTCTTAAGGGTTGGGAGGGAAATCGGCGTGCCCTTTCCAAGGATCCATCCCAGCATTTGCCAGGAGTTGTTTTAGGAAATCACGGAAAACCTAAATCTTGATGAACGGTTCCGGATTTCATAGTTTTAAACGTTTAAGGCACTTCGATTCATTTTTAAGTTAATATCAAGTGTAAATAGCTATAATCTACCCTATTCCCAACTTTAGAGAGGCGCCGTGGATGAGTCGGTATGCATTTCCAGTTTGTCTTTCCGTCTTTCAGTTCACTCCATGCTATTTCTCCACAATTTTTACTATTTTGGCTTGAAAATTGCAAGGTTGACTCTTGAGATACCTGTAATTTGCTGTATATATTATAGTGGGATGTGATGACAGGAATGTTTCTCTTAAAGCAGTCAAATGTCTCCTCACGTACACGATTGTATCATAAATAATTATTTTGCCATAATTTCACGTATTAATTTTTTAAAGTAATCACTCAATCTCTTGATACTTCACTAAATCGTTTTTTTTTTTTTTTTTTTTTTTTTTTTTTTTTTTTTTTTTTTTTTTTTTTTTTTTCAGATGTGAAATATCTGAGCGACCAATTCAGTAAACCTCTCTAAGTATTTGGGCACCTATTTCACGACTTTGTTTTCCACGCTCTTCATTTGCTTATTGACTGATGTAGCAGAAGTTGTATAAGGCTAATATACAAAATTCCTTTTTCCATTTTCAGTGTCTGGAAACCGCATTAAAGATGACCTGTAATACAGCATTAAATTTATAACTATTAGCTTTGAAACTATCAAACGCACTGCCAACTCGTAGCACATTAGTTGATTTTGCAAACCAGTACCGTCTAGGTGTCACTATACGAACCCGAAAACCTCCTAAGGAATATGCACTACAGGAGCGAACTTCATCATTTATCTGAAATAATAGTTAATAGACTATTATTGCTGAATTTGACAGGTAAACGTCGCGTGGAATTATAAATGGTAATACTTCCGCCATAATTGAATTTTAATTTCCTTGAACTAAGTATATTTATATACCGTGCTTGATATTTTTCATGTAACTACATTGTGCCGCGGCGGAATATCCGAGCGCACCAATGCGCCTTGCTGTGGTGCGCACGGCCTTTTACCGTCGGAGGTTGGAGTCCTCTCTCGGGCATGGATGTATTTATCGTCCTTAGTTTATGTAGTTTGTAAGTCTTGGAACTGATAACCTAAGTCGTTGAGTCCCACAGGATTACAAACATTTGAACATTTGATTTTTAACTAGGTTGTACAAGTAATTTTTTTTCTTTCACTTTATCTAATAAAATTTTTAAAAAATGAAAAAAAAAGTCGTTTACAGCTTTAAAGGTATAATAAAAATAATGTTTTCCACGTTATCATCAGTTATACAGAGTAGATGTTTAGTAGTAAACTCATTTTCAACATAAACACACGTGAAACTATTGGGAAAATAAGACAAATGAAGTGTAACATTTGTAAACCTATGTGACTTATATACTCAGTTTATCAGTCCCTAGACTTACAAACAAACTACTAACAATAAAAGTAACCTAAGGAGACCTCACTCACACACACACACACACACACACACACACATTCATACATACATATATACTGGAGGGAGGACTCGAACCTCCGACGGGGTGCACCTACGTGCTCTGCAGCAAGACGCCTTAGAGCGCTCTGCCATTCAGCCGCGGCAAAATATAACAGTTTCGATCCATTTAGTCCGCCATAAAAAAGAATTTATTATTTTTTAAATGGGCTCTCAATGTTACACCGATAATGAATGTAATGTTGAAACGGTGCGACAAGGCATCACACAGATTTAAAAACACTTATCAAAATGGCACACGATCTAAATTCTGTTTTAATTGAACTTTGTAATATTGTTGTTAGATTATGATAAAAGATAATAAAATACATATACAAATATAGTGATTGCGCCGAAATCCTGGTCAGAAAACAGAATATTAAAGTTAGTCTAATAATCGTAAAAAAAAAAAAAAAATTAAAAAAAATTAAAAAAAAAAAATAACTAACTGGTTTGTCCCATGGCAAAATTTTCAGGAACCTGACAAATATCTAGCAGCTGTTTTCTTTCCTTTTTTTCTTTTTGACTTTACTAAATGAGTATTCGAATTTGGAATAGGTTTGCGTATTACAAAAAGGAAACCGTTGTTTGCCTATTACAAATATTACACAAATGGTGTGTATATATATATATACTCCAAATTCCAATCCTCATTTAGTAAAAACAAAAAAAAACTAGGAGCTGTTAGATATGTGTCACGTACCTGAAAATTTAGCAATCAATGGCCCAGTTAGTTATTAAACGATCTTTTTTACAGTTATTAGGCAAACTTTAATATCCCCGTTTCTGAACAGCATTTCGGGACAAACACTCCACTGTGCATCGTCCCGAATGCGAATTGCAGTGTACTAACCGCTGTGAAATCTCGCTCGGCATCGATCACAGCACAGGCAAAAATATTGCTTGTGATCAATGATCAGCTTCTCCTCCACGCGAAGCGAAATCCAATAACATTCTGCAAAACTCAGAAGAATACTGCTTGTATCACCAACATCACGTTTATTCTTACGACTGGTGTAGCTGAGTTGGTGCGGAATACAGTAATTAGGGTTTTTGTCTGCATAAACATTACCACCAGTGAAGGGGTGATTAAGCGTCTGAGACCCGGCGTTAATTTGGCTGCTTCCACAGCCGCCTCTTTCTCCCAGACAACTGACTACCTCTGTCCGTACCTGCCTCTACTACGCCAACTGGTTCGTCCGGCCGCCGTAGAAAGTAGTCCCGCTGAGGCTGAGGCTGCAGCTGGACCCGTCCGTCAACGTCGCAAAAAAACAGCCGGTGCCAGCGCGTACCGCCCCACTATCCGCCGTCTCAGATAAACACCAGGGAGCGGCTTTCCCAGTATCTCCAAAAAAAAAAAAAAAAAAAAAAAAAAAAAAAAAAAAAAAAAAAAAAAAAAACACTAAGTTACGGGTAAGCGCAGGCTTCCGCGGCCGTAGTCTGTCTCCGGGGACTGAGCCCTGAGACCGCACTGTCAACCCTGATAACTAGTCTTGTGTAGTTCGCGAACGAACTAGTTCGGAAGAGCGCTCTCACAGGCGAACTACGCGAACTAGTTCGCAGATCTCTCGCCGCCGGCCGCGGCGGCCGAGGACACTGAGTAGGGACTGATGACCCCGTAGTTAAGTCCCACAAGCTTAACAAACATTTTGAACATTTGAGGAGACTGAGGCGCCTCAGTCACGGTCTGCGCGGCCACTACGGTCGGGGCTTCGAATCCCCCCTTGGGCATGGATATTTGTGCCGTTCTTAGTTGTAAGTAGTTCATAAGTAGTTTGTAAGTTTAGGGACTGATGACCCCGTAGTTAAGTCCCATAGACTCTACAAACATTTGAACATTTTTCTTGTGTAGTTCGCGAACGAACTAGTTCGGAAGAGCGCTCTCACAGGCGAACTACGCGAACTAGTTCGCAGATCTCTCCCCGCCGGCCGCGGCGGCCGAGGAGACTGAGTAGGGACTGATGACCCCGTAGTTAAGTCCCACAAGCTTAACAAACATTTTGAACATTTGAAGAGACTGAGGCGCCTCAGTCACGGTCTGCGCGGCCACTACGGTCGGGGCTTCGAATCCCCCCTTGGGCATGGATATTTGTGCCGTTCTTAGTTGTAGCTAGTTCATAAGTAGTTTGTAAGTCTAGGGACTGATGACCCCGTAGTTAAGTCCCATAAGCTCTACAAACATTTGAATTTGATCCCTCGCCTCGTAATTCGTCCGTTTCTTTTCCGAAGACTGACGAGGAACAGCGAGAGGACGCTATAGCGCGCGGAATCGCGTGATTCCCTTCTGCCAGTTGCCGTCATTTCGACCTGACATGCGGCTCAGCTGTACTTTCACAGTTCACTGCCACAAATTTTCTTTTCTCAAAACGTTTCAAATGTCTGTAAATCTATCGGACCAAACTGCGTGGTCATCAGCCCGTAGCTTACAAACTACTTAAGCCTAGGTAAACTAACCTAAGGACAACACACACACCCATGCCCCAGGGAGGACTCGAACCTCCACGGCGATCAACCGCGCGCTCCGCAGCGAGGCGCTTTAGACCGCTCGGCTACTCCACCGCGGCTTTTCTTTTCAAAGGTATTCAGCAGTGTCTAAATATAACCCTCATTCCATAGTGTAAAGAAGTAAAGAGAACTCAAAACATTGTTTGCATTTATATGCGAGAAATTTGTATCAACCATTTTCTCTCGCCTGCATGATACTGTTGACGGCTCGCCGGGTAGAATGTTGAGGATAACGACGTATAACCGACACTTAACACTTAAAGTAAAGAATTAATTAGCTACAAAACTGTTGTTTATTGCCTGTCGTCAGAATGTAAAGGTCGAAACCCATTGTCATCAATGTCACTAGCGTGAAGATCAAAAATTTCTTCTATTTCATTTGTTAGTACAAAATCAATTTCTGTAATAAGTGTAAGAGGTTGACCGGACTGGATTAACTTTCGATGCAAATGAGGCGGCCGCCCCTCAGAAACAAAGGATTGGACTCGCCCAGCACTGAAGACAAAAATGCGTTTCTGTGCGTGGGAACTTGATTGAGAGAGGGGGTTGACTAATGACTTCCCTCAGCACCTGTTTTGTTAATGTTTATATTCTTTGTGTCATATAATACTTGACCTGTACCATAGTAGTAAAATTTTTGTTGATCACTTCCAAAACTTTATAAAAATTAAAAAGTCATTTATAAAAGTGCATTTTTATTCACGAAAATAGATGCATTTAGCATATTTTGTAGGTAATGTTCCTTCAATCATCTATTGAATACATAAATCAATCAATTTTAAAAATATAATACTACGAGTACTCTGCAAATAGTTGAATACCATTGCATCACCCATTCGTGTAAATAACTGGTTTGTTTGCTTAAGTATTTGATGTATAATTGCCCAAAAATACGGGTAGTAGCACACGCTTGGGCAACACTGATCATTATATAAAAAAGATGTCATAACAAAAGAAAGAGCTCTTTTAGTACCGGTAGCAAAAGCCAAAATGAGCGGACGAACTAAAAAGAGCGATCTACTTCGCGGCCGAGCTGCGAACTAAAATATGCGCGATCGGTCGCGAACTAAAATATGTGCAATCGGTCGCGAACTATTACGCCGAACGTATCTCGCTTCTTAGTTCAAATGTTCAAATGTTTGTTAAGCTTATGGGACTTAACTACGGGGTCATCAGTCCCTAAACTTACGAACTACTAATGAACTACTTACGAACTAGGACGTCACAAATATCCATGCCCGAGGGGGGATTCGAACCCCCGACCGTAGTGGCCGTGCTGACCGTGACTGGAGCGCCTCAGTCACCTCGGCCACCGCGGCCGGCTCGCTTCTTAGTTCGCCAGATTCTTTTCCGAAGACCGACGGGCAATAGCGAGAGGGCTCGCAGCAGAATTAAAAACCACGTGTTTGCCTTCTGCTGATGAGAGCCATTTCGAGGTGAGCGTCTGCCTGCTAGATTACATAGTTCAGTGCTACATCATTTTTGTTTTGAAGTGTTCTGCACTCTGCAATATCTGACTAATAAATTCCATAATGCCAATATAATATCTTGAACATATAGAGATAACTCTAAACCTAAACGCGAGAAATTGTCAACAAACTGTATCTTTTGGTTTGCGTGATATCGTTAGCGGCTCAAGCAGCAAGCGCCTGAAGCAGCTAGGTGGGGGAACTTCCCCCTCCACCTGCATGCGCAGACCACGCCGCTCAGCCGTCACTGGGAGCGGACGAACTAAAAGAACGAACTAGTTCGCGGCAGAGCCGATGTTTTGGACACTGCTGCAAGCGGCCTTCTTCAGGGTATTTGTCTCACTGCTGAATCAGCGCAGGCTATGTTCTTAACGCTTTCTTTATCGAATTGGAGTTTTGGAAACAAAAATATTTCCCCGTCTTTTTACACTTACTTACTTGAAATGTGAAATACTTTTTTATAATACTCTATTAAAATTTAATTTAGTGTTGCTTTTAAGCAACAGTGGTTCTTATACACAATTTCGCCATAGAAAAAAAAAACTCAGTAAATGTTAGCTTATTTTAGCAAAATGTTGGTTTATTCGTCATATTTAAAACCTCAGAAGTGTAGTCATTCCATTTTTATAATTAAACGGAGGCTTCGTTCTTATCGCTTTCTTTACCGAATTACAGTTTTCGAAGCAAAAATATATTTTCCCGTGTTTTTACACTTATTTACTTGAAATATGGCATACGTGTTATAAATTTTTATTAAAAATATTCTAGTTATGCTTTTAAGCATCAGTGGTTCTTATACACAATGTCAATACCTAGGAATTACTATTACTTCAGACTTAAACTGGAAAGAACACGTACATAATGTCGTGGGAAAGGCGAACCAGAGATTGCGTTTTATTGGCAGAACCCTTAAAAGATGCAACAGAACTACAAAAGAAACTGCATACACTACGCTTGTCCGTCCATTTTTGGAATATTGCTGCCCAGTGTGGGATCCTTATCAGGTGGGTTTAACGGAGGACATCCAAAGAGTCCAAAGAAGGGCAGCTCGTTTCGTATTGTCACGATACAGGGGAGACAGCGTTACGGAAATGATACAGGATCTGGGATGGGAATCATTACAACAACGGCGCTTATCGCTGCGGCGTGGGCTACTTAACGAAACTCCAATCGCCAACATTCTCCTCCGAATGCGAAAATATATTGTTGATTCCCACTAACATAGGTAGAAATGATCATCAGAATAAAATACGAGAAATCAGAGCTCGAACGGGGAGATTCAGGTGTTCTTTCTTCCCGCGCGCTATTCGAGAATGGAATGGGAGATAAATAGTATAATGGTGGTTAGATGAACCCTCTGCCAGGCACTTAAATGTGATTTGCAGAGTATCCCATGTAGATGTAGATTATTAAAACACTACGTATTTACAAACATGTACAACTGAAAATAGCTATTCTGTCGAAATGAGCAGTTCATTGTGTAAACCATTATCAAATATTCCAGTGTTTTGGATAATAATCATATTATTATACATATCAACACACATAAATACAAAAACTGAGAAAGCTGCTAAACATGCGCTATTTATAAAGGTTTCCGGCCCACGATCATTTGAAATGATAGCGATACTTTATGGACGACATCTACTTCGGCTCACAAACATTTGACAAACATTTCGTAAGAGCAAAATCAGCAGATCTCGTTTCCGTGTACCATCGGTGACTGTGATAAAAGTGCAACCAACGGCAATGATGACCTTGACGACACTTCTTTTGAGACACTGAACGTAGCTGTAACAGCTGAGTTAGCCGGTCATGCAAGTTGAGCGAGAGGCAGAAGAAATATATCTGCATTCATTATCCCTGAACGGGCACGGCGAGAGTCTTGTTGGTTGTTTTGTGACTGTGATAAAAGTGCAACCAACGGCAATGATGACCTTGACGACACTTCTTTTGAGACACTGAACGTAGCTGTAACAGCTGAGTTAGCCGGTCATGCAAGTTGAGCGAGAGGCAGAAGAAATATATCTGCATTCATTATCCCTGAACGGGCACGGCGAGAGTCTTGTTGGTTGTTTTCGAAATACAGGCACAAAAAGAAAAACCTGTTTAATGGCCAATGACCGCAGCCGCTACGTAAACAAGAGATTGATATCGTATACTGAAGTGTACTCACGTGCTTGTAAGTCTACTTCAGCGATGGTTGTTCTCGATAAAAGAAACGAGCCTGAATTCATCACATTCGACGTCGTTTTGAGCATCTAGCTGTAACAGATATGGAGACTAGGGCTGAGGTTAGGTTCCAAATGTTCAAATGTTTGAATAGCTTATGGGACTTAACTACGGGGTCATCAGTCCCTAAGCTTACAAACTACTTATGAACTAACTATGTCTAAGGACGACACAAATATCCATGCCCGAGGGGGGGGGTTCGAACCCCGGACCGTAGTGGCCGTGCAGACCGTGACTGGAGCGCCTCAGTCCCCTCGGCCACCGCGGCCGGCGGTTAGGTTCCCAACATGGTTTACCCTACAAAATGATATTAGGAAGGCACTCGTTGAAAAACGATCACTATTTAAGGTAGAAATATCAGCAGAAATCAAAGTATCAATTAAATACAATGAAAGAATCCCTGAGACGGATTTTCGCCTCAAATATATCAAAGACATTATTGATAGAGCTGAAGCATTGAATTAAAATTTGTGGTGCGGCCGGGAATCGAACCCGGACCTCCATGCTTACTAGGCAGACGTCTTAACCTTTAGACTACCACACCACTAACGATTAAGGCAATTATCTTTGGAACAAAGAAGCTGAATTAAAGTTTGTGTTGTGGAGGGAAATCGTACATAGACTATTCCGAGACGCCTTAATCGTTAGTGGTGTGGTAGTCTAACGGTTAAGACGTCTGCCTAGTAAGCATGGAGGTCCGGGTTCGATTCCCGGCCGCACCACAAATTTTAATTCAATGCTTCAGCTCTATCAAGAAGTCAAAGTGTTCAAATGTTCAAAATTCTATGGAACCAAACTCCTGTGGTCAACTGTCGCTAGATTTACAAACTACTTGAACTAAGTTGAACCAATCTAGGTCGCACACACCCGTACCCGAAGGAGGACTCGAACCTCCGACGCGGAAGCCCGCGCAACTCGTAACGTGGATCTCCAGTTAAGTGTCTTTTCATTCCAGGTGGGCGCTCATTCTACATCTACATGGGATACTCTGCAAATCACATTTAAGTGCCTGGCAGAGGGTTCATCGAACCACCTTTATACTATTCATCTCCTATTCCAACGTCGAATAGCGCGCGGTAAAAAAGAACACCTGAATATCTCCGTTCGAGCTCTGATTTCTCGTATTATATTCTGACGGTCATTTCTACCTTTGTAGGTGGGAGTCAACAATATATTTTCGCATTCGGAGGAGAATGTTGGCGATTGTAGTTTCGTATGTAGCCCACGCCGCAGCGATAAGCGCCGTTGTTATAATGATTCCCATCCCAGATCCTGTATCATTTCCGTGACACTGTCTCCCCTGTACCGTGACAACACAAAACCCACCTGATAAGGGTCTCACAATGAGGAGCATTACTCCAAAAAAGGACGGACAAGCGTAATGTATGCAGTTTCTTTTGTAGTTCTGTTGCATCTTTTGTTTTGCCAAAAAAACGCAGTCTCTGGTTCTCCTTTCCCATAACATTATCTACGTGTTCTTTCCAGTTTAAGTCTAATGTAATAGTAATTCCTAGGTCTTTTGTGGAATTTATGGCCTTCACATTCGACTGATTTATCTTGTAAACAAAGTTTAACGCATTTCTTTTCGTACTCTTGTGGATGGCTTCACACTTCTCATTATTTAGAGTCAATTGCCAAATTTACACCATAGTGATATCTTATTCAGATCGTTCTGCAGTTGGTTTTGATCTTCAGATGATTTTACTAGACGGTAAATGACGGCGTCAACTGCAAACAACCTAAGAGATCTACGTAGATTTTCTTCCAAAATGATTATGTAAGAAAAAAAAAAAAGAACAGAGTACCAATAACACTACCTTGTGGAACGTCGGATATCACCTCAGTTTTAATCGATGCCTTACCATCGATTACTACAAACTATGTCCTCTCTGACAGGCAATCCCCTATCCAGTCACAAATCTGGGGCGATAACCACGCAATTTGATTAATAGCCGTTTGTACGGTGTCAAAAACCTCCTGAAAATCTAGAAATACGGAATCAATTTGAGAACCTTTGTCGATAGCCCTCATCACTTCGTGTGAGTAAAGAGGTAGTTGTGTTTCGTATGAACGATATTTTCTAAATCCGTGTTGACCTTGGCTCAATAGATCGTTCTCTTCGAGATAATTCAAAATGTTCAAATGTTTGTATAGTCTATGGGACTTAACTACGGGGTCATCAGTCCCTAAACATACAAACTACTTATGAACTACTTACGAACTAGGACGGCACAAATATCCATGCCCGAGGTGGGATTCGAACCCCCGACCGTAGTGACCGTGCAGATCGGGACTGGAGCGTCTCAGTCTCCTCGGCCACCACGGCCGGCAGATAATTCATAATATTTGAACACAGGATATGTTCCAAAACCGTGCTGCAAATTGACGTCAATGTAATAGGTCTGTAGCTTAGTGGATTTCTCCTACTGCCTTTCTTGAATATAGGTGTGACCTGGGCAACTTTCCAGTCTTTTGGTACAGATCAATGTTTGAGAGGGCGGTTGTATGTGGCTGCTAAGTAAGGAGCTATCGCGTCAGCATAATCAAAGAGAACTTTAATGGTTATACAGTCCGGGAGAGGAATACTTAATTGTTATGGGAGACTGGAAGTCTGTAGTAGGAAACGGAAGGGAAGGAAAAATAGTAGGTGACTATGGATTGGGAAAAAGGAATGAAATTTTGCATGTAACATAATTTAAATCATAACAAACATCTGGTTTAATAATCATGAATGAAGGTTGTATACGGGGAAGAGACCAGGAGACACCGGAATGTACCAGATAGGTTTTATAATGGTAAGGCAGAGATTTCGGAAGCAGTTTTTAAACTGTAAGACATACCCTGGGGCAGGTATAGATATATTGAACGTTTAATGCTGCAGTTAGACTTAAATTGATACGTATTCAATGTATTTTGTAAATGGTAAGAACTGTTAACATCGTAAAACGTATAGTTTATGACGTAGAAGGAAACAACTAAAAAAGTCCGAAAATTTTTTCAGTTTTTCGCTTATAACTTTGGAAGACAGGGTTTTCGAAGCTGAAAACTTGGTTTCACATTGCTCCACCTGGTCCTAATAATAAGATATCAAAAATTTAGAAGTACATCACAATTTGCGTTTTCAGTGTCTAATTTGACTGGCCTAATTGGGTTTCGCTTGATTTTACAATAAATATCATCCGGTTTTTTGTTGTGGCACAGCAAGCGACGCAGGGAATGTTGTTGTTGTTGTGGTCTTCAGTCCATAGACTGGTTTGATGCAGCTGTCCACGCTACCCTATCCTGTGCAAGTCTCTTCATTTGAGAATACATTCGGCACCCTACATCCTTTTGAATCTGCTTACTGTATTCGTCCCTCGGTCTCCCTCTACGATTTTTACCTCACACGCTTCCTTCTAATGCTAAGTTGACAATTCCTTTATGTCTCAGAATGTGTCCAACCAATCTATCCCTTCTCTTAGTCAGGAAATGCCAGAAACTCCTTTTCTCCCCGATTCGGTTAAGCACGTACTCATTAGTTACGTGATCTACCCATCTAATTTCCATCATTCGTCTGTAGCACCACATTTCAAAAGCTTCTATAATCTTCTTGTCTGAACTCCTTATCGCCCACGTTTCACTCCTATAGAATGCTACACACCAGACAAATGTTTTCAGAAACGACTTCCTAACATTTAAATTAATATTGGATGTTAACAAGTTTCGCTTCTTTAGAAACACTTTTCTTCCCATAGCCATTCTGCAATTTATATCTTCTTTACTTCGGCCATCAGAAGTAATCTTGCTACCCAAATAACAAAATTAATCTACTACTTTTATTGTCTCATTACCTAATCTAATTCCTTCAGCATCGCCTGATTTTCTAACATTGCTTTCCATTACCTTTCGTTACTTCGCCAGAGGCATGCAGCTCTGATGTATGCAGGGAATAGCGAGTAAGATTGTGTAGTACAGCAGAGTCCTGAAACCTCGGTCTAATGTGGACCGAAGGGTAGCCCAGTGTGTGCAAATACCGGGTTATCGAGAACGGTTTTATAGAAAAATAGGTAAGATTTTTTTTGTTGTAAAATACTTTCTATTCTCACTTAAGAATGCAACAAAAAATGTTTGTTAAGCTTATGGGACTTAACTACGGGGTCATCAGTCCCTAAACTTACAAACTATTCATCAACTACCTTATGCTAATGACGGCACAAATATCCATGCCCGAGGGGGGATTCGAACTCCCGACCGTAGTGGCCGTGCAGACCGTGACTGGAGCGCCTCAGTCCCCTCGGCCACCGCGGCTGGCAGAATACAACACAAATGATAGAATACAGTAACACAAAATAAATTTAAGAGAATATGTAAGAAATGATATTCGTTACTTACGAGTATGTACTTTAATTTACATTTGAATACCTCCATGGAATAAGGATGTAACCCACAAATTTTCGAAAAGTGTGATTTTAGTGGAAATGGGATGTATCTGCATGCCTCTAAGCTGTGGTGCCATCTTGTGTCATATATTTGAACATCAAGCTAGTTTACAACCAGCTGAACCTTTCCCTCCATGGAATAAGGATGGAACATCAGTCAAGTCGGCGGATAGTGCTTATATTGGTTCATCACCAGGTGTAATAATTCGATTAAATAAAGGCCGTAGGCGAAAAATGTATATAGATGAATGGAAAGACAGGGTGGAAAAGAATATACAACACGGAAAGGCACTGAAAAAGCTGCAAAGAATCCAAAAACAGATGTAAGTGGAATAAGGATGTAACATCTTCAACTATGTTTTAGAAGATTTAGTTTTATCCCTGTATGACCCTAATGAGAATAACCATCTCCGCGAAAAGCAATACATATGTTCGTCTACGAGTATTAAAATAACCAGGCTAAGTAGCAAATAAGCTGAAAGTTAACAGTATATAATTTTGTTTACACGCAAGTGTAAATATGAAGGATGCACAATACTTGACGCCAATGGAAAGGATCGTCTGTTCGCCGAGTTTTATTCTATGACACCCAAGGACCAGTGGTTATTCTTGGTTCAAGAATGCATGGAGATTTGTGATGTTCAGACATGTTACTGAGGAAAGTATCTCTCACAGGCAGTGCAGCTTCAAATACTTCTTAATGTGCAATAGGAAGAAAGTACAACTATTTTTAAATACTTTGCATAATGTTTATGCTTTAACTCCAAAATGCATTCAGATACTGAAGTCGAAAATTAAGAATGGTGAATCACTTTAGGATCATAGAGGAAAATAAGTTAGATAGTGAGACATGCATACCATAACAACATTGTAAAATCATGCTTAAAATGAAGTTTTAAAACACATCTATATTGTGAAATATTTTGTTGTCATAGTACTTTGTTGACATTTTCATTCACTTTGTTATTTTCTTTATTATTCTAATAACATTTTATTTAATTTTAATACTAAGTGCATGTACAATATGTCTCTTACGTTACATGTAAGAAATACTCCAAAATGTATTGCTGATCATACATCCATTTTTCATTGTATCACTTCCAATAATTATGTTATTTGTAAAAATTTAAGTTACAAGAATAAAATATTGATTTTAATAGCTGAGCACATTTGTACACTTGTATATGCAACGAGTTCCAATAGTGTATATCACGAAATAGACACCCACAAATAATTGTCCTCTCTCCTGAAAACTTACTGATTTGATGGTTACATCTTTATTCCAGGGAGGTATTCATTTAGAAAACCGCTTTAAGAAGGCATACAGCTTTGAGCAATGAAAAGTAAGGACAATAGTGATTTACTTCATAGAACATATTCCACTAAAATTACCTTCACGCCTAAGCTGATTTTAAAAGGCACTGTAAAAATATGCATTCCCATAATTTTGATCACGGCTTTTTTTAAATTATTTATTTTTTTATGAAGACACATCTACATACTACATTAAAGAAACTCAAAGGATTTTTAAATAGAGTGTAGGTGACACAAGGAAAATGTTGATATCCAGACTCTTTTATAGCATAGCCTGTAACTGCTACACGCTACGATTTCCATTCTATCTCGCATTATGTGAGCACGGAATAATTCCACAGGGTGTGCAAGGGTTACTGAGTTACCCGGACTACCGGGTTCCCGAGTGCCGAATTTTCGTGACTCCATTGTAATGACGTGAATATGTTGTTGTTGTTGTTACGGTCTTCAGTCCGGAGACTGGTTTGATGCAGCTCTCCACCCTACTCTATCCTGAGCAAGTCTATTCATCTCCTCATAAGAACGGCAACCCGCATCCATTTGAACCTGCTTACTATATGCGTCTCTTGGTCTCCCTCTGCGATTTTTACCCCACACACATCCCTCCAATGCTAAAATTATGATTCCTCGATGTCTAAGAATGTGTCCTACCAAGCGATCCCTTCTTTTAATAAAGGTATGACAAAAATTCCTTTTCTCGCCAATTCTGTTTAGTACCTCTTCATTAGTTATGCGACCTACCCACCTAATCTTCAGCATTCTTCTGTAGCACCACATTTCAAAAGCCTCTATCCTCTTCCTGTCCACACTGCTTATCGTCCATGTTTCACTCCCGTACAAGGCAACACTCCACACAAATGCCTTCAGAAAAGACTTCCTTGAAGTTAAATCAATATTCGATGTTAGCAAATTTCTCTTTTTCAAAAATGCTTTTCTTCCCATTGCCATTCTGCATTTTATGTACTCTGTACTGCGACCGTCATATTTTATTTTACTACCCAAGTAACAGAACTCGTCTACCACCTTCATTGTTTCGTTACCTAATCTAATTCCTTCAGCATCGCCTGATTTTCTAAGACTGCATTCCATTATCTTTGTTTTGCTCTTGTCAATGTTCAGTTTATACGCAATCTTCAACACACTGTCCATTCCGTTCAGCTGCTCTTCCAGGTCCTTTGCTGTCTCTGACAGAATTACAATGACATCAGCAAAACGC
Source organism: Locusta migratoria (assembly GCA_026315105.1). Classification (NCBI taxonomy): domain Eukaryota; kingdom Metazoa; phylum Arthropoda; class Insecta; order Orthoptera; family Acrididae; genus Locusta; species Locusta migratoria. The sequence continues at coordinate 59,349,071 of CM048753.1, read as the reverse complement.
AATGTTGTCATTTCTTCACCCTGAACTTTAGTCCCTGTTCCAAATGTTTCCTTGCTTTACTTAGTTGTAATGGCCGATTCGATTGAAAGGTTGCAAACTAATATTTCAGAGCTCGATCACAGGTGCAAGGATTGTACCTGGAATGTATTTACTCACGTGTTGGCAACATTGTGAAAGAACTGGAATCGAGGTGCAGCAAAGCTAATGAAGTGAGTGCTCAGCTAAGATCTACTCTCTTCTGCAAGAAGGAAGTAAGTACCAAGACTAAGTAGGCAGTGCACCGCTCTATCTTTCGACCAACTTTGTTGTATGGAAGTGAAAGTTAGGTGGATACAGGTTACCTTATTCATAAGGTAGAGGTTACAAATACGAAAGTAACAAGAATGATTGCAGGTACTAATAGATGGGAACAATGGCAGGAGGTTGTCCATAATGAGGAAATGAAAGAAAACCTGGGAATTAACACCATAGATGAAGCAGTTAGAGTGAACAGGCTGAGATGGTGGGGTCGTGTTACACTCATGGGAGAAGCAAGGTTACCTAAGAGACTCATGAGCTCGGCAGCGGAGGGTAAGAGGAATCGAGGTAGACCAAGAAGATTTGTTGCAGAATGATTTTGAAATAAGAGCCATAACATAAGACGAGCTATCAGTGTTAGCATGGAGGAATTTTATTAGTAGTACTATGTTCCAGACTGAACGCTGAAGGCTAATCAATCTCTAATGATGATGATGATAGTAATTTTCAGATAATGCACTCAAAACAATTTCATTGGATTCTTTGTTCCTGACACCCGTCATAAACGTCTGGTCTATATCCGGTAAATTAAAATCTCCTCCCCAATCTATAACATGATCGGGAAATGTACTCGAAATATTTTCCAAATTTTCCTTAAGGTGTTCTGCCACAACAGCGGCTGAGCCTGGAGGCCTATAGAAATAGGAGGGAGAAGCGAGGCCGGCTGCAGTGGCTGAGCGGTCTGCAGCACGCCAGTCACAGTCTGCACGGCCACTGTTGCTGGGGGTTCGAATCCCCCCTCGGGTATGGATGTTTGTGCCGTCTTTAGTATAATCTAGTTCATAAGTAGTTTGTAAGTTTAGGGACTGATGACCCCGTAGTTAAGTCCCATAAGCTCTAAAAACATTTGAACATTTGATTCTTAATAGTAGTGATGTTATTGTTGTTGTGTTATTCACTCCCAAAACTGATTGGATGCACCTCTCCAGGCTACCCTATTCTGTGCAGGCCTCTTCATCTCGGAATACGAAAGGCAAACTACAATCTCTTGATCTGCTTACTGTATTCATCTCTCGGTCTTCCCTTCGATGGTAATTGACGATTCCTGGATGCCTGTGTCCAACCAATAGGTCTCTTCTTTTAGTCAAGATACGCCCTAAATTTCTTTTCTCCCCATTTCTGATCGCTACCTCCTCATTAATTACGCGATCTGCCCATCTTATAGTCGGGCCGATATACGATTATCCCTAGCTCCGCCTAGTGGGCTGGGAGACCGCTCCGGCCGCGGAAACTGGATGCAACCGTGTTGCCAAGTAGTTGGTTAGTTGCCGGACAGTGTAGGTAACGGTCTATGTCGTCTGACAGAAGTGGCAACAGTCCACAGCGCAGCCAAACGCGCGCATGCGCAGAGCAAAGCTTACGGTGTGACTTACTCCAATGGTCTGCTGCCGCAGCTGGTGTCAAAGCCGATTGGCGCAAGCACCAGGGATCATCCTAATTCGGCTCGACTATAACCTTCAACATTCGTCTGTAACACTACATTTCAAAAGCTTCTATCATCTTTTTCTCTGAACCTCAAACGTACCGCTCACGTTTCACATGAATGCTACATTCCAGAAAAATGCTTTCAGGAAGGGCTCCCTGATATTTAAATAAATATTGGATTTTTAACAAATTGATAGTAAATACACAGAATTAATAAAAGTATATATTTTTATTTATCAATATACAAGTACAAAAAACAGCACTAAGGACGTGATTCAATGTAACACAAATGTACATGTCATGGATAAGAGTGGAGGTGGAGGTGCAAGAGGTTAGTGATGATGCTTCAGCCGTGAACCCACACGTGGGTGACTGACGAGGTGCTGATGGTGGGGATGAAAGTGAGATGTCGACGTGCACCAGTGGACGGTTACAGTTAGTGGCCGTATCCACCGTATCCGTAGCCACCGTACCCTCCGTATCCGCCGCTGTATCCGCCGCCGTATCCGCCGAGGCCGAGCCCGAAACCGCCGCCGTAGCCGCCGATGCCGACGGGGTGGGCTTCGATGGCCTTGACTACCACGGGCACGGGCTTAGGGATGGGGACGGGATGAGGCACGGGAACGGGCACGGGTTTGTGGACGGGCACGGGGATGGGCTTGTGGACGGGCACGGGGTACGGCCTGGACACGGGCACGGGAACGGGATGGGGCACGGGCACCGGCACGGGTTTTTCCACCGGAACCGGGTAAGGGCGGTCGACGGGAACCGGGACGGGGCTAGGGACGGACACGGGGTAGGGACGCTCGACCCTCACGGGAACGGGCACGGGGTGCGGCACGGGAATATTTTTTGTGACAGGGACGGGCACGGGGTGGGGCACGGGCACGGGGATCTGCTTGGTGACGGTGATGGACTTGTGGACGCTGTGCCCGATGCCGTACCCGCCGTAGCCTCCGTATCCTCCCAGGCCGAGCCCGTATCCTCCGCTCAGACCGTATCCGCCTCCCAGGCCGTAGCCTCCGTATCCTCCGCCCAGGCCGTAGCCTCCGTATCCTCCGCCCAGGCTGTATCCTCCGTATCCTCCGCCCAGACCGTAGCCTCCGCCCAGGCCTCCGTAGCCTCCGGAGAGGCCGAGCCCGTATCCCTCGCCGAAGATGCCTCGCTTCTCCTGCTTCTTGGTGGACTCTGCGGCGGTGGCGTCGGCCGAGGCGTCGGCGGCGGGGGCGGCGGCGTCGACGCTGCTGTCTGCCTGCGGCTGGGCGTCCTCTGCGTGAGCCAGGACCGCCAGAGCCAGCACGGCGTACGCCACGACCTGAAGACAGAGAAACGATTTGGGTCAGAAACGTCTCGGACAGCCTCATCACAAAGAAAATGCTGCAGTTGCCATGAAATCACACTATGGACTACGGTGAACAGAGCACTACATCTACCATGGTCGTAGGGAGGAGGAGGAGGCTTAGTGTTTTAACGTCCTGTCGACAGCGTGGTCATTAGAGACGGTGCTAACGCCCGGTGTTTGGGTAAGAATGGGGAAGGAATCCGGCCGTGCCCTTTGAATCGAACCATCCCGGAATTTACCTGGAGTGATTTAGGGAAATCAAGGAAAAACCTGGATGGCTGTAGGTGGATTTGAACCACCTTCCTTTCGAATCCGAGTCCAGTGTGTAATCACTGCGCCACCTCACTCGGTGTAATTTACACTTGGGTCGAGCTGCCCCATGCGACTACTCCAAACGTAACTCGGAAAAAATAGGGATAGGCAACCACAAAGTTTCGCGATCTATTATTTCATAGCACAGTATGAAAGTGACCTACGTCTTTTAAAAGGACATAAATTTGATACATTTTTATTAATTTTCCAATACTGTAAGACAACAATATTTAAGAACGTAACTTTTATACCTTCCTTTTTGTTAAAAACAGAAAAAAATTATTTCATAATACTTTACAAATATTACCTTACATTGAATGTGAAAGTTGAGTATACTTTCTTCTGTTAATAATGTCCTTGGCATCTGGTGTATAACTTATTACACTTGGTCGAATACGAGAGTCATGGTATTCGTAAATCAACCTTGTTCTGTTTTTATTTCTGATGAAGGACATATATGTGAACAATGATTCGTAAAATTACGTAGATACAAACAAGGCCTTTATCAAAGTTCAACATTAACTAATAGAAGATATTTCTCTCAAGAAATTACAGGAGTTTTTGATTTATGCAACACTTTCGAGATATAGACCTTTTTTGTGAACATTATATCAAGAGCCGTCCTATCTACGTCACTCTCGACAGACGAAGATATATTCAAAAGATCAAGTTTATCCTACGGAATTATAAGGACTATCGTATAAATTATTTCAAAAACTGAAAAACCTATGGCTGAAATAACCCATCACAATAGAGATCATGTTTGGGTGTCGCGGCGGAGTGGCCGAGCGCATTGAGACGCTATGCTCCCAAGAGCGAGGCCGTTCCCTGTCGGGGGTTCGAATCCCCCATCGGGCAAGGATGTTTGTGCTGTCTTTAGTATAAGTTGGTTTATAAGTAGTTTAAGTAAGTTGACCCCGCAGTTAAATCCCATAAGCTTAACAAACATTTGAACATGTTTCCGTAACGTTTATTGTTACTTAATTGATTAATTTCATTGAAGTTTTCTTCTTTTCTCACTTCACTGTACAAACGAAGCTGGGCATTCACACTTAAGGTGCACTATAAATAAAACAATTTTGTGTCGAACGTAAGCGCATTTTAGCTGCTGCAAAAACAATGTTATGCGATATTTTTGCTTCTATACTCTCGGTACTCACGCGATCTACTAAATCAGCACTTGCGATCTACCGGTAGATAACGATCGACGTGTTGCCGACCCTTGGCTGAAATATAAACTGAGCCTAATGTTGCTACACAACTTGGCAAGGACGTTGCTAATATGTATATAATCTACATCTAAATCTACGTAGCTACATTGCAGTTCGCTCTAGAAAGTAAGGACCGGATTAATCCTCGTAGTTATAACTAAGACGCAAAAATAGAGGAAGAACAGGCAGTTTTGCTGCAGCTGCAGGACAAGGTTGCACTTGGCGACACTTCCCCGCGTTTCTCGTACAACGCGAGAACTGCGGTAGCCACGCTTTAGCTGCCGGTCACGTATCCGTTACGACCGGTTTTCCGCCGTGCGTAGAACGGCTACCGCTACCTCATCTCCCAGTTCGTGAATAATGAGATTCTGCTATCAGCTCCTGACACGGCACACCCCTTAATAGCTTCTGTTTAGTTCGGTAGCCTGTGTCCAACGGATTACACGCTTAATTAAAAATACCTCTTGGCTCCCATTCTTTATAAACCCCAAACCCTCCAACACCACTTCCCACGTAAAATGCTGTCGTCAGCTTGTTACTGCTCTGCGGACAGTTCAAATTTTACCTTCGTCTGTTATATTTTTTTCTTAGTTCTCTGTTTAGTACACTGTAACATTGTTTTATTCATTTATGTACTATATTGTTAGCTCGAATGACCCCTTCACGTCATTTAGGATTTAGTCCAATAATAAATGTGTTTGGCGCTATTTTCTGAAATTATTTATTTGGAAACTAGTCTGATATCGGAGTGAAACTCGGTTGATAAAAAAAAGGCAGGAGAACATAAGTCTGTGTCTAGAATATCGTCTTTAACCAATGACCTCGAAATTCTCTTATTGTTAAACATTTCAACTATGTCTCCTACATCGACATAGTTTCTAGACCGTGAATATAAAGAAAGTGAAATATCCATTTACGTAAAAATCGTATTAACTTTCATACTGCATTCGTGTCCGTCAACTTATAAAAGAAACGGGCCGCCGTGGAGTAGCCGAGCGGTCTAAAGCGTCTCGCTGCGGAGCGCGCGGTTGCTCGCCGTGGAGGTTCGAGTCCTCCATGGGGCATGGGTGTGTGTGTTTGGCCGTAGGTTAGTTTACCTAGGTTTAAGCAGTTTGTAAGCTAAGGTCTGATGACCACGCAGTTTGGTCCGATAAATTTACAGACAATTGAACATAAACGAAACCGTTTCTTCCTTATAAGAAAAGAATACGAGATTTTGAAATATGGTCCTACAGGAGAAAGGTAAAACGAGTACGTACTGAAAAAAAGTACTTAATCGAATCGGAGAGAATAAGCCTTTATTGGCATCACTACAAGAGGGATTGGTGTATAGGAAAATTGATGACTTCTCAGTTTAGTAACTGACAAGGAAGGCAAGACCGCAGAATTTATGTAGAAATGAAACAACCCCACAGTGTTATTTAGCTTTAAGCGTTGCACCAAACCAATTTTCGGAGTGAACACCACAACAAAAAGTATCAGGTTCGTAGAAAATCACGTTTTCGTTTGGGAAAAACTAACAATCCTGCTCATAACGGCAGAATATAGTCATTGCGTATTGATGCCGTCGACCTCTGACAAGGGAAATAGCTGCGAACAACAATGTGGAGATTTCACAAGAAACAATAAAAATAAATAAATACATAAAATAACTCTAGCTACTTTTACTTTATTCCGTATCTACATTTGTTCTGGCTTTCTTCAAACTGATATACTGAAATAATACTTATTTTAGCAGAGGCATGTCGCGAATTTGATTTGTGATCATAATTTTACTCTAATTGAGGGGGGGAGGTGTTTTAGCTGTAGCCCTTTCTGTTATCAAGCAGTCTTCGACTGTCGGGCGCCGTTACTGTGTAGAAGCCATGTACAAAAATGTGTTGCCAAGGCGTAATCTCTGTAGTGTGAACTAGCCTTTAGGTTACTGAAGCAGACAATGAAAGGCAATCCCCTTGAAGAATAAGAAAACTGACCTCATTTAAGAGTACCAGAAGTTAAATAAGTTCCTGTTATTTTCTTCAATAAGTTTTCTCAGGTGTATACTTGTTCAACGATGTTGTAACGAATTAAGCTCCGCTGTTGTTCACAATTATTTACTCTTAACACTATTATAAATTTTGACCTTATAGGCGGTCTCACTTGTATATATTAAAGGCTAACCACCTAGAGCAGTTGAAATCCCCTCTAAGACAGAAACTGGCCAATCAATGTTCAAATGTTTGTTAAGCTTATGGGACTTAACTACGGGGTCATCAGTCCCTAAACTTACAAGCTACTTATGAACTACTTACGAACTAGGACGGCACAAATATCCATGCCCGAGGGAGGATTCGAACCCCCGACCGTAATGGCCGTGCAGACCGTGACTGATGCGCCTCAGTCTCCTCGGCCACCGCGGCCGGCACTGGCCAATCGACCGAAACGAAACAAAGTAAATGCCTGTTTACAACAGACGAAGTGGTAACAATATCTTTCAATAAGTAAATTATTTTTATATATTGAAAATATGGACACAAGCATATTATTTCCTTACAAAGGGGCAGGGGCGATTTTTCTGTTCTGGCGTTTCTGTGGTGTAGTGTGGTGCAACAGAAGAGAGGCACTTCTCTTTATGTAACTGTTCCACAGTGACCACTATTAACTTCAGCTCTTGAAACTGACACCAATTACCACCATACACTGCTGGTCGAATATTTAAATGATGAAAACAAACACTGCTTCATTCCAAGATGACTAATTTCCAAGAATTTTTGCATATCGAAGTTGTCGGGCATCAAACGATGTGTATCGAGCGTCCGATTGCAAATCGATCACGCAGTTATTGCCGAGCGAGTTTAGGAGTATGTTTCGTACATTGGTTACTAAAGAGACGACAAAATTTGAACGTTTACGAACGTACTATTTTTTTATAAATGTTAATTAAATTTTACTTACAGCAGCAGCGGCATAGTTTGCTAATGTTGGTAACGAAATGCTCGCTTTGCGAGGATGATTACAAGTTACTGAAGGGACAACGGTACACACAAGAACCTGTCAGCCATAGAGGAGGAACGACAACAATTATTCATTTTTTTATCAACACGAAATAGTAATAGTACATAAGGTCACTCTTTTCATTTCGGTAAAATTTTACCTACGGTAGCGGCGGCGTAATTTGCAGAGGTTGGCAACAAACATTGAATGCGCTTTGAAAACCTAATCACATAGAATTAGAGGAATGATCTTATATGTTGACGATCACAATAATCATTACTGTTGTTCCTGCTCTGTTAATTGATACGTTCTTCAAACAAAATGTTCAAATTTTTGTATAGCTTATGGGACGCGACTACGGGGCCATCAGTCCCTAAACTTACAAACTACCTATGAACTACTTAATACTAAGGACGTCACAAATATCCATGCCCGATGGGAGATTCGAACCCCCGACCGTAGTGGCCGTGCAGACGATAGGTCCTCGTCTGTACCCTTGTCCAGTCAGTAAATTTATTATTCTCGTAAAGCGAAGGTTTCGTTGCGAACAAGAGCACAAAGACGTCGCTGCGTAAATAAAATTTAACCTTCATTTCTAAGTACTGGTACGCTCTTAAAGTATAATTCGATCGGCAACAGCTGAGTTATCGATCTAAAATTGCACGTTCGATACATATCGTTTGAGGCACGGTTGAATTTTACTTAACATCCTGGCGGCCTCGTGTGATAATGTTGGCATTAGCGAATCGCGTGACAACGCTAATGTTTTGTCATGAAATCTGCGTATTACGAGTGCAATTACTTTTACTGAACGGACAAGGATACATACAAGAACCTGTCAACCATAGAGCAGGAAAGTATTATTAATTTACTTCATGGTCTGTACATAATACTAATTGACTCATTCTTTGTGGATTTTTAAGAATATTAACATCTTGACAAAGTTTTTCTACCATGTTGATGTTGCCACCATAACCGCGCGAGGCCACCGGGATGGAAAGTAAAGTATTACTTGAGGCCCTGTGACTTTGATATGCAAATCACTGCAAGGTGAGATTATATGCAACTGATAACGCGAATGAAAGAAATTAGATATAGGAAAACAAGAATAATTTCTCACCGATATTCCCAGTAGAGGAATTAGTTTCAACCGTCAAAATCTATCCCGTTCTTATCCCGACTAACTTATGAAGACATGGTAAGCTGAATCTAGCAGTTTTGAGTGGCAGATTCCATGCGGAGGTTCACTGTAATTTAGCCACAGTGGAGTTAACGCAACTCTCAATTCGTTGTACCTTGAGCAAAATTCGCCTGTTGGGATCCATTAGCAAGTTACATGTTCGAAAGTTACAGAGAACTTCGAGAGAAGGATCTGTTTATGAAGAATGCGTCACAGAAATGTTTTGACGTTGTGTGGCTCAATAAGGTTCATGGCCAAGCCTTAAAATACCAAGTTCGCATTTGCTAAAATGGATCAGAAGACATTAACTCCTCTCATTTTAATCTCCCGTAATGACCATAAAAGGATAATCAAATTGGAAATTAATAGTCTTTCTTTCTATCGATAATGTCGTAAGTTTTGCGAAATGATATTGATGTCTTAATGGCGGTAAAACTTTACGACGCTTCTCGCCGGGCTCCAGTGCTTATGTTGGCAACAGATGAACAATGAAGTTTAGAATCACGTTAATATTTTTCACGAGCTACAGAGTAAGCGTTATTACTGATCGTTTCACTCGCAGCAAAACTAATGCCGGCCGCGATGGCCGAGGGGACTGAGGCACTCCAGTCACGGTCTCACGGCCACTACGGTCGGGAGTTCGAATCCCCCCTCGGGCATGGATATTTGTGCCGTCCTTAGAGTTAGCTAGTTCATAAGTAGTTTGTAAGTTTAGGGACTGATGACCACGTAGTTAAGTCCCATAAGCTATACAAACATTTGAAACAGCAAAACTAATACTGTACCTGCTCTATGATCGACAGGTTCTTGTATGTACCCTTGTCCGTTCAGAAATAAAAAATATTCCATTTAATTGAAGTTGTCAAGACAAAACATTTATTCGTCATGTGAGCTGCTGCCGTTAACCATTGGTGCCAACATAACCACTGGAGCCCGGCGAGAAGCGTCGTACAATTTAACCCTTAATGGCTACATACTGAGCCACTTATTCCACCTATGCAATCTCATTTTCTTTTAAATTTAAAAGAACTCAACAATGAACATTGTTCTAAAAACATTAAATCGAATTTCGTGAATTGTTATTCGTGTTGGTTTGAAATAAATTAGCATTTAGAAAATGTTGCTTCTTGTATTGAGTCAAAAGTCCGGAAACATTGTATCATAGAGCGTGCATCAGCATTTTGAATTTACACAGAACAAATGCACTGAGTATGGAAAAATCTGCAATAGCCATGAATAATAGAATCCGTGTTTTTATGAAATACGTTTAAATTCCTCCATTGTTGAACACAGGATTTTGCCGCTGTCTGACAATCCGACAATATTTTCTACAATCATTTGAGAACAAATCTATAAATCGGAAGAATATAAAAACATGCAGTGTACTCTCGTGTGCGAACCTTTATGGCTAACTGTTTCTTTCCAGTTGTTGAAAGAGACAGGAAGACATGAAAGTACTACGCATACACGGAAAAATAAAGTCAATGATGACCACTTCAATAGCTTAATGTAAATTCTGAAGCTAGGACTCACCCCTATGTAGTATGCAAGGGCGAAAATGACACAGTACATGGTGAATATTGATTCACTTGACCGCGTGTTTCAAACGGAGAACTTTCATTGCATCAGTAATACGAACAGTAACTGTATCACTTTTCACTGTTTTCATGCTGTCGTTAGATCGTTCGGCCCTCAACTGACTGGTCAATAACTACAGAATTTTGCGCCATGTTCGGTAAGGAGTGTCACAGAGATTACTACGCATCCCCAAAGATATCGTTATCAGAAGATAACGATAAGGTCCTGAAGTGACAACATCGTTTCCTCTACATCTACATCTACGTACATACTCCGCAATCCACCGTAAGGTGCGTTGCGGAGGGTACACTGTACCAATACCAGGCATTTCCTTTCCTATTCCACTCCTAAATAGAACGAGCAAAAAAAATGCCTATATGCCTCCGTACGAGCCCTAATTTCTCCTACCTTGTCTTTGTGAACACTACGCGAAATGTAAGTAAGCGGCAGCAAGATCGTACTACAATCAGCTTCAAATTCCGACCCTCTAAATTTCCTCAACAGAAATTCACGAAAAGACCGTCGTCTTTCCTCCAGCGATACCCAATTGAGTTGCCGGAGCATTTCCGTGACACTCGCGCATTGGTCGAACTTACCAGTAACAAACCTAGCTGCTCGCCTCTGAACTGCTTCTATGTCTTTCTTTAAACTGACCTGCGGGTCCCAAACACTTGAGCAATACTCAAGACGTGGTCGTACAAGCGTTTTATACGAGGTCTTCTTTACAGATGAAGTATTTCTTCCCACAACTCTTCCAATAAAACCGAAGTCGGCTGTCCGCCTTACTCACAACTGTCCTTACATGTTCTATTTCAAATCGCTCTGCAATGTTACGCCTAGATATTTGAACGACGCGATAGCATCAAGAAGCTCACTGCTAATGCTTTATTCGAACATTATGGGATTGTTTTTCCTACTCATGCGCATCACCTTACATTTTTTCTATATTGAGTGCTAGCTGCCATTCTTCGCACCAACTAGAAATTTTGCCTAAGTCACCCTGTATCGTATTACAGTCAATTAAAGACGACACCCTCGCATACACCACAGCATCATCAGCAAACAGCTGCAAATTATAACTTACTCTGACCATAAGATCATTTATATATCAGCACTTCGCAATTAATTACGGTGTGACAACCTATTAAGTTACAGGTCTGACGAAGAATAGTTCGTCACGGCTGAGGATTATCGGAAATTAATCGATTTGTGCATACAATGTATAACGTTCGCGCAAGCAACGGCTTAACTTAATTGGGAAACTGTCATTGATAGATCTGGTAAACAGTTACTTTGTTCATTAATAAGCGACATAGTTTCTAATATTGCTTGCATCAGAAAAGGGCATTGTTAACGTCTACGGAAAAAAGATTTTGAGATGGTTCACAGACTCGTTTGACTGCTTGTGCATCAAAGTCGCTTCCACACCCCACATGAAATTTAAATGAGAGGAATTAATATGGTTTCTGTTCCATCGTGCCAAGTCTTTCAACTTGACGCTACTTCGACGACTTCCTTGTCCATAACTTATCCAAGTTTTTCAACCAACAAGGGGACCTGAAATTTAACGCAGAATCCAAACCACGTGTCGTTTCTGCGACTCCCCACAATCGTTGAGAGGTAAAGGCTGGATTAAAACGCATACTCAAAAATCCGTGATCAGCGTTTCGAATCCGCGATCGTGGGCAATAGTTTTATTTGTGACGAATCACATTTCCGCCATTATTCATAACACGCACGTCGTAACACAAAGGTCAAATAAATTATTTCGTCAAAACGTACAAATGTTTGTAAAGGTATGGGACCAAACTGCGATGGTAATCAGTTCCTAGATTTAAAACTACTTAAACTAACTTACGTTAGGGACCACACACACCCATGCCGAGGGAGGACTCGAAACTACGACGAGGACCAGCAAGAAGCCTTAGAGCGCAAGGTCACTACCGCCAGGAAAAGTGGCACTGATAACCCGCTGGCCAAGAAATAAACGAATATTTCATTCGAAATTTCACCCTAAATGTGTGTAAAGACGGTTGCAATCTACAGATAGGTCTGTGATGTTATGGGACTACTTCTCTTATCATGAATTAGAGCCATGTTGTATAACGAATCAGAATGTGCATTTAAAAGATTCTGAGTGATGTTGCTTTTCACTCAACATCTGCATTATGATAATATTTTCGATACCCCCCTTTTTTCGAGACAACAAGAGCGAAGTTCATTGGGATGGAAGAATAGTTGAGCTATTCTTCTATTACACCTCGACTTGCCCTCAAAATCACCTTTCTCCGCGTGGAATTGTCAGTCCCGACGGAGGTACGAGTCCTTCCTCGGACATAGTTTGGTATGTGTGTGTTGTCCGTAGTGCAAGTTAAAGTAGTTTGCGAGTCTAGGGACTGAATACATTTATCCAAATTTTTGTTTTAATATATCATAGCACACATGCGTGAAAATGAATAGTCGCGAAAAATAGTTACTAGGTTATAAATTAACATTTTACACGACTCTTGTAAACGAAATTTAGTTGAAATGTTTGGAGCCATATTTCGATGACAGTCAGACCGGTAGTGGAGTGATGAAAGCAATGAATTCGCTTATGAGAGGGGAAGAGAGCAAATTAATATCCATCCAAATAGAGCTTCACCTCTTTTTTCCTGAATAACCATTCGAATGCCGCTATGGTTCTTTTGAAAAGAACAATGCAGAATACAGCAGCTAGTCTTTCCGAATGAGAGATTTTGCTTCGTCCCTAATTTCTCGTCACCCAAGAAGCGTCAAACAGATTTTTTTTTCCTTTTTAATCTTTCAGACAAAGAATGCGTCTTATATTAGAGAGAAATTTTCATAATTTTGGTATAAGACATATAGATATTTAAGAAGACATGCCTTTTAAAATCAAATTGCTCTTAGTTTCATTGCTTTCAAGCTATGCAGCGACTAAAAACTAAGAAATTCTCAAGTTCTGAATGTCTGAACTAGTAAGTGAAGATCGATTGTTTATAACAACACAGTAAGACAATTCCAACACCTCAAAGAGGTCGATTATTCGGTTATATTGTTTTATGTATAATTTTACTAACAATAATAAAAATGTACATTTTCAAGGCATGAACCATTTTCATGTAACATTTCTTTTCCTATTAGTGTGGTAGAATCACATTAAAACTCAGGCATTGAAAGCACATTGAAAGTAGTATGTGAGATAGAACGAAAGGCGTTTGAAACTCAATACCACAGGAAAATTGGGCTATTTTTTGGAGGGAGGGCGGGACTGTCATATCTTCGTTTAACGTGGCTTGCTACTTTTTCTCCTATCGTCTTACACCTCAGACTAGCTCTTATCCCAACTTCCCCAATTATTTCTTAGATGTGTTCCACTATTTATCCCTTCCTCCTACAATTACTGCCCTCTACTAACATAAAAGTTCTTCTTTATGTCTCAATACATGACCTATCGTCCTATTGTTCTCGACAATGTAGTCCATATATTTTTATCCCCACCGCCTCTGCGAGGCACATGCCATCTATTATGTCGTCGGTTGTCCCCAGTGGTCTTGGGTTAAAGCGCTGGGCTGGAAACCGAAGGGTTGCGGGTTCGTAACCCCGTCGGACCTCGGATTTTTTTCAGCCTGCGCTTTAACCAATCCTTCACATTTCAACGATGTGAGGAGTCGGCAGATACGACACGTGGTTCGGATTCCACATTAAGCTGTAGGTCCTCTTTCCCCGGTTGGATAACTGGGGTTGCCGGCCACGGTGGCCGAGGGGACTGAGGCGCTCCAGTCACGGTCTGCACGGTCACTACGGTCGGGGGTTCGAATCCCCGCTCGGGCATGGATATTTCTGCCATCTTTAGTATAAGGTAGTTGATAAGTAGTTTGTAAGTTTAGGGACTGATAACCCCGTAGTTAAGTCCCATAAGCTTAACAAACATTTGAACATTTTTGATAACTGGGGTAGGCTAGGGACACGCAAGTCGCCGAAATAGCGTCCAATTGAAAGACTTGCACCAAGCCAAGAGGCCACAAGAAATTATTTGTTCAAAAAAAAATTTTCAAATGTTTGTAAATCTATCGGACGAAACTGCGTGGTCATCGGTCCGTAGCTTACAAACTACTTAAACCTAGGTAAACTAACCTAAGGACAAGCCACACACCCATGCCCCAGGGAGGACTCGAACCTCCGACGGCGAGCAACCGTGCGCTCCGCAGCGAGGCGACTTAGACCGTTCGGCTACTCCACCGCGGCAAAATTATTTGTTGTTGTTGTTGTTTACAGAGGACTAAACTACAAGGTCATCAGTCCAACGAAATTATTATTGTCCCCTTTCCGTGGTTGGATAACTGGGGTAGGCTAGGGACACGCAAGTCGCCGAAGTGGCGTCCATTTGAAAGACTTGCACCAAGCCAATAAGCCACACGTAATTATTATTATGTTGTCAGTCAGCCTATATATTTTTTTAATTATAATTCTTCTAGTGTGCGACATCCAGACCTCTATTCTCTTCTGTTCCAAATCCCACCAGACTCCAGTCTCTCTTCGAGAGGAGATAGTCCTGGCCCGGCTTCGTATTGGCCACTGAGGTTATAGCCACCAGTATTTACTTCGTGGTGATCCTGCTCCCTTATGTGAACACTGTGATGAACCTTTTACTGTGTACCACGTTTTAGTGCAATGTCCGTTTTTTAATCGCCTCCGTCATGATCTATGTTTGCCATTTTGAAATGTCTGATATTTTAGCTGATGATCCGCATTCTGCTAAAAGAGTTTTACTTTTTATACATCGTGCAAATATGGCGAAAGCCATTTAAGTTTTAACCCCGGTTCGTTTTTACTATGGGCAGTGTTGGGCGCTAATGACCTCAGCAGTTGTGCGCCCTAAAACCACAAAAAAAAGGACTCCAGTGTCCAAGTATGTAAGATGATGTGCTCCGGACGTATAAAAAGCCCCAATCTTCCTTCCCTTTTGCCGGCCGCGGTGGCCGAGGTGACTGAGGCGCTCCAGTCACGGTCTGCACGACCACTACGGTCGGGGGTTCGAATCCCCCCTCGGGCATGGATATTTGTGCCGTCCTAGTTCGTAAGTAGTTCATAAGTAGTTTGTAAGTTTAGGGACTGATGACCCCGTAGTTAAGTCGCATAGACTATACAAACATTTGAAAATTGTGTGCCGAAACCGAACTTGAACTTCGAATCTTTGTCTTTCGCGGGCAAGCGCTGTACCGACTTATATATATATATATATATATATATATATATATATATATATTCTTCTGGTGTGCTATATCCCTACGTCCCTAGGTACGAAGTGAAAAGATATCATTTGAATACAGATCCACCAATTAAGATTTCCCGGTCAGGTAATTTCAGATAGGAAATGTGTTTTCCGCGATGTGCTTTCACAGGCTCGACTCACCTTGATCCCCATGCTTTCTGGCTTGACACGAGGTGCTGGAAGCGCTGGAGAACTTGAGGTGCCTGTGCAGACGGCTGCGGGCAGTATATATAGCGCGTCCAGCCCGCGGTCGTCATAATTACCCCCTCCAGCACGACCGCCACACGACCAGCACCTCGCGACAGTTCGGTGCGACCGGACGGAAGAGCGAGAGAGAGGGTTCGGAAGCAGGACAGCGCGCCAGTCTTACCCCCCCCCCCCTCCTGCCACGCCCCCGTTAAGCAGCCACGGTGTGCGGTGAGCACCTTTCATGTTGACGTGTCCGCGAAACCGGCGGGAAGAAAGTTAGCGGCCGCTCACGCTGGAACTGGTCCACACGGGCGTGTGCCCGCACCGGAAGGCGACGAGGCTGCCATCTGGGGCCCAGCCCGGGAAACAGGCCCTGCTCACGGCAGTGTATCGCGTTTCGGTCGGGGATGACGCTGTTGCCAGAGAAATGGCAGCTCATCTGCAGCCGACATCGATACTCCGAGAGTCAGCTTGCGGCGCGAGGCAGAGGGTACTACATGTACCACTGACGTAAATGTTAGACGGATGGAAAAGGCAATGAAACTGCTCAACAGAGAAAAGGCTGCTGGATCTGATAGGATAGCAATTCTATTTAGATGCCGTATATTTCCGCAGATAAGACGATGGCTGAATCATAAAAAAGGCCCCGTAATCCGAGGTCGTCTTGTACGACAGTACAAAAAAAAAATTAGATTGAAATTTAGTCTGGTAATTTCGCAGATGCGCTGCATAGCGAGGTTTCGATCTCCAGGCGATATATATCGAAGCGGTTAAGCATCCAAACGATACTTATCGAACAGGCGAATATTATGACTTTTATGAGTATGTCGTGATTTTAAAGAATGTTGTTATGCAGGAACAGCTTTCTCGGTAATTTACAAGAAAGCTTACACTCGAAATAGAGCGACCATATATATATATATATATATATATATATATATATATATATATATATATATATATATATATATATATAACGTACAACTGTAAATCGATTTAGTGTTTCTGAACCGTAGATTAGGACGCCAAGCGCCCTCATCCTTCTTTAGGGTACGCTACAGATAACTTTTAAATTGAAAGTTAGATATAGGACAAACAAGATTTTTTTTATTTTTTATTTTTTATTTCTGTATGTATTTATTTGTTTATTTATTTCGTGAGGGCGCGTAACGCGCGAATCTCCGGTTCAGAAACATTCGCTTATTCCATTCATATCGCTTCTAAACTCCGATTTGATATATATCGTTTGGAGGTCGAAGCCTAGCTATAGGCGCGCTATGCAGCACATCTGCGATATTACCCTGATGAAATTTACATCGTGGCGGAAAGATTTACGAAAACAAAGTTTTGCGCAATAAAGCCTGCATAAAGCAGGAATATAATTAATTATTATATACAATGCAGCTTGATTTTACAATGTCGCTTGTCAAAAATAATTTCTCAATAATATCCATAGTCGAACAGAAACGATTAGAGTAAATTTACGTACGGAGTAGTGAAAGGGTCAAAATATATCGGAACTATACGCAACAATTGCGGCTTCCTTCGAAATCTTTTATTTTATTAAAACAACATGCTTCTTCACAATCGGATACAACGTAGCACTACACGCACGAAAGTTCAAAAGCAGAGCGCAAACACAGCAACAAAGGGCGAAATCCAACGGTAGCAATCACGAAAAATACTTTTAGCTGCTTCTAACGGCATTTTTCGGAACTTCCTGAAGCTTTGTCACCGAATCTATGTCGAAAACGTATTTTTAGATCCAGAAAACCGGAAAAAAGTGCAACATGCATTCGGGGAAATACGGTAACTTGGGGATCGTCTCATAGGCCAGATACATGCATAAACTATAAAATCTTGATAAAAATTTGTACGTCGTCTTATCTGCGGAAATATACGGTATTTTATTTGAGGTGTACTCCTAGGTACGCGAAAAAGTAAAATAAATTTCCTGTTGTGTTCTTCAAAAGTTTAACAAAATGTATTGGACTTAATATGCTTCGATCCAATAATATGTAAAATATACAAATTAAAAAACGATTACTCTGGTAAATATATAACTAGGCATTTATTTTTGTTTCTTTGTGGAATAACATTAACTGTTAACAGAAAAATTAATCTTTAAGTTAAACATTCTGATCTACAACATGTTTATAACGTCCTTTTATTATTATTATTATTATTATTATTATTATTATTATTATTATTATTATTATTGCCAATTTACTCCAGAAACATATATCTTTCCATAATGGAAAAACTACTCTCATATCACAAAATTTACAATACAACTGTGATTATTGAATGCATAGCATTGTTGAAAATGGCGCGCCAGCTCTCAGCATAGCCAACAGAGCAAAGTGACAATACTGCTTCATGCTGGCCACAATATGATTTGAAACATATGCTATAGTGGACTGAATACGATTTGAAACAACAGCTACTTTACAGACGCAATTTACGCTGTTAGTGAATCCGATTTTTTACCTTCTGACTTGACAGCTATGTAAGCAATACAAAAATATATCGAACTCAATTTTTTACACGGGTGGAATTAATACGATTTGAAACTATGCTCCTCATCTACCATCGATACTACGAGAGCCATCTCACGGCGCGAGGCAGAGGGTACTGCATGTACCACTGACGTAAATGTCAGACGGATGGAAAAAGCAATGAAGTCGCTCAACAGAGAAAATGCTGCTGGCTCTCATAGGATACCAATTCGATTTAGATTAATACTTGTTCCATAGATAATATATACGACATTTCACAAGAAAGCAATAAGAATAACATCGTCCAGCAGAAGACATGAACACTGCAAGCCAATCTTCAAACAACTACGAGTGATGACTAACTTCAGTCAGTACGTATTCTCGTGCCTGATGTAGGGGAAAGGGTTGTACCTTGGGACATTTTTTACATTTTAATTTTTTCATTCTGTGATGTTGAACGAACAGCAGTTTACGCTAGCTCCAATATTTACACAATTACTCACCAATAGAGACTTTGGTGACACTTGTCCCAAGGTACAACCTATGGTTCCACCTTGTGACAGTGGTGGTTTTACCTTGGGACACGGTGGTGTATTCCAATTTCTTAATTTTATGAATGAAAAGGTCGTATTGGGATTAGGTAGTACATGTTTGTTAGTCTAAATACAAAAGTTATTTTACCTTAAAACAAGAGATGGTGAGAATAAAATATTAAATGAATTAAATCCACAACACACCACTGGAGCTGGTAATTCTTTCACTATATTACTACGATTAACAACGATGATGTTCTCAACATTACGGAATACAAAATGGTCTTTTGCTTTCTTAAGAATGTCACAGCTACATCTTCTTCTGCGTTTTCTAAAACTACTCCTGCAGAGTAAACATGAGATGTACCACTGATGTCAACTTTTACTACCCAACTACCTTGAGAACAAGAAAGTGTTACTTTTCTAGATGGAAAGAAGGATGAGAAATCTTCAGATGACAAATCAAATATGCTACCTCCAGAGCTACTTCATCAAAAGAAGTGGAAGATGAAAAGTCCTTTGTCCGTTTAGTGGCTTCTATCTTGGGGAAAGACTTCCTTTTCTTGTTTTATTTTTATTTTTCCTCTTCAGTTCTTTGTTTTTCTGGTGTATCAGTGACAATGTTACACCTTCCAGGTGTCCCAAGGTGCAAACAGAGTAAAACCAAATACACAATAACAGAAAACAGTATCCTAACCTATGTACACATTTATATCTTTATAACTTATGGTATCAATAGCTTACTTAAGCAGTGCCCTGAAACAGTGTATATAAGAAACATCAATAATGATGCTTAGCATTAGTTTATTTCTTGTAAGGGTAGTGGCTGAATTTTACTTTCAAACACGAAAACTTGTAAAATTCCTCCTCAGATGTCAAACGTCATCCAAATACAACATGGCCTCCTATTCCATCTGAAAATAAGCCTGACAACTTTTCTTCATAGTTCTTAAAGTTTCCACTAGAGTGTACAGCCTTTATTAAAAAGTGTGCCAAGGTGAAACTGTCCCAAGGTACAAACCTTTCCCCTACGTAAAGGAAAATCAGGAAACATTCTCAAACAGGAGTGATTTCCACAGTTACGATACACGAAATAAAGCTAAGATAGACATTCCAAGCTGTCGACTCTACAAACCTCGAGACAGTTTTCCAGCAGTGGCTACTAAAATTAAAATGTTCAACCACCTAAACAATGAGCTACGGTCCTTCAAGTGGAGAAATTTAAAAGGAAGATGTCACAATATCTACGCCAGAAACCACTATACAGTGTGAGTGAATTCTTCGACAGTGAAACAGCAAACTGGACGGTCTGAACAATGCACTTTTACTTGAATCAAGAAAACATCTTCTTGCTAAAAGTTACTACTTATAAATCATTATGTATTATATGTATTATCTGTGCCTATGAACTTTTCTCTGTCCTAATCATGTATTTGATTTATTATTGTATGTTTGTATAGACTTAACCATATAACACTGACACAGTCTATCCAGTCTTGACTGGCGAATGACGTAGCTATGTTATGTTGTTGTTGTGGTCTTCAGTCCGGAGACTGGTTTGATGCAGCTCTTCACAATACCCTATCCTGAGCAAGCCTCTTCATCTCCACATGAGAACGGCAACCCACATCTGTCTGAATCTGCTTACTGTATCCATCTCTTGGTCTTCCTCTGCGATTTTTCCCCACACACTTCCCTCCAACGCTGAATTCACAATTCCTTGGTGTCTAAGAATGTGTCCTACCAATCTATCCCTTCTTTTAGTCAAGGTATGCCAGAAATTTTTTTTCTCCCCAATTCTGTTCAGTACCTCCTCATTAGTTACACGATCCACCCACCTAATCTTCAGCATTCTTCTGTAGCACCGTATTTCAAAAGCCTCAATCCTCTTCCTGTCCGCACTGTTTATCGTCCATGTCTCACTTCCATACAAGGCAACACTCCACACAAATGCCTTCAGAAAGGACTTCCTTAGGCTTAAATCAATATTCGAGGTTAACAAATTTCTCTTTTTCAAGAACGCTTTTCTACCCATTGCCATTCTGCATTTTATATCCTCTGTACTGCGACCATCACTTGTTATTTTACTGCCCAAGTAGCAAAACTTATCTACCTCCTTTATTGCTTCGTTTCCCAATCTAATTCCTTCAGCATCACCTGATTTTCTTACACTGCACTCCATTACCCTAGTTTTGCTCTTGTTAACGTTCATCTTATATGCACCTGTCAACACACTGTCCATTCCGTTCAATTGCTCCTCCAGGTCCCTTGCTGTATCTGACAGAATTACTATGTCGTCGGCAAAAAGCAATGTTTTTAATTCTTCACCCTGAACTTTAATTCCTTCTCCAAATTTCTCCTTGCTTTCCTTTATAGCTTGCTCAACGTACAAATTGAATAACAATGGAGAAAGACTACAACCTGTCCTACTCCCTTTCCAACCACTGCATTCCTTTCATGCCCTTCAACTCTGACAACCGCTGTCTGGTTTTTGTACAAGTTGTAAATAACCTTACGCTCCCTATATTTTACTCCTGCTTGCTTCAGAACTTGAAAGAGTTTATTCCAATCAACATTGTCAAAAGCCTTCTCCAAATCTACAAAAGCGAGAAATGTAGGTTTGCCTTTTCTTAATCTATCTTCTAGGATAAGCCGTAAAGTGAGTATTGCCTCCCGTGTTCCTACAACTGATCTTTCCCCTAGGTCGGCTTCTACCAGCTTTTCCATCCTTCTGTATATAATTCGTGTTAATATTTTGCAACCATGACTTATTAAACTGATGGTTCTGTAGTTTTGACACCTGCATCTGCACCTGCTTTCTTTGGAATATATTGAAGATGAAGGTGAAGCAATGAATTAAAATTTGTGATTCGACTGGGAATCGGACCCCGACCTCCATGCTTGTTAGGCAGACGTCTTATCGTTAGACCACCACACCACTAACGATTAAGGCGCCTCAGAATAGTCTAAGCACGATTTCCCTCCACGTCACAAACTTTAATTCAGCTTCTGTGTTCCATACAACATTGCCACTACTGCCAAGACTCTCCATGCAGCGGAGTAGCACCCCGGCAATGGACATAGTGGAACAATCCTGCTAAGATGATATAAATATCAATTTAAATATAAATTAAGGAACCCTCAGACGGTTTTTCGTCTCGAATATGTCTAAGACATATATGTATTTTATATTTAAACCGATATTTATATCATGTTAGTAGGAATGTTCTACTATGTCCATTGCTGACGTGCTATTCTGCTGCATGGAGAGCCTTGGCAGTAGTGGCAATTATCTTTGGAACACAGAAGCTGAATTAAAGTTTGTGACGTGGAGGGAAGTCGTACTTAGACTATTCTGAGGCGCTTTAATCGTTAGTGATGTGGTGGTCTAACGGTAATACGTCTGCCTAGTAAGCATGGAGGTTCAGGCTCGATTCCTGGCCGCATGACAAATATAAATTCATTGCTTCACCTTCGTCTTCAATGTCTTGGACATATTCGAGACGAAAAACCGTTTCATGGTTTATTTTGTGAAGCTGCAGAGAAGATCCCTAGATCCTTAAATAAATGGCTGCAGGATAATCTTGAGTGGGCTCCAGCAATTATTCTGTTTACACGCTTTTGTGCAATGAATACTTTTTTAATCAATCTTGAATTGGTCCAGAATATGATTCCACGTATGTTTCTTTCAATACGATCCCTCATCAGTGCAAAGATCAAAAAATGTTTGAATATTCTACCTTAGCTATAGATTTAAATTAATGGAAAGTCCAGGTTGGAATTAATAATATAGTGAGGACAGTTTACAACTCACCGCAAAGACGTGGCGACGAGCTGCGACAGGCACATACAAAAGATACACACATACAACACATTCAGCTATCGGCCATGGCCTTCTTCAGAAAACAGAACACTCACGCAATCACACAGACACACAACACAGTCATACAAACATCACCTCCGACTGCCGCACTTCGAAGTGCGGTCACCGCTTGTGTATTGCTCACCAGTGTGCGATCCTTATCAGGTAGGGTTAACAGAACACATAGAATGTGTGAGCAGCACGCTCAATTAGTAACCGGGAAAACGTCACACAGATTATTACCACACTCCAGTTGCGGACGCTACAACAGAGACGTTCTGTACCGCTGTAAGGGTCCTGGCAAACATCCAAGAGTGTATGTTTCGTGAAAAGTCAAACTATATATTACTTCGTCTCCGACGTGTATCTCGCGAAACGCCCACATAGATAAAATTAATGAAATTACAGCCCAAATTGAGGCACACACCATTTTTTCCCGCTCACCG
Organism: Locusta migratoria; assembly: GCA_026315105.1. Taxonomy (NCBI): domain Eukaryota; kingdom Metazoa; phylum Arthropoda; class Insecta; order Orthoptera; family Acrididae; genus Locusta; species Locusta migratoria. The sequence continues at coordinate 59,325,950 of CM048753.1, read as the reverse complement.
CTTACCACACACCAGTGGAATATGAGGTAGAGACAGTGGTACACAAAAGGATAATTTTGTTTGTGTGTGTGGGGGGGGGGGGGGGGGCGTTGGGGGAGTGGAAGTGGTGGAATGTGAACTAACGTAGCTGGTTGCCCAACCTACATCTACATCTACGTCTACATGGGATATTCTGCAAATCACATTTAAGTGCCTGGCAGAGGGTTCATCGAACCACCTTTATACTATTCATCTCCCATTCCACTCTCGAATAGCGCGCGGGAAGAAAGAACACCTGAATCTCTCCGTTCGAGGTCTGATTTCCCGTATTTTATTCTGATGATCATTTCTACCAATGTAGGTGTGAGACAATAATATATTTTCGCATTCGGAGGAGAATGTTGGTGATTGGAGTTTCGTAAGTAGCCCACGCCGCAGCGATAAGCGCCGTTGTTGTAATGATTCCCATCCCAGATCCTGTATCATTTCCGTGACGCTGTCTCCTCTGTGTCGTGACAATACGAATCGAGCTGCCCTTCTTTGAACTCTTTCGATGTCCTCCGTCAAATCCACCTGATAAGGATCCCACACTGCGCAGCAATACTCCAAAAATAGGACGGACAAGCGTAGTGTATGCAGTCTCTTTAGTAGTTCTGTTACATCTTTTAAGGGTTCTGTTAATAAAACGCAGTCCCTGATTCACCTTTCCCACGACATTATCTACGTGTTCTTTCCAGTTTAAGTGTGAAGTAATAGTAATTCCTAGATATTTTGTGGAGTTTACGGCCTTAACGTTTCATTGATTTATCTTGTAAACAAAGTTTAACGGATTTCTTTTCGTACTCATGAGGACGACTTCACACTTCGCATTGTTTAGAGTAAATTGACAATTTTTACACCAAAGTGATATCTTATTTAGATCGCTCTGCAGTTGTTTTGATCTTCAGATGATTTTACTAGACGGTAAATGACGGCGTCATCTGCAAACAACCTAAGAGAGCTACTTAGATTTTCTCCCAAATCGTTTATGTAAATAAGGAACAGCAGAGGACCAATAACACTACCCTGTGGAACGCCCGATATCACCTCTGTTTTAGTTGATGCCTTACCATCGATTAGTACGAACTGTGTCCTCTGACAGGAAATCCCCTATCAAATCGTAAATTTGAGGCGATATACCATAACCACGCAGTTTGATTAAAAGCCGTTTGTGAGGTATGGTATCAGAAGCCTTCTAGAAATCCAGGAATACGGAATCAATTTGAGAACCCTTGTCGATAGCATTCATCACTTCGTGTGAGTAAAGAGCTAGTTGTGTTTCGCAGGAAGGACATTTTCTAAATCCGTGTCGACCTTGGGTCAATAGATCATTCTGTTCGAGATAATTCATAATATTTGAATACAGGATATGTTCCAAAATCCTGCTGCAAATTGACATCAATGAAATAGGTCTGTAGTTTAGTGTGTTACTCCTACTGGCAGTCTTTCAAACAGGGACGTAGTTGCCATTTTTCGCTTCGACAGGAGAATGCTTCAGTTGTTTATTTCTACTCGAATTGTAAATGGGTGTGTAAACACACCTGACGTATAGGCAGGAAATAATCCGGATCAGATAGCGAGCACTGCGGGTACAGGGATTAGTGAGCACAGGATCGGTGTAGCATAATTCAGAACTGCAAATATATATATATATATATATATATATATATATATATATATATATTATAAAAATTCGCTTTTTAAGAAACAACCTCCAAACAACTCTTTGAACATGAATCAGATTTGGCTAATTCAATAATTCTTCAAAGTAGTATCAACGGCAATCGAGAGATTTATACCCAGTAAATTAACATTTAGTGTGCCACAACAGTAATATTACGTTGCTGTCGTTTGTTTGAAGATTGCCGCGTCCGTAACATTACGTTCGCTTATCTTTGCGAGAACTTCCACGTCCGTAGTATTACGGTGCAGTATCCAAACAAAGAAAGATAGCAGTCAATATAAAATTCGCACGATCTCATATTTATTGAGTTATATGTTGTACAATTGTATAATTTTTCAGATATACATTCTGTGTAAGTGCTGTATGTCTGTAAACTCTGTTGCGATTACAATTATTAGTAAAGAAGTTATAGTTTAAAACTATTTCTATTAACGTTACTTTTTATGTGCTCATATCTCATGAACTACGTGTCGTACTGTGATACAATTTCGAAGGGTATATTCAGCTATACGTATGTATACTGTCTGTAAAATTTCCTGCGGCTACAATTTGTAGAGTAAAAATTATGCATTGTAACGTCTTACCGAATGCCGTAGTTTTAGTCCATGAGCAGCGGAAAAGTAGTAAGCAAGAATCTTTTCTCCTTTCATAATGCTGCTATGGTTGTCCACGAGAAAAAGTTCAATAAGGGTTTCAAATTATATTTGAAGTTACACACAGCAAAAACACACAGAGATAAAACATCGCCGATATCAAAACCATTCAAAAACTGCGCGCCACAACACAGAGTGGAGCCCCTCCACGCTGGCACTAGCACGGTGACCAACTCAATAGTTCTACTGTCACCTCTGCATGTGTTAATATTTCTAACGTGGGAGTCACAGGAGCGGGTACTGTGATGTGTGCCGTACGTGTGGGTAAGATTACCCATTAATAAGGTCCATCAGGATGATAGAAGTTGTCGAAAGCTTTTGAAACAAGAGCGGTTTTAAGGGCAGAGGGGAAAAAGTGTTAAGGGGAAAAAAACCTCTGCGATAGTCAGGAGCGGGTAGTAAGAGCAGTAGCGGATTCTTGCTATCTGCGACAGATCATGCAAGGGTGTGGTTATGTTAGTTACTGCAATCTCGGTACCATTTTCACTGCGCGTTTGTCATAAGTTTGTCAATCCGGTTTGATGAGTCGCCCCTCTGCAGCTGGCACTGGCGGTGTCTCCTGGTCCATCATCAGCGGCGGCTGGCTGCAACAATCAAGATTGACAGACAAGTGGTCGACTTTGGAATCGGCCTCTAAAGCCCTTTTTAAACGATGAACGAAGGTGAACAAGATACATAATAATCTACTGAAGCGCTCCTAGCGTACTAGCCCTGAACTACAAACTCAGGCAAGATCTTGTGGCAGCGTGTTTAGTCGATAAACGTAATCGAACAGTAATACTCGATGTTGAAAGTGAGGTTATAAAAGCCGATTTGTTATGTAGGAAGTCATAGTTTAATACTGGAATTGAGGAAACAACGCTAAATGTTATTGACGGCCAAAGAAAACCTTGCAATCGATGTTTTTGATCAACTTAGTGTGGTACAGTTCTGGGTAGTGAAACAACATTTCAAAACATTCACATCTATTTTCAAGCGAAAAAAATAAACTTATGAACACATCAAGCAATATTTATAAGAGCGCAAAAAGACCTTCTTTACTTTATCTACTACGATTTGCCCAATGACATTGTTAATAACGTCTTGCACAATGGACAACTGCATGCACAACTGTCTTTCATTTGGACTGACTTTTTCATTTAAAATGCTATTTAATGAAAATTGCATCACCAAATTTCAACCTTATTCAAATAAACAATTGGCTTCAGTCTTTTCTGTTACGATATTGCAAATCATAAACCATTTTTCGGTTTCAGATGTACGACCTCGCTTTTCGGTGGACAATAATTGAGATAAATATTTAAGTCGTCATGAAACATTTGCAATTTACCACTAAACCAATGTATAATAATAAACTAAAGGTTAATAAGACAAGTTTGCGTGCAAACCGTGTATTTGTCGACTACAGTATGAAAATCGCGTGACGAAAATAGGTTAACTTCCGATGTCAGCAGACGACCGTTCAATCAAAACAATCTTCTTGAGAAAGCTTAACGTGACGTTGACGTTAGGTGACGGTCTGGTGACGGACAGTGTGAATGCCGTCATTAGAAATACATTTTGTAATACATTCTGATCATAAACTTCGACATAACGCAAAATATACGAAGGAAAATGGCGGACTAACTTGAGCGGCGACTGCAGCAGACAGCTGCTAGCTCGCGTATGCGCAGTGAACCCACTAGTACCGAATTTAGAACTCGTCCTATTTCTTTATCGCTATAATTATCGCGCTTCGATACTAGCGCGATCATACTAGTGCAACCGTTCAAACGACTGACGGCCGCCATTAACGCAACTTGTTAGCAATCTATTACAAGTTCGTTGGTCGTTTAAAACGGGCTTAAGTGTGTGAGCTAGTGTGGGATTTGTTTGTGTTTTGTGCTTGTTCACGTTCCCTGCGATTGCCGGTTTGTCGGCGGTGATAGCTCATCTGGCGTTGCCAGTCAGTTGTGCTGTGATGCAGGGGTTCGATGAACAATTGTCTTTGTTTGCGTCTATAAGGCTTACCATAGGTGTTTATCTATTCCTGACAAAGAGTGTTTTCGGTCGGTTGTGCTTCCACCTATGGTTGTGTTCCTAGTTACCCAGATTGAGGATGAAGGGGTTGTTGGAATGTCTAGCATTTTTGTACAGTCGTGCGGCGTGTTTTTTGAATACCTCCGTGAGAGTGTCAAGGCGGTATTCACGGCGAATATCGGCTGTGCGCGTGTAGCATTGCTTATGATGCGTAGTACCTTGTTCTGAATGAGCTGCAAGCGGCGCAGCCAGCCGGCCGCGGTGGCCGAGGGGACTGAGGCGCTTCAGTCACGGTCTGCACGTTCACTACGGTCGGGGGTTCGAATCCCCCCTCGGGCATGGATATTTGTGCCGTCCATAGTTGTAGGTACTTCATAAGTAGTTTGTAAGTTTAGGGACTGATGACCCCGTAGTAAAGTCACTTAAGCTTCACAAACATTTGAACATTTTTTTTTAAGCGGCGCAGCCGTGTCGGTGCTGTGTAAGCCCAGCACGGAGCACCGTACGTCATCAGAGGTCTCACAAGTGTCGTGTATGTGTTCACACCACACAAACAAATGAACACATACAGCCACCGCAACGAGACAAATGGCGTCGTAAAACAGTGCCAGTTCACAGCAAAAAGCGCACCAAACATCATAAAACTTAAGAGCACGCCATAAATAATCAAGCAGCAACACTACAACGTGAATGTAAGTAAACCACTAAACAGCCACATGTAACGATGTTACAACATAACTTCCAGGCGAATGTACAATAAATCAGTTAGTTTTCGTAAATAAAAACGTCTTGTTCAAATGTTTGTATAGCTTATGGGACTTATCTACGGGGTCATCAGACCCTAAACTTACATACTACTTATGAACTAATACTAAGGGCGGCACAAATATCCATGCCCGACGGGGATTCGAACCCCCGACCGTAGTAGCCGTGCAGACAGTGACTGGAGCGCCTCAGTCCCCTCGGCCAGCTAAAAACGTCTTGTTCTTTGCAGATGACATGCTGTGAAATCTTGTCATTCCTCAATCAAAGCTGATAAAAATCCTCCGAAATACATAATGTAAGTATCGTAAACAAATTACGCCTAATATCCAACAAAATTGTCAAATCAAACAACTCGTCCAAATGACTACATAACAAAAAATCTGTAACATGTTACTCTAGAAAATTAAATCCAAAAACCCACGGAAGATGGCACAATAAGTGCCGAAACATGTTGAACATGTTCACCTATGCAGGAGAAAAATATTGAAAAATTATAGAACTCATTTAACAATGTGAAAGTCATTATTGACCTGTTGTCATTGTCAACATCATGCATTTAGACATAAGTCACTCTCCACGAAAATATTGGTATCTAACATGTTTTCTACTCCTATTAGATGTCTGTATTGACAGAAGTCGTAACAGTTTGTAATTGCATTAACGCTGAACAGTGAGTAAAATCCTCTGGAGCGCTCTTTGTTGCATTTCTCCTCAATTCATGCCGCGGCGGAGCTGCCTAGCACATTGAGGCGCTATGCTACGATGCGCGAGGCCGTTCCCCGTCGGGGGTTCGCATCCCCTCTCGGGCATGGGTGTTTGTGTCGTCTTTAGTATAAGCTAGTTCATAAGTAGTTTTTAAGCTTAGGGACTGGTGACCCCGCAGTTAAGTCCCTTAGGCTGTGTTCCCAGTGGCACCGACAGATCGTTGTCAGACGCCGTCGACCGAGTTGCACTGAAAACATCGACCGACGGCGTGGTCACACTGCATCCGATGTAGTTTTTCACTTGGTCCGGTTAAAGGAGAAAGTTAAGTTAGGTTTGAATGTATTCTGTGTCTGAAGGGTATTTGACTTTAATTCCCCGAGGTGCAATGGATCCCACCGACATTATTATGCTTCGTAATCAGTGCCTTTGTTATTAATAAAGACTTCGCATGCATACGAATGAGCTACACATGTCTGGAAAAAAGATTGTGTACTGTCCTCAGTTATTGCTACACCCAGACAATCGCTACGAATATGTGAAATTTCTATTACATGCTTGTGATATTTCGTGGTATCATTGACAAGCAATATTACAGTTTTGCTGAATTTATTTAAAGTTGTGCAGACATACGCCAGTTCACCTCCATGCTTTAAATAATGAAAAACTACACCAGTTAGGGAAGTTTACTGCTTATCACAACGAATTTCGAGTTATATTTGCATCTTCGAGGGCATTTGTTTACATAAGTACGGTACTTTTTCGACGTTTCAATGTGTGATTTCCTGATGCACTGCAGTTGTCTCTCTTAGGTTAGCTGCTCAAGTTCGGAAAATCGGACAGAATAAATATTGAGGTGTGTGTTTTATCCTGCCGGCCACGGTGGCCGAAGGGACTGAGGCGCTCCAGTCACGATCTGCACGGCCACTACGGTCGGGGGTTCGAATCCCCCCACGGGTATGGATATTTGTGCCGTCCTTAGGATTAGCTAGTTCATAAGTAGTTTGTAAGTTTAGGGACTGATGACCCCGTAGTTAAGTCCCATAAGCTGTACAAACATTTGAACATTTTTTTGTTTTATCCTAATGTTAGAAACCATAACTTTTTGTGTCTGCCTCTTCCATTACTCAGAATATACAACATAATAATCGTGACTTAGGGCTACCTGTTTGCAAAAACCAGTGTAACTGACGATTTTTGTGTTCCGATAGACAGTTTAATGGAGCAGACACAATACCTGCAAGTATAGACAGACGTACTATTTAGTATGTAAAAAAGTTGCCAAGATTTTATTATGTATGCTACGATTTCCCTCATTAGTGTGACCTCAAAAAGACTACATCTGTGCAAGACCTGCATAAAATCACACATGAAAACATCAGATGTATTTATGTAAACAAAGACACTAAAAGCGAGAAAAATTCTCAAAATGCGTTGTGCTAAGCATAAAAATACATAATGGATGCAGTTTTTCAGTGTTGAAATCCATGGAGAACACATAGACCACCCAGAAACATCCGATTATGATGAACGAAATGAAGATATGGTACAATGAACATCAATGATTGTCATTCAATATATTTGTGAAACGCAAGTGTAAAATTAAGAATAATTTTGAACACACGAATCACTTAAAAGCGGAAGCATACGTAGGCCTGCAACACATTTGCAACTCATTTCACAGAACAGACTCATCACCTTGTTAAAGAACTCCAGAACCAGTAAGAATAATTTTTGGACAGCTAATACCCAATTATCACAATGCAAAACAACGTAAGAGAGCCACTACAATAACATAATTATACGCCACAATCCCGGATTGAACACACTTTTGAGGTTATAATTCACACCTAAAATTTTTGATAGAGGGTTTAACCAACTTGGGGTTTCCAATTAAATGTAATATCAGACAATAGATTCCGAATTATATCACGATTGTGATATTTATTGTGTTCTAGGTGCCACAATCACTTTCTTGCTTTCACTAAGCATATCAGTTTCTCACTTCCTTATCTAGCATGTGAGAACGTCGGTCGATTTGACCGAAGAAAACAAACTGATTTGAATTTCACCGACTGTCGTCCGAAGTCTACGTTCGGGCGATGAGATCGCTACAATGTGACCGTGTCCATAGTGGAGCACTGCTTTGAAACGATCGGCCGTTTTCCGCCGATGCCTGTCGTCGGTAAAACCCACCGATATCGGTGCCACTGTGACTACAGCCTTAAGCTTGACAAACATTTGAAATTTCCTCAATGCATGACTGCGCTGCCTTCTATGGAAGAAACGATCAACTAAATGCTAGAACAGACTCCAATGTATACGATATGACTGGTGTTGCCATTTGTCAACAAGAAGTATGTCTGAAAAAGTAACAAAAATTTGCGTTGCCAAACGGCAACACCATGCATGCAGTGTAGGGTTACAAAAAAAACAAGGTAGAAATCTTCCCATTCCATTTTTACGTGGTGTGGTACAGCAACCATGTTCAGTTGAATTCTTGAACAACAGAACGTCTTGATTGCAAATATTTTTCATTACAATGACGCGTTTCGCCCGGTTAGGGCATCTTCAGATATCTGACAAACAAGAAAATATTGATACAGAACTTACAATATTTACATGGCATTATTTCGAAAATTTTTAGCTACAAGCCAATCTGAAACTGTTTTAAGAAATTGTGATAATGTAAGGTACTAATGTTTTATATACTCTGTGGTGGAGAATGTTTAGATTAAAATGCGGGCATAGGGTATCTTACAGAGACAATAATATGTAAACCATTGATATACGGTAACATTGACCGTTGAAAACAGATTGATGCATTGTTTAACTGAATGGATATTAAAAGATTTACCTTGTATGATGTCCCTGCACCTTAGGTCGTCAACATATTAATACGACTTGCGTCTTAAGACGTACAAGTACTGCCTGAGGCAGCGTTCATATTTGTGCTGCGAGTAACCGACAATAAAGCTAAGGACTGGTTTGTCAATGTCTCGTCAAGTTCCGATTAAGATTTTAACTTGTCGTTAGCGGAGAACCGCGTTTGTCAATGTTTCGTTATGAGTTAATCCGACGTTAAAATACCTCAAACTGGCCGTTAAGTTAACGAGTAGAATTCTGCTCGTTACACGGCTAACTTTCAGTTAAGTGAGAATCTGTATGAAAATAGAAAGATTCCAAAGCATTAAAATACCGCAATATATTCACGTGACAAGACCGATTTATCGAACAAAATAACAGAAGCACTACATGTATGAAAAACTAGTGTGGAAAGCAGCTTCATTGAAAAATTTTATCGTTATATTTCTCGCCCCATCCATATCAATAGCTAGCAGACGAGATAATAACCTTAAAATTATTGTTGCGACATCAGAATACAAACTTATGGGTAACGACTAGTTCAGTGAGAATCGGTATGATGAAAATGGTTGGAATAAGAGATTTGGTTGAAAATGAAGACGATGTCAATATTTTAGACGATCTAGAGATCATTGCACCTATAATGCGACCTAGACGTATTTATGTTCGCCAAAATCATTTTGAATGCTGAGATGATGAAGAATTTGTTACGCTATTTCGTCTTGGAAACGCTACATGAAAAACTCCACAACCATCTCAAGAGTCCAACAGATAGTTACGTATTTTGTAAGTTATCTGTCATAATAGAAAACAGAATACATTATTTATGTCTGGAAGCTTATTAATACAGTATTTGGTTAACTTGTACCACGATTCTCGCCGGCTGCAGTGGTTATGTTGGCACCAATAGTATGTAATGACGGCAACTCAGACGACCAATAAATGTTTTTTCGTGACAACTTCAATTAAAAAGGAATTTTTTTTTCTGAACGGACAAGAGTACATCAAGAACCTGTCAATCATAGAGCAGGTACAGTACTAATTTTGCTGCGAGTGAAATGAGCAGCAATAACATTTACTCTGTAGCTCGTGAAAAATGTTAAGACAATTCTACACTTCATTGTTAATCTGTTGCCAACATAAGCACTGGAGCCCGGCGAGAAGCGTCGTAAAATTTTACCCAGTATATACTTATGCTTGTTGCGTTTAGTGTGAGGCCTAAAATGTGATTCCTTTTTCCGATCTACAGGAACAGTATACTTTTGCCTATGTGCTAGGTTGGACTAAGATACAACGCACTTGGCATGTTATGGTACTAGGCCCTAAGCATTTTTACTGTTCTACATTTTCCGTGGAAAGCATTGAATTCATTTGCCACGCGCGATCATGTCGCTTTTTTCTTCTCCTTCCATGTCGTGGCGTCCGTTTTTTTACATTCCAATGCACCCTAATATTTCTCTATTGAGGACACAACACACTCGCACTAACTTCTTATAAAATTCGAGCTTCTTTCACGTTTGTTTTCCATAACGCCAATTAACAACTATCTGCTAACCTCTTCCCTGATAGTTAAATATGGGAAACAACTGTTTATTCAGACGGTAGTTTATTTGTTTCTATTGCCAACCTAGTCGAAACATATCGTACCTTCTCGTTTTCTCCAGGTTAGCAAACGAGAGGAGTATCTGGCGATGACTAACGCAATGCACTTAACGAACACATATAACTGGACGTTAAAGGCATCTTCTCGTTTACTAACGAGAAGATTAACGAGAGATGGACGAACTGGCCCTAAGTGTCCACAGCACTGTAAGTGTTGGGTCGGTCGGATAACAGTTGTTAATTCAAAATATGGACACCATTTACATAAAATACCAATATCATATGAATGCAATTTGTAAGGATGCCCAGTTATATAACAGAATCTTAAAAATTTCCATAAAAGTGTCGAAAAAGGTTTGGTCTTTTGAGGTCATCTGATCGTTAAGAAGTCTCGGGGGTTTAAGATAAACCCGCTTAGAAATCTGAAATTCTTCCAGGATGTTTAACTTTCGTCCTTTTGGCGGGTTACTCGCAGCACAAATGTGAACGCTGCCTCAGGCAGTACTTGTACCTCTTCCGACGCAAGTCGTATGAATATGTTGACGACCTAAAGTGCAGGGACATCATACAAGGTAAATCTTGCAATATCCATTCAGTTAAACAATGTATCGATCTGTTTTCAACGGTCATTGTTACCGGATATTAATGGTTTACATATTATTGTCTCTGTAAGATACCCTATGAGCGCATTTTAATCTTAACACCCTCCACCACAGAGTATATAAAACATTAGTACCGTACATTATCACAATTTATTAAAACAGTTTCAGATTGGCTTGTAGCTAAAAAAATTTCGAAATAATATCTTGTAAATATTGTAAGTTCTGTATCAATATTTTCTTCATTGTCAGATGTCTGAAGATGCCCTAAGTGGGAGAAACATGTCATTGTTATAAAAAATATTTGCAATCAAGACGTTCTGTTACTCAAGAACAAAACAACGCGTCTTGCAAAAAAAAAAAAAAAAAAAAAAAAAAAAAAAAAAAAAAAAAAAAAAAAAATTGTTCAAATGTTTGTATAGCTTATGGGACTTAACTACGGAGTCATCAGTCCCTAAACTTACAAACTACTTACGAACTAGCTAATATTAAGGACGACACAAATATCCATTCCCGAGCGGGGCTTCGAACCCCCGACCGTAGTGGCCGTGGATGGAGCGCCTCAGTCGTGGATGGAGCGCCTCAGTCCCCTCGGCCATCGCGGCCGGCGGAGATTTCCACATCGGCTCATCCGTTGTGCCGATATCAAATTGTATCCACGCCAGTGGTTTCGCGAGAGCTCCTCTCACAAACAGGTTTTCTAACTTTCGACACGTTGGTTTTCCAAAACTGGTTTCGTTGACTCAGACCTAGTTCCATCGCATAAACGGTGATTTAATTTTTTTTTATTTTTTTTATTTTTAAAAAGGTCAAGAAACATTTTGCGCTGCTATCATGCCGCAACAGGAATTTTTATTGCAGCGATTTAAGGCATTTATCTCCTCTTGACGAGAATAAAACCGATCCACACTAAATGTTGGCCCATAAACGATTTAGGGGAAAATCTAAGTAGCTCTCTTAGGTTGTTTGCAGATGGAAGGAAGGAAGGAATCTTAGGGTTTAACGTCCCGTCGACAGCGTGGTCATTAGAGACGGAGCTTACGCTCGGATTTTTGGGTGAGGATGGGGAAAGGAAATCGGCCGTGCCCTTTGAAAGGAACCATCCCGGCATATGCCTGGAGTGATTTAGGGAAATCACGGAAAACCTAAATATGGATGGCCGGAGGTGGATGTGAACCACCATCCTTCCGAATACGAGTCCAGTGTGTTACCACTGCGCCACCTCGCTCGGTGTTTGCAGATGACGCCGTCATTTACCATCTAGTAAAATCATCTGAAGATCAAAACCAACTGCAGAACGATCTGAATAAGATATCAGTATGGTGTAAAAATTGGCAATTGACTCTAAATTATGAGAAGTGTGAAGTCGTCCACATGAGTACGAAAATAAATCCGTTAAACTTTGTTAACGAGATAAATCAATCAAGCGTGAAGGCCATAAACTCCACAAAATACCTAGGAATTACTATTACTTCAGACTTGAATTGGAAAGAACACGTAGATAATGTTGTGGGAAAGGCGAACCCGAGACTGCGTTTTATTGGCAGAACCCTTAAAACATGCAACAGAACTACTAAAGAAACTGCATACACTACGCTTGTCCGTCCATTTTTGGAGTATTGTAGCCCAGTGTGGGATCCTTATCAGGTGGGTTTGACGGAGGACTTCGAAAGAGTCCAAAGAAGGGCAGCTCGTTTCGTATTGTCACGATACAGGGGAGACAGCGTTACGGAAATGATACAGGATCTGGGATGGGAATCATTACAACAACGGCGCTTATCGCTGCGGCGTGGGCTACTTACGAAACTCCAACCGGCAACTTTCTCCTCCGAATGCGAAAATATATTGTTGACTCCCACTTACTAAGGTAGAAATGATCATCAAAATGAAATACGAGAAATCAGAGCTTGAACAGAGATATTCAGGTGTTCTTTCTTCCCGCGCGCTATTCGAGAATGGAATGGGAGATGAATAGTATAACGGTGGTTCGATGAACCCTCTGCCAGGCACTTAAATTTGATCTGCAGAGTATCCCATGTAGATGTAGATCTAGATGTAGTCTGATATGGTGGTAGCTAATGTGCGTCACTTAACATACTTGGATAAGCAAATATGTGTTGAACTGAGCAGGTAATATAGTCTTCTATTTAATTTCTAAAGGCCCTGATATCCTCCAGGAATTCCGTTTTACAGGTGCCAAGTCATATAGCAACAAAGTTAAAGAACTGCAGTCCACAAACTGCTTCATGTTTACAACCACATATTTTCGAACGAATTCCGTAGACAGTCTAATGTCCGATTTCACCAAGCGTCGTTTATGATTTTGACGTTCGTTTAATCTTAGACGATCGTTTAATTTTCATTTTTGCGTTTCATCGACGTCTGTTTACTGTAACGGTCGTTAAACTCTCCGTCAAAACTGACGCGCCGATTTTGCGTCGTCAAAGCATTTGACTAGTCGTTTATACAAGACAGGTTTTCTGTAGTTTGAATATTCACGAGTTTTTGTAAAGGAAACGTAGATACTTGATTGCTGTTCACGTCTTCTGGTTGTGAAGATGGGAGATAATTTTGATGCAGACGTAATGTACATAGATTTGCTAGTAAATTTAGGGCCTGAACGCGAAATTTCTGAGCGCAATGATCATTTCTACACAATGAATAATATAAAATTTATTACAAGGTGAAGGATGTCCAAGAAATTAGCATTAAAACTAGTGGAACAAATTGAAAATAGAGTATCTAAATAAAAGAAACAGACCATTAACCACAATCCAAAAGCTGCTTTCAACTCTACGATTCTATGCTACTGGATCTCTTCAAATGGTAATAGCAGACTTAAATGGGGTTTCTAAATGAACCGTCTGCCGATATATGAAGAAGGTTTCAGAAGCAATTGCATCGCTGAGACCCGCAAGGAATTACGTCTGTAATTTTCGAAATAAGGTCCACAAACAAACTTTTCTCATCATCAGAGAATTTAGAACCTCTCTTCTTTCTTTCATCAGCACGTTCCATTTTCTTAGCGTTATTATTGCCCTGTTTCAATGTTTGGTGAAACCGGGCATAAAATTCACATGACGAAAGAATGACTGTCTCAGATATTACACCACAAAACAACGGAGTGAATTTAACTGCTCTGGAAACTCACCTTATGTATGGCTTAAACAATGTAGCTTCTTTTCTGTAATTGCTAGAAAGGTGACATTTACAAATTTAATTGATGCACAACGAACTGGTTATTCCAAACTTACCAAAATCATAACCAGTTTGTGTTGAATATGGTTTAAATATTAACTTTGAGGTTTTGTACCAAAAACTACCTGATTTATTGTAGTCATAATATCTATAACAAAATAATTAATTTCTCGTCAATTACAGGGTATAATTACGTACCGAGATATTTTAGACAACATTACGTAATGCGGACCAGTAGTGTAAACTTCAGCTTCTACATAACGGTTTCATTTTATCAAAAAGTAGGAAAAGACTATTACAAAATGTAACTTTTCAACGGATGAAATATTCTTGTTGATTACATTCTGACAGGCTTAGTCGTGGCTTTGAATAATCAACAAATCGTTACCTAATCATCTACGTTAACATCTTATCGAAAACTGTGTAACAGATGATGAAAGTTTACTAAAGAGGTCCTGCACAATTTGCGTGCAGTTGCATACGAAATGACAAATATTCAGATATTCGTAAAGTCTAACACAATCTGTCCTGTTACAAGCGGTTGACACAAATATGAAGATGTTAGTTACTTTTACCGAAAAGTACTGTGAGATTTTGGGAAGACGTTCCGTTAATATATGAAAGAACCAGACATTACAGTTAACAATATCCCGGAATCCGAATGTTTTTCATTAATTTTCTCCTTATTTTGGTCATCTGGACAAAACTGTTTCACCTGGTGTGTAAGATGTATTTAGACTGGCAAAGTATCCTCAGACTTTAAGAAAAATTTAATAATCCCCACTCCAAAGAAAGCAGGCGCAGACAGGTGTGAGAACTATAGAACCATCAGTTTAATAAGTCATGGTTGCAAAATATTATCACGAATTACTTACAGAAGGATGGAAAAGCTGGTAGAAGCCGACTTCGGGGAAGATCAGTTTGGGAGGCAATAGTCACTTTACGGCTTATCGTAGAAGATTGATTAAAGAAAAGCAAACCTACATGTATAGCTTTTGTAAATTTGGAGAAGGCTTTTGTCAGTGTTGATTGGAATAAACTCTTTCAAGTTCTGAAGCAAGCAGGAGTAAAATATAGGGAGCGTAAGGTTGTTTACAACTTGTACAAAAACCAGGCAGCAGTTGTCAGAGTTGAAGGGCATGAAAGAGATGCAGTGGTTGGGAAGGGAGTAAGACAGGGTTGTAGCCTTTCTCCAATGTTATTCAATTTGTACATTAAGCAAGCTAAAAAGGAAAGCAAGGAGAAATGTAGAGAATGAATTAAAGTTCAGGGTGAAGAATTAAAAACATTGCGTTTTGCCGACGACATAGTAATTCTGTCAGAGACAGCAAAGGACCTGAAAGAGCAGTCGAACGGAATGGACACTGAGTTGAAAGATGCATATAAGATGAACATTAACAAGAGCAAAACTAGGGTAATGGAGAGCAGTCTAAGAAAATCAGGTGATGCTGAAGGAATTAGATTAGGTAACGAAATAATAGAGTTAGATGAGTTTTGTTACTTGGGCAGTAAAATAGCAAATGATGGTCGCAGTACAGAGGATAGAAAATGCAGAATGGCAATGGGTAGAAAAGCGTTCATGAAAAAGAGAAATTTGTTAACGTCGGATATTGATTTAAGCCTAAGGAAGTGCTTTCTGAAGGCATTTGTGTGGAGTGTTCCCTTGTACGAGAGTGAAACATTGACGATAAACAGTGCGGACAGGAAGAGAATAGTGGCTTTTGAAATGTGGTGCTACAGAAGAATGCTGAAGATTAGGTGGGTGGATCGCATAACTAATGAGGAGGTACTGAACAGAATTGGGGAGAAAAGAAATTTCTGGCATACCGTGACTAAAAGAAGGAATAGATTGGTAGGACACATTCTTAGACATCAAGGAATTGTGAATTTAGCGTTGGAGGGAAGTGTGTGGGGTAGAAACCGTAGAGGAAGACCAAGAGATGGATACAGTAAGCATATTCAGACAGATGTAGGTTGCCGTTCTTATGTGGAGTTGAAGAGGCTTGCTGAAGATAGGGTATTGTGGAGAGCTGCATCAAACCAGTCTCCGGACTGAAGACCATAACAACAACAACAACAACAACAACTTGGTCATCTCTTTAACCCACGTCAATTCCGTTTCTTGTGAACTTTCTCGTCGTTATCATCATAATCATCATCATGACCCTCATCATCATTATTATCACCTAATTCCAGCCCCATCTCTGTCAGTATACTCCTGTTTTCCCACTATCTTTTGTGTTCACTCTAGTCGAATCTTCGCCCATTTGTTTAATACATTCCTCAACAATTCTCAGATCTATTGCTCGGTGTACGCCATAATTATTTACGTCGCATCTCCATGTATCTTCTTGGGAATCCTCTCGTTTTTCATTCCCTTTCAACACCCACACCGTTTTAGTCTTCTTCTGGTATTTCTCCTTGTTCGGTATTCTTCCGCTTCCTTTGCAATCTTTGTTCAGTCCAGAATGATCTCATCTGGGTCTAGTTCCGTCCTGTGAAACCTGAATTTTTAATTTGAAAACTACCCTGTTGTATTTCTCTGGTTCTTGCATACCGATTGCTTCCAGGTATCTTTCTAAATATTAGATCCATCGTACTACGGTTCGTCACAAAATACTGTATTGTTAGTTGCGTTAAGGTCTCCTGGTATATTCCACGAATGAACAGTCTCCTTTTCCAGATGATGTTTGCGATATTCTCCATCTTTATATACAGTTCGTGATCTGCTAGTCATTTTAACTGTCCGCATCTAGAGATTTCAGTATCCTCCTGAGACTCTTTTGTTCCACCATTTCCAGTCCTTCAAGTACGTCTGTTCTTACTGGGTTAATACTTTCTGCTGTGCATAAGTCTTCAGTAGACTTAGGTTATATGTTTATATAGATTTTTATGCCACCCCCATGAAGCACAGACATTGCCGAGGAGGGGTGGCTTGCGTGCCTCAACGATACAGATAGCCGTACCGTAGGTGCAACCACAGCGGAGGGGTATCTGTGGAGAGGCCAGACAAACGTGTGGTTCCTGAAGAGGGGCAGCAGCCTTTTCAGTAGTTACAGGGGCAACAGTCTGGGTGATTGACTGAGCTGGCCTTGTAACATCAGCTAACATGGCTTTGCCATTCAGTTACTGCGAACGGCTGAAAGCAAGGGGAAACTACAGTCGTTATTTCTCCCGAGGACATGCAGTCTACTGTATGACTATACGATGATGGCGTCTTCTTGGGTAAAACATTCCGGATCTCCGAGCGGGGACTACTCAGGAGGACGTCGTCATCAAGAAAATCAAACAGGCATTCTACGGGTCGGAGCGTGGAATGTTCTAACCCTTAATCGCGTAGATAAGCTAGAAAATTTGAAAAGAGAAATGGATACGTTAAAGTTAGATATGGTAGGGATTAGTGAAGTTCGGTGGCAGGATGAACAGGTTTTCTGGTCAGGTGAGTACAGGGTAATAAATACAAAATCAGTTGTTGGTAACGTATGAGTAGGTCTGATAATGAATAAGAAAATACATGGTGTCCAGAAAAGGGCTCCCTGATTTCAATATTAATTATCACGAAAACAAAGATCGATAGAGGAATGCAGTAAACGGTATGTTTATTGTGAAAGCTGTAAGAAGTTTATACAGCAGTTTGAAATAATAGTTACAAAAGCTGCTAACAGATGGCGCTGTACGCTCTACAGCTCATATCAGCATACATAAGTGAAATAATCGTATGAAAACACTCTTTGCAAACAATCACATCACAATGTTTTCAAAATGTTCACCATTGGCACAACAGAGGTGGCGCAAAGGAAGAATGAAATTCGCCATCACATTTCGTAGTGTCTCAACCGAAATGGATTCACGTGCCACAGATATCGCCGATTCAAGCTCGTCCAGCTTGGCGGGATGCTTCGGGTAGACCATGTCTTTCACTGTGCCCCACAAAAAAAAAAAAAAAAAAAAAAAAAAAAAAAAAAAAAGTGACGGAGTTAAATCTGGCGAATATGGAGGCCTGTCCATGCCTGAACCAGTAAAGTTGGGATATTCCAAAGCAATGAATCGATTCCCGAAGTATTCCTTAAGAAAGCGAAACACTTGTTCGTTCAGATGTGGTCGGGCTCCATCTTGCATAAATCATTCACTACCTGGTCGATCCTCTAACGCTTACTGTGTGGCAAGTTGTTCCAAAATTGCAACGTAACGTGCACCAGTGACCGTTTCTCAAATGAAAAAGGGCCAATAATGCCTCTGCTGCATACTACATCCCACACAGTAACTTTAGGAGAATACTGGGGTTTCGCTTCACACCAATATGGCTTTTCGAACCCCCAAAACCGCCAGTTCTGCTTATTCACGTATCCATTCAGGTGGAAGTGTGCTTCATCTGTAAACCAGATGCAGCCAACATCGAATCCTTCACTATCAATCATTGTGAGCATCTGGTTAACAAAAGCATCCCTGTTGGGCAGCTCGTACGGGTATGGCCTGGTGCGTTTGAATTTTGAATGGAAACATGTGTAGGCTCTTTCTCAGTATTTTCTGCGTGCTGAAATGCTTCAAACCAGTCTCAGATGCAATTCTACGGACGGATGACATTAGATTTCGCTGAATAATTTCAGAAACTGGCGTAACTGCGGTTTGCTTGCGGCCAACATGCCCCACTAGATCATCAGTTACGCTGCCCGTTCGTTGAAAGTTTGAGAATAGCGTACGAATGGTTTTCGCATCGGGTCCTTTTGGAACATTAAATCGTGCTTGAAACCTTAGCCTTGTTGCAGTAGGACTCTCTTCTAACCTGTGGTACTCTAGCACCAGAAAAATGCGTTGCTCAGTGGAGTACATGGTTTTAATGTCTTCCTTCGGTACGCTAACCTCCTTTCACGTTTCAATAGTGGAACTGATCGCTCTGGGCTTCGGATCACTATTTATACGAAGCATTCAAATGTTCAAATGTTTGTAGATCTATCGGACTAAACTGCGTGGTCATCAGTCCGTAGCTTACATACTACTTAAACTAACCTAAGGACAACAAACACACCTATGCCCCAGGAAGGACTCGAACCTCTACGGCGAGCAACCGCGCGCTCCGCAGCGAGACGCTTTAGACCGCTCGGCTACTCCTCCGCGGCTATACTAGGCATTACGTATGGCGATTACAGCGCCATCTGTTAGCAGCTTTTGTAACTATTAAGTCAAACTGCTATATAAACTTCTTACAGCTTTCACAATAAACATAGCGTTTACTACATTCCTCTATCGTTCTTTGTTTTCGAGAAATTTAATTTTGAAATCAGGGACTTCTTTTCTGGAGACCCTGTAGTTTTCGCGACTTTACTCAAATGACTTGTCTCTCTAATCAAAAGAGTCTTGCGCACATTTAAAGTTGGCGCGGAAGTTTGCCACCACAATGGCCGCCGAGGCGCTCTTCAATTTGACCGCTGTTCGCAGTCGGCCGCTTACGCGATCGTGGGGGCTTGGCTCGGCGCCTCAGGTGTTAGCGGTGGCGGCCCTCAAATTTCAACACCCAGTTCGCTATACTGGAGCGATGTATCGCTTTCTTTTCAGCTTTAAAAACAATTTCATAATGTGATTCTTTGCTTCCAAGAGACGTCTACGTTGAGAAGATGTACAACCTATTGGATGAATCAACATATCGTAAGATTGACAAGGACCCCACATCTCGTGTTGAGAGGAAGACTGCATCACTTCTGAACGCTAGTTCTCTACCTAAAGATGTTGCAAACAAATTGAAGGGCCGAAGTTCGGTGCCCCCCAGATTATATGGCCTTCCAAAGGTACACAAAGTCTTGCAAACGTCCAGTTCAGAAGAAATTGAAAATCTTAAACCAAGTTTGGAGCATATGTTGAAAGTGTTGACTTTTCGACCAATAGTTAGTAATATTGGTGCACCAACGTATTCATTGGCAAAATATCTAGCCTCATTGTTGAGACCACATGTGGTAAAATGTGAACATCATATCCGTAACTCGTCAGATTTCATCAGTAGGTTAAAAAACCTGAAACTCAACAGCACTGATTTATTAGTTAGTTTTGACGTTGTCTCGTTGTTCACCAAAGTACCCTTGGCTGGCTCTTTGTCTCTCCTCGCAACATATTTGAGGATGATATAACAGCTTTATTTAAGCATGCACTAACCTCCACTTACTTTTTATTTCAAGAACAATACTTTGAACAGATTGACGGTGTCGCTATAGGGAGTCCTCTTTCTCCCCTAGTGGCTAATTTGTTTATGGAGTATTTTGAAGAAAAAGCCCTCGATTCAGCAACATTAAGACCGACGGTCTTCTGGAGATATGTGGACGACACATTCATAGTGTGGCCCCACGGGGAGGAAAAACTGACAGAATTTTTAGACCATATTAACTCGATTCTTGAAAACATCAAGTTCACTATGGAGCGGGAGGAGAATGGCTGTTTACCGTTCCTGGATGTTCTGGTTCGACGCAAAGAGGATGGATTCCTAGGTCATTGCTTATATCGCAAGCCCACCCATACAGACCTTTATTTGCAGGCGTCCAGCTGCCACCGTCCTTCGCAAACTATGAGTGTACTGAAAACCTTGGTAGTGTCTGATGCTGACAGCCTAGAGGATGAACTCCTGCACCTGGAGGCGGTTTTCAAGAAAAATGGCTATTCTCAATATCAGATTAAGAAAGCCTTGCAAATAAAAATACCAGAAAAATCACAGGAGAAAGATGAAGAGGAAAGGGAAGTGAAATCTACAGCCTTTCTCCCACACGTGGGTAATGTTTCTTCAAGAATAGCCAGAATCATGAAAAAACATAAAGTGGATGTGATCTTTCGCCCACCAGCTAAGACCTCAGCTCTTCTGGGATCTGTCAAAGATGATCTGTTATTGCGAAAAGCGGGAGTTTATGAAATCCCTTGCGAGTGTGGAAAACGTTATATAGGTCAAACCACGCGCACTGTGCAGGAACGATGCGTTGAGCACCAACGGAATACACGCCTTCTTCAGTTCAACAAGTCTGCAGTAACCGAACATTGCATTTCTACTGGCCATTCCATGAATTACAAAGAAGTAAAGATTTTAACCACAGCTTTCTGGGACTCAGTTGTAAAGGAAGCTGTACATATACAACTGGCGGACCACCTGCTAAATCGTGACGACGGATTTCATCTTGACAACGCATGGAAGCCACTTATATCACGCCTTCGTTCTGAAAGAATGTCTGCGTCTTCACTTCCGATCAATGTTACCACTTTTAATGATTAATTATTCATTTGTAAGCACTGTGGATACGTAACAGCTCTATTTATGTTTGCACTCAGTGCTCACATGTTTATCTTTGAAGTATATATTCATCTATGACTAGCGCAGCAGTTACGAATGTGATATCTTCGAGCATGCGCAGTCTAATCCTCAGGAGCTTTGCATCACGTGATTTACCGTATAAATAGGCACGCGCAGACGCTGAGAACTCAGTCTTGGACTCGCCTTGAAGATGGCTGCAAGGTTTGCAGCCGAAATATCGGAAGAAGAATTGTCGCTGTCCCGGGTGCACTCCCGAAAGATGATAGAATAAATTTCATAATGTTGGCTACATTTCGAACCCAGTAATATATAACCTACTCTTGTGAGTACCAGGAGAGCTTGTGGCAAAAATTGGGGCCTGAACCCCAAGGGTATGCACTGGATATACACCACATTGATTAGACCCAGGATCACCTATGGGGCGGTCGTGTGGTGGAAGAAGGTAGAACAGCAGGTTGCTGCTAAGGAGCTTGGTAAGGTGCAGAGATTAGCCTGCTTAGCCATAACAGGCGGAATTAGCAGCACACCAACTGCTAGGATGGAAACCATGCTGGATATGCCCCCATTATACCTATGGGTCAAGATGGAGGCAGCGGCTGGTGCATACAGACTCAAATTTGGCAACAACTGGAACTCTTTGGGATATCCAGAATCACACACTAAAATAGTGAGTGATGTAAATATAGTAAATGTCGGGGAAATGCCAGCAGACTATATTATAACCCCATACTGCTTCAACAAGCATTTCAATATAACAATTGGAAGTAGGGAGCAATGGGAGAAAATAGTTCGACACCGTACGGGGGATATTGTCTAGTTCACTGACGGGTCAAAATCAGACCAAGGTGTTGGGGCCGGGTTATATGGGGTGCAGCCAAGACTGGAGGGCGTCATCTCTCTAGGAAAACTGGCCTCAGTATTCCAGGCCGAAATCACTGCCATCAGGCCGTGTGTGGAGGAGAATTTGCGTAGGTGCTACAAATATTGTAGCATCTATATCTATTCAGACAGCCAGGCAGCCCTGAGATCACTGGCAGCTCCTGCAACAAGGTCTAAAATTGTTGCAGAATGTCACAGGATTCTGGTGGAGCTAGGGGAAAGCAATAAAGTAAACCTATTGTGGGTCCCTGGTCACTCGGGGATCAGTGGCAACGAACATGCCAACGGATTAGCCAGGATGGGGGCAGAGACTCCATTTATTGGACCGGAATCTGTCCTGACAATCACCAAGGCAATGATCAAATTGGAGCTACGTAACTGGCTCAGAAGACAGCACGTAGAATCAACAAAAACATAGCAAGGTAATAATGCCAAAGCCATGTTTTAAAAGAAGCTCTGCAATCCTGGGCCTGAACAGGAGAGAGATTAGACTCATGGTTGGATTGCTGACAGGCCATGGGAATTTCAAAAAACACCTACATACAATGGGAATAACAGAAGAGGGCCCTAAATGTAGGATCTGTGATGACGGTGATGAAACTGCATCACATCTAATCTTCGACTGCGTTGCATTGGAGAGTAAAAGGCACAGAACATTTGGGACAACTAGACCCGAAGAAATTGTGTCTAATAAAGAACTGGTAAAGCGACTCCTTGCACTGTTCAAGGGCATTGGTTGGCTTTACTACATATACAGGGAGCGATACCGCACAATAAACTTAGTTTCGGTGCGGGCAGTGGCGGGTTAGACCAAGACTGTTTTGGCTTCCCTGGAAAAATCAAATCAAATCAATACATAACCTAAATTTAACCAAACGTAAAGTAGTCAGCGACTATATTTTTCACTGCTAAAGCTTCAAATGTTATGCGATAGGTTAACTGGAAATTAAGTATCGTAATAACTATGGCAAATATCGAAATAACAGACACTTCGTTATGAAGCTGTAATGTTAGCCTGCAATATGTGCAAAACTCGATGATGTACGACATTTAGTTTCCTCAGAATCGAGTGAGAAGTATCCCACGTCAAAGAAAACGCACAAAACCGGAAGAGGTGGTTTTTATTTTTTTACAGGATGTAATGATATTGCCGGCCCCCTCATCTCAATGTTATCGTACGATACCGTCTGCCTGATCCTCTCATCTCAATGTCATCCAACGATACCGTCTGCTACGGATCCGGAATCGTGTGGTTCAATAGTGATAAAAGTTGCGTGTGAAGTTAGTTAAAAACGATATAGCCAGCCTAGGAATCAGTTTAGGACAGTGTCTCGGTGATACTGTGATTAAAACAAGTGATAGATTTCATTAATTAAGAGATTCATATAGTTTCTTTCCAGACAGTTCTATAAACAATACTTTTGTCATTGTTCATTATTTCAAATAAATAGACAGACGAAGGGTAAAAACTTTTGTAAAACATAAAGAAATGAAAATAAATAGCATTGTATATATGTTAGGCTCATAAACAAGTTGTGTTGACCAGCTAATTGTCTTATTTCAACTATTACATTAATTATCAATATTGAATTCTTTGTATATATTGACTGATGTGAGATTTTGAGTATATTTTGTGAATGGCCATGATATTTGATAGTTCAATATATGTTAGGAACATGTATGATGCATTCATTAACAAATTAATTGATATTTAACATCGCACTTTGTTGTTAACAGAAAGATCGGAAATTTCGTCTTAAAAATACATGTGCCATCTAAAATTATTGTATGCATAGTTTTCATTTTATATTGTGATTATTTTTGTACACATGAAATGTTTTACTGTTGTGTTTGTTAATTGTAAATTAGTATATTCAATTGTTATGAACAATGGATAATGTAACGTCATTATTGTCAAGGTTATATATTTGCCTCACCGCCTTGCGTGAGGGGAGTTCGAGTTTTGACTTTTCTGAAGTGCACTGGAACCCATGTCAGTTTGTGTTTCGAAATGGAAGTACTACCGTTCTGATGCTTTGTAATTTGTATATGTTTTGAAGTTGTTATGTTTTGGTGGAGGAGAAGTTTTGATTCAAATTAAAGAAGAAGTGAAAAATTGTACCTACGAGTATTTATTTCTACCACGACGCCCCAGGAGAATAATATTGCAGCGAGCAGAACCCCCATACATCGCAATATTGAAAAGATGAGTATCGGTAGAATGAAACTGTAATTACTCAAAAATCTCGTAAAATATTTCAAGGAGAAGGGGAATTTTTATCGAAAAACTGATACCGGAGTGCGATGTAGCTGTGTTTCATACACATACAGTATTTTTTTCTGCAAGAAAATGGAAAAGTAATTTTGGTCATTTATCGGTATCAGCCGGCGCGCGGTTGGCTGCGCACTGTGGCCGCCACCGCCACCGCCACCAGCTGCCATCGCGCCGTTGCAGCGCGCGCGGTCCGGCCGCTGCGAGTTAAGCGAGGGAGCCGTTCACTATGGCCGTATCCTAAGGCTACGGCCATACTTGCGGTTTTTGAAGCTGGACGCTCAGCCTTATATAGTTACTTTCTATGTATATTGAGGTTGTAGGACAGCAGTTGCAACTTTTTCCCTGTCGTGATCTAACACTTACTACCCCATGCCAGCAACTAGTGAGTCCAGTTTTGGCATTTTATGCAATTTGCGATCAGAACTTTTTTTTTTTTTTTTTTTTTTTTTTTTTTTTTTTTTTTTTTGGCATCATCCGTGGATGGTGCCAACTTATAACAGGAGTTACATATAGCACCAATTATTTACTTTCATTAAACTCAACTAGAAAGAAAATGCACTCAAGCTGCACATTCGAACTTCCAACTTAATAGTGCCGTTGAAAACATCTTTAATGTCGCCCCGCTGCTGTTTTTTGTGGAGAAAGTCTAATTAAATATTAATTCAGAGGAAAAATGCTGCAGCGCCTTGGATAACATTTAGACGTTTGCTACTGGATCCTGTCAAAAATTCTTCTGGTAATTTTAGTCTTCCCATTTCTATTGCATGTCGGAAGGGGCATTCAACAGACACACTAGCATTCTCTTTTCCTTAGAACTCTACAGTCACCATTATGAACTTGCAATTTTCCGTCAGCAATCCAATATTTGTAACTTTAAGACATAGAACTAGATTTACTGTCTTTTTTTTATCCAAACTTGTATGCCACCAATATTTTAAAACGAGTTAGAGAACTGGCATCTGCCCCAGATAAACTTTCTATTTTTTAAAGTCATTTTCTGTTGGCTCGGGCATGTGCTTTATTACGAAGGTTGACTGACTGAGCTGCAGGCTATGGACTTCAGTAGTTGTGCACATGGCGCGCCGAAGGAGAGCGCGCGGCGCTAGCGCCCTCAAATTTCAACAACCAGTTCGCTATACTGAAGCGATGTATCGCTTTCTGTTCAGGTTTAAAAACAATATCACACTGTTGGCTACATTTCGTACGCAGTAATGTATAACCTAAAGTTAACCAAACGAAAAGTAGTCAGCGACTATATTTTTCACTCCAAAAGCTTCAAATGTTGTGCGATAGGTTATCTGGAAATTAAGTATCGTAATAACTATGGCGAATACCGGAAAAACAGACACTCCGTTATGAAGCTGTTATGTTAGCCTACAACATGTGCAAAACTCAGTGAGGTATGACAATTAGTTTCCTCAGAATCGAGTGAGAAGTATCCTACGTCAAGGAAAACGCACAAAACCGGAAGAGGTGGTTTTTATTTTTTTACTTGAGAAGGAGAATTTGTATCGAAAGTGTGATGTAGCTATGTTTCATACACATGCAGTATTTTTTTTTTTCAGCAAGAAAATGGAAAAGTAATTTTGGTCATGTATCGGCATCAGGCACCAGCTGCCATCGCGCCGTTGTAGCGCACGCGGTCCGACCGCTGCGAGTTAAGCGGCCGAGCTGCTAGCGGGGAGCCGTTCACTATGGCCGTACCCTAAGGCTACGGACACACTTGGGTTTTTTGAAGCTGGACGCTCATCGTCAAAAGACGCCGCAGTTATAGGCAGGCTGGAGAAGGCCGGTAGTGGCCACACACGGCGTCTTTTTCTGCCAGCGTTAGACGGAAAGGCGCATCCTCAAGGTCAGACGCCAGTCAGATGGGCCGGGGCCCATTCGCTGCGTCAAAAGACGCTTCTCACATTGCGTCCCCACGTGAACTCAGTACTATCTGTGCAGTCTGCCAACGCACAGTAGTGTGCGTAGTCAAGTGTTATTACAGTTTTTTTCGTTGAGTGAGATGGAAAAAATTGAACTTGATAGCGAACGTATTATCTTAGAAGTTCAAAAAAATGTTCAAATGTTTGTAGAGTCTATGGGACTTAACTACGGGGTAATCAGTCCCTAAACTTACAAACTACTTACAACTAAGGACGGCACAAATATCTATGCCCGAGGGGGGATTCGAACCCCCGACCGTAGTGGCCGTGCAAACCGTGACTGGAGCGCCTCAATCGCCTCGGTCACCGCGGCCGGCTAGAAGATCAAGCTCGACTATTTTTATACGACATTCAAAATGAGGATTATAAAAACAGACAAAAAAGAGACGGTTGGCTAGCAGTCATTTTATGTAATGTAAAACAAATAATAAAATAAGTAATAATACTTCACTTATCTCAGAGTAACTGAGTATTCTAGTATTTCTTCCAGTAATAGCACTCGATACATTAGACAGCAGAGTTTCGTATGACTTAATAGACATCCTGTAGTACTCAAAACACTTTTCAGGGTTTTCTTAAAGTTTGTTGTGTATCAGAGTGAATTTTCTCCTCTCTGATCTGTCTTCAATTATTGGATGAATTCAAATACGTCTTTTTTGTCTCCGTCGAATCAGTAACAATGCTGCACATATTATTGTTGCAGACTGTTTACTTAATACATTCATTGCTCAATGCTGCGATGTCACCGATGCAGGTCTGAAACGCTACTGAGCCAAATGTGGAGCCGGCCGCGGTGGCCGAGGGGACTGAGGCGCTCCAGTCACGGTCTGCACTGTAAGATTACCGCCCAATAGAAATACTGGTAAAATAATAGCATTTGATAATTAAACAGTATGAAGTTCACTGCAGACATTGACCATGCCAATGCACTAAATGTTACACAATTTTAATCTTATTAATTATGGTAGCAATGTATGTACACAGTTGGGTGACAGCATTTATAGTTAGGCCATAGGTAGAAATTCTCCACGTTGAGATTTGCTGTGTGCTTGTAGCTGACGGGAGGCCAGCGAGCAGGCCGACGTTGGTGGCTTGTTCTAGCTTAGGATTTTCCAGTTTTCGTTTCCGGTGAGGGGAGCGAGGGACAACGGCGAGTGCCAGGCACAGTGCAGTGCACAGCGTGAAATAAAATATTCTAATACTACTGGCATTTGAAGTAATACGATGCAGTTAGGAATCTTTAAGGCCCTCATTACAAAATAGCCTGTTGATAAATAAACTTTACATTAGCTGATATAGACACGTATGGCGTAATATGTTTAATTCACAATGAATACAAGACAGTTACACAACTAGCATGGTAATGTTTGTTTATAAAAATAATATATTAACTATTTCTCATTTTATTTTCAATTAATCTTGTGTATTTTATTTTGAAGTATTCAGTTAAATCATTATCTGTGATACAAGAAATTGCACGATTATGATAAATAGTACAAAGGATGTTTATACCAATGTAAAAACCTAAGAAGACATTTATTTAATGTGTAGTGTAATTATTTTGATTTTAAGTAAAGTTTTAAAAATGTATTGGCTGAGCGCTGTACGTTGGCAAATCGGTTAGAACAGCTCACATGGGGAAGTTGATGACGTAGGGGAAAAAACTCCAGCAGTTGAGCTTTTGGTGCGCGCGCGCGCGATGGCAGGAAGTGACGACTCGGGAGCACGTGGGGTAGATGGCCGGGCGGCGTCGCTCGGCATCAGTCGGCATGTTTATCTCCAGGTGGAGGTTATAGATTTTTGGTGTGTGGCAATCGTCACGTGTGGTTGCTCGTCGTAGACTGCACCAAGTTGAATCGAGTGCTACTGTGTGTTTTAGCCGGTGGAACAAGGTGTGCATCACATTGAATTAAAGTGACTGTGTTTTGTTAATGTAACTCGTGTCGTCGCATAGGCACGAACATAAACGGTGTTTGAGACAGCCACATGGTGTGAAAACAATTTGCGACAAATATTCATTTTTGTCTGAGGGCTCACGAGCTATAACGTTATTTGATAAATGTGTTGATGTACAGACGTATCAGCCACAGGTTTCTAATATTGTGAAATAAACAACATAAAGTGAACTTGCACGTGTTTTCAAAAATAGTAGTTAGTACACCCTTTTCTCTCATGAACTTGATTTTATTATGAATATTTTTTTGTTTTTTGTTTTTTTTTTTGTTTTTTTTTTTTGTTTTTGTTTTTTTGTTTTTTGTTTTTTGTTAATCATATGCAGGGAAGGAAAGCTGTGAACGTGTGATATCATCCCCTAGAAAACGAGTCAAACAGTGTCAGTCACAGTTCCAGTGTTTTTGCATGTTTAGGAATTTGGTTCGCAGTTGGTGGTTGTGAGTTTTAAAAATTAATCTTTCCCAATTTTAAACTCTCACCCCGACCTTCACTCTCGCAGCACGGCCACTACGGTCGGGGGTTCGAATCCCCCCTCGGGCATGGATATTTGTGCCGTCCTTAGTATAAGGTAGTATATAAGTAGTTCGTAAGTTTAGGGACTGATGACCCCGTAGTTAAGTCCCATAAGCTTAACAAACATTTTTTAATGTTGTCCAAATGAGGCCACATTCACGTCTCTGGTCGGCAGGACGCCTGTAAGAAGCCGCTGTATATACGCGGTCGAATGTGGCCACCACCTGGTGCTTTTTAAAGCTGCTTCTTTAGACGCTGAGCGTCGAGCTTCAAAATCCGCAAATGTGGCCCTAGCCTAAGGCGCCAGGAAGGCCTCGTCGTTAGGCCGGTATTACACTATCAAATTTTCTTTGACAAAGATTTTTTTGTCAAAGAAAATTGGACAGTGTAATATGGAACTTTGGTCAAAGTTGCCTTTCGTCAAAAATTCTTTGGTCAAATGTAGCAGCTCACCGTAGATTTGATCAAAGAAAGCGTTCGTCTTATGTTAAGTGAGGTGAGAAATGTGACCGCTTTAAGCGCTAGCATCGCTGTAGCAGTTTTTGACGTACTGTTTGAAAACATGACCGCGTAATTCGTATTGCGAGTCGTCGCAACAACTAAATTTATGCAGTTGTATAAGGTTGATTTTAAAAACCGTCTGTATCGAGCCGAAAGCTAGATAATGGCGGAATTCATTAGCGATCAAGTGAGTACTGTTTGCTCGGCAGACGACGTAAAAATGAAAATTAATTGTCTGTGTGCCAGTTTTGCAGCGGAGAAAGCAAAAGTACATAATGACGCTGTATAATTCCCTACATATATTTAGTCAGACAAATGCTATTTACACGATATATAATACGCAAAATATAAATGTTTCATAAGTTTTTGTGTATTGTAAGCGCGACTGAGTACTAGAAAAACCGGAAACAGGGCACTGGCTTCTTCCAGCGACAAATGTACTGCAATATTTAGGGCAGAACACCACTGCAGACGCAAGCGTCACCATTGTCAGTCTTCCAAACGACGAGAAGAGCCGTTTTCTAGTGGTACAGCGGCTCTCGCCTCAGGTGTATCGTGTAATGCAGCCTAATATTACATATTTGTAGAAAATGACGAAGTACTTTGACAAGCTACACTATAGATGTTTATTATGATTAAGAAAAGAACTTCACATTTTTGTTATTATTTTTTTTTTTTTCGAAATTTGTCTTAAGAGTACAGCTTAAATTGTTGTGAGTGAAGAAGGAGCGATGACATCTAAGGTCTAGTACTTCGCCCTTTTCTACAAATATCTGATGTTAGGCCTTATTATACGATACACCTGAGGCGAGAGCCGCGGTACAAGTAAAAAAGGGTTCTGTGAATAAAGGCACGCTTCCAGATGTCTAGTTGTTGCAATTGTTGTAGGCGTACATGCAATCTAAGTGTATAAATAGATATTTGTAATTTACGTAATCAACAACTAAGGTTAATAACAAATATTCATCCAGCATTTTCGATGCACTGTGACAGATTCTTTGTCAAAGAAAATTTGGTAGTGTAATGTCACCATTTCACTACGTCAAAGAAAATTTGATAGCGTAAAACCGTCCTAGCTATCGCAGGTGCTCCGCTGTGGGTGTGCGGCATTTCCCCAGCCTCGCTGGCCCGGGCGACGCCAGCTGGTGGCTGACGTAACGTAACGCCGCTTTCTTCCGTCACCCGATAGTCGCAGCTGGGCTGCTTGCCCGGGTCAGGCTGGTCGCGGCGAGAGCGGACAACCTGTCTCCACACCGGAAGCCCGAACAGCCTTGCGCAACAACCCCACTGGCCCCCTCCCATAATGCCGGCTGGCGTTTCCTACCTGTCAATTACTCGAAACACAGTTTCCACCACAGGGCTCGATACTGTGGCCACTATTACGTCAGCTGCGGCCACGAGTGTTGCCGTGAATTGCAGTTTCTTGACAGCCCAGTGACTGCCCCAGTAGCGCCTAACACGTCCACTGTTTACAGCGCGTGCTGGTAGCGCCGATACCCCACGCTATTCCACCTTCCTGTATCTGTTAATTCCTTTTTCATATATTTTAAGGCGTTCCTTAGTTGACAATCTATTTTGCCATAAATAATTACAAATTTCAGATAGTGGTGGAAAATCATACTGTTACATAAAATAGAAGCACATGTTTTCCTCTGTGTGTCCCTTTAACGCCGGCCGCGGTGGCCGAAGGGACTGAGGCGCTCCAGTCACGGTCTGCACGGCCACTACGGTCGGGGGTTCGAATCCCCCCTCGAGCATGGATATTTGTGCCGTCCTAGTTCGTAAGTAGTTCATAAGTAGTTTGTAAGTTTAGAGACTGATGACCCCGTAGTTAAGTGCCATAGACTCTACAAACATTTGAACATTTGTCCCTTTAACCTTTTATAACTCGAGGAGTACAGAACGTATCGTCATGCGGTTTCTTTTAAATCCTTCTTTAGAATCATGGGATAATCTTAGGCTACTTTTAATATCAATACGAATATATGAAAAAAAAATCTAAAATAAAATCATAACGTAGAATCGTTTACCACTTCTGCAGTTTAGTCAGCTCTGGAACCTAAACTATAAGAGTTAGCCCATTGTACATGCACAAGTCACAAACAACTACAAAAACACGCAAGAACATGTGTCTAACGTTTACGAGTGATCAATATTTATCATATTTCTCTTCTAAAGCGCTGGCGCCAGATGGCTTCAGACGACAGATATAGTGATTTTGAGAGATCTGTAAGAGACAAATGATCTCGCGGTCTATTTTTTTCTTTTAAATAGTCGTGAGTTCTACATTTTTTACCAGGTAGTTTGGCGCAGGTCTCATAGTCTACGCTACAAAGGTCACGAAAGTGGTAAACCATTCTAGGTTATTATTCTTATTTCAATCATTTCTCATTTTCCTATTGGCATTTAATATAGCCTACGTTGAACACGGGATTATACCGAAGAAATCGAAACAAACCGCATCACGATACGGTCTACAGTTCTCGAGTTAAAGCGGTTTAAAGATTATGCGTGCAAAGCCGGAGCGGCTCAGCAGGTTACTAATAAAATAAATAAAAAGTGTTAAGTCATAATTATTGGATACCAAAAATTGTATACCAAATTAAAAATGTTTATCAATATTAGTCACAAATTACCAGGCTAGTGGGCAACAGAATCCGTGCTAGCTGGTGGGCAAGCTCGCTGAGAGTAACCACTGCTATATTGTATCCAAATTTGTGAGAAAACCAGGGGCGCTATAAAAAAGTTGTTTATATAAAAAGGAAAGTTCATTTCATTATCTACAACTTTCTCGCTGACGAAAATTTCCTGACCACAAAACAAAAAAGTGGCAGTCGTCCAACTTTTTCATGTCACAATTTGTTTTTTCCATATAAAAATAATACTTTCAATAATTATTTTATTCAAACACAAGACGTATTGTACTTGCTAAGAACACTGTTTCATTCCTTCAGTATTCACCTGTCTACGTGAAAAATTTGGTAATTCTTTTCGTGTCCTAAGGGATTCAAATTACAATGTAATGAAGGCGAACGCCACTTGAAGAACGCATTCATCGGCCCAATTCCGTTTCTACACCCAACCAAGATGTCTGCCGGGCTTCACTGCCTCTACGCCTATGTAGACAGTATAGCCTCTCTCTGTTATTCTGTGCTCGCTGGTATCGTCAGATGACGACGTGAACACACATACCACTATTATCAATTCTACAAAGTCGCGGTGTAGTGGCTAAGCGATCTAAGGCGCCTCGCTGCGGAGCGAATAATGTTTACATGTTGGTAACCCTTTCCACCCGAGCACACACGATCGTGCTTCCAACCGACCTACAACGATCTTGCAGGTTGTGACCTACTTGTTTCTCATGTTTATGTTGCTACTAGCTGTAAACCCGGCGTTGCCCGGGTGTTTGTTTATCCTAAACTCTCGTAGGCCACATCGCCTTCCCCCCTCTCTCTGCATCCACCTCTTTCTCTCTCATCTCTCTGTTCGTTTCTACCTTTCCCTCTCGCGGCAAAGTTTTCTACAAGGTAATCTGTCAAGTACCATACAAACATTTATGTACCCAGTGATTTTCCTCTTGGTTTAAAGATCATGGGTGCAAAAACTCATAAGGATTGGAGCAAAACTACGCATTTTGTAAAATTCCGTAAGTTAAGTACCCCCCACCGTACACCGGACGAAATTTCATACAGACAGTGACATTCCTCTTATTTTTAAGGTACAGTGTGCAAAATTTTATCAATATCGGAGCACTACTAAAGATTTATATCCAATAGAAACGCAGGGTCACAATGAGAAACGCAATTTGTTGTTCTCAAATATTCCAGTTTTATTTCATATAAATCTCGTACTGAAGGGGGGGGGGGGAAATAAAAAATAATAAATAAATAAAGGATCTGTGAAATCGGTCAAGACATTCTCAAGTTATGGCGCGACCAAGATATTTGTGGATCCATTTTCATGTTGCAAAGTACCCTATCTCATGCACCGCATGAAACTCAAGGTAGACGGTGACGTTCCTCTTGTTTTGAAGATCAAGCGTGCAAAATTTCGTGAAAATCGGAATTAACTGTAGATTTCGTGAGTGTGTAGGAGAAGTATTATCCGCCATGCACCTATCACAAAATACGTTCTTAGCTGACGGTTTCTACCGATATATTTCTGCCATATTTCAGCTTCATAGGTCAAGTAGTTTTCGCGATTCGCAGACGCCTGGCAGGCGTCTTTCGTGAGGCACCCTGTTGTAACATGCAAATCTGTAATGCTAACTTTATTTGAAACAAGTTCATGCCTGATGCGACAGTTTTACAGCATCTAAAGCGAAACTGTTATGAAAGGTAGCCTTCTTTTTGTTTCATCGTTTTGACAGAGGGGGTCAGTTAGAAAACGCTTCATAAACGTCCGAAACTACATGCAAAATTTGTTGCAGGTCCCTAACTACTCCCATCTTTCAATAATTGACGCATAAATCTGGGTATCTCATTAGGTGGCATCATATTATTTATGACGTTATATCTCCTGACCTATGTGTCGTGCTCTTTTGTTTTTTGGTCAGGAATCTTCGTGGGTGTACGGTGAACAGTTCACCAAAGTTTCGTTGCAATCGAATGAATGGTTTATGAACTCATAGAGGACATACAGACAAACACTCATTTTTATATATAAAGATTCGGCGCCAATATATTGGAGCACATGTTGTTTACATTGATCAAGAAGTGAGCATTATGCCGGCGCTAGGTTAGTAGTTCATAATTAAGTTAATTTGAATTGTTTCGGCTATTTGCTGGACCTCAGAAAAATGTTCAAATGTTTGTAGAGCTTATGGGACTTAACTACGGTGTCATCAGTCCGTAAACTTACAAACTACTTACGAACTAGCTAACAATAAGGACGGCACAAATATCCCGAGGGGGGATTCGAACCCCCGACCGTTGTGGCCCTGCAGACTGTGACTGGCGCGCCGCAGGCCGCTCGGCCACTACGGCCGGCACCTTCTAGATTAACTATGAAACTGATAATTATATGTCCTGTGTAGTATCCCACAGGAAGGGTTTTTTTTTTTTTTTTTTTTTTTTTTGCACGTTCATTTCAAGGAGAATGTTGCGCATCACCTGTTTCTTTAAATTATTTGCTTATTATAAAACGGCAGAAGTAGTGCTATTTTTGAATGAAGAGCAAATTTCCATTTAGTTTTATGTTTTACTTTACATGCACAACACTACTCCGGTTTCATAACCTCAAACAGAGAGATAAAAATAAGTGATTGGTATCTTCCTTGTCATCCGAAACGAGGTGAAAGGGTCTGTGGCGTATTTAAGAAGTGCCGCGCTCTGATTGACGAGGACACGAAAAGGAGAAGAAGCTTTAGAGTAGCGTCAATCTGGGTGATTTCTGACAGTTGTGAGATTATTTTCACTATAACGTTTGTGGGTTTTGTCAGATTTCATTGTTTTTTTATGGAAGGGGTGGGGTTTATGTATACACAATAAAATATCCTAGAAACAGAACGTTCAAGTGGATCTACTTTTTTCCAGACCGATTTGTCTGTTTAATTATTGAACAACCCTCGTAGCTAGTTCCCGCACCTTACCTTAAGCATGCGCAAAGCCTTCCTGATGGCAAAAATCTGCGACCCAAAGTTGTTCATGACGCACTGAAGATTTATTAAAAACACGTCACATTTGTTAAAAATTCTTGAAAAGGAAAAATGTCAACTAATAACCATCATCTGTAAAAACCTTCAGAAGATGAATAATAATGATGTTGGTAAGTATTAATGTATGCTTTCCCGGCGAAGATGATATGACACTCGTCGAAACGTCGCTATTAGAAGACACTGTCACACTGCCCGAGAAACCTTCATCTACATCTACATAGGATACTCTGAAAATCACATTTAAGTGCCTGGCAGAGGGTTCATTGAACCACCATTATACTATTTATCTCCCATTCCATTCTCGAATAGTGCGCGGGAAGAGAGAACACCTGAATCTCTCCGTTCGAGCTCTGATTTCTCGCATTTTGTTCTGATGGTCATTTCTACTTATGTAAGTGGGAGTCAACAATATATTTTCGCATTCGGAGGATAATGTTGGCGGTTGGAGTTTCCTAAGTAGCCCACGCCGCAGCGATAAGCGCCGTTGTTGTAATGATTCCCATCCCAGATCCTGTATCATTTCCGTAACGCTGTCTCCCCTGTATCGTGACAATACGAAACGAGCTGCCCTTCTCTGGACTCTTTCGATGTCCTCCGACAAACCCACCTGATAAGGATCCCACACTGGGCAGCAATACTCCAAAAATCGACGGACAAGCGTAGTGTATGCAGTTTCTTTTGTAGTTCTGTTGCATCTTTTAAGGGGTCTGCCAATAAAACGCAGTCTCTGGTTCGCTTTTCCCACGAAATTATCTATGTGTTCTTTCCAGTTTAAGTCTGAAGTAATAGTACTTCCTAAGTATTTTGTGTCGTTTACGGCCTTTACTTTTGGCTGATTTATCTTGTAAGCAAAGTTTAACGGATTTCTCTTCGTACTCATGTGGACGACTTAACACTTCTCATTATTTAGAGTCAACTGCCAATTTCTACATCACATTGATATCTTATTCAGATCGTTCTGCATTTGGTTTTGATCTTCAGATGATTTTACTAGTAATGTAGGTAGTCACAAACCGTGAGAATGGCCTTTTGTTTGCAGTCTATCTGAAGAGGAAGATAATTCGTGTCTGGCTAGCAGCTGTAGTTTTTCCCCGTGTTTGTCTTTATAACAGATCCGTATTGCTACTTTCCACAAATGTTTGGCCGTTTCATGCGTAAGCTAATGTTGCGGCTGCTGGTAATAGTATCTCGTAACCCAAGTTTGTGAGACTCTTCATTGTAACAAACGGATTTTCTTAGAACTGATTAACACTATATTCAGTTATCCAATGCACTTGGGTACTCATGTGCATATTCACGTCTTCATTAATGTGCGTGTGTTTGTTTTCAAAGAAGAATGTACAACGTTCAGCTCATTGCTTCAGTTATTTGGAAAAAATGTTCAAATGTTTGTATAGTCTATGGGACTTAACTAAGGGGTCATCAGTCCCTAAACTTCCAAAATACTTATGAATTACTTACGAACTAGGACGGCACAAATATCCATGCCCGAGGAGGGATTCGAATCCCCGACCGTAGTGGCCGTGCAGACCGTGACTGGAGCGCCTCAGTCTCCTCGGCCACCGCGGCCGGCAGTTATTTGGAAAGGTAAATTTTACAGTGCAGTAAAAGTAAGGAACATGGAGTCATTTGAGGCACAACTATTCAGTATAGATTACGTCAACACTTGGCACAAGATTAACTTTCGCCAACAACAGCCTTCTTGCCCAAAGTGGCGAAAGGGTGTGGACCATCGCGACATACCTAATTGGTTTCCCCTTCCAGGGCGCGAGAGTGAAAGAGAAATGAAAGGGCGATTGGTGCGAAACGGTCGCTCAAATGAACAACACCGGTAACAGGACGATATAATGGCACTTTCCTAAATTACGTTCGGTAAAAGTACTTCTCTGTTGGGGGTAGGGAATGGGGAGCTTTGTACCGAAGTGAAAGGTATGCTGCGCACAGCGAAGTCAAGAAGGTAATAAAATCGTGCTGTTACAGAAGAATATTTAACTTTAATGTTAGGAAGTTCTTTCTGAAAACATTTCTTTGGAGTGTAGCGCTGTATGGAAGTCCTCTGCTATTTCTTATTTACATAAACGATTTAGGGGAAAATCTAAGTAGCTCTCTTAGATTGTTTGCCGTCTAGTAAAATCATCTGAAGATCAAAACCAACTGCAGAACGATCTGAATAAGATACCAGTATGGTGTAAAAATTGGCAATTGACTCTAAATAATGAGAAGTGTGAAGTCGTCTACATGAGTACGAAAAGAAATCAGAAAAACTTTGTTTACAACATAAATCAATCAAATGTGAAGGCCGTGAACTCCACAAAATACCTAGGAATTACTATCACTTCAGACCGAAACTGGAAAGAACACGTAGACAATATCGTAGGAAAGGCGAACCAGAGACTGCGTTTTATTGGCAGAACCCTTAAAACATGCAACAGAACTACTAAAGAAACTGCATACACTACGCTTGTCCGTCCATTTTTGGAGTATTGCAGCCCAGTGTGGGATCCTTATCAGGTGGGTTTGACGGAGGACATCGAAAGAGTCCAAACACGGGCAGCTCGTTTCGTATTGTCACGATACAGGGGAGACAGCGTTACGGAAATGATACAGGATCTGGGATGGGAATCATTACAACAACGGCGCTTATCGTTGCGGCGTGGGCTACTTACGAAACTCCAATCGCCAACATTCTCCTCCGAATGCGAAAATATATTGTTGATTTCCACTTACATAGGTAGAAATGATCATCAGAATAAAATACGAGAAGTCAGAGCTCGAACAGAGAGATTCAGGTGTTCTTTCTTCCAGCGCGCTATTCGAGATGGAATGGGAGATAAATAGTATAATTGTGGTTCAATGAACCCTCTGCCAGGCACTTAAATGTGATTTGCAGAGTATCCCATGTAGATGTAGATGTAGATGAAACGTGGACGATAAGGAGTTCAGAGAAAAAGACGGTAGAGGCATTACAAATGTGGTTCTGCTGACGAATGATGAAGATTAGATGGGTGGATCACGTAACTCATGAGGAGGTGCTCAACAGAATTGGGGAGAAAAGGAGTTTCTGACATCGTGACTAAGAGAAGGGATAGGTTGGTGGGACAGATTCTGAGACATCAAGGAATCGTCAACTTAGCATCAGAAGGAAGCGTGTGAGGTAAAAATCGTAGAGGGAGACCGAGGGACGAATATAGTAAGCAGCTTCAAAAGGATGTAGGTTGGCGTTCTGACTCGGAGATTCTTACTAAGGCTTACACTTATGAAGAGCATTTCCGTTTAAACGAGAGTTAAGAACTGTCAGAAAGTATCAAAAATATCCCCATGCTATACACAGCCATATTTGCATCCTTTGATATAGTGATACAATTACATCGACAGAAGAAACAAGTTCAATAAATAAAAACAACCTATTCAACTATAAAAAGATCAGGCTACCTGAAATTTATGAACTTGTTGAGATTCTTACATTAGAGGCATACCACAACAACTTCTGCTTCAATAGTAAATTTTATTAACAGATAGATAGCCTTATAATGGGGAGTTGCCTGGTTAGCCTGATAGCCAACATTTACATAAATCATTTGGAAACATTCTCTTCAAAAGCAACATGTCAATAAAACAGAAACTTATTTATTATCAACGCTATGTTGATAATACGCTTAATTTGTTTGATAGAAGCATAGAGGAAATTGATCAGTTTGCAATAGAACTTAAGAAACTGCAACCAAACATAAAATTTACTGTTGAGCATGAAACTGAAAATAGCATGAACTTCTTGGATCTAACAGTCAAAAAACACACTGGCAAACATAAATTCAAATATATAGAAAACCCTACAGATGATGTTTCAATCAACGCTTCTCCATGTCACCCTGAACAACATAAGATAGCATATTATAGGGCAATGCTAAACAGACTCGAAAAAATCCCATTGGATAATAAAGAAAAACAACAGGAACTAAAAACATTTAGCTAATACCAACAACAATGGTTACACCTCTAACATTATTAATAAACTCCACAATAGCATTAAAAAGAAATACAGTAGCTGAGAAAGCTCTGTGTTCACATCATGCACCACATTAGCACAAACATCTCCTCAAAACTCTGTAAAGTATGTCTGAATACCATTCATTGGTAAACTGTCATATAAGTCGCGCGGTCTGGAGCGCCATGTTGCGGATCGCGCGACCTCCCGCGTCGGAAGTTCGAATCCTCCCTCGGACATGGATGTTTGTGTTGTCTTTATTATAAGATAGTTCATAACTAGATTGTAAGTTTAGGAACTGATGACTCAGCATTTAAGTCCCATAAACTTTACAAACATTTTACCATTTTGAACATTTGGCATGCAAGATCACAAACCTGTTCTGTGTCAAAAATATCAAAATTAGTTTTTCCATTAATAATAAAGTGAAATACAAAATCATTCATAACATAAATTTAAAGGAACAAGTACTTCGAATGCCTGTCACTTATAAATTAAATTGATGCATTTGTTCAATTAGTCAAACTGGAAGGAGTTTTAAAACACGACACTGTGAACACATAGATGCTCTAAGGCTCAAGAACTTAAATAATCAACCTTTGATGCTCACTTGGCCCAACACAAAGCCCCAGAGATAAGCACTTATGAGAACCTAGAAATATTATATTTTGCAGAAAAAGGAGCTCAAATGAATTTGCTTGAAGAAATTGAAATATATAGTCACATTCACAA
The DNA here is from genome assembly GCA_026315105.1 of Locusta migratoria. Classification (NCBI taxonomy): domain Eukaryota; kingdom Metazoa; phylum Arthropoda; class Insecta; order Orthoptera; family Acrididae; genus Locusta; species Locusta migratoria. The sequence continues at coordinate 59,286,141 of CM048753.1, read as the reverse complement.
TAAACCTTATTGTATCCTGAATGATCAGATAGAATTAAGAAACCAGTTGTACCTACAAAATTTCATACAGATTTATGATGTCAAGTAGCAACTGATAGAAAAGTTTCTTAATTGGCCATTAGAATCTGAATTCAAATGTAAAAATTAAATGTATTTATTTAAAAATGGCCATAAGTATCTATTCAGTTGCACTGAAGTATGCCATATGTGTAAATATGTCACGTTCTTTGATACATCAAATCAGCTGATGTAAACAAACGCCGCCATCTTGAATTTAGCATACGTCACAGATCATCATGAAGCGATACGAAAACACAGCCATATGTATCTCCTATATTCAGTGTATAAGCGTAGATGTAATCTTAATTTATGTGTAAACAACGCAAGCTAGAAAACTTTGTTATATTTAGGATAGAAATATATAAACTTTGTAGCCTATGGTTTCACATAACTTTGTTATTTTGGGAGACAAATGTAGATCTGAAATCAACAATACCGTCTCATGATGGGCTCAGGCCCGACGCAAGTAAAGGTGAGATAAATTGATTTACAAAAATCTTGTGGCTGGTTGTAGCATTTATTTAGTAGAATATTAATAGCGACCTTTCTTTGTGCAGAACTGCTTGCAAGTCTGTAAGAGTTATCGGTGGCTGTTGACGTGATGCAAACCGTCTCCCTAGTGCATCCCAGATATGTTCTATGGGATATATCGTGAGAGCGAGCAGGCCACACGATGCCTACAATACCTTCCGTTTCCTAGAAAACATCAAACCACCCAATCCCATCATATGGTGCACCAACTCTCATCAGTACACAGTCTGCGCCCACAGCAAACACACATGAGGTGCAAAGACCTCGTCGCGTTACCTGAAAGCGGCTAAACCCTGCCATTTAACCTGTGCAGTTACATGAGCAAGCATCGGAGTGGTCAACATAATCCCTAACCGGTATTTTACCGGTGGAGCCCTGCTTGCACATACGTCGGAATTTTACCGGTCAAACGAGAAGTCGCTTGGCTGTCGTAGTCGAGTGAAATTGATTCCGCACATAAATTAATGGATTGCAGATATTTTTCCTAATTTCCAGCAGGGTTTTGGAACGTATCCTGTATTCAAATATTAAGAATTATCTCGAACAGAAGGATCTATTGACCCAAGGTCAACACGGATTCAGAAAATATCGTTCATGCGAAACACAACAACCTCTTTATTCACACGAAGTGATAGATGCAATAGACAAGGGTTCGCAAATCGATTCCGTATTTCTTGATTTCCAGAAAGCTTTTGACACCGTACATCACAAACGGCTTTTAATCAAATTGCGTTGTTATGGTATATGGCCCCAAATTTGCGACTTGGGTAGGGGATTTCTTGTCAGAGAGGACACAGTTGGTAGTAATCGATGGTAAGGCATCGACTAAAACAGAGGTGATATCGGGCGTTTCACAGGGTAGTGTTATTGGTCCTCTGCTGTTCCTTATTTACATAAACGATTTAGGGGATAATCTAAGTAGCTCTCTTAGGTTGTTTGCAGATGACGCCGTCATTTACCGTTAGTAAAATCATCTGAAGATCAAAACCAACTGCAGAACGATCTGAATAAGATATCAGTATGGTGTAAAAATTGGCAATTGACTCTAAATAATGAGAAGTGTGAAGTCGTTTACATGAGTACGAAAAGAAATCTCTCAAACTTTGTTTACAAGATAAATCAATCAAAAGTGAAGGCCATAAACTCCACAAATACCTAGGAATTACTATTACTTCACACTTAAATTGGAAAGAACACGTAGATAATATCGTGGGAAAGGCGAACCAGAGACTGCGTTTTATTGGCAGAACCCTTAAAAGATGCAACAGAACCACAAAAGAAACTGCATACACTACGCTTGTCCGTCCTTTTATGGAGTATTGCTGCCTAGTGTGGGATCCTTATCAGGTGGGTTTGACAGAGGACATCGAAAGAGTCCGAAGAAGGGCAGCTCGTTTCGTATTGTCACGATACACGGGAGACAGCGTTACGGAAATGATACAGGATCTGGGATGGGAATCATTACAACAACGGCGCTTATCGCTGTGGCGTGGGCTACTTGCGAAACTCCAATTGCCAATATTCTCCTCCGAATGAGGAAATATATTGTTGACTCCCACTTACACAGGTAGAAATGATCATCAGAATAAAATACGAAAAATCAGAGCTCGAACAGAGAGATTCAGGTGTTCTTTCTTCCCGCGCGCTAATCGAGAATGGAATGGGAGATAAATAGTATAAATGTGGTTAGATGAACCCTCTGCCAGGCACTTAAATGTTGATGTAGATCTAGATATTATGCCAAATATTGCTGACATGACACAAACAACTAATGAAGTACCGTATCATAAATCAGTATATCAGTTGCGAAATGCATTTTTTTCTTTGCTCTCCATTTTCTCAAAACCGTCATTCAGTTCGAAGGAAATTTCATGTACCTCTAGTCACATTTCTATCTTCAAATATGTCCAAAGTTTTGTTCCACAAACCTGCTCGTAATGCAGATAAAGCTTCGAGAAAATGGAATAATGGAAACTCGTAGTAGGCTGTAAGTTGACGATTTGGGCACGGCTAGAAACGTGTCTGGATAGCTCATCGGTCCGTAATAATAATAATAAAAAAACAAGAAACAGAATGTAGATCTCAAGTACATCATAGAACAAAGACACGATCTACCCGAAGCAGAGACGGAGTTTCACATTAGCCGCCAATAGGCTATTGAAATTTTGCAGCACCTACCGACTTTTACAATTCGATACTCTATTACACAATCTTACTAATAATAATTTTTTGCCAATGAAATTGTAGCTTTTTCTTTTTGCACTATCCTCCTAATTACACCACCTATTTTCGTAATTAATTTGACTGTGAACTAGGTGATCGGAGTGTTACTTCCTGGATTATTTTTACAGCCCAACTATTTTGTTTGCATTGCACAAGAAATAGTTTTCATTTATCTCTCCGTGCTAGTAAATACACAGTCAGTAAATACTAATAACAATGCCCTAATATTTCTTACACATTAGCTGAATGTACGTTTGGTAAACGTAATTAAATGACTTTTATTACACTTGTGATATTACAGATAGAGGGGGAAGCTGATTGTTTCCATGTGAAAAGCGGGTTTTGCCAGGCTGTTGGGTTCCCCAGCCGGCCGGCTAACAGTTTGTACCTAGTGGATGGGATACAGCAGGTAGTCAGGGTTTCCCTAATGTGGTCGGAAACAGGAAACGCTTGGCTGAGTGAGGGCGGCTGTTCCAGATTGCAACTGAAATACAATATAGCCACGCACATTATCCTAAAACTCCATATCAAATCAGGAAATGACCATAAGACAATATAATTATATGAATAGATTCACGAGACTTAAGAGAATCAAACACCGTAATTACAATTTCAATATCCCTTACAGATAAAAAGCCGATAAATCTCAGTATTATAATACTAATATTATAAGAATGCAGTCACAAATTAATTCGACAAAAATTAACATTTCCTAAGCCCACTTCAAAGATATTATTATCCCGATTGTTTTCACCGAATTTGATTTTAAAAATACAAGTCAGTTTTCAAATTACCCTAATATGTTCAAAATACCATCACAATTACAGAAGAAATTATTAAAATCTTCTATTTACAATGCCACTAGTCTTCAAAAATTCAAATGTTTGTAAATTTATAGGACTAAACTGCATGGTCATCAGTCCGTAGCTTACAAACTACTTAAGCCTAGGTAAACTAACCTAAGGACAACACACACACCCATGCCCCAGGGAGGACTCGAACCTCCACGGCGAGCAACCGCGCGCTCCGCAGCGAGACGCTTTAGACCGCTCGGCTACTCCACCGCGGCCACTAGTCTTCATAGTTCGTAGAAACAGTGTTAAACAACATTTATTTTATTTATTTATTTATTTATTTATTGATTTATTTAGCCTGATCAGATTAGGGCCATCAGGCCCTCTCTTACATCGGACCAGGGTTTTACACATACAATATTTCTTTACATGTGAGTTACCTATAACATAATAATGATTTTTACAGATGAACAGTTAATAACATTATTTATACAGGTTGATTACATGTAAAAGGATGTAAATAAAAGGTAATAACTTAACTCTACATATGTAATAACTTAACTCTAAATAGGATTAATACTAACAGTACCACTGAGACACCTTCTGCTGCTGCTGCTGGTGTAATAATAGAAGTAACAACATTTATATTAGCAGATACAATATTTACTTTTGAATATATCGAGACTGGTTACGCATGGCGAATTCTGACAGAAGCTGTACCTGGCGAGAGCAATGGCAGTTGAAGAATATCTGGGAGGAGCAATGGATGTGACGTACCTGGACCGTAGGGTATTAAAGACTGGCGTAATTATTGCTTTAGTAGATAATCCATTAATTGTCGTTTGAAGCTGGCAGTGTTATTCAGTTCTCTGATATACTGAGGTAGATTGTTCCAGAGCCTGGTTCCTGCTACTGAAAAGGATTTTGAGAAACCGACTGAGTGATGGATAGGGACAGAAAGGGTTTTGCTCTGACAGGAACGAGTAGTTCTTTTATGTTGATCAGATAAGAGTGTTAGGGTCGAGGAAAGATGTGAGAGACAGTGTACGTTGATAAGAGAGTAGAGGAAACAGAGTGTATGAAAATCTCTGCGCTTGTCAGCACGGAGCCAGGATAGTTGCTTATAAGATGGTGAAATGTGATCAAAGAGACGGATGTTACATATATATCGAACGCAGGCATTCATGATTAGTTCCAGACGTCGTGAGCTTTCCCAAGAAGACCTTGCAAGATAACATCACCGTAATCAATAATTGGAATTACAAGCGTTTGTATAAGTTTCTTTTTAAGATCGAGCGGAAAAAACTTCTTATATCTCTGTAGGGCATGAAGAGATGCTGATGCCTTCCTACACACTGCGGCTGTGTGCTCAGCCCAATTTAGTTTGTCGTCTATTATCACTCCCAGACTTTTTGCCGAGGGCGAAAAATAGATAGGTGTGTCATTTAATATTAATGGTGGTTGAGATTCGCCGTATTTGTGGTTGATGAGTCTAGGATGACCTACCAGAACCGCTTGTGTTTTACTTGGATTGAGCTTTAATCCTATATTCTGTGACCACTTTGATAGTGCACATAGGTCAGAATTAAAATTCTCGATTGCTGCCTTCAGGTTTTTTGGTTTTGCACTTAAATACAACTGGAGGTCATTTTTTCTTGAATATAATAACACTTCTTGTAATAAGACAACCCATTACATGAATTGTACATACAATGATCTTTTTAGATCTGTGTCATGACGTGAACTAACTTTTTACAATCCAAATTTACAAAGATTTATTTTTCATTATTCAAAAAGGAACCGAAGTCGGGAATCGTCGCGCGAGGCACCATATTTGGTGCAACCGTCGTCCGGGTCGACTGGATGTTGATGTCGACCAGATCTCGAACAGATTTTCAATCTGCAGTTTGTGGCTGAAGACTGCCATCGTCATCGAGTGCCTCATGCGATATACATGTAACAAAGAAAATTACATTTTGCAGCAACAAAACGTCTAACATAAACATCACAATATTTTAAAGTGCAAATGTAACACGTACCGTACCTATCTATTACGATCCGTGTGCCTTTTCGCGGCTTCTGGAAACCATGGAATGGGATTTTTTGTCCCATTACAAGGTTCAGGGAAAACATAGTCTTAGTAGGATTTTCGAAACTTCTCTCCGAGACAAAATGGTGGGAGGAAATTTTTGTGAGCGAATGCAGTCAATGTGTCGCCGCTACCCCTGCCTGTAGCGAACTGAAATCGTGATAACATTAAAAAAAAAAAAAAATAAATAAATAAAAATAAAAAATAATAAAACAGACCCTGGTTTGTTGTTGTTGTGGTCTTCAGTCCGGAGACTGGTTTGATGCAGCTCTCCACAATATCCTATCCTGAGCAACCCTCTTCATCTCCACATAAGAACGGCAACCTACATCTGTCTGAATCTGCTTACTGTATCCATCTCTTGGTCTTCCTCTGCGATTTTTACCCCACACACTTCCCTCTAATGCTAAATTCACAATTCCTTGATGTCTAAGAATGTGCCCCACCAATCTATCCCTTCTTTTAGTCAAGGTATGACAGAAATTTCTTTTCTTCCCAATTCTGTTCAGTATCTCCTCATTAGTTACGCGATCCACCCACCTAATCTTCAGCATTCTTCTGTAGCACCATATTTCAAAAGCCCCAATCCTCTTCCTGTCCGCACTGTTTATCGTCCATGTCTCACTCCCATACAAGGCAACACTCCATACAAATGCCCTCAGAAAAGACTTCCTTAGTTTAAATCAATATTCGAGGTTAAATTTCTCTTTTTCAAGAACGCTTTTCTACCCATTGCCATTCTGCATTTTATATTCGTTTCCCAATCTAATTCCTTCAGCATCACGTGATTTTCTTACACTGCACTCCATTACCCTAGTTTTGCTCTTGTTAATGTTCATCTTATATGCACCTTTCAGCACGCTGTCCATTCCGTTCAATTGCTCTTCCAGGTCCTTTGCTGTATCTGACAGAATTACTATGTCGTCGGCAAAACGCAATGTTTTTAATTCTTCCCCCTGAACTTTTATTCCTTCACTAAATTTCTCCTTGCTTTCCTTTATAGTTTGCTCAATGTACAAATTGAATAACATTGGAGAAAGGCTACAACCCTGTCTCACTCCCTTCCCAACCACTGCATCCCTTTCATGCCCTTCAACTCTGACCACCGCTGTCTGGTTTTTGTACAAGTTGTAAATAACCTTACGCTCCCTATATTTTACTCCTGCTTGGTTCAGAACTTTAAAGAGTTTATTCCAATCAACATTGTCAAAAGCCTTCTCCAAATCTACAAAAGCTAGAAATTTAGGTTTGCCTTTTCGTAATCTATCTTCCAGGATAAGCCGTAAAGTGAGTATTGCCTCCCGAGTTCCTACATTTCTCCTGAACCCAAACTGATCTTCCCCGAGGTCGGCTTCTACCAGTTTTTCCATCCTTCTGTATATAATTCGTGTTAATATTTTGCAACCATGACTTATTAAACTGATGGTTCTGTAGTTTTCACACCTGTCTGCACCTGCTTTCTTTGGAATGGGGATTATAACATTTTTCTTAAAGTTTGAGGGTACTTCGCCTGTCTCATACATCTTACACACCAGGTGAAACAGGTTTGTCATGGCTGGTTCTCCCAGAGACTTCAGTAGCTCTGAGGGAATATCATCTACTCCAGGGGCCTTGTTTCGACTTAGGTCTTTCAGGGCTCTCTCAAATTCTTCTCTCAGTACAGTATCTCCTATTTCATCTTCATCTACATCCTCTTCCCTTCCTACAATAGTGTCTCGAAGTTCATTTCCTTTGTAGAGCCTCTCTATATATTCTTTCCACGTTTCAGCTTTCCCTTCTTTGCTGAGAACTGTGTTTTCCATCAGTGTCCTTGATATTCATAGAGCTGTTTTTCTTATCTCCAAATGTTTCTTTTATTTTCCTGTAGGCTGTATCTATTTTTCCCCTATTTATACATTCTTCTACAACCTTGCATTTGCCTTCTAGTCACTCCTGCTAAGCCATTTTGCACTTCCTGTCAATCTCATTCCTTAGTCGACTGTACTCCATTTTTCCTGTTTCATTTACTGCATTTTTATATTTTCTCCTTTCATCGATTAAATTTAGTATCTCCTGTGATATCCAAGGATTTTTTGTAGGTCTTGGCTTCCTACCTATTTTGTCCTCTGCTACTTTCTCTATTTCATCTCTCAATTTTACCCATTCCTCCTCTACTGTTTTATTTTCCCTTGTTTCTGTCAATTGTTGCCTAAAGCTCCCTCTGAAATTCTTAAGAACCTCAGGTTCCTTCAATTTATCCAGGTCCCATCTCCTTATTTTCCTACCTTTTTGTAGTTTCTTCAGTTTCAGCCTACAGTTCATAACCAACAAGTTATGGTCAGAGTCTATATCTGCCCCTGGGTATGTCTTACACTGTAAAACCTGGTTCCGAAATCTATGTCTTACCATTATAAAATCTATCTGGTATCTCCCGGTGTCTCCTGGTCTCTTCCACGTATACAACCTTCCTTTGTGATTCTTGAACCAGGTGTTTGTTATAACTAAATTATGTTCCGTGCAAAATTCTACCAGGCGGCTTCCTCTTTCATTCCTTTTGCCCAGACCATATTCATCTACTATCTTCCCTTCCCTTCCTTGTCCTACTACCGAATTCCAGTCTCCCATAACAATTAAGTTTTCCTCTCCCTTAATTGTCTGAATAATTTCCTTTAGCTCCTCATATATTTCTTCGATTTCCTCATCATCGGCAGAGCTAGTTGGCATATAAACTTGTACTACTGTTGTCGGTGTTGGCTTCGTACCTATCTTGACAATGATAATGCGATCACTGTGCTGGTCATAATAGTTTACCTGCATTCCTATTTTCTTATTCATTATCAATCCTACTCCTGTGATACCCCCAATTGATTTTGTATTTATAATCCTGTACTCACCTGACCAGAAATCCTGTTCATCCTGCCACCGAACTTCACTAATCCCCACTATATCTAACTTCAACCTATCCATTTCCCTTTTTAAATTTTCTAATTTTCCTACTCTATTAAGGGATCTAACATTCCACGCTCCGCTCCGACCCGTAGAATGCCAGTATTGTCTTTCCTGATGATCACATCCTCCTGAGTAGTCCCCGCCCGGAGATCCGAATGGGGGACTATTTTACCTCCGGAATATTTTACCCGAGAGGATGCCATCATCATATGTTCATACAGTAGAGCTGCATGTCCTCGGGAAAAGTAACGGCTGTAGTTTCCCCTTGCTTTCAGCCGTTCGCAGTAGCTGTGTGGCAAAGCCACATTAGCTGATGTTACAAGGCCAGCTCAGTCAATCATCCAGACTGTTGCCCCTGTAACTACTGAAAAGGCTGCTGCCCCTCTTCAGGAACCACACGTTTGTCTGGCCTCTCCACAGATACCCCTCCGCTGTGGTTGCACCTACGGTACGGCTATCTGTATCATTGAGGCACGCAAGCCACCCCACCTCGGCAATGTCTGTGGTTAATGGGAGTGGCCACAGACCCTGGATTCGTCCCAAAACACCGTCTCATGCCATTCCTGTCCCCATTGTCGTCATTTTCCGTCTAAAGGTACGACTGACTCATCCGATCCCATCATGCCACAGCCGAGTGGCCGAGCGCATTGAGGCGCTATGCTACGATGCGCGAGACCATTCACCGTCGGGGGTTCGAATCCCGCCTCGGACATGGATGTTTGTGCCGTCTTTAGTATAAGGTAGTTCATAAGTAGTTTGTAAGTTTAGGGACTGATGATCCCGCAGTAGTCAAGTCCCTTAAGCTTCATAAACATTTTTAACATTCCATCAACTTACAGGTCCTTCCGGAAACCATTCTACACACACCCGTTGCACTGCAGAAACACTTCCTTCCACAGGAGGAGGAATTTTCAGGATGGCTGCATCACATTCTCTCCTACCAATAAGGAGCCCTCTTTCGAACTCACCAACTTCACGATAGGTTCGCACATACGCCAGTGAGGAGTCCTCTGCGACTATTCGAGTCTCACTGGTCCGTTATGTCCGGTTTACAGCGCAAGCGCATTTTACAAGTAGGTGCTGCGATATCGGTGTTGACTTTGAAGCCGCGAGTCAAAATGGATCAAATGGTAATTTTTGCTGTACATACTAAATCACATGTCCAGTGAGTGTAAAGTCTCTGTCTCTCGTGTATGAAAGTGTTTTGATTTTACCCATCGGAAAATATCATGTAAGATCTAAGCTAGGGCCGGTTCTGCTGATGGCAATCACCACTTCTACCTTGAGCAGAGCCGCCGTAGTTTGCGCGGGTCGTGTGCAAAATTTCCGCACGTGGCTCTTCCCCTCACCTCTCCGCCCCCTTCTAAAAGAGGTTACACAGTTAGACACCTTCAAATGTTCAAATGTTTGTTAAGCTTATGGGACTTAACTACGGGGTCATCAGTCCCTAAACTTACAAACTACTTATGAACTACCTTACACTAAGAACGGCACAAATATCCATGCCCGAGGGGGGGTGTTCGAAGCCCGGACCGTTGTGGCCGTGCAGACCGTGACTGGCGCGCCGCACACCGCTCAGCCACTGCGGCCGGTTACACACCGTTGCCACATTAAAAAGAGTTTCAAGTTTCCTCATTGACATCCTACCAATTTATGCATAAAACGGAACTACAGCAGACCTGCTCTTATGATAGGAAAGTAAGCATGTCAATTACTAAAATGTTAATAATAACAAAAAACATACCTATCGGATTCGTTCCAATTTCATGGAATTGAAAATTTTAAAAAAATGTTCGCGTTTTTCATGACATACGTATACACGTTTTCACCAGAGGATACAGAGGTGATATCCGTAGGTCCACAGGGTAGTGTTATTGGTCCTCTGCTGTTCCTCATCTACATGAACGATTTGGGAGAAACTCTGTGTAGCTCTCATAAGTTGTTTGCAGATGCCGCTGTCATTTATAGTCTAGTAAAGTCATCTGAAGATCAAAACCAACTGCAGAACGATCTAAGTAAGACATCACTATGGCGTAAAAATTGGAAATTGGCTCTAAATAATGAGAAATGTAAAGTCGCCCACATGAGTACGAAAAGAAATCCGTTAAACTTTGTTTACAAGATAAATCAATCAAAAATGAAGGCCATAAACTCCACAAAACACCTAGGAATTACATTTACTTAAGACTTAAATTGGAAAGAACACGTAGATAACTGCGTTTTATTGGCAGAACCCTTAAAAGATGCAGCAGAACTACTAAAGAGACTGCATACACTACGCTTGTCCGTCCACTATTGGAGTATTGCTGTCCAGTGTGGGATCATTAGCAGGTGGGTTTGACGGAAGCTATCGAAAGAGTACAAAGAAGGGCAGCTCGTTTGGTATTGTCACGATACAGGGGAGACAGCGTTACGGAAATGATACAGGATCTGGGATGGGAATCATTACAACAACGGTGCTTATCGCCGCGGCGTGGGCTACTTACGAAACTCTCCTCCGAATGCGAAAATATATTGTAGACTTCCACATGCATAGGTAGAAAAGATCATCAGCATAAAATACGAGAAATCAGAGCTCGAACGGAGAGATTCAGGTGATCTTTCTTCCCGTGCGCTATTCGAGAATGAAATGGGAGATAAATAGTATAAAGGTGGTTCGATGAACCCTCTGCAAGGCACTTAAATGTAATTTGCAGATTATCCCATGTACATGTAGAAATCAGCCTAGCGTTGCTTAGGTCGTCCTTTGGGTCTTCTGCGGATGACTTGAAGTGTGTAACCCGTGTTGACAATAGAATCATCAGCGGCCCGTAGAGCATGCCCAAACCATCGAAGACGGCTTTCGCGCATCTTATCTTGGATCGGTGAAACACCGAACTGCTTCCTGGTGCTGTCGTTGGAAACGTGATCAAACCTAGTGACAACTGCTGTCGTTGTTTCCATTACACGTAGGCGGCGTTCTGTCTCCACTGTAGTCGGCGAGCACTTGCAGCCTTACAAGGCGACTGGTCGGATGACAGTGCGGTAGATTTTTGATTTTAAGTTATCTTTCATCCTGCGTCGCAAGTGACTCCGGTTGTTGTTGGCCTCTTCATCCAGGCTGCCTGAGTTCTAGAGTTAACCTCTACTGTCAACAGTGATCTTGCAAACTCGCTGGATTGAAAAGCCAACTTGGCTTGGTGTTGGAGCAGGTTAATCATTTGAATGTTGTTCCTGCAGTTCCTTTTTTATCTGGTGTATTGTGCTTCATTTGGATTGGCCTGGGGGTGGTGTAGTGTTACCACTCTGGCTGCGAGTAGAGCTCTGTGAGCTCATTCTCGCAACTTGTCAGGCCAACGTGTTGTTGGCCTGTGGTGCACCTGCTTCCCAAGTGCTTTTATGAGACTGTTTTCTGACTTTTCAGTGGATTCGTAGAATTCTGTAGCTAGTTTTTTAAATCTACTATTTAACATTTGTATCCCCGTGTCTTCATGTACCTGTGCGGTGGAGTACTCTCTTGGGAGCCGTAGAGCTGTCTTGAGGGCTCTATTATGTACTTTTGTAGCTCATCTATTAAGTAAATAATGCTCAGTTTCTGTTGCAGTATTTTATTCTCCAATAACGCGTTTCGCGCTGTTAGCGCATCGTCAGATTGGGCGGAGATGGAGCCACAGATCTATAGCTGTGTAGGAGGAATCTTAACAAGATGCAATAGATAGTTCTGTGGCTCCATCTCCGCCCAATCTCACGATGCGCTAACAGCGCGAAACGCGTTATTGGAGAATAAAGAGAATAAAATACAGCAACAGAGACTGAGCATTTTTTTAATTATTCAACACTGTTGCAGCACCAGCCGCCACCACGACCATCATGGAATGGAATGAAATGTATCTATTAAGGCTGGAGCTGCATTGCCATATACTGGTGCTGCATACTCCAGTAGTGGTCTGACTAATGATACACACATTATTAGTCCTTGATCTGGCGGTAGTGTTGAACCAAGGTACTTAGACGTATTCACACGAGTCAGATGTTCTCCATAAATCGAGACGGTTCCCATTTGATGCCTGTCTGAGTCATATACTCTGTTTTCTTCAGGTTAAGCCATATTGCTTCAACCGATCACTCCATTCTTGGATTTGTCTCTGCAAATCAAGCTTGCTTTCTGCCGCCAGCATCGCGTCATCCGCATAACGTAGGGTCCAGGGTAATGGCAGATGCAGGTCAACTACCACGGTGTCCATTATGAGAATGAACAGAAGCATAACCTTGGTGGACGCGACTGTGATGGGGAGTACTTAGATAGTCCCCAAGTTGTGCGGACATAGCTTCTTGGCTGTGCATAAAGCAACTGTACTCAGTTACTAAGTTGCTCCGGCACGTAATGCTGTCGCAGTGCTAGCCAGATGAGACTGTGCGGCACCCGATCAAAGGCAGGTATAGGCATGATTTTCTAAAAAGCAAATGTTTGTTAATCTATGGGACTCAACTGCTAGGTTATTAGTCCCTAGCTTACAAACGACTTAAACTAAAAGGTAACGACTTAAAGGTAAACTAACCTAAGGACAACACACACACACACACACACACACACACACACACACACACACACACGCACACACATGCCCGAGGGAGGACTCGAACCCCCGACGGCGAACGGCCGCAGGCGCCTCAGTGAGCACGGCTATTCCGCCGCGACGAATAATTTTCTAAATCTGAGACGTAATCCAGTGGACATACTCGTGTCACAATGGGTATGTTCTTGAACTGCATTACATTAAAAGTAGTTTCATTACAGATGCAGTTTTAAAATTACGTTCTAATGAGTAGCGCGGGTCGTGTGCGACTGCATCGTTCGCACATATCTAAAGCGGGTTCTGACCATTACCGCACTTCCGTTTGGTATTTTTCCGCCGCTAACGTCATGTACATCGACTTTAAAGGCCGTGTTCAGACTGACTGCCGGGCCGAGAGGACTCCGCTTCAGCCGGCTCACGGCGAGACGACGACATTCCCAATGCCGCGAGCCGATTGGGCTACGGTGTTGGTTCTCACGTCTCCGGCCTGTTTCCAATACAAATCTCTCTGCTTCGTAGCTTCTTTTTTTTTTAATAACCCTTGCGAACATATGTTTTGTTTATCTTTTTCTTTTATTTCTATTAATCCTTTAAAAGAATACAAAATTCAGAATTTTTTTTTATCTATACTCATACAGAAAAACTCTCCTAAATGTCAGTCGAAATTTATGGTATGAGTCCATTGCCACCTGTTTTAAGTGTGATTAAAATAGGATTAGTCACTACAGGGTGATAACAATAGAAATAAAATAACAAAATCAATGAACTGTTAGCTGGCTCTAAGTAGACGGCATTGAACGAGTTACCTTCGACCTTCAGCTGACAGTGGGTGAGGATACCTTGTTGCCGGCCGCGGTGGCCGAGGGGATTGAGGCGCTCCAGTCACGGTCCGCACGGCCACTACGGTCGGGGGTTCGAATCCCCCCTCGGGCATGGATATTTGTGCCGTCCTTAGTCTTAGCTAGTTCAAAAAAAATTCAAATGTTTGTAAAGCTTATGGGACTTAACTACGGGGTCATCAGTCCCTAAACTTACAATCTACTTATGAACTACTTACGAACTAGGACGGCACAAATATCCATGCCCGAGGGGGGATTCGAACCCCCGACTGTAGTGGCCGTGCTGACCGTGACTGGAGCGCCTCAGTCACCTCGGCCACCGCGGCCGGCTAGCTAGTTCATAAGTAGTTTGTAAGCTTAGGGACTGATGACCCCGTAGTTAAGTCCCATAAGTTCTACAAACATTTGAACATTTTTGAACATTTGATACCTTGTTGCTGGGGACAAGCCCACCACGAAGCAAAAAACAAAACAACAAGAAATAAAGCACACGCCACTCATCCTTTACTGACCTGACCTGTAGTGTCTGAGACAAGTCGAAGTACCATTCAGATACAGAAAATTGTCAACAGATGATACAGGAAAATGTTCGTAGAAATGCAGTGCTTCTTAACAAAGTGAATATATAATGAAGTTCTGAGACCTGTGTAGAATTATTTGAAAGTGGAGCTGGGTTGGTATACAGTACAAAGTGTCCCACATAAATCTGGTAATTCTCACGTATACCAACACTTGCAACACCCCTTTTACGAGGTAACTACCTGTTTTTAATGTTACTTTTATCTATTCTATTTTACTTAGCTCATTCTTACTGTAATCTCGGCCGTGAGTATATTACTTTTACGTGGGGCAAGCTGTATACAAATATATTTACCTTGTAGTACGACATTTTTCGAGAGCTACAAACGAGAAAGAATGACTAAATATGGCCCAGACATAGATGTCCCTAAAATTTTCGGCTACTTCCTTTTATCATTTCCAACTAGAAAGGCAATAAGTATAATGTAAGAAAATTTTGAGTCCATCAAAACGAAAGGCGCAGTTAACACTAACACTAATTTATTCTTTTCCTGTCGTTCCAAATACGAAGTATTTATTCCATTAATTGCATAATGTGGAGAAGAAATCAGTTGTTATGCCTCTCATAAAGTATAACCCATGTAAAAGGATAGCAGATCATTCTCAATTGTAATCGATGGCCACCCAAGAAAAAATAGTTTATACCTGTTTTCTGGTAATGAGTCATTAACACATCACGAGGAAGCGACACACGTGACCAGCAATTAATTTTTTCCGTGTTGCAGTTCTTCACGCTACGCCCAACACCCGCCGAGATCGAAGGCTTGCGGTCGCGGCATAACGCCGCTCAGAAAAATCGTAATTACTTGAGAAAGGAGGTAGATATCAGTGCGACGACCATTGCACAAAACTTTTCTGTACTTTAAGCTCCATTTGACTCGCTGTAATGTATGGTCTGAAATGCATACAACAGTAAGCTGCCCGCTATCCAACTTTTTCGATACAATGATTTCTAAATCAAGCGCACGCACTTGACAAATAGCGTCATTTGAAAACGACTGTTACGAATTATGAAAAGGTGAATGCTTTATTAGAAAGCTGAGATACTTTACTACCATGTGCCCAAAAATCAGATTTTTAACGGCATACTTTCATCAACATCGCGTGAGAAGCGCAACGAAACTAAAAACTCACGAGGAATGAAAAGTAGACATTTTATTTTTTCATATGCAAACCAAAGCTTGTAACGAAAAAATAAGTCCATAAAACGATGTGTGGTGGTCTTATACACCATCAAAATCTTTTACAGCGTGAAAATCGGAAAAGTTGATTCCCCCTCCCCCCTTTTTCCGTCACGACTCAGCCCGGCACGCAGTGTGAACAAGCCGGCCGCGGAGGCCGAGGGGACTGAGGCGCTCCAGTCAGGGTCTGCACGGCCACTACGGTTGGGGGTTCGAATCCCCCCTCGGGCATGGATATTTGTGCCGTCCTTAGTTGTAGGTAGCTGATAAGTAGTTTGTAAGTTTAGGGACTGATGGACCCTGTAGTTAAGTCCCATAAGTTCTACAAACATTTGAACATTTTTGAACCGGCACACAATTTTAATCTGCCAGGGAGTTTCATATCAGCGCACACTCCGCTGCAGAGTAAAAAGTTCCATTCCGGACACTCTTCTTGTTTGCGATGTTTTAATACTTCCTCCTGTCATAAAAGCATCGGAAAAGTAGAGAAGGCTATGGACCCGTTTATGTCTTGTTATGTTTGTCATAAAGCCAACATTCCAGTTTCTAGGTCATCCAGATTTGTTAAAGAAATCTATCCGTAGTGGAACACAAAACCCGAATGAGAGTTTCAACAGTCTAATTTGGAAGAGATGCCCCAAAACAACTTTTAGCTCATCTACTGTTGTTACAATAGCCACATGTGATGCATGTCTGGTGTTTAGTGATGGTAACACTGGAAGAATAAGGACCCTTACTGGACTAGGCTTTGTGGCTGCTTGCTTCACCAAGAATTTATTGAAGAAGATAGATAATGCGCGTGTTGCAAGATCTGAAATGTCTGCGGAGGAAATAACCAAAATGGCACGCCAGAAACATGTTACAAAGGAAACATGTCCAAGAAGAACAAGATGACCAAATGTGAACGTTAATCTTTATAAAATCTTTTACGTGCATTTCCCGTAACTTTTATTTTTCAGTGTATAAGGAACATTTTTTTCTGAACCACTTGAGACACATAAGTGAAATTTTCTACAGACTTTGTTCATAGCATAACACAACTTCCTGTGGTTCAATTTTTTTCTAAGTGTATTTCAGTCAAAATTATTTACATTTTTGCGAAATAGAAATTGCTTTGTTTCATACACATAATCTACCTATATATATAAAAATGGATTGCTGTTCTCTAGTCTCGCTAAAACTCGAGAACGGCTGAACCGATTTGGCTAATTTTAGTCTTGAATTATTCGTGTAAGTCCAGGGAACGTTTAAACGGTTATAAAATATGGAAACGTTTTCCGGAAAAGAAGAAAATCGGGAAAAACTTATACAGCTTTTTCCAGTGAGCTATCAATACCGTTCGTCCAACTGCGATAAAATGTTGTACATTTCATATTGAAAGCAAGAGGAAGTTTCGCATCAAATAAAAATTTGGAAAAGTCGCCCAGAAAGTGGGAAAATTTTGGAAAAACCGAAAGTGATTTTTTATCTATGAATAAAAATCAATTGCCACATGGTTGTAACAGCATCACTTGAGTACGGCTTGACAGGACAAGGTTTGTATGAAATAAAGATTTTGGAAAATCTACCGGAAAATTGAAAAAATTGAGAAAAACTGAATGTGCGTTTTTCATTGTGTTTTTGATTGAATTCGGCACTATAACTGACTATTCGCACGACGGAGAGGGGTAATTCTTCTTTTGTTTTGTTGTTTATGGCCTTAGGAAAGTTTTCATTAAAAAAAAATAGGGACAGTTAAAAAGGAAAGTAGCTAAATTCGAACCAAATTCCTTTAACAATGTGTTTCTAAATGTACTCAACACTATAAGTTGAGAACCGTTCATCCAATTGCGATAAAATTTTGATCATTTGACGTTCAACGAAACATGAACGTTCGTATGAACTAAAAATTTGGGAAAGCTGAAATTTTGAAAACTAAACTAAAAGAGCTTTTTTTCAATGGGATATCAATATCATTCGTCTGATTGCGATAAACTGTTGCACATTTGACGTTCAAAGCGAGCGGAAGGTTTGAGTGAAGTAAAAGTTTGGAATAGTCGGCCAGAAAATATGACAGGTTCTTCTGTTTTTCTGCTGTTCAATCCATATTTTACAAAAGGGTCAATGCATATTCGATATTTCGCTTTATATACTTCAAATCAAAAAATATCTTGAATTACATACTTTCTAAAGTATCTTATCCGGTACATCAGCGCTCAAGCTATCTCCACACCAGATTTCAGCACAATAGATTTAGTGGTTTATGTACTGATATATAGCCAAATCGCTTCAGCCGTTCTCGAGTTTCAGCGAGACTAACGAACAGCAATTCATGTTTATCTTTGTAAGTTCATATACGAGTTCAGATCGTGAAAAGCGAACTTTACTCTTTCAAAGTATATTTCCGAACGCACGCAACACAACAACTAAGTCATTATTTTACATGTTTTAAATCTAAATTTTTCTCGCAATTTTTCCAAATTTTATCCCCGTTTAAACCTTCCCTGAACTTCCACGGATATGACATGAACATTATCCTGGACATGTGTGCGTGATTTGCCCACTCTTTCCGCCCACTATCGCGCCGATACTTAGACTATCTGATGATGCCTTTATAAAGCTACTGGGTCTAAAATACACATAATATATATTAATACGGTTTATATTAAGAAGTAAGTGATACGAAGTTCACCAGGTCATCTAGTTCTTAAAAATAAATTGTCAGAGCCCTAAAAGCGATATTAAAAAACTGTTCCACACGTTTGTTTATCTGATTACTAAGAATTACCTACCACAATATGAAAGTCGTAAGTAAAGTGACTTTTGAGAAAATGTTCCTTGTGTTATAGCATGTGTTGTGAAAATTTCTAACAATGCCAGGATCAAATTTTTTGAGAAAAATATTTGAAAAAAAAAAAAATCCAGAATGTAGCCCATAACATAATTACGTCATTAATGATAAATATGAAGCATTGAATTAAAATTTATGATGCGACCGGGAATCGAACCCGGACCTGCATACTACTAGGCAGACATCTTACAGTTTTTTTTTTTTTTTTTTTTTTTTTTTTTTCACCTGGTAGATCTATGATTCGCGGCCGTTCGTTCAGTTTGTTCGAGGTTGTTCGTTCAATATGTGGCTCAGTTTTTTTTATTACAGAGGGCGTTCAGCCCCCTGACCGGGCGCGCTGAGCCACGGCGCCCGGCAAATCGTTAGACCACCGCATCACTAGCGATAAAGGCGCCTCGGAATAGTCTAAACACGATTTCCTCCACGTCACAAACTTTAAATCAGCTTCTGTGTTCCATTAGAAACTGATGATTACTCGCCCTACGAATTTCTGCCTAAGATGACATTTTCGTAGTGTGTTGCCCATGTTCTTCCTTTATGTGTCATCTTGCATATACCTGCATATACCTGCATATACAATGTATTTTTATTTCAGTTGTTTCCATTCACTGTGATTCTCACCTTGTTCATACATCACATTGCAGAACATTATATATGGACACATGTCACACCAAATTCACAAACGTCACCCAAACAGGTGACAAAGTAATTTATTACAATTTTATTTTATCATTATCTACGTGCTTTTTTTTCCGCCATAAATATCGAAAAGGATAAAGCAAAATTACCACATAAGACAGATGAAGTGAAACTAAATCAGTCATTAAAAAAAATTGTTCGTAAAATATTTTTTCTTATCTTTCAGGGACACTAAAAGTGATAAAATGCAATACATAAAACAAAACTCACTCATGTAAAATCAGTGTGTTTGTTATTTGTACATCAAATTTTAATAAACGTTATTAAAAAAAGTTCGATTCCCGGTCGCATGACAAATTTTAATTCAATACTTCACATTTATCATTAATGTCTTTGACAAATTCGAGACGAAAATCCGTCTCAGGGATTGTTTATTTGTATTAACATCGATAGTTACCACAAGTGCAAAATTTGGTTCCATTATCTTTAAAACGCCGAAAACTCTGTTAAATTGTGTAATCACGTCCATTTTCTCCGACGTCCCCCCTTAAACCAGACCTCCTACCTCAGGGTCACTGCCTCAAATTTGTTCAAATGTTTGTTAAGCTTATGGGTCTTAACTACGGGGTCGTCAGTCCCTAAACTTACAAACTACTTATGAACTACTTACGAACTAGGAGGGCACAAATATCCATGCCCGAGGGAGGATTCGAACCCCCGACCGTAGTGCCCGTGCAGACCGTGACTGGAGCGCCTTAGTCCCGTCGGCCACTGCGGCCGGCGCCTCAAATTGTGCAAATGCACCCTTATGTTCTGTAAAATGTTGCCCGTTCTTCTGGAGACATCCTGTATATCTGTAATGGTTTCTCCAGCAGCCACCACGTTGACTTCCTAGGAGCTGTGAGCGTCAGAAGTGAGGCGGACAGGAGCGGTCCCTGGTACCACGGCACGGGCTGGTACCAGCCTAGCCTGGCGGCTGGACCCGTTGGCGGAATCCGAGAGGCAGCTCGGCTTTCTCTGGGTGGCTCCATCGCTCCCTCCCAATAGCGGTTTCTCCTCAGGGGACACGCCCGACTACCGCCCCGAGCCAGCTGCTAAACTTCCATAAAAAATAAAAGATAACCAAACTTGTCTAATGTTGAAACTTCCTGGCAGATTAAAATTGTGTGCCGGAACCGGGACTCGAACCTGTGACCTTTGCCTTTCGCGGGCAAGCGCTCTACCGACTAAGCTACCCTGACACGACTCACGATGCCGCCTCACAACTTTACTTCCGCCAGTACCTCGCCTCCTACTTTCCAAACTTCACAGAAGCTCTCTTGCAAACACGCAAGACTAGCACTCCTGGAAGAAAGGATATGGTGGAGACATGGCTTAGCCACAGCCTAAGGGATGTTTCAGTCGGTAGAGCGCTTGCCCGCGAAAGGCAAAGGTCCCAGGTTCGAGTCCCGGTTCCGGCACACAATTTTAATCTGCCAGGAAGTTTCATATCAGCGCACACTCCGCTGCAGAGTGAAAGTTTCATTCTGGAAACATCCCTTAGGCTGTGGCTAAGCCATGTCTCCACCATATCCTTTCTTCCAGGAGTGCTAGTCTTGCGTGTTTGCAAGAGAGCTTCTGTGAAGTTTGGAAAGTAGGAGGCGAGGTACTGGCGGAAGTAAAGTTGTGAGGCGGCATCGTGAGTCGTGTCGGGGTAGCTCAGTCGGTAGAGCGCTTGCCCGCGAAAGGCAAAGGTCCCAGGTTCGAGTCCCGGTTCCGGCACACAATTTTAATCTGCCAGGAAGTTTCATATCAGCGCACACTCCGCTGCAGAGTGAAAGTTTCATTCTTGTCTAATGTTAATAATCAGTCAATTTTTTTGTACCACAGTTCCGCGGTCACAGGTTTCCTTAAACTAATACATGTACAGGTTTATATGCCAACTATCTCTGCAATGACGAGCAGATCGAATAAATGTATGAGGAATTAAAGGAAAATACTCAGAGGGAGAGGAAAACTTAATTGTGATGGCAGACTGGAATTCGGTAGTACGAAAAGGAAGAGAAGGAAAAAAAGTAGATGAATATGGACTGGGTAGAAGGAACGAAAGAGGAAGTCGCCGTATAGAATTTTGCACGGAACATAATTTAATCGTAACAAATACCTGGTTTAAAAATCGCGAAAGAAGGTTGTATACGCGGAAGAGAGCAGGAGACACCGGAAGGTATCAGATACATTTTATAATGGTAAACCATAGATTCCGTAACCAGGTTTTAAACTGTAAGACATAACCAGGGGCAGGTATAGACTTATTGTTCGTGAACTGTAAGCTGAAACTAAAATATTACAGAAAGGTAGGAAAATAAGGAGATGGGAGCAACCTGAAATTCTTAAGAATTTCAGAGGGAGCTTTTTCGCAACAATTGACAGAAACGGGAGGAAATAAGACAGCAGAAGAGTAATGGGTAGCATTGAGAGATGAAATAGTGAAGGCAGCAGAAAACAAAATAGATAGGATGGCAAGACCTACAAAAAATCCTTGGGTAACATAGGAAATACTAAATTTAATTGATGAAAGGAGAAAATATAAAAATGCAGTAAATGAAACAGGCAAAATGGACTACAGCCGGCTAAGAAATGAGACTGACAAGAACTGCAAAATGGCTACGCAGGAGTGGCTAGAAGCCAAATCCAAATCTGCAGAAGAATGTATAAGAAGGGAAAAAGTAGATACTGCCTACAGGAAAACAAAAGAGACATTTTTGGACAAGAAAAACAGCTCTACGAATACAAGAACTCAGATGAAAAACCAGTTCTCAGCAAAGAAGGGAAATATGAAAGGTGCAAAGAGTACATAGAGGAGGTCTACAAAGCAAAAGAACTAAGAGACAATGTTGTAGGAAGGGAAGAGGAAGTAGATAAAGATGAAATAGGAGATGCTATACTGAGAGATGAATTTGACAGAGCCTTGAAAAGACGTAGGTCGGAACGAGGCCCCAGGAGTACATGACACACCCTCAGAGCTACTAAAGTCTCTGGGAGAGCCAGCCATGACAAACTATTTCACCTGGTGTGTAAGATGTATGAGACAGGCGAAATACCCTCAGGCTTTAAGAAAAATGTAACAATCCCCGTTCCAAAGAAATCAGGCTCAGACACGTATGAAAATTACAGAACCATCAGTTTGATAAGTCATGGTTACAAAATTTTGACACGAATTATCTACATGGGATACTCTGAAACACAGGGTTCATCGAACCACCGTTACACTATTTATCTCCCATTCCGTACTCGAATAGCGCGCGGGAGGGGGCCGGCCGCGGTGGCCGAAGTGACTGAGGCAATCGAGTCACGGTCAGCACGGCCACTACGGTCGGGGGTTCGAATCCCCCCTCGGGCATGGATATTTGTGCCGTCCTAGTTCGTAAGTAGTTCATAAGTAGTTTGTAAGTTTAGGGACTGATGACCCCGTAGTTAGGTCCCATAGACTTTACAAACATTTGAACGTTTTCGCGCGGGAAGAAAGAATACCTGAATCTCTCCGTTCGAGCTATGATTTCATGTATTTTATTCTCATGATCATTTCTACCTATGTAGGTGGGAGTCAACAGTATATTTTCGCATTCGGAGGAGAATGTTGGCGATTGGAGTTTCGCAAGTAGCCCACGCCGCAGCGATAAGCGCCGTTGTTGTAATGATTCCCATCCCAGATCCTGTATCATTTCCGTAACGCTGTCTCTCCTGTATCGTGAGAATACGAAACGAGCTGCCCTTCTTTGGACTCTTTCGATGCCCTCCTCAAACCCACCTGATAAGAATCCCACACTAGGCAGCAATACTCCAAAAATGGACGGACAAGCGTAGCGTATGCAGTTTCTTTTGTAGTTCAGTTGCATATTATAAGGGTTCTGCCAATAAAACGCAGTGTCTGGTTCGCCTTTCCCATGACATTATCTACGTGTTCTTTCTAGTTTAAGTCTGACGTAATAGTAATTCCTAATTATTTTGTGGAGTTTACGGCCTTCACATTTTATTGATTTATCTTGTAAACAAAGTTTAACGGATTTCTTTTCGTACTCATGTGGACAACGTCACACTTATCATTATTTAGAGTCAATTGCAAATTTTTTACACCATAGTGATATCTTATTCACATCGTTCTGCAGTTGGTTTTGATCTTCAGGTGGTTTTACTAGGCGGTAAATGACGGCGTCATCTGCAAACAACCTAAGAGAGTTACTTAGATATTCCCCTAAATCGTTTATGTAAATAAGGAATAGCAGAGGACCAATAACACTACCCTCTGGAACGCCCGATATCACTTCTGTTTTAGTCGATGCCTTACCATCGATTACTAAGACCTGTGTCCTCTCTGACAGGAAATCCCGTATCCAGTCACACGCAATTTGATTAAAAGCCGATTGCGAGGTACGGTGTCAAAAGCCTTCTGGAAATCAAGAAATACGGAATCAATTTGCGAACCCTTGTCGATAGCACCCATCACTTCGTGTGAGTAAAGAGCTAGTTGCGTTTCGCATGAACGAAATTTTCTAAATCCATGTTGACCTTGGGTCAATAGATCATTCTGTTCGAGATAATTCATAATATTTGAATACAGGATATGTTCCAAAACCCAGCTGCAAATTGACGCCAATGAAATAGGCCTGTAGTTTAGTGGGTTACTCCTACTGCCTTTCTTGAATATATGTATGACCTGTGAAAGTTTGCAATCTTTAGTACAGATGCTTCTTTGAGAGAGCGGTTGTATTTGGCTGTTAAGTAAGGAGCTATCGCTTCATCATAATAAGATAGAAATCTAATGAGTAAACAGTCCGTACCAGACGACTTGTTCTTGTTAAGTGATTTTAGTTGCTTCACTACTCCGATGGTGTTATCTATTTGTATGTTACTCATTACGTCCTCTGTTCGTAATTCGAAATCTGGGATATTGGTTTTGTTTTCTTTTGTGAATGAGTTTCTAAAAGCTATGTTTAGTAACTCTGCTTTAGTAGCGCTGTCATCGGCAGGATCGCCATTACTATCACGTTGTGAGGTATTGTTTGTGTTTTGCCCCTAGTATATTTAACATAGGGCAAAATCTCGTAGGGTTTTCAGTCAAATTTTGAGAAAGAGTTTCGTTGTGAAAAGTATTATAGGCATCTCGCATTCAAGTCCTCGCTGAATTTCGAGTTTTGCCGGCCGCGGTGGCCGAGGGGACTGAGGCGCTCCACTCACGGTCTGCACGGCCACTACGGTCGGGGGTTCGAATCCCCTCTCGGGCATGGATATTTGTTTTAGCTAGTTCATAAGTAGTTTGTAAGTTTAGGGACTGATGACCCCATAGTTAAGTCCCATAAGCTTAACAAACATTTGATTTGAATTTTGAGTTTCTGTGTAGGCTCACCAGTGCTGGGGATTTTGTGTTCGTTTAAATTTAGCATGCCTTTTCCGTTGCTTTTGCATCAGTGTCCTGACCCGTTCTGTATACCAATGGGGATCACCTCCGTCTTTTATTAATTTTTTTTAATGTGTTTATTTCCGTCAACAGTTGCTATAAAATTGTTTCATAACATGTTTCGATCACTTGGATCATCTTCAGATCTAAAAAACAAAAGTAAAATAGCAATGTACAATTTGATAAATTTACTAAGGGTTAATTGACAATAGTTAATTTATACATAAATGGATAGATTTTTCTTTACCTTATAGTTGCGTCCGCAACTCGTCTGCCTGAGTACTAATTGGTACTGAGTTTTACAGTTCAAAGTAGGCATTTTTAATTTGGTTGCAGGTGGTGGTGGGGAGGGAAAGAGTAGGTGGGGGGGAGGGGCAGGGATTGTAATGGATAGGTTCAGCCCTAATATTCCGTACATTTGTTTGTTATAAAAATAATTTCTAAAGGTGAGGTTCTTGAATATATCCGGACATAAAAATTATAAAACTGTATGTTATATCAGTTTAAAAATGTGGTACGATAATTAAAAAAATGCATACGATATTTAAAACATTGAATGTGTAAAACAGAGATGTATAAAATTACATATGTCATACTTTAAAGTTTTTTAAACGTCAGTTTGTTAAAATATCATTAAAATGTTAAAATATAAAAATATATAAAAAAAATTTTTATAGAAAAAACTTATATAAAACAGTATGGTATGGGCGTTAGTTGCCTCTGTCGCTACTTGGTGGCGTTGTGCGGCGCGCAGTTTTTCTTGTACGTTCGGAAGCCAGTCTGCACGCCGACCTGCTGCTAGGGCGGTGTCCGGGCCGACGCGCTGCCGCCGCCAGCCACCGGAAAGTGGGGCCGCCGCTCCAACGCGTGCTGCGTCCAGGACGAAGGCTGCAAGAGGCCTTCAAAGTTTTTAAAAAATCCGCTGTTATTAAAATCATTTTGTTGGTTGAGTGTATTTCCAGGTTCTTGAAGCCGGTGTGTGAAAATTTCGATTTCTTCTAGTGTCGTTAGGAGGCGTCCTTTTGGTTTCCTATGAAGCACTTGTAAATGGGTATTAATTGTTCCAACAGTGTGCTTTTCTGTCACTAAATGCTCTCCGAATGCTGTTTTATTATTATGAAGAGAGCAATGCTCTTTAAAACGTGTTTCGAACGTTCTGCCTGTCTGACCTACGTAGATTTTTGTACAATCTCCACATTTGAGTTTATAGACGCCTGCTGCCGTGAATTTCGAGGATTTTTTGTTCACACGGTGTCTCAGTCTAAAACGAGTGACATCGTTGGTCTTAAATCCGATTCGTACGTTGGTGTTTCGAAATTGCCTAGCAATGATGTCTGAAACCTTTCCTTTGTAGCTCATTGGCATGTAGATGATTTTCTTTTCTTCTACGTTACTTGTCAGCGTACTGTCATTTTTTCGTTGTTGTTTGTTAATTTTTTGCAGCAACTTATTTATTGTTGAAGCTGGGTAACCGTTGCTTACTGCAACTTGCTTTATGATGGCAATTTCTTTCATCTTCTCATGTTCGCTTAATGGCAGTTTCAATAATCTGTTGGCCATCGAACGAAAATATGCCATCTTTACTCTTTTCGGATGCCAAGATTTGGAATTGATGATAAGGTCTGCACAAGTAGGTTTCCTATATACACCAAAACGATGTCTACCCGCTTCTCTTGTAACTGTAATGTCGAGGTAGTTGATGCATCCATTATTTTCGTGCTCGCCTGTGAACTTGATTTTTGGATGAATAGCACTCATTTTTTGCGCAATGTCATTAACATCATTTTGGTCTCCTTTAACTAATAAAATGGCATCATCTACATAACGGTAATAATAGAGAATTTTGTTGGCTATTGTAGGGTTAGTGGTGAAAAATTCGTTCTCTAAATGATTAAGGAAGATCTCGGCCATAATGCCTGCTAGGGAGTTTCCCATGGCAAGTCCTTCAGGTTGGTGATATATCTTGCCGTTGAATGTGAAAAAGTTATAGGAGAGCGTTAGTTCTAGGAGTTCTATAAAGTCAACTATTTCTCCTGTAGCCATTTTTTGGTGTCTTATAAGATTGCGCTTGATTATATCTATTGTTTCACGGACAGGCACGTTAGTATATAAATTCACTACATCTAGGGATGCAAATATGGAATCAGATGGGATGACTGTGTCTTTCACTTTCTCCGCAAATTCGTACGTATTTTTTAGACTATGCAGTTCATGAAATGTGTATAACGTTCTTAACCTTTGTGCTAAAGTGGCATTTAATGGAGCGTTAGGACTTTGTCTTGTGTTACATATCAGCCTGATGGATTTGTCTTTTTTATGCAGCTTTATCTGTGCGCGGGCGTCTGGTGTTTGCGGATTCATGACTGTATATTGCTTTTTCTCTCTGTCTGAAAAGAGAAAGTCAGAATTTTGGATTTTTCGTTTTAATTGTGTATGAAACTTTTTTGTTGGATCTCTAGCTATTTCTTTAATACCATTATCAAAGAAGAATTTTTCAGTTTTAGTTACATACTCGTCGTCGCTGACAAGAACTACAGTGCTGCCTTTATCTGCCCGTGTAATTAGTGCTTTGTGCCTCTTTAACTTTTTATTTAAATCGTCTATGATCTTGTTCTCATTATTCAGGTTATTTTCCGGCTTAATTTGTGATTTTAACGCGTTGGTGATCTTGACTGCTATGGTATTCTGTTTATGTGTGGGGAGCTTTGCAATATCACTTGCGCATTTGACCTCTGCTATAATTCTCTTTACATCTTCCTGCTCTAGCGTTGGTTTTGGATTATAGTTCAAACCTTCTGACAAAAGAGATATTTCTTCATCTGTGAGAGGAATATCTGTAAGATTTACAAGTTTATCAGAGAATTCGTGTATCTTAGGCACATTAATGTTTTCTTCTTTCTTCCCTCCTATCAAATGTGACAACTTCTTTTGGTGTCTTGCAATTACTTTTGCCCTCTCAGTGTCTACTCTATCGTCAATAAATAAGCGTAAATTGTCAAACTGCGTAGGGGATAATATTTTAGCTATTTTTAGGTGCAATGAGTATAACTCGTCGTTTAATACATCTTTGTTCTTGTATGCTTCCCTAATTTCTGCTTTTACCCACATGATTTATTTAGTATAAAACTGTCAATTGCTGTCGATACCACTTCTCTGAATTCTACACCTACGTTTAGTGTTAGAAACGAGTGGAAGCTGTCTTTTAAGAAGCAATGTATTTTATTTCTGCTTTCCTGCACAAATATACTATTCGTTTATTTTTTGTAACTTTGGGACTTTCGATATTCAATCTCGCTATGAGAATTCTGTGTTCAGTAATACATGTATCCTTTTTGATGCTCGTTATGAGATCAGGTTTATTTGTTGCTAAGAGATTAAGAGTGTTTTCACATCCATTTACAATTCTAGTTGGCTCATGAAGTAATTGTTCGAAGTAATTCTCAGAGAATGCTTTGAGTACAATTTCGCACCATGTTTTATGCGTACCTCCTGATTTGAAAGTACAATTTAGCCTACAGATCGAGGGTAAATTAAAATCACCGCCTAATATTATCGTGTGCGTCGGGTACGTTTTTGTAATTTGACTCAGGTTTTCTTTGGACCTTTCTGCTATTGTATCGTCAGAGTCGGGAGACAGGTAAAAGGAACCAATTATTAACTTCTTACGATTTTCAGGTACAACCTCTACCCACAATAGCTCACAGGAACTATAAACTTCAACTTCCCTACACGAAAGACTACTTTTGACGACGACAAATTAGATTAGATTAGATTAGTACTTATTCCATAGATCATGAATACGACACTTCGTAATGATGTGGAACGTGTCAGGTTAATGAAAGGTGTCTTTACAAATTATTATTTTGTACCAAATATTACATGACACAATATTTTTTTTTTCCAGATTTATTAATTTATTTCTAAAAATTCATCTGTTGACATTCAGAAATTCTTTTAATTTATTTTTAAATGCTATTTGGCTATCTGTCAAGCTTTTGATGGTATTTGTTAGGTGACCAAAGACTTTTGTGGCAGCACAATTCACTCCTTTCTGTGCCAAAGATAGATTTAACCTTAAATAGTGAAGATCATTCTTTCTCCTAGTGTTGAAGTTATATATACTGCTATTGCTTTTGAATTCGATGGGATTGGTAATAACAAATTTCATAAATAAATATATGTACTGTGAAGCTACTGTGACGATCCCTAGCTCTTTAAATAAGTGTCTGCAGGATGATCTTGGATGGGCTCCAGCAATTATTCTGATTACACGCTTTTGTACAATTAATACTTTTTTACTAATGATGAATTACCCCAGAAAATGATACCATACGAAAGCAGAGAATGAAAATAGGCATAGTAACCTAATTTACTGAGATTTATATCACCAAAATTTGCAATTACCCTAATAGCATAAGTAGCTGAACTCAGACGTTTCAACAGATATTCAATGTGTTTTTTCCACTTCAACCCCTCCTCAATCCAAACACCTAAAATTTTTGAATATTCTACCTTTGCTACAGATTTCTGATCAAAGTCTATATTCATTAATGGTGTCATTCCATTTAGTGTACGGAACTGTATGTACTGTGTTTTATCAAAATTTCATGACAGTCCATTTACTGAGAACCACTTAATGATTTTCCGGAAGACGTCATTTACAATTTCTTCAGTTAGTTCTTGTCTGTCAGGTGTAATAACTATACTCGTATCATCAGCAAAAAGAACCAGCTTTGCATATTGCTGAATATAGAATGGCAAGTCATTAATATATATTAAGAACAACAAAGGGCCCAAAACCGAACCTTGTGGCACCCCATTTTTGATTGTTCCCCAGTTTGAGGAATCAGCTGTTTTTTTGCATATTGTGTGAATCACTTATATGAACTTTCTGCATTCTACCTGTTGGGTATGACTGAAACCACTTATACACTGTCCCGTTCATACCACAATACTTTAGTTTATCTTGAAAAATTCCATGATTTACGCAATCAAAA
Organism: Locusta migratoria; assembly: GCA_026315105.1. Taxonomy (NCBI): domain Eukaryota; kingdom Metazoa; phylum Arthropoda; class Insecta; order Orthoptera; family Acrididae; genus Locusta; species Locusta migratoria. The sequence goes on along the minus strand of CM048753.1, from coordinate 59,256,461 downwards.
GCCTTGGAGATATCACAAAAAAAAAAAAAAAAAAACCAACGGTTGAGGTTCGCTTATTCAGAGCATTTAATATTTCATTGGTAATAGTATATGTAGCATTTTCTGTAGAAAAGCCGTTCTGAAAACCAAACTGACACTTTGTTAGGACTTTATTTTTACCTATGTGTGAAACTACTCTAGACAAACACGCCTCCACCTATTTTGTTTAATCTATACTTTCTGAACACAGATCTTTTGAAAATACTTCTGCTGAACTTATTTCCGGCTAGAGCCAACTTTCACTGCCTACAAAGATGTGTGTTTCGGTGCTTTCTATTAACGCTTGTAGTTCTGGTACTTCCCGACACAGCTACGACAATTTACAACTGTTATACCGATAGTTCCTGGATCTACATTTCTCCCTTGATCCGCCTGCGCCCTTTGAGCTTGCCCATTTTGTTTTTCCCCGAAGCCCTCTATCCTAAAAAAAAAAAAAAAAAAAAAAAAAAAAAAAAAAAAAAAAAAAAAAAATAAGCGCCCAGTCAGCGCCAGCAGGGGTAAAATACAGGGAAAGGAGAGTTGTTTACAACTTGTACAAAATCCAGACCGCAATTATTAGACTCGAAGGGCGTGAAAGGGAAGCATTAGTTGGGAAGGGAGTAAGACAGGGTTGTAGCCTTTCTCCGATGCTATTCAATTTGTACCTCGAGCAGGCGGTGAAGGAAGCAAGGAAAAATTTGGATTAGGAATTAAAGTTCAGGGTGAAGAAATAAAAACATTGCGTTTTGCTGATGACATTGTAATTCTGTCAGAGACAGCAAAGGACCTGGAAGAGCAGTTGAATGGAATGGACAGTGTGTTGAAGACAGCATATAAAATGAAAATTAACACGAGCAAAACATAGATAATGGAATGCAGTTTTAGCAAATCAGGCGATGCTGAATGAATTGGATTAGGTAACGAAACAATGAAGGTGGCAGATGAGTTTGGTTACTTGGGTAGTAAAATAACAAATTATGGTCGCAGTACAGAGGATATAAAATGCAGAATGGCAATGGGAAGAAAAGAATTTTTGAAAAAGAGAAATTTGCTAACATCGAATATTAATTTATGTGTAAGGAAGTCTTTTCTGAAGGCATTTGTGTGGAGTGTTGCCTTGTACGGGAATGAAACATGGACGATAAACAATGGGTACAGGAAGAGAATAGAGGCTTTTGAAATGTGGTGCTACAGAAGAATATTGAAGAGTAGGTGGGTAGATCGCATAACTAATGAAGAGGTACTTTTTTTTAATGTTTGTACAGTCTATGGGACTTAACTACGGAGTCATCAGTCCCTAAACTTACAAACTACTTATTAACTACTTACGAACTAGGACGGCACAAATATCCATGCCCCAGGGGGGATTCGAACCCCCGACCGTAGTGGCCGTGCTGACCGTGACTGGAGCGCCTCAGTCTCCTCGGCCACCGCGGCCGGCGAAGAGGTACTGAACAGAATTGGGGAGAAAAGGAATTTGTGGCATATCTTGAGTAAAAGAAGCGATCGCTTGGTAGGGCACATAGTTAGACATCGAGGGATCGCAAGTTTAGCATTGGAGGGAAGTGTTTGGGGTAAAAATCGCAGAGGGAGACCAAGAGACGCGTATAGTAAGCAGATTCAAACGGATGTCTGTTGCCGTTCTTATGTGGAGATGAAGAGGCTTGCTCAGGGTAGAGTGGGGTGGAGAGCTGTATCAAACTAGTCTGAAGACCATAACAACAACAATTCTTAAGAGTATGACAGGTATTTCAACAAATTTTCTATTACAGGTTGAGTTGATGTCATTCAGTGGTGGTACTAAGTCGCAACTTCCTGCGCCTTGGAGATCGAGAGTAATGAGCACGGAAAACAAGGTATGAAAATGCAGTCCGTTCACGACCAGGTCCCCTTAACCAGAAGTTCTGTCACTTCATTCCAATGAAAAATGGGCTAATTCCGCTACGAGCTTAGGCCTACTGAAATTGCGCTAAATTATTAAATACTATAATATAGTCTACATGAGCTAATGAAATTTTTACTCCAAATAAAGAATCCAAATTGTTTAAGTATACAGCATACATTTCTAGCTAGATCATTTGACGACCAGTAACACCAACGAGGATAGTGATGAATTTGAAAGTTCAAATTTTGTCTATGGGACCAATCTGCTAGGGCCAACGGTCCCCAGTCTTGCGCACTACTTAAACTGACTTGTGCTAAAGGGAACATACGTATCAATGCCCGAGGGAGGACTTGAAGCTCCGGAGGGAGCAGCCGTGCAATCCGGGACATGGCGTCTGAGAACGGCCGCTGATGAATTTAAAGACTGTGAGTCTTTCACAATAGGTAAATTTCTCTTTCTACTGAATGTGAACTTTCTCAAGCATACGAAACTCATTTGCAGGTGAGATTTTGGCAGCTTCACGTGTAATACGTGTAATACGTGTTTCCTAAAATTTAGTCATTTAACGATTTGGCAGAGAACAATAATTAAAAAGTAGGTTTCTCCTCATCTCGTACAATATCGCTCCAACAATCCGTTATCTTCTTTGGTCTTGAAAACATCTGCTTTAGAAGTCATTGTTCAGTAGCCTTAAATCTTTGTGTTACTTTTACACGCGACTTCTAAATGAATCGATTTAGTAGTATATTGCTATCGTCTCTTGCATAAAATAGCGCTCTACTTCAGTATATGTGATATCTTAGCCAATATCATCTCAACATGTCATTACATTGTTCATATCCTAAAGAGTATCAAGCCGCAGTGGAGTGACTGAGCGCTCTAAGGCGCTTCGCTGCGGAGTGCGCGGTTGCTCGGTGTGTGTGTGTATGTGTGTGTGTATTGTCCTTCGGTTAGGTTAAATAGTTTGTAAGTCTAGGGACTGATTACCACAGCAATTTGGGCAGATAGGTTTACAAACATTTTAAGAATATGAAACCGTGAAGATTTGATGGTACGCAGGATGCACAGCAAATATGTAAGAAATGTGACTGGTTGCTGTTATTTTCTTATTTCTTTAATCAGCACAGTCACAGGTTCCACACTATGAGAATTGATGCAAGTTTAAATATTAAAACTGCCCTAGTCTCTAAATTACTAGCATTTTAAGGTTGACGTAACTCTGAATCTTTTTTCTTTTTCATTATTGCTTTGGAATAGAGATTTAGGAAATTCAGCCAAAAGGAAGCTACACTTTTTGACAGTTATAGAATCCCGCCGATACGCCGCATGGATCGGAAAATTCCGCTACCCGTAACGGGAAATCGCTGCGTTTGGCAACAATGTTCATTCCTGAGGTTTTATTTATTCCTGCGACGTAATTCTTAATCTGTGCCGACCCAAGTTCAATGGCGTGCAGTTCGCAGTGGTATGGATACATTCTTAAAATTGATTTATCTATAGCAGTGTTTTTCACTGTGGGTCGCGAAAATCTTGTTGTGGGTTCGCCGTACAGGTGGAAGTAGTTGCACCATAAAACAACCAGAGTATGTCTGAATACTACAGGTTCTTTAATGCAAAAACATATGCCTAAGAAAAGTGAAATGTATTTTATATTAAAATTACACATTCCTTATTGATAATTATTTCTCAGTTGAATAGAACAAATACGCCGTGTTAACAATGAGTGTAAACGAAAGGCCTCTAAACCGTTTTCAGTTACCAGACGATAGCTAAATTTGCAAGTTACAATAAGTAATTTTGAACAATTCTATTATTTGCAAATTCGTTTGTGAGCTTTACCTACAATGCGAGACCTCGTCGTTTATAGATATAAAAATGAATGTTTGTCTGTATGTCCTCTATGTGTTCATAAACCATTCATTCGATTGTAATGAAACTTTGGTGAACCGTTCACCGTACACCCACGAAGGTTTCTGACCCAAAACCAAAAGAGCACGACACATATCTCAGGAGATATGACATCATAAATAATGAGAGGCCACCGCGTGAGAATACCCAGATTAATACATCAATTATTGGAAAATGGGAGTAGTTAAGGACCTGCAACAAAGTTTGCATGTAATTTCGGACGGTTATGAAGCGTTTTGTAACTGACCCCCGCCCCTCCCCTACAAAATGATGACACGAAAAGAAGTCTACCGCTCACAGTAGTTTCGCTGTAGATGCCGTAAAATTGTCGCATCAGACATGACCTTGTATCAAATAAAGTTAGCATCACAGATTTGCATGTTACTATTTATTTTTGTCTGCAAGTCTCCCTTCATTCCCTTGCACCCAAAATTAAGCAATGTTTTCTTAATCCCTATCTATATAAAAGCGAAAGGACACTCACTGACTAAACACGAAATCTCGGAAACTACTTCACCTATGAACCTGAAATTTGGCAGGAATGTAGTTTATAGGTAGAAAACTCCAACTAAGAAAGTATTTTGCGATTGGTGCATGGCGGAGCATACTTCTCCTACAGACGTACGCAATCTACAGTTCCATTCCGATCTTCACGAAATTTCGCACGCTTGACCTTCAAAACAGTTGGAAGGTCAGTCTCTTCCTTACGTTTCAAACGGTGCATGGCGGTGGGTAGTTTCAACATAAAAACGGATCCCTAAATACATTGGTCGCGCCATAACTTCAGAACGGCTCGACCTATTTCACAAATCCTTTTTTTTTTATTCTTTTTTTTAATATTCTCAGAACAAGGGTTGTATGAAATAAAACTGGAATAATTGAGAACAACAAAGGGCATTTTTAAATGTGACCCTGAGTTTCTATTGCGTAGAAATGGATAGTTTCGTTTCGATATTTATTAAATTTTGCACATACTACCTTAAAAACAAGAGGAATGTCACTGTCCGTATAAAATTTCGTTCGGTGCATAGTAGAGGGTGATTACGAAATTTTACAAAATGCATGGTTTTGCTCCAATCTTAATAAATTTTTGCACACATGACCTTTAAAGCAAGAGGAAGATCACTGGGGACGTACATGTTTGTATGGCACATGACAGAGGGTACCTTGCCGAAAACTTTGCCGAGGGAGGGAAAGTTGGAAACGAACAGAGAGATGAGAAAGTAAGAGGTGGATGCAGAGAGAGGGGGGAAGGGGATGTGGACTACGAGAGTGTAGGATAAATAAACACCCGGGTTTACAGCTAGTACAACATAAATTTTTCTGTCGGACTTCATGTAAAGTAGGATGTGTTCCATTCTAAAATGTTCAATATTGTGCTTTTTATTGTTTTACAAGTAAGTGGTAACAACAGAAGAAAATTAAATTCGTTGCCTTTGAAATTTCACACACAGTTGTTATGGTGCGGGCAGTGGATGGAATATATCTTTAGTTAGAAAAGGGTCGCGTAATCAAAAAGGTTTTGAAGCAATGATCTATCGCATACGCCTTTTTGGCCCACTTTAGGTTACGGTAGTAACACTAAAAGTGGGCCTTTACGATCGTTTTATGACAGCTCGAAATTTACATAAAAATAACGGCTTAAGCATTCATCTGACACGAAAACCGAATAGCCAAATTTGTAGAGGCGAAAATTCTCTACAACGTTGCTCTCTTATGTTTTTTTCATACCTCGTATCGTTTAAGAGATATTTGCAAAAATAACGGCGATTTTGGGATGTCTGCCTGTCTGTCCGTAACGTGTTCCATGTTTTTAAGACGAACTGTTCACCCGATCAGTACCAAATTTTACAGGCATACTTGTAGGCCGCCAGAGATCAGAACCTTTTTTTTTTTTTTTTTCAAATTATTCGGACAAAAAATACGGCAGTAATACTAAAAAAAGCTGTTTGTAATATAATTGTAATTGCAAACGAACCGTTCATCTGACACGAAAATTGAATAACCGAAGTTGTAGAGGAGTACATTGTCTACAACCTTGCTCTCTTATGTTTTCTTCGTATCTCGTATCGTTTCAGAGATATTTGCAAAAATAACGTCGATTTGACACCGGATATTGATTTTACGAAAACCAGCCGTTCGCAGATGTCACGTGACATTCCACGCCCAGAACTCTCTCTGGCATACGCTTCCTTACGTTACGTGATGATTTTCTTATTTTAACTTACACGTTGTTATTTCAAAGCAACGGCGCACTGAAGAATTAAGAAAAACACCTCGTTCTCCGTACAATAAATTATACTCTAGTGTCTAAAAATGTCATATTAGCATCAGTTAACAACTGCCATCAATAGTAAGAAAATAAAGGACGAGTTTCGAAACTGTTCGTTGTAGGGTGGTGGGCAGCGTGTTGGCTTATGCACATGGTCCGTGGTTCCAAACCCGCCACTCCCAAACATTTTTTTCTCCTCTTTTCCTATAAGGGTATTATCACAATAGTAGAGTCGTAATCATATCACAATAATTTTTTATTATTTACATTATTATTTTTGTCCCAAATGTTTGCAAAAAATGATAAAACTACGAATTTAAAGTGGGCCTCAAAACACGTCAGTGCGATTTTTTCATGGACGATAGCCAGCACTTCTCGCTTCATCGTATCATTTACAAACATTTTTTTCATTTTACTGAAATAATATTACGATGCGACAAAATTGAAGCAAGTGATCGTTAACAGAGAGCTAACGGCCTCCATTGTCGGCAACTCTGTACTGCTATTGTCGGCATCACGGTGGGCGGGTGGAAGGCATTTAAAGGGCGAGCGTAATTTTTATTATGAAAAAAAGGTTTTCGCTTACAAGTTACAAGTAATTTTTATTGCCTTTGCCTTTGACGCCCTTCACCATTACCGCGCTACAGTTCTTTCCCGTAACAATACCTTTCATAATTCTCCTATATTTAACGCTTCACGCGTACTAATTTCACTCCAACAGGGTTGGCAACACTGATATTGGGCGCTAGGAGCCCTCTCAGGTCAGTTGAGTTACGAGTACGACACTGTGATGTTCCACGGGCAACAACTGTGCAACAGGTGCTTTGTTCGTGACGGGTTGCCACACAATTCTGCAGAGCTCTTCTCAACTGTACACGGTAAGTGAGTTTTTAAACATTTTACCGTGTGTAGAATGAAACTCGGTCCACGTAAGATTATATTATTTGGCAGTCGCAAATACAAAACCAAGTTTTGGATTGCGGTTGATACGCTGGAGACGAAGAGGAAATCGCACTCAAGTCTTCACTATGATATGCGTAACATTATCAACCGTAGAACGTTTAAATCAGCAGTGCATATCAATTTAAAATATAAATTTCTGTAACCGACAACGTTTCTCATTACGTATTTCAAATACACCTTTCTGACACATACGTATGTACGTAGAGGAGGAATTGCGTATTTTAAATAAGATTTTTATATAACCTGTGGCCTCCGCATTGAGTGGTTTAGTGTTACAGGAGACTCAAAGCTTGTACCGTATTTTGTAGTGCATAAGAGAGGGCAGTTGTATAAATTTCAGAATGAAAAAAAGGATACTTCTCGTAATTTGGAATTAAAAAGAAAACGTAATAGCAATATTATTAGTTTTCAGTTAACAATTTATAGGTATCCTTTCTGTTGAAGAATTCGATGAATGTAGATAAGAATAATAATACTTTTAAAAAGACGGTGTAACACAGCTTTTTCTATACCGCTCCGGAATGTTACAGTAGCAATATTCATATTCAGATCCACTGACTGTACCTATTGTTGAATCTTCAACGTTGCGTTAAGTGGTGCCTATCAGTGTTCACTACCATACGATAATTTATTATTGTACATTTACGATGTGCGAAAATATCTTACTATTGTCCACAAATGTGAGGTAATTTCGAACGTAATAAGTAATTTGATAATACATTATATGCTTATGCTAATTGATATCAAATAAAAAGAAGCATTTCTTACTGGCTTCTTCGAAAGTAAACTTTACGTTTTGATAGCCTTAGTGACTGCGAACGTTTGCCGATCAGTGAGCAAGAATATAATGACGTTTTTCGGTATCAATTACGTGATTGTTGATATTCGCGCTTTACTCGTTCGCATATTTTTGAGCGGAGTGTTGGCTGTTGCGTTAAACATGTTTCAATCGTGCAATTTTATTACATGGTTGGTGGCGCAGAAGTAAGCGTATTCATTTTCAAAAGTGACGTTCTGAGCTAACAATTTTATGACTGGACGAGTGATTACTTTTGCATTGGTTAATGGGCCTAAGTATATCTGTTAGTTGTTCGGCTGCGTATATAGACTCTGCGGTAGACTCTACGATTATTTCTTTGTAGAAAGAAATAAGGAATCGTTCATGCGAAAATAGTCAACGAACTGAATCACCCACAAGAAAAATCTGGAAAATCGACTATGAACATCATTATCATCTACTCAAGACGGTGTTCGGGATAATCGATACGGGAAGTAATTTAACCATAGGACCATCGCTTAATATTTGAGGGAACGGATTTACAACTCATCCATTAAGCTTGAAATATAATTCTAAATAAATTATATCGATAGAGGTGGATTATAAACAAACTGATTTAACAAATTTATGTGTTAAGCTCTTTTTGCTGATAGGTACGATAACTTTAGTTATAATTTCACGCATCGGGTTTGATAGTCACCCAGTTTTAGGTTGGTGACACTGACATCGTCAGTGGAACAAATGACGCATGGAAGTTCTGCATTATTGTTACACCACAGGAATTGTTTCATTTATTTAATTTGGATTTAGACAACATTTACCATACAGACGACAAAATTGTTGTCAACAGTAAACATAAAAACTGTCAATAAAAGTTACGTTTTATGAAAGCTTGTTAAAAATATTCCCATGTTCAAATTAAGGTCGCAATACTGTTAAATCAGGCCCAAAACAACGTTTGCCGACACATGTACAAACTTAAGCTGCCAATCACATTTAAGTGTCTGGCAGAGGGTTTATCGAATAGCTTTTACAAAGTTTACCTACCGTTCTATTCTCTAATAGAAGGAACGCTTAAATCTTCCGTTTGTTGATTTGATTTCTCTTGTTTTATTTGGATGATCATGCCTCGCTATGTAGTAGGAGCTAACACAATAGGTTCGCATTCGGAGGAGAAAATTAGTAATAGAAATTTCGCAAATAGATCTCGCCGCAACGAATAACACCTTTCTTTTAAAAATGATTTTCATCCGAAGTAGTGCATAATTTCCGAGTCACTCTCTCCCCTTTATTCGTATAAACCAACATGAGCTGCCCTGTTCTGAACTTTTTCTATGTCATCCGCCAGTTCCACCTGGTGAGGATCTTAGAAGGCACAACGGTTCCTCAAAATAGGACGTAGAAGTGTAGTGTAGGCAATTTCTTTAGTACAACTGCTGCATCTTCCAAGTGTTCTTCCAATGAAACGAGCCTTTGGTTCGTCTTCCTCAGGATATTTTCTGTGTTTTCTTTACAATTAAAGTTGTAACAATGCAGGCAAGGGCCATTATATTGGCAGGCATTCTTTAAATAATCGCTAATTACATCATTCAGTTTTGCCAATTTCGGGTGCTGCTCAAAAAATTGCTCGCATTCAGTAATTCATCCCCGAACTAAAAATACGACAAAATGTCTGCAGTTGAGGCCGCGTCTGTTGTGAAAACAAACCTCATCAGGGTTGCCAGGTTTCTCCATTGCTCTGTCGCCAAATTTTAAACAAAAAATAGCCAATATATCGCCATATTTTTATCAATAAAATGCCTAAATATATCCCCTTTTAGTCAGTAAAAACAGTTAAGCATCGCAATTTACAATCAGTTAACGTCATTGTGCTATGATATTATGTCGTGTGTCTCGACAACAATAATTCTGAAATTCAGGGAGTAATTTGGATACTGAGGAATAAGTAACACAAACTCTCAAATTCATAGACACTAGACTGGACATTCCAAGATCCCTCGTTCTTAAAGGAAGATGTATGTGAGTCCAACCAGGAACTGAACCCACACACACCACCATCTGATCAACAAATCCAGTCGAAATATAGTCTTATTGTAAATGTGACAGAGAAGACTCGAGAGATACAGTGGATACTAAATTTAAACACAGTTACCTTTAACTATCATATGTATTAATTTCAGAATTATTAAATCATAACATAAAAATATTCAAGACTCATTCTATCAAACTTACACAAGGGAAGTTCTGATGCATAGCTTCGATTACTAATCACTTAAAACTGATATTTACAGGCCATGAGAACTACAGGAAAATTACCGAGTGTTCTACATTGACATTTATACCTGCAAACCATTGTTAACTACTGTGAAATGCGTAGCAAAGGGCTTGTTTCACAGTAGCAGTTATTAGGAATTTCTATTGTGCTGACATAGAGTGCGAAAAAATTACTGTTTAAATGCCTCTGTGCACGCTGTAATCCTCGCGATGTCTACGGCAGCCATACATATGGGGTTGTAGTATATTTTAAGAGTCATCGTTTGAAGCTTATTTTTGAACTTTTGTAAGTAGGCTCATCGAGGTATTTTACGTCTATGTCTACAAGTTTAATTTCTTTGCATCTCTACGACATTCTCTCACAGATGAAAGATACGTGCAGACATTTGTACCAACTTCTATAGTGTGATTACATTTCCCCAGTATTCTAGCGACATTCCATCAGTTTCATTTATACAATCTTTCGAGACGGATTGCTCTAAATTCGTCTTATTTGAAGTAAAATAAAATAGCCTTTTAGTCGCCAACTAATTCTTTTACTAGCCACATTTAATCGCCAGTCGTCATAAAGCTAGAATGGCTATTTTTCTAAGAAAAAGATAGCCAAGAATGCGAAAAATCGCCACACCCGGCAACCCTGAACCTCATCGCTCCGCTCCGCTCATTGTCATGCAACAATGAATAAGTTCGGAACACCGCAGATACAGCAGAGGAAACGTTCCTTATTATTTATGTAGGCTTTAGATAATGTCGATCATAATACAACATTAGTTCACAACAGTAAACATTAATACTTTGAGCCTCTGGAGTATTTTACTTACAGAGGGAGGCAGTTACGGTTTGCTGTTATTATCCCTCCGTCGGGCGCACCTCCAGATGAAACAAAATCTGGCGCACCCGGCCTGAGAGGCCACCCACATATTTTGTGGACTAGCTCCGCCATGTTAAATCAAATTCAAAATGCGTGTTGGCTAGTGTTGAAGAGGATCTAAAGGATCTTGATTGCAAATTGTTTTATTAATTAATGACGCGTTTCGCCCTTTAGCAGGGCATCTTCAGATGATCTGCGTGACAGAATTTACACGAAAATTACAAGGCAGAATTTCAAACGGGTATAATGTAATTATCTATAACGTAATCGGGCGCAGTCGGCCTGTGAGGCCCAAGGAGTTCCCCGTGATCCGTGTGGAAATCGATGGCAGCCTGCGGATCGGTACTGTGTGAGGTTCCCAAAGTTACGCGAGTAAACGGAGAGGCGGGCCGCTGGGCCACCACTGTTAAGCACGGGAATCAAAAAAGTGTTTTGTTGGTCTGTGAGGCCGACTGCGCCCGACGGAGGGTTATTGGGTTGTCTCTAAAGAGCCATACGGGTGTGATTGCGTGGTCTAAGGCATCATGCTACTAGTCTTGTGTAGTTCGCCAACGAACTAGTTCGGAAGAGCGCTCCCACAGGCGAAGTACGCGAACTAGTTCGCAGATCTCATCGTCCCCTCCTTTTCCGAAGACTGACTGGGAACAGCGAGAGGACGCGAGAGCGTGCAGAATCGCGTGATTCCCTTCTGCCAGTTGCCGTCATTTCGAGCTGAGTTGCAGCTCAGCTGTAGTTTTAGTAACGGTAGCAAAAGCCAAAACGAGCGGACGAACTAAAAAGAGCGACCTACTTCGCTGTCGAACTGCGAACTAAAAGGAGAGCTACCGGTCGCGAACTAAAAAATGCGTGATAGTTCGCGAACTAAAATAAGCGCAATAGTTAGCGAGCAGAATTAAAAATCACGTGTTTGCCTTCTGGTGATGAGAGCCATTTCGGGGTTAGCGTCTGCCTGCTAGATTACATAGTTCAGTGCTACAAATTTTCTGCTTTGAAGTATTCTGCTCTCTGCAATATCTGACTAAAAAAATCCATGATGCCAAGATATAGAGATAACTTTAAACTTAAACGCGAGAAATTATCCACAAACTGTTTCTTTTGGTTGGCGTGATATCGTTAGCAGCTAGGGGAAATTCTCCCTCCACCTGCATGCGCAGGCCACGCCGCTCAGCCGTCACTGGGAGCGGACGAACTAAAAGAACGAACTAGTTCGCGGCAGAACCGCGAACTAAAGTGAGCGCTCCCGATCGCGAACTATTATGCGCAAATCTACATGCTACGGACTGGGCGGTCGTTCCTGCCGGAGATTCGCGTCCTCCCTCGGGCATAGGTGTGTGTGTGTGTGTGTGTGGTGTCCTTAGTTTAAATAATTTGTAACTCTAAAGACAGATGACCGTGGAAGTGTGATCCAATAAGTTTACAAACATTTTGTCTGTAAGAGTGTCCGAGAAAAGTAGTTGAGATAACTGAAGTTATAGTGAAGAGATCGTATCGTTGTACTAGTTTGTTTTAAATATTCTCTTGTGCTATTACCTATTTAGCGCAGTTACTGACAGATTTTAAACAGGTGTCATCTACTCATTAAGAGCTACAATGTTATTTTAAAAATTTACACAAGATGACAAGTATATCGGTTAGAAATTGTGTGATTTGTCTTGAAACTGAGTAACTGAATTACAGCAAACTTAAAGCATAATAATGGATTTATTGAACACAATACACCTTAAACTAAAGTGACCAAAATTACCAATTTCCCACAAAGAGCATTAAAAATTGGTCGAACAGACATCCATAAAAGTAATGAAGTTATTTTTAAAGGACATTAGGCAGTCTGTTCTGTCATGGAATTCCTTCAGTAAAAAAACCGTCTTGATTGCAAATTGTTTTATTAATTAATGACGCGTTTCGCCCTTTAGCAGGGCATCTTCAGATGATCTGCGTGACAGAATTTACACGAAAATTACAAGGCAGAATTTCAAACGGGTATAATGTAATTTGAAGATGCCCTGCTAAAGGGCGAAACGCCTCAGTAATTAATAAAACAATTTGCAATCAAGACGGTTTTTTACTGAAGGAATTTCACAGATGATTCCAAACCTTCATGAAACATTTTCTCACTTACACTGCCCCACACAATAAGGAAAGTAGGATAACCACATGTTCTGTTTTGGATCCAAAAAGGGCACAGGAGGTATTTTTATCAAAATAGGGACATGCCCTCATGTTTTAGTTACACAGCTTCTTCAATATGAAAGTGCGGAAATACAACACTTCCATATCTCACAATCACAAATTCTAAAAACATTCGGCTTTCTTATAACAATTTGATATTAATTCCAGATGTTTCAATGTCACCGACTAACCGAGATCGAGTTAAGTTCATTGTAAACGATAAACGAACTTGTAATACACTGATAATAAGTTGCGCTTACTGCAGCCATCCGTCTTTTGAACGGGTTCACATTATGATCGCACTAGAATCGAAGGGCGATAATCGTAGATTCGTAGCGATAAAGAAGTATGGCCAGTCATTAATTCGGTATGGATGGGTTCACTGCGCATGCGCGAGCTTAGTAGCTGTCTGCTGCAATCAGGGTCCGATCAGTCTGCGATTTTGCTTGCTAGTTACGTGTATATTTTGACTTTTGTCAATGTTTATGTCATTTCATCATCGCAAGGAACTTTCTGAGGAAGTGACTGGTATTGTATTTTTCGTAAATATTTCCATAAACGTTTTTAAGCCTTTGCAAATATCAAAATTATTTAATCGTGCGCTAATGTGAAATCACGACTACAGCTTTTTCAGGTATGGAATGCAACAAAGCCACTATTACATTTTTAATAGAGGCGTATAGCTATCATCCAGCCCTTTTGATGTTGGGAATAGCTTCTACCATAAAGAAGTAGGCCTACGTATTTTTTTACTCATAGTCACAGAAACCCGTAAATATTCTTTGTCTGTCTGTTTTCTTATAACTCAAGATCCAGACCACCAAACAACGTGAAATTTGGTACAAGTACACAAAATTACATGGAGAAGGTTCTTAAACAGGTTTCGTTCCATTTTTTGGAAAATCAAGCGGAAAATTTGAGAAAAAGTGAAAGTGCGTTTTCAATGTGTCCGTGGAGATCTATATCTTCGCACTGATCTAGATGAAATTTTGCACAATTGACCTTCAAATCAAGAGGAAGGGTACTGTCTATATAAAATTTTGTCCAATGCATGGTGGAGGGTACTTACGGATTTCGCCAAAATACACAGTTTTGCTCCGATCTTGATGAAATTTTGCACACTTGACCTTGAAAACAAGATGAAGGTTACTGTCTACATAAAATTTCGTTCGGTGCATGGGGGAGAGTACTTTACTTACAGACTTCGATTGCAATCTCTATACATGTAAGACGCATTTGTTGTCTGTTCCCTTATAACTCAAGATCCATTCATCACATTGCTTTAACATAAATGTACCCTTTTATTACATGCAAATAAACGGTTTTGTACGCTTCTACAGAAAACCTTATTATAAACCCGGGCGGGGGTACTTGCAGCTAGTTCTTTAATATTTTTCTTCCTTCATTTTATTCTTTAATAATGCGTGAAGTTACAGCAGCGTCAGTTTCTTTACGTTGTTACAGCGTATCAGAAATGAAAAATGAAATATAATTCCGGAATTCATTTAGATTCTTCGGCATTAATTCACTCATTATCTTGCTAAATGCATGGCGGTTTCTTCACACCCAGCACCTATTTTTTCTTCAGCGTCGTATCCGCCTTCTAGCAAAGAAAGCCAATGCAAACTCGCTACGTTTACAGGTATTTAACTCATTTCTAGAAAATGTACTGCCGGTGTACAACCCTCCATTGATCTCTATACTATCTGGATGTTGAACTTCAGTCGTCTTAGCGTGCCAGCCATAGATATTCAAATTTAGTTTCTTGCCAAATTCAAACATGGCTGCCAAGAAGCATTTAAAGAAAAAGAGAAGAAAATATGTTTCGATTCCGCTCTCATATCAGCCTACAACATTTGAATATTGAATTAAATTCCAAGTCAATAGGTAAGCAAGCAATTTTTCGTGACGTAATGACTGATGGAAACTCGTTTGCCAAATTTAAACATGGCGGACAATACGAAATCGGGGTGATTCTATTTACACTTCGGTAAAATCAGACGTGACGTCATTATGACGTATCCACACTATCGAAGACGACTGGAGCCACGATCGACTTGTATGGTCGTTCTAGTCGCAAAACTGCGGTTGCAATTGTAGCAGACGAATTAAAGGAGTAGCTGATAATATCTTCAGTTGGTAATGGTATATTCATTACAGTTTCGGAAGCAACAACTTTGCTTTCTTTCTTTTGAAAGTAAGAAGCTATAAACTTTCCCAAAAAGGACCTACACTGTGAGCTCTGATCTGATGTTGTCACCGTGGCCCATTTGTGAAGGTTGTGTTTAAAACTAATGGAAACTTTGTGAAGGTTGTGTTCAAAACTAATGGAAACTTTTTCTTTAAGCGAAAAATGCTACCGAGTTGCATTGTAGTACGGAGTCTACGTTAAACTAAGAGGACAAAATACGGTCACCAGGCTATGAAGCGACAATGTGTACTTGGACATATCAAAATATGCGACATACAAAAACAACATATAGTCGCCGTAGGTATATGCATGTTTTCGCCGAAACTATAAATCAAATGAGCTGGATATTAATACAGTCATTTGTTACAGAGGCTCTGCGAACATCAGGTAAAACATTTCGTAAAACTGGGTACTCATCTACCGCCAAGTTGCTGCAACAAGCTAGTTCTTTTCTTTGAAAATGTGTGAAGTTGTCGTTCTCTTAACGCTTGGTCTGCGTTATTTCTGACATAATTTTCAATTTACATTTACTGAAATTTCCGTCAGTGCTTTCCAAAACATGGTACCAACATTAAGTAAGGCCTAGTTTTGTCACTAAACTACGAAGGAAAAATGTATGCAGTTCAGAAAGAATGTCGAATTAAGCGTGTTGTCCCACCCGAAACCAGCGTCTCGACGATGCAAAAGTCGATGAGCGGCTCTTCTGGACGTCGATAGTGTGGATACGTCATAGTGACGTCACGTCTGATTTTACCGAAGTGTAAATAGAATCACCCACGAAATCGTGTGCAAAACATATGAATGTGCAGGCACGCTGCAATTCTATGCTCAGTCACCCGAGTTATACATCCAGTTTGTATAGAGATCACTGGTGTTAACGTTTATCGTCTAAACACGCTGCCGCAAGATCTTGCATGCATTTATAATTCGTGACTAGTACGTTAGGAGCGCTCCAATAGACTATTATCTATCTGGTCCACGTTCATCGTTTAAAAAGGGCTCTACGATTTCAGAAAATGTTTGTAAATCTAACGGACTTAAATTACGGTGGTCGCTAGTCCTTACGCTTACAAACTACTTAGACTAACTTAAAGTAATTTATGCTAAGGACAACACAAACACCCATGTCCGAGGGAGGACTCGAACTCCCGACGTCGAACGGCAGCGCGCACCGCAGCTGGGCGCCTTAGTGAGCACGGCTATTTTGTCGCGGCATGATTTCAGAGAAAATGAAAGAACTGATGTGGCAGTTAACTTGAAATACGACATAGGAGCGAATTTTATATCAAGGGAAACCACAGCTAAAATATTTATACATACTTAAGGAACTTTCACACAGTTAAACTGTAGGTGTTAAAGTAAATTTGGAGTTTGAGTGAAAGCTTCAGTCTTGCGGCTGGTACGCAAGACGGTTTGTCAGCTACGGCGTTCCCGCACAACCACACAGGGCGGAAATGCAACTTTTTCACCACCCTAATTGAACTGTGAAACCCACTACATCGATGACAATATGGCCACCAATCACGTCGTTTAAATGACAAACCAGCCAAATAATATATACCAAACTAAGAAACAGAGTTTTAATATTTTACTTCAAATGACACAAACCGGATGGTCAACCGATTTCATTTCTGACGAACTGAGGGTAGTTTCTATCGGTCGGACCTGACCATTAATCCCCGTTTTTTAACCTAGTAATTACTTGCAAAACACTTAATTGCACCTGAGGAAGCAAATATAAAGTTGCGAAACTGGTTGTGCGGGCCTCCAAGTCTAAGAAAAAAAACAGCTTATGTGGACCAATGGACTTTCACTCAGACAACTCCAATTTTATTTTGACACCTATATTTTCACTGTGTGAAATTTCCTTAACTATGTACGACTTTGCGTTTTGCAGACGACATAGTAATTCTGTCAGAGACAGCGAAGGACGTGGAAGAGCATTTGAAAGGATGAACAGGGTGCTGAAAGGTGCATATAAGGTGAACATTAACAAGAGCAAAACTAGGGTAATGGAGTGTACTCTACGAAAATCAGGTGATGCGGAAGGAATTAGATTAGGAAACGAAACAATGAAGAAGGTAGATGAGTTTTGTTACTTGGGCAGTAAAATAACAAATGTTGGTCGCAGTACAGGGGATATAAAATGCAGAATGGCAATGGGTAGAAAAGCTTTCTTGAAAACGAGAAATTTGATAACATCGAATATTGATTTAAGCCTAAGGAAGTCCTTTCTGAAGGCATTTGTGAGGATTGTTGCCTTGTATGGGAGTGAAACATGGACGACAAACAGTGTGGACAGAAAGAGGATAGAGACTTTTGAAATATGGTGCTACAGAAGAATGCTGAAGATTAGGTGGGTGGATCGCGTAAATAATGAGGAGGTACTGAACAGAAGTGGAGAAAAAATGTCTTTCTGGCATACCTTGACTAAAAGAATTATCGATTAGTAGGAAACATTCTTAGACTTGAAGGAATTGTGAATTTAGCGTTGGAGGGAAGTGTGTGGGGAAAAAAACCGCAGAGGAATACCAAAAGATGGATACAGTAAGCAGATTCAGACAGATGTAGGTTGCCATTATTATGTGGAGTTGAAGAGACTTGCTCAGAGCTGTCAAACCAGTCTCCGGACTGAAGACAACAACAACAATAACAACAATGTACGACATAGGAGTCAGACAGTTCAAATTATTACGTACAAACGAAGACGGCAATGCTTCGAAATTGCTAAGTATGTATGTGAATTGGGTTTACGTCCTACATTCCTTTCCCTAATCTCTTTGCCATCTTTCTTTTACCTTTTTATCAAACTCTGCATAAAAATGTAGAGTGAAGTCTGAGTCTGTTCTAAATATAATTAAGGGGCACAAGAGAAATCGACATAAATGCGAAGGTTTCGAAACTCGTTTTAAACAAATAACGAGTGAGTTACAAGTATAAGTGCGCTGAATTCACTCCACTCTCTAGATTTATTAGACTTATTAGTGCATGAGTCACACTTCATTTCCGACAGTGGCTTGTTTATAATTTTGTCCAGGCAATCGCAGGTTACGTAAGCTGACTGTATTTTATTATTCCACAAAAGCATAACAGTTGTCTTCTATCTTGGGTTGCCAGACCATAAGTCTCAAATATTTTTTTAAAAAATTCATAATTTCGCGATTCCGGAATCGTCGGGAAAAATAAATATAAGAGGATAAGAGGAGTCGAGGAAGACCAAGAACAAAGTACTTAGTGCAGAACGATTTTGAAGTGAAAGGCATAACAACAGACGAGGCATCAATGTTAACAATGAATAGGGGATCATGGAGGAATTTTATTAGAGGTACTATGCTCCAGACTGAACGCTGAAAGGCATAGTCAGTCTCTAATGATGATGAAATAAAAATGTTAGTGCTTCATAAAACTTCGAGTATGCAGCCGCAAAAATTCTTGCGATTGCATAAAGATGATTCACAAAAATGTTAGTATTTATTTTTAAAATCGACTATCTCCAAGAAGAACTTAACACTATTGACAGATAGTTATTTTACATTCATGTTTATTTTTACTTTGCCACTGGTATTTGGAACTGTATTGTATTTTATAAAATGTTCAAATGTTTGTAGAGTTTATGGGACTTAACTACGGAGTCATCAGTCCCTAAACTTACAAACTACTTATGAACTAGCTTATACTAAAGACGGCACAAACATCCATGCCCGAGGGAGGATTCGAACCCCCGACCGCATGGACCGTGCAGACCGTGAATGGCACGCCGCAGACCGCTCGGCCACTGCGGACGGCTGGATTTTATACAGCCCACAAAGTTGAATCGTGTAGTAATGGTTCAGAAACGATTTAAAATTCAAACAATTTGCATCCAATTTCAGCCTAGTTATTAACTTGCCCTTTCTTAAATCAAGTACTCTGTATAGCCCAGATATCAACGCAACGTACTCCATGCCTCGTACAACACAAATTATATAGTTCTTTGCTAATTGCTTTGGTCCCATTAAAAAAGACTTTTGTCTTAATTTTGTAATTTCGTGAAATTGTACCGTCCGCTAAAGAAGCAAAAGAGATTGGACTGTATATTAAATTATTGTTGGACAAAACCATTCAAGAAGCTATTTGTCGAGAGATTCAGTATTTTGACTGGAGTCTTGACATCTTTCGTATGGTAAGTCTGGAGATTCCAGAGGGTTTTCGAAACATGGAACATGCCTACTTCTAAGAATGTCACAACAGTAAAACAATTTTAATGTGTCTACAGTTTTCATTATTGAGAGCAATAACATACAAGGACACTGATGGAAAACCAGTTCTCAGCAAAGAAGGGAAAGCTGAAAGGTGGAAAGAGTATATAGAGGGGCTCTCTACAAAGGAAATGAACTTCGAGACAATATTGTAGGAAGGGAAGAGGATGTAGATGAAGATGAAATAGGAGATACCGTACTGAGAGAAGAATTTGACACAGCCCTGAAAGACCTAAGTCGAAACAAGGCCCCTGGAGTAGATGATATTCCCTCAGAGCTACTGAAGTCTCTGGGAGAACCAGCCATGACAAAATTGTTTCACCTGGTGTGTAAGATGTATGAGGCAGGTGAAATACCCTCAGACTAAGAAAAATGTTATAATCCCCATCCCTAAGAAAGCAGGTGCAGACAGGTGTGAAAACTACAGAACCATCAGTTTAATAAGTCATGGTTGCAAAATATTAACACGAATTATATACAGAAGGATGGAAAAGCTGGTAGAAGCCGTAGAAGCAGTTTGGGTTCAGGAGAAATGTAGGAACACGGGAGGCAATACTCACTTTACGGCTTATCCTAGAAGATAGATTAAGAAAAGGCAGACCTACATTTCTAGCTTTTGTAGATTTGGAGAAGGTTTTCGACAATGTTGATTGGAATAATCTCTTTCAAGTTCTGAAGCAAGCAGGAGTAAAATATAGGGAACATAAGGTTATTTACAACTTGTACAAAAAGCAGACAGCGGTTGTCAGAGTTGAAGGGCATGAAAGGGATGCAATGGTTGGAAAGGGAGTAAGACAGGGTTGTAGTCTTTCTCCATTGTTGTTCAATTTGTACATTGAGCAAGCTATAAAGGAAAGCAAGGAGAAATTTGGTGAAGGAATTAAAGTTCAGGGGGAAGAATTAAAAACATTGCGTTTTGCCGACGACATAGTAATTCTGTCAGAGACAGCAAAGGACCTGAAAGAGCAATTGAAAGGAATGGACAGTGTGCTGAAACGTGCATATAAGAAGAACATTAACAAGAGTAAAACTAGGGCAATGGAGTGCAGTGTAAGAAAATCAGGTGATGCTGAAGGAATTAGATTAGGTAACGGAGCAATAAAGGAGGTAGATGAGTTTCCTTACTTGGGCAGTAAAATAACAAATGATGGTCGCAGTACAGAGGATATAAAATGCAGAATGGCAATGGGTAGAAAAGCGTTCTTGAAAAAGAGAAAATTGTTAACATCGAATATTGATTTAAACCTAAGGAAGTCCTTACTGAAGGTATTTGTATGGAGTGTTGCCTTGTATGGGAGTGAGACATGGACGATAAACAGTGCTGACAGGAAGAGGATTGAGGCTTTTGAAATATGGTGCTACAGAAGAATGCTGAAGATTAGGTGGGTGGATCGCGTAACTAATGAGGAGGTACTGAACAGAATTGGGGAGAAAAGGAATTTCTGGCATACCTTGACTAAGAAGGGATAGATTGGTAGGACACATTCTTAGACATCAAGGAATTGTGAATTTAGCGTTGGAGCGAAGTGTATGGGGAAAAAATCGCAGGGGAAGACCAAGAGATGGATACAGTAAGCAGATTCAGACAGATGTAGGTTGTCGCTCTTATGTGGAGATGAAGAGGCTTGCTCAGGATAGGGTATTGTGGAGAGCTGCATCAAACCATTCTCCGGACTGAAGACCACAACAACAACAACAACAACATACAAGCACGATAAATACGTTACAAAAATCGATAAGTACAAACAGTGCAAATTGTCGTATACCGTAATGTCGAGAAGATGTTTGAAACTAACCATAAATGCGTTACAGTATAACCTGGTACTCTAAGACGACTGAGCTTGTTTCAGCACCTAAGTACTGCAAGCCGATAGGCAGGTTCTTCTCGCAACGTCCTCCTCTCAGGAGCCAAGTATCTGTGCCATTAGTACGGATACGGACAAATAAAAATTAATATAAAGAAGAAGTTTATTGTGAAAAACAGCCTAGATCGTTTCAGCACATTACAAAGAAAAACTTTTAAAACATGCTTATTCACCAACATTATTGTTGGCTTGTCATTATACAAATAAGATATCAAAAGCATCATGCTTCAATGTGATGTGGTCACACTTATGTTAAAAGAAATGAAAGATCCGAAGATGACAGATTAACCTGCCGAAACCGGTCATTACAATAAAGATTATAAACGATCTTGTCTGTTTCCATAATCAGTTAATTGAACTGACTACCCCCTCATTATGATAAACTATTATAATAAAAAAATAGGCTTTCGAACATGGGGCGTGAAACTGCACTGTGGTAAAGCAACCTGTGACATTTTTTACGTGGTACATCTACATCGGATATTCTGCAAATCACATTTAAGTGCCTGGCAGAGGGTTAATCGAACCATCGTTATACTATTTATCTCCCATTCCATTCTAGAATAGCGCGCGGGAAGGAAGAACATCTGAATATCTCAGTTCTAGCTCTGATTTCTCGTATTTTATTCTGATTATCATTTCTACCTATGTAAGTGGGAGTCAACAATATATTTTCGGATTCGGAGGATAATGTTGGCGATTGTAGTTTCGTAAGTAGCCCACGCCGCAGCGATAAGCGCCGTTGTTGTTATGATTCCCATCCCAGATCCTGTATCATTTCCGTAACGCTGTCTCCCCTGTATCGTGACAATACGGAAAGAGCTGCTCTTCTTTGGACTCTTTCGACGTCCTCCGTGAAACCCACCTGATAAGGATTCCACACTGGGCAACAATATTCCAAAAAAGGACGGACAAGCGTAGTATATGCAGCCTCGTTAGTAGTTATGTTGCATCTTTTAAGGGTTCTGCCAATAAAACGCAGTCTTTGGTTCGCCTTTCCCACGACGTTATTTACTTGTTCTTTCCAGTTTAAGTCTGAAATAATAGTAATTACTAGGATTTTAGTGGAGTTTACGGCCTTCACGTTTGATTGATTTATCTTGTAAACAAAGTTTAACTGATTTCTTTTCGTACTTATGTGGACCACTTCATACTTCTCATTATTTAGACCCAATTTCCAATTTTTCCACCATAGTGATATCTTATTCAGATCGTTCTGCAGTTTGTTTTGATCTTCATATCATTTTACTAGACGGTAAATGACGGCGTCATCTGCAAACAACCTAAGAGAGCTACTTAGATTTTCCTCTAAGATGTTTCGAAATCGTAAGTACTTGTTCTTTCAGAAAAAAATAAAATATTAGTGTCTACGTTTAAGCAGAGATACTTGTTCACTCACCGTGCCCGAAGTTACTTGGAAATAACATTGAGCAACTTGGGTTGTTCTCGTTAGACCTTTCCACAACCAAACATTTTTCACCTTTAAAATTTAGTTCCTGATCTTGGGTAATGTTGTAAATCCTGAAAAGGTAACTTCAAAGAACTCTTGGGAATCGAAGTGGGAGCATTGTATACTGCTCTTACAGCGAGCGATATACAATCGAGCGATTGACTGTCGCAGCATGGAATAACAGCAATAAAACATATACAGTTGCGAAATTAGCTGGTATGAAATT
Organism: Locusta migratoria; assembly: GCA_026315105.1. Classification (NCBI taxonomy): domain Eukaryota; kingdom Metazoa; phylum Arthropoda; class Insecta; order Orthoptera; family Acrididae; genus Locusta; species Locusta migratoria. The sequence continues at coordinate 59,233,353 of CM048753.1, read as the reverse complement.
TGTTGCCGACTGACACTTGAAACTTTAAGCTAGCGCTCCTAGCGGTGAACAGGGTGCCATAAGCGTCGTGTCCGTTTATAATTATTTTTCTTCGTAATTAACGAAATAGTTACTATAATGTTTGGGTTTTAAATACACTATCAACACAATATCAAGAGACATGAATGACCGATAAATATATGCAAAAACATCAGAATTTCTTTGATTCAGTGATATAAGCAACAACTTATTCATGAAGAAATAGAAATTTGTGTATATTTGCAGCTTACCCAGTTGAAAGTATAGGGATATAAAGACATGGAAAATATGAATTTCTGTTATGGTATGTTTTTACTATGATAGGCACTTTCTTTGACGCGTAACTATTTCGCTATTCGGTACGGAGTCCACCGATTCACACAGTATTACACTTCACTAGTCTTTCTTACACAATACATACATATACTATTGAATGTAATTCTTGTCGTTTCTTTGTCAGATATAGAAACAACTGTGGAATTTATTTATTTATTTATGTTTTTATTTATTTATGTTCATTTTATTTTATTTATTTATTTTTTTACTTGGGAAACAGTTTATTGCTTGTGAAGTTTTATTGCCAAGTCTGTCACGTTTTTCTTTTAGGGACAACTGTTGTGACTGATTTGATACCTTAAATATTGCTCTCAATCAGGTTTCTTACGTTCCACATACACTGATTTGAATGGATTTACAGTGAACAAACCTTAACGTTCCTGAATAGAAAAGTGACGTCTTTCTGCTAAAGTTCAGTTCTTGTCTACTAGCCATTTTTGTTGTTTCAAGAAAATGCCGCAGGTTAAAAGAGAATCATAAATAAACTGTTATGTAATTTACCGTCTCATGCCTTTCCAGTGATCTTAGGAAACCTATGAAAGACGAAAGTGGAGTTATCTTGTAGTTATTACCGTTTCCGTATTGCACTTACATACGATCCCTACTGTAAAATGTGCGTTAAAATCAATATAAACGATATCGTATTCACAACTGTAGTTTACCGCCCTCTTGGAACAATACTGTCGTAGAGTATAATAAAAATCATTGGGACTGTCGTGATTGTACGTTAGACTGTGGTGACATTGTATTCGACAAAAGACGAACGTATTTCAAATTCTATTTACTTACATTTCAGTGCCGAAGTTGAAGAATACGTAAGGAATTCGTATTATCATTCTATCACTAACTCGTCAGTGACCACTAAGGATTACTCAACAGTAATCAATCTCGGAATGTATGAACGCCACTACAGTTTACTACATGACGACTTTCCAATACCATCACACTTTTGACGTAACAGGGATATTTCTGTACACTTGATGAACACTGGTTATAATGAAAAACATCTGCACACAGTCGTAACTGATAACGAAATAGCCTATATGCCGTTTTCACGATAAAAAACAATATCCAAAACAATCAAATCGGCGCCGCAACAGTCACTCGATCGATACTATCGCCCGCACTGACAGCGATATGTATCGCTATCGCTTCGATTCCCAAATTACCGTAAAGGGTATATTACACGTAGCGTATCTGGTCGCTAGTCGCTGGCGTCTGTTGTCGCTCGGCGTATGGGCTAATAGCGAATGAATACGCTGACGCAATGACACGCAGCGACTTCAGACGCTAGCGTCTTCGTAAAAACAATTGAAAAACGAAGTAGCATATGATATATTGTTTTGGAGGTTAGGTGATACCAAACAGTTCTGTTTCCTAAGGTGCGACATTGTCGCGAATTTATATCAGTGATGCATTTTGTAATTACTTTTAATATATTTACGTCGATCACAAAATTTCTCGTCGTTTTGACGACCGGTTTCGGTTTCAAGTCTACAGCAAATCGGAAACAGGACAAATTTAGTAATAGACTACGGTGCCTTATAAAACATAAATAAGGCATTACAGCCATCAATATAAAAAAAAGTGTTAAAATATTATACATCATACCTGTTGTTACATTCCTTAATGAAGATACAGTTATGCTGTGATGGTGCCATATGGCTATATTACATGTATTGATGGCTGTAAGTTAATGCATTATTTATTTTTTCTAAGGTAGTTTAATACTAGACTTATCCTTCTGTTTCTGATTTGCTGTAGACTTGAAAATGGTCATCCTGACCGAAACCGGTCGTCAAAACGGCGAAAAACGTTGTGATCATCGACGTAAATAAAGATATTAAAAGTTCTGTGCCCCACCAAACAAAATATGAAGTGGAATTGTAATCAAATTTTTGAAAATTTATCGAAGTTTTCCGGTATTATGGGACATTAAAAATAACGATTATTTAAATTTTATTCTTGGCGAGATCGCCATACTCATGACGGTATTCTGTTTCCTATTTTATCCTCTACCATTTACAGTAATCTATCAAAATTTTCTTATGTGACCCTCATATTTCTGTAGGCAGGACTTCACACAATAATTCACCCAAAAGATTTGCAGAAGCACCATATTTATCCCTCCTCGCAATCCACCTTCTAATCCATTTTCTTTTATTCTCTTTTATTTTTCCGTTATGCTTTTGGTTTATTAATTGTTCTTTTAAAACTGTTGCGATAAACACAACGCCAGCATGTACAATTTCCTTCGACATTTTGACTCGACTGGTGGCTACTTTAGACGCTCTCGTATATGACACGGGGCGACCAAAATCGCCAGCGACCAGTGTCTAAAGTAGCCCACTACACCGTTCAACTTTAGACGCTCGCGTTTCGGAGCAGCGACTTCGTTCGCTGTCCCTGTTTACACGGAGCGAATTTAGCAGCTGCGTCCAAATACGCCAGCGACTAGCGACTAAATTCGCTCCGTGTAATATACCCTTAAGAGGTTTTGTAATGCCTGCCAGCATTAAGTCTGATGGTATGTGATCCACAGTGAGTTGTAGTGCTTCCATATTTTCTCTTATAAACACAAGACTGTGTTTGGTTGGACTTTTGTAGCCACTAGTCCTAGTCAAGTCAATTGCTGCTTTGTTGTAACATAGTAGTTTCGTAACACCCTTTCTGAGTTTGACCATAGAGCTTCCTAACACCGAGGTCAGGGACATGTAATTTGCTTCAGTTGCGGCTAAGACTGCTGCTTAGCCGTTTCTTATTTTTCGAGGATAACACTGCACCTTGCGATTTAAGTAGATATCCAATTGTTGACTTCCTATTTTGAGAATATCCGGCCCAGTGTGCCTCATAGTAACTCATTGACAGTTCTCTGCTTCAGAGAACAGTTGTATCATTTTTCATACCACCTTTTTGGTGTCTGAAGATCTTTCTTATTACTTTCCAGTGCTTGACAACTCCTACAGACTAAGACAATTACCTCATATTTTTCATCAGATTATCACATGGGAATATATAGTATAGGTTCATACAACACAACTAGCTCTTTACTCACACGAAGTGATGGGTGCTATCGACAAGGGTTCGCAAATTGATTCCATATTTCTTGATTTCCAGAAGGCTTTTGACACCGTACCTCAGAAATGGCTTTTAATCAAATTGCGTGGTTATGGTATATCGCCCCAAATTTGCGACTTGGATAGGGGATTTCCTGTCAGAGAGGGCACAGTTCGTAGTAATCTGTGGTTAGGCATCGACTAAAACAGAGGTGATATTGGGTGTTCCACAGGGTATAGTGTTATTGGTCCTCCGCTGTTCCTTATTTACATAAACGATTTAGAGGAAAATCTAAGTAGCTCTCTTAGGTTGTTTGCAGATGACATCGTCATTTACCGTCTAGTAAAATCATCTGAAAATCAGAAACCAACTGCAGAACAATCTGAATAAGATATCACTATGGTGTAAAAATTTGCAATTGACTCTAAGTAATGAGAAGTGTGAAGTCGTCCACATGAGTACGAAAAGAAATCCCTTAAACTTTGTTTACAAGATAAATCAATCAAAAGTGAAGGCCGTAAACTCCACAAAATACCTAGGAATTACTATTACTTCAGACTTAAACTGAAAAGAAGACGTAGATAATGTCTTGGTAAAGGCGAACCGGAGACTGCGTTTTATTGGCAGAACCCTTAAAAGATGCAACAGAACTACTAAAGAAACTGCATACACTCCGCTTGTCTGTCCTGTTTTGGAGTATTGCTGCCCAGTGTGGGATCCTTATCACGTGGGTTTGACGGATGACATCGAAAGATTCCAAAGAAGGGCAGCTGGTTTCGTATTGTCACGATACAGGGGAGACAGCGTCATGGAAATGATACAGGATCTGGGATGGGAATTATTACAACGGCGTTTATGAAACTCCAATCGCCAACATTTTCATCCGAATGCGAAAATATAGTGTTGACTCCCACTTACATAGGTAGAAATGACCATCAGAATAAAATACGATAAATCAGCGCTCGAACGGAGACATTCAGGTGTTCTTTTTTTCCGCGCGCTATTCGAGAATGGAATGGGAGGTAAATAGTATAACAGTGGTTCGATGTACCCTCTGCCATGCACTTAAATGTGATTTGCAGAGTACCCCATGTAGATGTAGATTGCGCTATTTGGGAACGATTTATTATGCACATAACGAGATGAAAGATAATGCGATAAAGTAACCACGTTCTACAATCCGTAGGCCGCTACGGTGCATGGAATAAAGGCACAGAACGTCCATAGCAAAGATAAGCATAGATATTCGCTCATGTGGAGCTTGGATACTCCATTCTCATAAGATATTCGTGTTACGCCATGAGGCACACCAAAAGCTTCGCCACGCATTTTACTGGTGTTACTATTGTGGCGAGGTCGGAAACGTTGTGTTCGAGATGAAGAATAGTCCGATTTCCCCACAGTCGCGCAAATTCGTCGGCTTTCGATAGAAGAATAGGTCCAGCGATCGACATAATCGTTAATTTTTTGCCGTTAAACGATGTAAGTAAAACTTCTCTGTTATCTTTGTTTGAAAATAAGCGTTACATTGTTGCTAATAATCACAAATACGTAACAAACAAAACTGATAATTGGAAATTATAGTTGATACATTTCTCCGAATAATGTTTTCTACGATGGATATAATATCCCATATATTTCTCCGAAAATGTTGTAATAAGCGTTGTTCTACTCAGTGATTTTGTTACAAATGGTGTTGACATAGGATTTAGATGAGGCTGTTATATTTCGGTGTTATAGTCAGTACTTCGTTAAAAGCGATATCGACGGCATTTTGTTCCTGGACTTCACTACTCGCATTCGTAACCCTTAGTTAGTAAAATGTCAAAAAATAGCGCTATCGATAAAATACACCTGAGAGACGAAGATTACCAGATTTTGCATTGTAAGTTTATGACGTAAATATTATGAATGTGCGTCCTTGAGATACATGCCCTGCGTGTCATAGTTAACAACTTTGTTGGGAATAAGTATTTTCATCCTTTGCCCGTGACATGAAATGTTATGGTCATCAGTAAAACTTCTCATTGTTTTCGGGTAATGGTTGGACGTAAAATAGGACACACAATACAGACATTAGAAAGACTTTTTGATCGTTTTTACCTACATTCTTTTAAATGGATATACAACCATCAACCCAGTCAGTGTCTCGAACTGTAATTATAAATTATTTCATTAACAACTGATGAGTTGCAGGTTTGAGTTACCATATACTACTAGCAAATCTAAAATAGTGTTGTAATGCAAAACGCCAATTTCACGTTGTTTTGGACATTTAAGTAACTGAGTGGCATTGTGTAACAACGAGGCCACTTTGATTTTTTTATTTTATTTTGTATGGTATCTGGAATTATGAATGCCAATATTGAAGCTTATCTGTAAGAGACCTATAACTGACAAAAAATAATGGGTAAATTTTACTTACGGCTGCGGCGGTGTAGTGTGCTAATGTGGCAACGAAACGTTTGCTTTACAAGGATCATTAAATTACTGACAAGACAAAAGTATGTTACATACAAAAACTTGTTAACCCTAGAGAAGGTTTAACACAAAGGATGATTCCCCTCATTCTATGCGATTAGGTTTTCAAATAGCATTCAACGGTTGTTGCCAACATCGGCACCGTGTCTCCAACCGTAAACTGTAGATCCTACACACTAATATTGTTTTTCGTTTTAGTGTTTTTAATACGTTCTGAAACTTTCTCAATAACGTAACAGAAGTACAATGAGCAATGTGAGTACAAAAATCTGATGTGGTGAATTTGTCACAGCAGACAACAAACACTTATTGCAAGTCGGCAAACAACCCTCGCATATTGACAGTCATTATTCAAATACAAGCCAAGATCGCTTAAAACCTTTATCTAGATGACCTGTTGAAGTTCGTATCGCTTAATATAAACCATATTAATTTAAATGATAGCTATGTATTTTTGACCCAGTAACTTTATAAAGGCATTTGCTTCGATCGTCGAACGTGCAACAATTTATCGCAATCATATGAATAGTTTTGGTATTTCATAGAAAAATGTCTATTTTTCTGTATTTTGCAATTTTCAGGGTACCTTTCCCAAATTTTTAGTTCATAAGAAAGGATCATCTTTTGTTGAACATTAAATGATCAAAATTTTATTACAATCGGATGAAAAGTTCTCTACTCATAGTGTTGAGTAAATTTTGAAAGAAATTGGAAAAGGAACTTCGTTTGAATTTTACGACATTCCATTTTAACTGTCTCTTTTTTTTCTTTCTCTTTTTTTCTTCTTTTTAGTGAAATCATTTCCAAGCCCATAATGAACAAAACAAAATAAGAATTACCCCTCTGTCGTGTGAATAGTCAGTTATAGTGCTGAATTCAATAAAAAACACACTGAAAAACGCACTTTCAGTTTTTCTCAAATTTTCCAAAAAATTTATTTTATACAAACCTTGTACTGTAAAGCCGTAATCAAGTGATGCTCTTACAACCATGTGGCAAGTTTTCCTACTTTCCGAACGACTTTTCCAAATTTTTATTTGATTCGAACCTTCATCATGCTTTCAACATGAAATGTACAAAATTTTATCGCAATTGGACGAACGTATTGATAGCTCACTGGAAAAAGCTGCGTTTTAGTTATTCCCGATTTTCCTCTTGTCTGGCAACTTTTCCATATTTTATCACCATTTCAACCTTCCCTGGACTTAACGAATATTTCAAGACTATATATAAAAAAGCAGCAATAAGTAAAGAAAACGGTAGATTTTCCTGTCTAACCAACATATCGATGTAAACAAGAGCGGAATGCAAGCTGAAAGTAGCACGATCTAAGGCTCTATGGCGGGCAAAATATTTCACTACACTTTGACCAAAACGACACCGTTTGTATAAGCTATGTATTGCGTTTAGTATTCGCAAGGAATGAAAATGGCGGATGCGCCAGCCTGTTTTTTCAGAAGCTTCACATTCCAGCTGTCAAGGCCATCTCCAATCTGCCCGTTTCACTGGCTAACCCTGTATATGTCGGGAAATTTTATATCTGCCCATATGAGACAGATGTTGCAAATTGAGGATTAACCAAACATTAACAATGCTAGTAGCAGTTGTTCGATTTAATTGTAAGCAAATTTTATTGAAATGTAAGTAATCATTTCAAAAACACAAGAAAAGATCTTGCTTTGAGCACTAAAAAAAAAAAAAAAAAAAAAAAAAGAGAGAGAGAGAGAGATTTATGTGAACTATTGAGATGTAGGGTTGCATGTTGTTTAATATTTTTCATCGATGGGTGTGATAATTTGAATATTTATGGCTGGAGATCTTTGATCTGCCACAAGAAGTTTTGCTGAAAGAAATGTTAAGGTTGTTGCAGGGAAATTATCCGAATTATTGATATTTCCTGTGAAACCTACAGGAAAGTATTCAGCAACAAACATAATTCATGCTCTCACTATAATAAGTACATCACTGAGACGAAAGTACAGAATGGAATATTATCAGCATATTTAGATTACAGCATGAAGAAAAAAGATTAGTGCTGACCACCATACGACTTACTTACTCCAATCTTTGATTATTCCATCTGCTGTTTCCTCCCCCTCTCTATGTCTGTTTACCATTTCATGTAATACTGTTTCCATGCACACACTTGTCCTCTGATTTCTGGTACCGTTCATCAATTAGTGAATGGTAGCTCGAGACTACAAATGAAGAGTACAGGAAAAGAACGTGCTTTGACCAAATTATTATTATCATTTTTTTTTTTTTAACTGAATTATTCATGCTATGAGATGAAGGTTTACATGCATTTTAATATTGTTAAGTGACTAGTGCGATATATGTTTAAAATGCTTAACATAGGTCATATCGTTACTAATTTGTATACCAAGTTTAGTTTATGGGATTGCAATGAGTTCATAGTCAAAATAATTTAAAACTGAAGGGTGGTTTTGGACTAAATTGCTATTTTTGTACATATGTATCAAACGATTGTTGTATTTTGATGAAACAATATATAACAAAGATAAAACTAGTAACAATGTATTCTGAACATAAGTGACTTTTTTTAGTATATTGTTGTAGGTAGTTTCAACAATGCACTTCTTCTTTTGCATTGTTATTGCATCTCTTGTGTTCAGTCTGCAACTGAAGTCAGCAGAGTACACGTGTACATTAGATTGCTTTTTCTGTTTAGATATTTAGTACAAACTTTGTATTTTTTCATAAAAAGTTCATTAATGAAGTGTGAATAATTGGTGTATATATTAATTCTTAATTAGTGTGTTGTGTGTGTGGAAAAAATGGCATACAACTGCAAATTTTCAAATGCTCAATGTTGCAATCCTTTAAAACAAAATAATCACTATGTCGGGAACAAAAGAAATGTCACAGATTCGATGTGTAGTTTGTATCCAAAAATTTGGAAGATATCAAACATTTGTGATACGTGCAGGAAAACAATTGCTTTCTACAAGGTCCAACAAACAGAAACAATTTACTAGATTTGGATGTTCAAGGAGAATCAAATGAACTAAGGAACAATGACTACCCTTTTGATTCAGATGAAGACCCCAGTTTTGAGAAATCGTCACTCATTGTTGAGACACTCAACACTTCTCTGAAAGAGCTGGGTGACTCACCTATTGATAATAAAAAATTAAATCAAATACCTATTCAACTGAGAAGGTTAAAAAAACTACAAGGAAGATTTAAATCATTCTGTTTTACAAAATCTCAAGACCCAGTTTTCTAATGCAACTAGTAGGAAGAAAAACTTGATGATTTTAACTTGTGTGCCAAAAACTTGGGGCATCAGAAAAATTATGCACCAGTTTAATGCACCCAACTACATGGGGCATCAAACTAAAAAAAAAAAAAAAAAAAAAAAAAAAAAAAAAAAAAAAAAAAAAAATACTTGTAGGAAAAAGGAATTTTCGAAGCCCAAATCATAAACCTGTAAAAGTTTGCCAACTGAAACTATTCAAAATGTCTGTGACTTTTATGAAAATGATGAGCTTAGTAGATCTGTGCCAGGAATCCAGGACTGTGTCACGGCAGTAATTGACCAAAGTGGAAACAAGACCAAAGTTTCAAAAAGACTTGTTTCATGCAATTTGAAAGCGGCATATGCTTTAAAAGTGAATTTCCTTCAACCAACATAGGTTTCTCTAAATTTTCTGAGCTTCCACCCAAGCACTGTGTCTTAGCTGGCTCAACTGCCACCCATGCAGTGTGTGTATGTACAACACATCAAAATGTCAAATTAATTATTGAAAACGCAAAACTGGAGACAGTAACCAACAATGAATTACAAAGATACAAGCACTGCATGGCAAAAATGGTATGTAATCCACCATCACTGGCCTGTTAATGAATCAATGTTCATCATGCCCAAGAGTTCAAGAAATTAGAAAAATTCTAGAAAAATCAGTCAGAGAAAACATATTGAAGAAGTGGCATTCAAGCAATGGATTTCAGTTGATCAATGTTCTTTAGAAACTTTACAGAAACCATCAGGTGAATTCATTGATATGTTTTGCACCAAGTTGGAGGTTTTAATTACACATGACTTTGTTGCAAATCAACAAATTTCATATCTGAATAAAGGAAAGGAAAACCCAAGTGCATCTGAATTCACCGTATTACTAGATTTTGCAGAAAACTACAACATGGTTGTGCAAAATGAAGCCCAAAGTTATCAGTGGGCTAGTGACCAAGCCACAGTCCAACCCTTTGTACAGTAATATATTACAAATAAGGGGCACAACTCCACCATCTAAATTACAAAACAATTTCAGAATGTCGTGAACATAACACAGTATCTGTATATAGTTTTTTTAAAAAACGCTTGTTCATTTTTTGACAGTGAAATTTCAAGAAGTTCCACAAAAGATCATATATTCTCCTGATGGGTGTGCAGTGCAGTATAAGAACAAGAAAAATTTCATAAACCTTTGTCACCATAATGAAGACTTTGGTATCCAGACTGAATGGCATTTTTTGCTACTGCCCATGCCAAAGGACCAAGTGACGTAATTGGTGGTATGGTAAAAAGATTAGCTGCAAAAGTTAGTTTGCAACGACCCTTTGAAAATCAAATCTTGACTGCACGTGGTTTTTACGAATGGTCAGTTGAAAATATTCATAAGATTAGTTTCGATTATGGAACGCAAAAAGATTGTGTCAGCAGAAATGTTTCTGAAAGATCAGTTTAGTCAAGCACTCACAATGAAAGCGACTCAACAATACCACACCTTTATCGCTGTTGCCTCAAGCTTAAATAAGTTATATGTGAAAATCTTTTCAGAATCAACAACTTCTTCTCAAGCATCAGTATCAAGGTTAACAGATAAAATGTTATATATGAGTGCATGTTTTCGTGGCGATATCCATTAATAAAATCTTCTCGGGTTACAACCCGAGAAGATTATTTGCTGACTAATGGTTACACAATTGTTTATGACTAACTGGTGGCTTGCTTATATATTGGACAAAAATGAAGTAAAAGTTACCTTCCTTCATCCCAAGGGACCTTCTCCATCATTTAGTTATACAAAAAGACCAGATATATTATGGCTACCATTCACGGGTTTATTATGTGTAGTGCATCCAACAACTCCAACAGGAAGGTTTTATGTACTATCTGAAGATGATATTTAAAGAAACAATGAAATTTTATCACAGTTTCCAACACATGTAGAAATTGGTGGTAAGTTAAAAGTTTCATTGTACAATTTTTGCCATTATTTAAAGTTTATAAATAAAACAAATTGATAATATTTAACTGATTTATTTTGTCACTATTCACTTAAAATGTTTTCAGTACAGTTTCATTTATTTTAAAATTTTAAAATTGAACTAATTATAACAAATACTTGTTTTTTTTTCAATTACACTTTGTCATTAAGTAATGGAAATACAATGTGTTTGAGATTTTATGGTCACTGTTAAGTTTCATTTCATACAATTAAATATAAAAAAGCTCCTATATATGAAAATACCAATTTAGTCCAAAACCACCCTTCACTTTTAAATGATTTTCCGATTCGATAACTGGGGTAGGTTAGGGACATGCAAGTCGCCGAAGTGGCATCCAATTGAAAGACTTTCACCAGGCCAATGAGCCAAACGACATTATTATAAGCAAGCTTGATATATAAATTAGTGATGATATGACCTATGTTATACATTTCTTTTGAAATTAAAAAAAATGTGTTTTAAAAAAAAATTGAAATTTCAAAATTTAATTTCAATTTTTAAAATAATAATGTTGTCATAACCTATATGTGTTATATATCACTGGAAAGCCCATTAAAATGCCAAAAAATGAAGCCTTTCCCATGCTTCTAATGTAAATAGGAGAGGAGTTACGACCATTGTAATGTTTTGCTGTAGCATGATTTTGACCATTTTTTGAAAACTTTACACAGCTGTATTTTAAAAACCGTTTGAGACGAAATTTTGAATTTTGGTATTTTTCCTGTCAACCTGTACGTCCAATGTATCAAATATTATTAATATCTGAAAGGGTGTGGTAAAATAGGTGTGTTGATTTGACATGGAATTACCCAAATATGACAGTTGATATGGCCACATGATTCGTAATGTGCAGGGATGGAATCAGTCGCATCACTGTATCTGCCTGCCGAATATAGAAACCATTATATCGAGAACAAAATGAGATACTGATCTCTCAGATAAAATTTCTATATTCTATTTGCATTTCGTATTCTGCAATGTATGCTACGAGATAAATTCGGCTATAGACTCGACTAAGTCTTTACTAGGCGTTTTTACCTCATTGAACTTTTTGAAATTTACTACTTAATGTGATGCAGTGTGAATGGAGGATAAGAAAATTCAATTACTTTTCAAGCGAAGCTATCGGACTACGATGTGCACGAATATTTTTTACATTAAATTGTTTGTTAAAATTGGTGATAAGTACTCCATAGTAGCTAGTACATCATCTTTCGGGGGGAGCGGAATAAAATCAATGGTAGCAATTCCAATAACTTAATTGTTATATAGAAGTTTATTTACAATTATTCCAGTAACTTAATTGTTATATAGAAGTTCATTTACAATTACAAATCAATAGCGTAGTCAAAGATGTTTACAATTGTAGACTATCTTCTGTAACTCAACAAACGCTTTTGAGCCTGTGAAATTCATAAATATTTACTTACCAGTGATGTGCATCACCAATATTGCCAGGCCACATCACATAGATACCTAATTAAGTGTCTTGGTCACCTGGATCCATCACTGAGCTGTTTTAGGGTTACTATTCTGACGACTAAAGAACCTTTCATGTAGGCCTAACTATTGTTCTGGCCAGAGTTACTGGCAGGTGGATGTTGGCGCACTGTTGCCAGTTCATGAATGGCATGTACTTTATATGTTCAAGTGCCTTTATTACTTGCTTTAATAATTTCTGCATTGGTAAAATCAATTACGTTTTTGTAGTGAAAATTTTTTGGACTGTGTCATCAGTTCGTTCAGAAAATGTAAAAACGCTTTCTTTCGTGGTTAAAAAGCAGGCATGCATTAATACTAAACAAAAGTCAGTTGCAGGTTCTAGAAAGCAATTGATAAAATGATAATTTTAGAAAATAAGAACAAATATAAAAATCTATACAAATATGAAATTGATGTGTCAAAGTATTTAATATAAATAATGGAATTAAAACAATTAACTGAGAAAAAAAGGTCAAAATTTTGTTGATTACTTTTAGCAAAATAAATAAATATATATATAAAAAAAACGTTCTCAATGAAACTCTAACCTACGGTTATCTGTCTGAGAATCTACAACCTTTGTAACATCCTGTTTGAAAATAGCTGACAAAATTAATTGCAGCTTTAGAAAAGTTCAGTTTTACATCAGCCAAAGGAAGCTCATGTTTTGTAAACTATTCTCTGTGACATGACTGCGTATGTGGCGGTAAATCACAGCATGAGCAAAAGGATCCAAATGTAGAAGTGTTTGGTTAGTGCTGTGTATGAATCATTATTATGTGTCTATTATTTTTTATGTCATCAAATGTGAAATAAAAGAGACAGATGATGTATCGGAAAACATATCAAGGAAGACTAGGCATCGAATTCGAAGTGAATTTACCACTTGTGGCAATTTGGCAAGAGGGAACAGTTCAGACATGACATAGACTGCCCTGATTACATGAAAGAAGCACCAACATACGAAGTGTCAACTGAAAAGTAATTTTAATTGGACTATAGGTCCTTATTTGTCCAAATGAATCCTATCTTGTTTTTACATATTCAGTTCCAACCTTCAAAATAGCGATGAACAAAGGTGTGCAAAATCGTGAAAAAAAACAACAAAAAAACATTCTATATAAATCCAATGAAAGTATTGTTTACTAACCAGAAAATGTTATTGCGGCAAAGTTTAAAGTTAAAAAATGTAAATGAATTCATCACCATATTGAAATAAGTGAAATGTTTCAGTTTCAAGTGTAAGTACATAGACATCCATATGTAAACATTGTGACAATGTTTTTGCTTTGATTTTTGCATGTTAACTGCAAAACTGATATGAAATTGACTAACTTAAAATAATTGTATATTTATTAGACAAACAGCTGTCTCCACTCATTCTAAAAACATTGTGGCCACCAGCAACGAAAGTAATGGAAGCAAACGGATTAAATAAGAAGAAAACATAGAATTATCAAAATATGTGTATCTGACAGCTATAACGAGAAATGTTATACTGCAGTCGTTTAGAAATGCGTAGCAAGTAGAAAACAATAAATGACAGAGGATTCACACTGTGTTCACATTGTAATCAACTAAATGCGTTTAAAAACAGCTGGTGTGCAGAAAGGAACGAAAGGTTCTTTTTTTTTTCAGAGAGCAATAGACATAAGATAGCTGAAAAACAGCCCATGAGTAACGATAATTGTGTATGCATGCGTTTGTGAAGCCAAGATCAGATATTTAAGTGACAAAAACATTCTAAAAATCATATAATAACCTTGGCTCGTAAGAAAGTGTCGTAATTTGTCCAGGTACAAAGTATGTGAGGAGAGATAAAGGAAGTAAACTTGTCACTGTTCTTGAAACTGTGCTAATGAAATCAGCCTACACAAATGTAGCTGGCGTAAATCACCATCCAGACATGACCTATGTCCTAGGTCATGTGTTAAGAAATTAATAGAAAGACTTAGATCCATTCACACCAATCATGACCTCTTAACTTACAGTGGAAATCTATTATTGGCTGTCATCTAGTAAACTGAAGTCAAAAAAACATAGTTACGAAGCAGATGAAAGTATCTTGGACAAATCGGTCATATTATCAAATATGTGGTCTCACTATATGGAACAGTACCCTGGACAGTTGGGTCATATTTGTCAGATACGTGGTTACAGTGACTTTAACTTTTATACTGCTGCAAAACTTCAGTCTTAATGGAAACAACCTTCCAAACATCTGTCCTATCACTTTGAAGAGCAGAAGAAACTCCAGTATTTTTTTTAACATAACCACTGGTGCAATGTTTTAAACAGCAGCAGCTACATCACAAGCTTGAAATGTTCAGTACAACCATCTACAAGAGACGGCAGGTAGCTAGGTCATCTAAACGATTTTTACTGCCACAATCAACAGCAAGAACAACTTCAAAATAGCAGAATTTAAAGTGAAGGTAAGTGGCGATGTAGATAGTCCCACAAATGAAGTAATGATGATATTTCATCAATATATCCAGTTCCTAAACAGTAAGGTATCATATTTAAATATAGTAATTATGCATGAACTAGAATATTTATTTTCTGTAATGAGTATTTCAGAATACTGGATTGATGATACCATAATAAAAATTATTTCCCTTAATCATTTATTACTGATTGACTACACAGACTTAGTAATCACTACAGGGGAGTTGCCATATTCACTATAGGATAATATGCAAGTTATTAATATAGCTTATATTATCTGTCAAAGTTGTGAAAAAAATTTAGAAGAAAGTGTTAAAAGTACTGAAATAAAGTCGCAGTATACTGCTTAGTATCAGGAAATTTTGTGATATTTTTGGAGAAAATGGAATGATTAGTACGGAAAGGAAGTGCAGCAAACCTAGATACTATATTTTGTTCTGATTTTTAACAAAGAGCCACTATACTCAGTCTCATAAATTTTGTAATCCCACTGCCACAGTCAACGAAACAAGAAATACCAGTACCTAAGTGAGCCTGGAATGAAAATTGATAAAGTTAAATTTAAGTGGTCCCTGAAGAGTTATTAAGGATTTAAAAAGCAACGAATTTGAATGGTACACAAAAACAACATACGTAAGGTTAAAAGTGGAATGTTCAGCTGGAAAGCATAAATCAATTTTCTACTGACAAGTGAAGACTGGTCTGTTGTATCTGTGAAACACATAAACTGTCGAGACAAAATTCATCATATATCTAGAAAACCTAGCAGAACTTGTGTCTTGAAAGAAAGAGAACTACATTCTCCATGAAAACTAATACAATAATAATATCATGTGGCTCAGTAGTGTGATGGAAGACATTCAGTCCCACACACCACTTCGGTGACTTGCAGTCCCTCAACCTACCTCAGTTTTCTAAATGGGGAAAGGAGACCTGTAGTTAAATGTTGAAAGCACACATCATTTCTGGCTTTTTCTCACACTAAGTGGTGAAGTCTTGTGTTGAAACACTGAAAATCCTTGTTCCAGCGAGGTTTTGAATCCACGATAGCTGGGTTTCCATTTAAGCACTTTATTACTGCTGGACCTCAAGCTCTAATAAGGCGAAACTGGCACCGAATGATTGAACACACAATATAAAGCATATACAAAAATTTTACTAACACACAGTTGGATATAAAAGTCAAAATATTTCTAAAAAAAAAAAAAATACTGATACAGCAGTTTGATAATCCCTTTTCCTGAAAATAGTGCCGGCCGTAGTGGCCGAGGGGACTTAGGCGCGTCAGTCACGGTCTGCACGGCCACTACGGTCGGGGGTTCGAATCCCCCCTCGGACATGGATATTTGTGCCATCCTTAGTGTTAGCTAGTTAATAAGTAGTTTGTAAGTTTAGGGACTAATGACCCCGTACTTAAGTCCCATAAGCTATACAAACATTTAAACATTTGAAAATAGTAAATATAAATAAAGCAAGAAACTATCGCTGGATTATAAAGGGAATCAGAACTTACTTTAGGAAGATTGAGAACTGCAGCAAATCTGCAAGGAAAATAATATATCAACGTGTTTGCATATTTAATATAAAGCATAGTCCAAAATTTTACATTGGGTCAAGCACAATGAGAAATACATAAGAAATTCCCACAAGTAAAGAAAAACATGTTCGGCATCATAAAGAAGGAAATGGTCAAGAATAAGAAAACCTGAAAATAGAAATGACAAATGCGAAGTGACACAATGGGTTTAAGCAAAGTGAGGTGGAGAAATAGTGTCAGGTATTTACATCATGTTTTATTCTAGTGGAAAAACTTTTGAATGGGGTGTATCAATAGAGATGGGAAATGAAGTAGTACAAAGTGTGACTAAAGTGGTGTGCCATTGTGATTGTTTAATGTTTGTGTTAAAATTGTTCAAATGTTTGTATAGCTTACGGGACTTAACTACGGGGTCATCAGTCCCTAAACTTACAAACTACTTGTGAACTAGCTAATCCTAAGGACGGCACAAATATCCATGCCCGAGGGGCGATTCAAACCCCCGACCGTAGTGGCCGTGCAGACCGTGACTGGAGCGCCTCAGTCCCCTCGGCCACCGCGGCAGGCAATGTTTGTGAAAATAATTGCAGAACCAGTGGACATTCTAATAGGTCAAGTGTACATGCCAACACCAGACAATGAAGAACTGGAGAAAACGTATGATGAATTAGAAGACATCATCCACTCTGAAGGTAGAGGAAAAGTAAATACCTTAATCATGGGTGAGTGGAATAGTGTGTTTGAGAAGCAAACATCGTGGGACAATATGGATTAGGAAAAAGAAACAACAGAGGGGGGGATGCTACTAGAATACTGTGAGCGAAACAACTTGGTGGGATGAACATTTGGTTTAAGAAAAGGAAGAGTAAACTGTGCACATGGAAGAGTCCAGGAGATGTGAACAGATATCAGAGGTTTAGTGTCAAAGATGCCAAAACTATGGCAGCTGCTGATATCGACTGAAGTCATAAAATGTTGAAGAGGACCCAACAGCACGGGAAGAGAAAGAAGAGATGGGATCTGGAGAAGCTAAGATAGAACAGTGAGGCAGTAAGAGATTCTTTGGAACAAAAATTTAATGAAATGGCTTGGAACAAAAATTTAATGAAATGGAAAACCCTGGGTCATCAATGAGATGCTAGAGAAGATGGAGGAAAGGAGGAAGTATAAAAATGTTAATCAACAAGAATACAGAAGAATTAACAATGCCCTCAGGTGAGAAACACGACAACATGAAGGAAAAGTACATAAAAAAAATATGTGAGGAAACAGAGGAAAGGAATGTACGACCTCATGAACCAGAAAACGGAACTGCAACGGAGCTAGAACAAAGGATTAAGGACCTTCAGAATAGAAGACTCTAGAGGAGAAATGGTTACTGAACAATTGGAGGTGCTGAAAATACGGAGAAAATATGTAAAGGAACTCTACAATAAGGAACATCGTCCGCATGACATCGAAATAGAGACAGAGGAAACGACTGATGTAGATGAAAAAGAAGCCAGCGTACTGTCAACTGAAGTAGAAAAGGCGTCAAAGGACATGAAATGAAGGAACGTTACAGTGAATGACGACACTAGCTGAAAGAAATAGGAAATGAAGGTCTGAAAGTGCTTAGGCAAATCTGCAACAAAATAAGCGAAACTGGAAAATGCCCCAAGGACATTTTGGACATAATAATGGTTGCTCTCGAGAAGAAGCAGCTGGCACAGAAATGTAGTGATACAGAACAATTACCGTGGTCTTGTTTCATATTTGGGAAAGATCATCCTAGAATACTCACCAGACGGTTGGAATACAAAATTGAAGAAACAATGGGAGATGACCAGTTTGTATTTAGGAAAGGAAAAGGAACCAGAGACGGCATCGGCATTTTGAGGATATTGTCAGACAGAGTTTTGGCTGTTAACAAAGACGTTTGTGCTTATTTTATAGACTGGCAGAAGGCCTTCGACAGTCAAGTGGACAAAATTAATGAACATCCTTAAGTAGATCGGAATGAAGTGGAGAGAAAAGACTAATTCTGAACTTGTACCTGGGGCAAAGGGCAAAGATGTAACTAACTATAGAGAAACAAGCAGTGTGGAATTAGGAAGAGGGGTCAGACACCTAGTGTCTTCAATATGTATGGTGAATGGCTGTTGAGAGAAGCGTTGAAAGAATGCGGAAACTTCAGGATAAGAGGGTTCCTCATCAACATAACCTAGTAGTGCTAGCCCAAAATCAAAGCCAACTGCGAAACTTGATGAATCAGTTGGTAGAAACGGGTAGCAAATATGGTATGTAAATCAATATCAAGAAATCAAAAGTGACGCAGATATCAAAAGGGGGAAACCTCTGAGGATAATAGTCGAGAATCGAGAACTGGAGAATGAGAAGCAGTTCAAGTACTTGGGAAGCTTCCTGACAAAGGATTCCCAATGCACAAACGAAATTCGAGCAAGAATTGCCATGATCAAACCCGTTTTCAACAAGAAGAGGGCTCTGCTGATCAGCAATATGAGCTTTGCATAAAAAGAAGAAATCGAAGTGCTGGGGCCTACATTTGGTGTATTGCTCTGTATGGAGCCGAGACATGGACTTTTGAGAAAAAAGGAGAAAAAGTATTTGGAAAGTTTTGAAATGTGGTGCTGGGGGAGAATAGAGAAGATCAAGTGGACAGATCAGGTGACAAATGACGATGTACTGAGAAGAACTGGAGAGAAGGAAAGTATACTATGTACTGTTCTTCAGAGAAAGACCAACTTGATCGGACACATACTTAAACACGAGGAATCATACAAGACGTCATTGATAGGAAGATCAACGGAACTGCATGATGAGGAAGGATAAGAACTCAACACCTGGATGACGTGAAAGGTGGAAGGAGCTACATCAGAATAAAGGAAGAAGCTGAAGACAGGGAACATAGGCATCATACATTCACTGTATGACGACATAGATCTGCCACTAGGCAGAATAATATAAAATAATAATAATAATAATGTTGTACTTACGAAGAATAATGTATGCTGTTCAAAACGATGGCTGTACGCATCTCAATGTGAGAACGATATCTGGTAGATACCCAGTGTCACACATTCAAGATATTTTTTCATAGTATATGTGCTAAACATTTTTTCCCAGCAAAAATCGAGAGTGCCGGAAATCGGCGGCTGGAAGCTCGTCGTAAATATCTATGGTCACTTGGAACAGTAAGTCAGCAAATGTTTTTGGTCTCGGCTTTGCAAACGACATATTGAAATCCAAATCAAGTCGCTATACTATTTTAAGAGGATATGACACTGAAGATTTATAACAGACTCTTCAATTTTGTTCATTAAATGTCAATTAAGAACGAATATCAATTTATGATTCAGTGACGTTGAGAGTCCTGAGCAGAAATTTTATGAATCAGAAAATGAACAAGTTGAATTATAAGTTCGTTGTGGGGGTTGTCATTAGACGGAATGGGTGTCATTGCGTGTTATGGAAAATTTTAGATTCAGTCGTGCGACAGGTACAATTTTTTCGTCAGTTTATGTTCGTAACTGATTCTGGGACGATAATATTAATATATTGAAAGTCTCGCGGTAGTTAGTTTTTTCGAATGCGTTGCGATATCCGAGAATGTACACTCTTGGCCATTAAAATTGCTACACCACAAAGATGATTTGCTACAGACGCGAAATTTAACCGACAGGAAGAAGATGCTGTGATATGCAAATGATTAGCTTTTTAGAGCATTCACACAAGGTTGGCGCTCGTGGCGACACCTACAACGTGCTGACATGAGGACAGTCACAAACAGCAGTTAACCGTCGTTGGCTGTTGTGATGCCTCGTGTAAGGAGGATAAATGCGTACCATCACGTATCCGTCTTTTATAAAGGTCAAATTGTAGCTTATCGCGATTGCGGCTTATCGTATCCTGACATTGCTTCTCGCGTTGGTCGCGATCCAATGACTGTTAGCAGAATATGGAATTGCGTGGGTTCAGGAGGGCAATAAGGAACGCCGTGCTGGATCCCAACGGCCTCGTATCACTAGCAGTCGATATGACAGGCATCTTATCTTCATGGCTGTAACGGATCGTGCAGCCACTTCTCGATCTCTGAGTCACCAGATGGGGGGAGGTTTGCAAGACAACAACCATCTGCACGAACAGTTCGATGACGTTTGCAGCAGCATGGACTATCAGCTCGTTGACATAGCTGCGGTTACTCTTGACGCTGCATCACAGACAAGAGCGCCTGTGATGGTGTACCCTACGACGAACCTGGGTGCACGAACGGCAAAATGTCATTTTTTTTTTTTTTTCGATGAAACCAGGTTCTGTTTACAGCTTCATGATAGTCACATCTGTGTTTGTCGACATCGCGGTGAACGCACATTGGAAGCATGTAATTCGCCATCGAAATAATGACGTTATCACCTGGTGTGGTGGTATGGGGTGCCATTGGTTACACGTCTCGGTCACCTCTTGTTCGCATCGATGGCACTTTGAACAGTGGCCACTACATTTCAGACGTGTTATGACCCGTGGCTCCACCCTTCATTTGATTCCTGCGAAACCCTACATTTCAGCAGGATAATGCACAACCTTTCTGGATACAGAAAATGTTCGACTGCTGCCCTGGCCAGCACATTCTCTTGATCTGTCACCAATTGAAAACGTCTGGTCAATGGTGGCCGAACAAATGGCTCGTCACAATACGTCAGTCACTAATCTTGATGAACTGTGGTATCGTGTTGGAGCTGCATGGGCATCTGTACCTGTACACGCCATCCATGCTGTTTGACCCAATGCCCAAGCGTATCAAGGCCGTTAGTACGGTCAGAGGTGGTTGTTCTGGGTACTGATTTTGAGGATGTATGCACCCAAATTGCATGATGTATGCACCCAAATTGCATGAAAATGTAATCACATGTCAGTTCTAGTATAATACATTTGCCCAATGAATACCCTTTTATCATCTGCATTTCTTCTTGGTGTAGCTATTTTAATGGCCAGTAGTTTAGTAATGCAGGAATCTAACTGTATTCTTTAAATTCCTACGACTGAAACGAGTTCGAATGATACTTAGTTCTATATTCTTTCTTTTCACAAAGGCGTTACGGGCAATCTGTGTCAGAATATGTGTCGATTTACGAGTTTGTATTTAGGTTGGAACTAAGAAGGAAGCTTTATTTACTGCTGCTGAAACGTGTAACGTGCCAGTCTCATTTAAATTCTGCTTCATCACAAGTAGTTGGCTGTTTATAAATGAATATGTTCCGATTTCCAAGTGAGTAATTAAGCAGAATCACAGTGAAACAGCTTGAATTACTGTGAATGAGACGAGTATCATTGACATTCTTCGTCTTTAACTAATAGTGTTGTCTGCTGGATGCTTTTCGTTTGTGGTGGGGGACTTCAGTCAAATACAGTTTCTTTTGAATTGCCATGAACTATTTTTTTTTAATTACTGATTTGATTTCGGTCGAAAAAGCTTCCTTCATGTGCCACATAAAATTTTTAAATTGTCTGACATTCCTGAAAAACTTCATCCTCAAATCACCATACATTTTATAAAATAGGTTGTCAGATTCGATTCAGGTTCTTTATTTGAATACAGGAACAAGACATAACAGAAAAGTGAAATCCATTTTGTGGTCAACGTACTACATCGTGTAGCACTCCCATTGTAAAGTAATCCAGGTTGAAATCATTATTGTAAATTTAAAAATTCACCCCCTCAAAAGTAAAAGTTGGTGTTTTATTTCTGATTCTGTATCGACTTTCGAGTTTCTGCAAATGTGACTGAAACAAGTTGCACCAAAATACACAATTCGCCCATGTAACAAATCATCGTTTGTTTATTTACCAACATATTGTGATCATGGCGTCGAGTGACATGATTAGACCAAGAAACTCAATAGCATTCGACCTAAATTCACCCTCTGGTCACTTCCGGGCCCGGGCACTCTGTTATTAGGGTTGAGTTTGAGTTTATGTCTTCCTATTATCAGATAGGTTAGCTGTCGTCCACATCTGCCATTATCTCGTACAGAATAATCTATTGACCCAAGGTCAACACGGATTTAGAAAATATCGTTCATGCGAAACACAACTAGCTCTTTTCTCACACGAAGTGATGAGTGTTATCGACAAGGGTTCTAAAATTGATTCCGTATTTCTTGATTTCCAGAAGGCTTTTGGTAGCTTTTAATCAAATTGCATGGTTATGGTAGATCGCCCCATATTTGCGACTGGATAGGGGATTTCCTGTCCGAGAGGACACAGTTTGTAGTAATCGATGGTAAGGCATCGACTAAAACAGAACTGATATCGGTCGTTCCAAAGGGTAGTCTCATTGGTCCTCTGCTGTTTCTTATTTACATAAACGACTTGGGAGAAAATCTAAGTAGCTCTCTTAGGTTGTATGCAGATGACGCCGTCATTTACCGTCTAGTAAAATCATCTAAAGATCAAAACCAACTGCAGAACGATCTAAATAAGATATGACTTGGTGTAAAAATTGGCAATTGACTCTAAATAATGCGATGTGTGAAGTCGTCCACATGAGTACAAAAAGAAATCCGTAAAATTTTTTTTTACAAGATATATCAATCAAACGTGAAGGCCGTAAACTTCAAAGTTATCCAGGAATTACTATTACTTCAGACTGGAAAGAACACATAGATAATGTCGTAGGAAAGGCGAACCAGAGACTGCGTTACATTGGCAGAACCCTTAAAAGATGCAACAGAAGTACTAAAGAGACTGCATACACTACGCTTGTCCGTCCTTTTTTGGAGTATAGCTGCCCAGTGTGGGATCCTTATCAGGTGTCTTTGACGGAGGACATCGAAAGAGTTCAAAGAAGTGCAGCTCGTTTTGTATTGTAACGATACAGAGGAGACAACGTCATGGAAATGATACGGGAACTGGGACGGGAATCATTACAACAACGGCGCTTATCGCTGCGGCGTCGTCTACTTACGAAACTCCAATCACCAACATTCTCCTCCGAGTGCGAAAATATATTGTTGACTCCCTCTTACATAGGTAGAAACGATCATCAGAATAAAATACGAAAAATCAGAGCTCGAATTCAGAAGTTCTTTCTTCCCGCGCGCTATTCGAGAGTGGAATGGGAGATGAATAGTATAAAGGTGGTTCGATGAATCCTCTGCCAGTCACTTAAATGTGATTTGCGGAGTATCCTATGTAGATATAGATGTACTACTTGATTTGTTGTCTTTGAGTTTGTGATATGCACTTTGGATTACGCAGTACTGGTCACACTTTTATTTTAAACATTTACATGGACGAAATAACCCATGACCTTGATTATTTTACCATTACAGTGACTATATTTTTGTGATGTAGACTTCAGAGTCCGAACATGTGGAGTATTTACAGCAAAAATTCACTCGCCTCCGTTCCCATTGACTGCTTGTTAACCTGCCAAAATACAAGGTGCGTTTGAAAAGTTCGGTGAATGCTCTCAGGAAACAAAGAAAACAAGCTTTAGACACAAAACATCTTTACGGGTCTTCAAAGTAATCGCCTTTGGTTACAATACAAGGGCGGCTTGATAAGTCTGGTAAAAATGAATAAAAATTGTTTTAAAGGCGAAAATTCAATTTACTTATCTACATAGTCTGCTTGCAAGGGTATACACTTGTTCCAGCGAATTTCCAATTTTTTCAACCCATCAGTAAAGTAGGCTTTTCCAAAAAAAAAAAAAAAAATAAAAAAAAAAAAAATAAAAAAAAAAATAAAAAAGAGTGTTCTAATCTTTGTAGAACTTATGGGACTTAACTACGGGGCCATCAGTCCCTAAGCTTACAAACTACTTATGAACTAGCTAAGACTAAGGACGGCACAATTATCCATGCCCGAGGGGGGATTCGAACCACCGACCATAGTGGCCGTGCAGACCGTGACTGAAGCGCCTCAGTCCCCTCGGCCACCGCGGCCGGCAATTATGAATAGCAGTGTTTATCCGTCTTTGCAACTACAATAAAGATATTATTTTTCTCACCAGACGACTTTCATAATTATGAATAGCAGTGTTTGTCCGTCTTTGCAACTACAATAAAAGTGCGATTTTTCTCACCAGGCGCGTCTCGTTTAAATGACAGTAAAACATCTTCAGCGGTCTGTAATAATAGAAATCTACAGTTTGTTTTGTTTTTAGATCGAAAACAGTTCGTTAACGGAACATGTAAAGTAGGCCTAACGTTTTGTTGCTTACGGAAATTTTGTCTTGTTTTCGCTTCACATCATGGAATGCCTGTCTGTTTTATGCAGTACCGCCGGTTTTTCATGTTGTGTCGTTTTTTCCACTATTTTGCACAATTATGGGCATTGCAAAAGTTACAGTGGAAGTAGTGGATAAAACAACATAGCAAAAAAAAATCCTCTTACTCACTTAAAGACTTAAGTAAACCGATAAATTGTAAGTTATTTACTCGTTTGCTTGACGAAATATTAATTACTACTGTACTGCAAACAGTTAACGTCGGGGGTTTGAAAACCCCTTCGGGCTAGGATGTTATTGTTGTCTTTGGTACAAGTTAGTTCATAAGTAGTTTGAAGCTTAGAGACTGACGACCCCTCAGTTAAGTCCCATAAGCTTTACAAACATTTGAACATTTGTATAACTTCTTGGAATTCATTCAGGCTTTCTTGCAGCTTTGTTTTTCTCATTCGTCATGTCTACACTTTCCACCCTTTCAGTCCGAATAGCACTAGAGACTTCACGAGCGCAGACAAAAATGAGGGCAAAACAGAAAACAGCAGACTGGTCGAATGACGAGAACTATACTACTACTATAGCCGGAACAACAGTTGCATTTGACGCATAGCTGGCGATTCCTATAGAGCGGCAGCTGCACTGTTTAATCGGTTTGCTGCGTCTGTGGCGAAAGGATGTGTGAGCGCGATTTGTTGTTTTATCTGATGTTAGAAGACGTTGAAGAAATCCAGTTTCAGCTATGCGAGGAAAGTGCTGAAACACATCCGATTTACCTCAAAAACACTGAGGAAGGCATGTGTGAATTTTTCTCCTGCATTGTCAGGCTCTTTGTTTTACAGCTACAAAATTTTTTTTCTCTACCATCCTTCTTGCTGTGGTTGACTCCGACAACTACAAATCCATTTTCATTGATGTTGGGTCATATGGGAAAAAAGGTGACAGTGGAATTTTTGATAAAAGTAATATCGTGAAACTGTTTTCAAGTGGTAAGACGTTTCCTCCGTCTACTAAGCTGTCGGATTCGGACGCAGTAGTGTCATGTTTTTGTAGGCGACGAAGTATTTCGATTACATCCAAACACGACGGAACCTTTCTCTCTTCGAGTTGCTAGTACTGACAAGAAGAAGAGGAAGAAGAACAGCTATTTCTAACTACCATCTTTCACGAGCTCTAAGAGTTTCTGAAACTGCCTTCGCTCTGTTAAGTATTTCGCATATTTTATTCGCCTATCAGCCTGAAGCCAGAAACGACTGATAATTTTCTTAGAGATGCGTTCTTAGAGAAAAATAACGAGCCTCATTTTGAATTAAACAGAAGTGAACCACTAACTTAAGAAAATTTTGGATCATTAGCAAGGCGTGGCTGTTACGCACATGCTGATGGATTTTCTGTGTGAGATTCCTTTACAGAATACTTAACAGCCGTGCATGTATAACACCGTGACAAAGTCATCACGTTAACAGAAATCAGTAGGCTTTGAACTCCCTAGCGTTGTTGTTGTTGTTGTGGTCTTCAGTCCGGAGACTGGTTTGATGCAGCTCTCCACAATACCCTATCCTGAGCAAGCCTCTTCATCTCCACATAAGAACGGCAACCTACATCTGTCTGAATCTGCTTACTGTATCCATCTCTTGGTCTTCCTCTGCGATTTTTACCCCACACATTTCCTCCTAATGCTAAATTCACAATTCCTTGATGTCTAATAATGTGTCCCACCAATCTATCCCTTCTTTTAGTCAAGGTATGCCAAAAATTTCTTTTCTCCCCAATTCTGTTCAGTACCTCCTCATTAGTTACGCGATCCACCCACCTAATCTTCAGCATTCTTCTGTAGCACCATATTTCAAAAGCCTCAATCCTTTTCCTGTCCGCACTGTTTATCGTCCATGTCTCACTCCCATACAAGGCAACACTCCATACAAATGCCCTCAGAAAGGACTTCCTTAGGCTTAAATCAATACTCGATGTTAACAAATTTCTCTTTTTCAAAAACGCTTTTCTACCCATTGCCATTCTGCATTTTATATCCTCTAGCGTTACTGAATAAAAATTTGTATGCACATTGTAATAAATTGCACTTTTATGACATACATCAGGTTCTGGTATTCACTTTGCATACACTTCATTATTATGATAATATATAAGGAACTCATAGTTCGATGGGGCGATCTATAATCGTTTAAGAATGATTTTGCAGCCAAGATCGCATTTTTCATTTATTAAGTTACCGGTTTCGGCGTGCTCGACGCCATCTTCAGACCTGTCGTAATTTACATAACTTCACGACATTTTTTATATACTAAAAGAGTACATCCAAACATAAAACTACTAGTCACAAATAAAATATATACATCCATCTTCTAATAGTTCTGAAGCGACGTACTTCAGTGTCACATTCAAGACATTGAAGTACCTGGCTTCAGAACCATTAGAAGATGGATGTATATATTTTATTTGTGACTAGTAATTTTATGTTTGGTGATGCCTCAACCTGGATGTACTCTTTTAGTATATAAAAAATGTCGTGAAGTTATGTAAATTACGACAGGTCTGAAGATGGCGTCGAGCACGCCGAAACCGGTAACTTAATAAATGAAAAATGCGATCTTGGCTGCAAAATCATTATTATAATAATAACTCAATATTATGTGAGACGATGGTACTTATTCTTGTTTATTGCAATATGCATTATTTGCCTGACAACTAAGTAATAAATATTATGAATAAACAGAACGTATATAGTTGGGGAGACCGGGGCACATTTTCCATAGGGGCAAGTTTTACAAATCCGTTTATTTTCGAAACAAACCGCTAGATGTTACCACCGGCGATACTATAGGAAGTAGCAACAAAGCACGCTTCATTTACGAAAGTTTCCGTGTCGTACCAGCAGTCACTACGTCGGCAGGGCTGTTTTCGTCATTTTTGCAAATGTGAGTAAACTTTCACGTTCTTCGTGAAACTTAAAATAAACATTCTAGCGTTAAACTTATTATTTTGACATTGTACACACTAAAAGTGGGTTTCTTTCGTCACGTAACTGTGCATTTCTTTTGTAAGTAGCTTACCCTGTTACTCATGGACGTAGTGTTATAGTTCCGAATATGACGACGGGGCACGTTTTCCGAGTGCATATGGGGCACATTTTCCTTATTGCTTTGAGTCATACGCCAAGTCTAAAGCCAATGAAAAGTGGGTATAGTGCACGAAATGCAAGAAATGGGTGCATGGAGACTGTACGAAAGGGAATGTTGCATTTTTTTTGTTTGCTTACATTGTGATTCACACAATCAGTGTAAGTATTGTTAAAAATGTCTGTATTTGTAAAATATTTAAGTCACATATTTTGTAAACCCATTAAATAGCATTTGTTTTTATTTAATGTGGCTATTTTTCCTATCCTCTGTTGTAATGTATTGTAAATTCATGATAAAATTACGTATTCAGTGAAATCAAGATAATTATCTCTGTTTTAACATTCAAAGTATAATTAGAATATTTGCTCCTGTACATTTTAAGTAAGCTGGAAAATTTGCCCCACATACGGGGCAAATTTTCCAACGCAACATGGTCAGACAAAACCGTTTGCTACCAAGAATGATATTTACTATTTTCAAAAATATTTTTAAAAGACTGTAAATAAAGGTGTGGGAAATATAATGATCCGCTGTTAACCGCAAAATCGATAAAAATAAGAAGTACAAAAATAAACATGTAAAATGGTGGAAAACGTGCCCCGGTCTCCCCTACTTTTCTTACTTGTTCTTTCCACGAATTCCGCTATGTCTCTCCAAGGTTTATCAAATGTTCTAATGTTTGTATAGCTTATGCGACTTAACTACGGGGTCATCAGTCCCTAAACTTACAAACTACTTACGAGCTTCACAGTTTGGTCCTGGTATAGTGGTAATGATACATCGTAGATACAAGGAAATTTAGAAACCATTTCTAGCAGTTTGTCATCTTCCACCACCGTGGACAGTGCTTTTCCCTCGCATATGGTGTTGCGTTCTCCTTTGCGACTGCGTCTGGACTGTAGAGTTGTGGCGATTCGTCAATGAGTCGTTCATTTGAACGGATACAAACAAAGAATCGTAAGAATCGAATCGTGATCCGGACGAATCGTCGTTCAAAAGAATCGTCTGCCGCGTGACGATTCTAAGTCCCAACGATTCACGATTCGAAGGCGACTGCCGAATCTTGCCGAATCGTGCCGAATGCCGGAGAGAAGAGGGGGACGAATCGTTGTTCAAAAGAATCGCATGTCTCGTGACGATTCCAAGATCCAACGATTCACGATTCGAAAGCAAGTGGCGAATCGTGCCGAATAACTACGAAAGCCAGAAAGCGTGCGAACGAGGGAAGCACAGAACGAAGATGGTGAGCTGTTAATTATTAGCCTATTCACGAATTACAGATGACAGAAACAAAACGTAGTGAAATACACAGCTGCCAATACATACGAATATACGTCGTTTATACAATTTACATGTCATGTATTTAAATGAGCAATCCTTACACTTTTGTGTGTTTAGAGAGGTTTAAGCTTTTCGAGTTCATCTAAGTAGTTGTAGTTTTTGTAAAAATTCAATTTCACAGAAATATTATTTTTATATAAAAAACGCGATTTTAAATGTTTTTAAAGCCACCTCAAAAATCTTTTTTACCTTGGTTTTTACGTTATCAGCTTTCCTGAAAGAAACCGATTTTACAAAAAAAAGAAACATTTTAATAAACGTGAATTTCTTGCCTCTCGAAAGAAATATAATATTTAGTGGCGGATTTTTATTTTTAATGTTTATTTCGTGTTTCCTTAAACTAATTGATTTTACATAAGTATTTTATAATTAGATATCTGTTAATTACCATAGATTTAATTAAATGTATATTTAAATGGCTGAAGTATTCAAACAGAACGAAAAAATAATTTATAAGGTTACAGCAGGATTCGAAATAAGTGACCTACGTTTACTAAACCTACAACGCTACTAAATGAGCTGTGCTGTCAGCAGAAATAGTTGGCAGGGTAATATGTATTTATAACCGTTCGCAAAACGTCAGACTACTTACTCGAGAATTTTTGTGAGCTGAATCGAATGGCTTTGCCTCATTATTATTTTAAGTCTGAACTTTACGCACCATAAATATTAAAAAATCCGATAGTCATATTGTCACCTTTTCGGCATTTTGTAAGAATCGTGCCGTCGCAGACAAGAAAGAATCGTGAACGAATCGTAGGAACAGATGCAAAAGGTTAAGATTCCAACATCCATGACGCAGACATGTATTGCCATCTATGAGCAAGATGTAGAAGTAAGAATCGCGCCAATACCATCTGTGGTTTCGAAACCATGAAACCGTGAAGCAATGTATGTTTTATCCTGAAATCTTCCCTCTAGGAGAGCAATATTTTACACTATCTGGACAAGGGTACATACAAGAACCTGTCAACCATAGAGTATATATTTACTTCTTGGTCTGAACGAAACATGTTGATAAAGATTTTCCCCCGTGTTATTGATGTTGCCAACATAGTCACACGAGGCCGCCGGTATGGTATGTAAAAGTTTACCCCGTTAGGAACTCACAAACTGCAAAACGGTACGCTTATTACTGTGATGGATCATAAATGCTACTTTCTACACATACTAAATAAATTATAGCGAATAAAGGGCACACTAAGTAATCACAAATAATGCCATGGAATTACAAAAATAATAAAATAAGAGACAACTTCACCACTTTTATATCTTGACCGTTACACCACCGTCGCCGCAATTCCTTTAACATGACTGTCGAAAAATTATAACGACAGTAAGTAACTTCCTTTTCGCTCGTAAGAAACTAATTCTTTAACACGAGATTAAATATGCGATCTACCCTTGTTAGTATAAAAATGTCATTTCAGGCTTCATGTTGTATCTTATTTAAAAAAAATGTAGTTTCACTCAAGTGTTTTTAATATGGTAGATAAACCGAAAATTTAACTGGTTACTTCAATGCAAATAGTGAACGTTGTTTTATTGTTCTTTTACATTTATAAAGCAGACATTGTGTCATTTCGGAATAAAGCAGTCTCTTGCAAACGAATCTTGATTTCAGTAATCATAAGCTGCAGACTCACGAGTGTCAACTACTTTTTGACAGTCTAAATGGTTTATATACTAGTAAGTTATATGTGTATCTGTGTGGAGCTTCAGTAAAATGAAACACCACATTTCGATACCAATAGTCTGTTCCGCCTTTCTGCATTAGTGGTTTGAAACACCGGTGTTGTGAAACCGACACGAAACCGTGAAACCGACACGAAACCGTGAAACCGACAGGAAGAAACGGTTTCAGTGTATCGACAACCTACCGCGAATGTGATCCGAAACAGAACGGAATGAAACCGCATGGTTTCGAAACCGTGAAACATGCCGGTTTTGAAATACTGAAACTGTTGTGTGTGTCGAAACCTGGTTTCGAAACCATGAAACCATAGCCAACTCTAATCTGTAGCAGTACAGGTGCGTCAGACGCTGCATAGGAATCCCACCTTAATAAGGCAACGTAACAGGTGGTATAGCTGGCTGCGCGCCTGGCGGACTTAGGTATTGTAAGTGGATTCTGTCTGAGCGAAAATGGAGCAACCAGAGGGGGCCCGAATGGACTGCGCAGTCCGAGGTAGAAATTCGTCGTACTGCGCATGACGTCACCGCCGAAGCACCTGGCGGCAGTTGTAGCTTTAGCCCTGCAGTAGCTTGTTTTTTTTTTTTACTGTGTATTAGCGGGAACGTTTCGTTTATTCGTTTGTTTCATGACAGAAAATTCGATGCCTCTTATTCAGTGTAATATGTTAAAGATTCGTTTGACATTTTAAATTCTTGCAGAATCGTTGACAAAAGTGACATTAGCAAGTGCCTATGGAACAAACGAGCACCTCCAAAAATTAATTCTCAACAAAATGTATTTCTGCTGTGAAACAATGCAGATTCGAAACCAAAAGCAGCTGTTACCATTTCACAAAGGACTCTTTAATGTCAAATAATTCTTTACTTGGCCTTCACTCTGAACTTTTGTCACTAGGCATAAAGCAGATATTAACAGCACGACTGAACCAGGACTGTCTTGATAATTTGTTTTCACAGATTAGAGGTCTTGGCGATTTCTATTAGCATGCTCTTCCTAAAGAAGTTGCTTCTGTGACAGAATGCTCAAACATTCCAGTGTGTTAATACTTTATCTGTGAGACAGGAAGAAGACTCACGACAATTTCTGTCATCTAGTCTGCTGTGTGGAATTATGCCGGATATATCTGAAGCAATGGCAATGTCAGATGAAGCAGAGAGACAGGAAATAATTTTTAGTCGTCAGGCTGCTACACCGTCTTCTGTGACTGACGTTGAAAGCCCGTCTGAAGGATTCAGACACCTGGCAGGCTACATTGCACGCCGTGCTGCGAAATATGTCACCTCACTGGGGTGTCGTCTAATGAATTACTTTGTCCTCTTCCAAAACACCTCGCAGAATATTGGTCGATAGAATTTCTATCACGAGGAGGTTTGTTAGTGCTGTCTGACGAGTGGATGCGACAGATCTAAGAGTTTGAGCTGCTGTTCAACGAGATTATCGGAAGTGACATACTTCAAAAATATTGTCGCGTTGCAAGGGAAGCAGGCTTGACTTCGAAGGCAACTAAACACAACACTTATACTGAAAGCACGTTTATTACGAACTCAACATACACGCAGCACTGACTACCTCTCAGGCAGAGTGCTCTGCTATTTATACACAGATAGAATTTACCAGAAATTAGAAGAACAGTTAACATAAGAAACAAGTAGAATTTACAAGTGAACATAAGAAAAATGTAGAACCTTCTGGAATTATTAATTACAAAGAAATAAGTTTTTGCCTCTGGGCGGGATTGAACCGGCGACTTTCTGCTCCACAGTCCGTGACGCTATCCCCTGCGCCACGCCGGCAGTCGGTGTTCTTCGCAGTGGCGGCTACTCCTTGAGGACTCTGGGGCGGCGCCCTCCCAAAAATATCCAACACGGAATACGTACCAATCGTTAATCACAAATCTAATTGAATAATTTTCGTGTAGCAGCAGCCCGTGTAAGTGAATGACCAATGTTTTTAGTCTAGGTAGTCTGCCAGCCAGGCTCAGCGAATGTTTTCAGAATGGACTGACTGTGGGACTCTACGCGATCCGTCCGCGCCGTGTAAAGGCTGGCTACGGGCGCTTGGGGTGAGTGGGGGTACTGGGGGTTGGGTGGGGGTAGTGTGCTGAACCGGGCCGCTTTGGACGGCGTCCGCGCCAAGGGCGCGAAATATACAAAGGCCCACCGCCACCGGTCAGGCAGTTTCTAACAGGTGCCCTGCGTGTGATACTAGAACTAGTATCGTTGTTGTGAAGATGCGTGTTGTTGCCTGTTTTTCTAGTTCCCCATTTAGAATGAATAATATAAATAGCGTTAACTACATTTTAACATTTGGTAGTGAAAAATTGACTTTTGAAGGAAAGTTGGAATTAAAAAATTTAGGACCACGCGAGACCTGATTTGAACAGTGTACAGACACAAAATGCGTGCAAAAGCAAAAGTAGTTTCACTAGGAAATTTAATCCTGCTTTATATAAACACACCAATATATAAGCATACCAATGGCATTACTACATTTGTTGGTGACAGTCTTCTAATGTCAGTAACATATGTTTGTCGCTGACGAAGCATTTGTGTTCTCTGAACACTTACTTATATAGTTACACACACAACGAATTTACTTCTTACTTTATATTATTTTAAGGTACAGTTTTGGGTCTGTTGTGAAATCTAATATAATGGAGTTAAAAGGTTTTCATTGCCTGAAGAAAATATTAAAAACGAAATATTTGTGTGTAAATTTGTTCGTATTTTGGTATAGGAGGAAAAAGTCGTGTTAGATGAAGGGTTAAATTACGTAACTAGCTAATAAAATTAATGCTATATTCTCCCCATTCAATAAATGTTCTGAAGGGACAAAATGTCGTGTACAATTGAAGAGACATGCCGCCCCTCCTAATAAACAGCCCACCAGCCGCCACTGGTTCTTCGTCAGCATTGCTCCCTCTCCTGGAGAAACAGCGACCCGCTGTTATGATCCCTGTGGAGCCACCTGCAATGTCCTGGATCTTGACCGTGTCATGGGTCCTCTGTATGACAGTTCAAGAGAATCCTTCCATTCTCCGCGATTATCGACGACAGATGTTCCTGTCGTGGCTTCATCAGGAAAATTACCGTCCTTAAAGTTCTTGAACAAGAAGCCATTGTCGTCTACCTGCTCTTCAGGATCGTAGTAAGGCTTCATGCGCAGGACGTGAACAATGTCTCTTCGTTTTTGACGTTTCGACGCCGGCTCATAATCCTCAACTTCGTATGTGACGTCTCTCGCGGCAATATTTCTAAAAAGATTAGCCGACGTAATTTCGCAGAAATATCCTCACTTGGCGCCGGAGGTCATGAAAATAATCTTACGAACCCGAATTTTCATTAGATTGCGCTACCTCAACATGAAGCTGAAGAAAGAGAAAACACAGGGGCGAAAATCACGCCAGTGCCCTTCTTCGGCTAACGGAAGATTTAACGAGCAATAAGCGAAGCGTAAACGGTAAACTTTAGTGTGTTTAGTGATATTGTATATGACTACGCAGCGCCGCTTCGCGCCCCTCGCTGGCAGTGCTGCTTCGTCGCTGACGTCATTTCAACGGCCAATAGCAGGTCGTTTCGCTTCGGGCCCAACCTTTTATAGAATAACCTTGGGAGCAACGAGTTTGCGTGAAAATTTGTTTTAAAACCGGAAAATCAGCTTCTGAGACTTATGTACTATCAGTGGCGGCTGGTTCTTCAGATGACTGGTGGTTCACTTCTTTCAGTGCCGGATATACAATATTTCCGAACCGGGGCTTCAACTTGATACTGACCCCCCCTCCTAACCTTAAGCATGCGCAAAGACATGTGGCAAGTAACAATACAAAAGTCATTGTTGTTCTCGTATCTGTTAAAAAGAAGGTTCGATTAAAAAAAAATTACTTGCAGTCAGACTCGAACCCATTACCTTTCACACCAGCACGATGCTGCTAACCACACGACTACTCTTGCTAAATAGAGAGTAGTGCTTTATTATTGTTCATGATCGAAACTTGACTATGTGTTGAAGAGAGCGTATAAAATGAACATTAACAAGAGCAAAACAGCCGCGGTGGAGTAGCCAAGCGCTCAAAAGCGTCTCGCTGCGGAGCGCCGGTTGCTCGCCGTGGAGGTTCGAGTCCTCCCTGGGGCTTGGGTGTGTGTGTTTGTCCGTAGGTTAGTTTACCTAGGTTTAAGTACTTTGTAAGCTACGGACTGATTTGAACATTTGAACAAGAGCAAAACCGATATTATGGTATGCAGTCTTAGAAAATCAGCCGATGCTGAAGGAATTAGATTAGGTAACTAAACAATGAAGGTGGCAGATGAGTTTTGTTACTTGGATAGTAAAATAATACATGACGGTCGCAGTACAGAGAACATAAAATACAGAATAGCAATAGGAAGGAAGGCATTTTGGAAAAAGAGAAATTTGCTAACATCGAATATTAATTTAAGTGTAAGGAAGTCTTTTCTGAAGGCATTTGTGTGGAGTGTTGCCTTGTACGGGAGTGAAACATGTACGATAAACAGTGCGGACGGGAAGAGAATAGAGGCTTTTGAAATGTGGTCCTACAGAAGAATGCTGAAGATTAAATGGGTACATCACATAACTAATGAAGAGGTACTGAACAGAATTGGCGAGAAAAGGAATTTTTGGCATACCTTAACTAAAAGAACGGATCACTTGGTAGGACACATTCTTAGACATCAAGGAATCGTAAATTTAGCATTGGAGGGAAGTGTGTGGGGTAAAAATCACAGAGGAAGACCAATAGACGCATTTAGTAAGCAGATTCAAATGGATGTAGGTTGCCGTTCTTATGAGGAGATGAAAAGGCTTGCTCAGGATAGATTACGGTGAAGTGCTGCATCAAACCAGTCTCCGGACTGCAGACCATAACCTAACCCAGTTCCGAACTTCTGAAAGCTTTTACATTTGAGGCGTTTTTAATTGGTACTTATGAGATATTTTACCAAAAATGACGTGTTTTTGATAAATCTACAGTGCCCAAAAACAAATATGAAGGACGGATGTTGCCTTCACAGAGTATGTGTGCATGCAAGGCGAGGTGCATGCAAGGCGAGGTGCATGCAAGGCGAGGTGCACAGGCAAGGCGAGGTGCACAGTAGTTCCACTGCCTTTGCTTCGGGACCATTCGTGCGTAACCACCAGAGCTCGAGTCTCCAGGAGCTGGCGTCTCTACCAGCTCCAACGCCAATGTTAAAAGCAGCGTTTCCCTGCCGCGGGAGCGCCCATATGCTGTCTCCAGGGGGTTCAGGAGAGAATTTGAACCTCAGCCGCGCATGCGCATTGCAACGCTGCGGCCACTGCCGCCTGTGTTAAGCGGCTGTGCTACGACTCGTATATGCGCTGTCTCCGTGACATAAAACCTTTTTCATGTGTTAAAAATACTTTGAATGTGCATATAAAATCATCTGTTAGAGGAATGAAATGAAGAGTGATAGTTGAAAAACACTTTTATTTATTTATTTATTTATTTACTTCACGACAAGCTTTTGCCGGGGGTTCACTAAACCAGTGAACACTAAGGACATGCCGCCACTGTGTACTATTAAAGACAGCTTCTGGAGATAATTGAATGAGCCAGTCAAATGTTTCCGGCCATCCTTCCACCTCAGAGAGGGGAAATAAAACATAAAATAAAAAAACTATGAAAATGAAAATGTTGTGAAAGTTCACAACACTGTTTGTAGACTTACAATTAAGGATATGGCTGTGATTCTTCAGTTTCTCCCGGCGTATTTGATGATCAAAATATCCACGGGTGTACTGCCGGTCTATGGACCGACAGTACACCCGTGGATATTTTGATCAAGGATATGGCTGATGAATTTAAGTATCTAAGCAGTTCAGTCAATTTTAACTGAAGATCTGAACATGTCTCGAGTGTTCGCAAAATTCATTCTAGAAGTGTTGTCAAGTTACCAAATACAATACAGACTTTAAGTGTGCCAAAAACTGATTAATCAGACTAAAAATGACCCAGATTTGTTAAACTGGGTAATTACAGGTGACAACTCATAGATATTTGGATATGATCCTGAAACAAATTGCAGTCTTTGCAGTCAAAGCTTGCAGGTTGACCACAACAAAACAAGTGCAGCAAAGTGAGCGAATATGAAGACAATGTTGGTGACTTTCTTCGATTCTACCTGTATTGCGCATCATGAATTTACCCTTTGAGCACAGACAATTAACCAGGAATACTACAAATGTGTCCTTGAGCTTTTGTCAGAAAAGGTGCAGAAGAAAACCTTGGGCTGCATTGTGGGAAGACAGGAGTTGGCTGCTACCCCAAGACAATGCTCCGTCGTTAAATTTTTGACCAAATTCAAAATTTCTGTGCTCCCACAACCGCCATAATCCCCTGATTTGGCCCTTGCAAACCTCTGTTTCCTAAACTGAAATTTTCACTGAAAGGGAAGTAATTTAATTCGATTAGAGACTTCCAGGCAAATAAGGAAAGCGTCTCTAACACACTTCAGAAAAAAAGTTTCCAGGAACGTTTCCAAAGGTGAAAACACTGTTGGAGTCTGTGTGTTCAGTCAGAAGGGAAGGAGATGCATCACAGTAGCATTGTACAATTTCAAGCCCTTTCTTAAAATGTTTCAGTCACACCTTGTATAGTTTTGCCTTTATGCTGTAAGGTTACGTACATCAACTCTACTCAGGTGCACCATGACACTAAATCCCACACATCCATTTATTTTCAAGGATTTAGCAGTGTGCGATCAAGGTTTTGAACAGTGTGATGCTGTGTCCCCTGTTTGATGCACCTTAGACAGCGTTAAATATTGACATTATGCCTATACTCATCACTGCCTCCAAGAATCACATCACTGGTGTCCTGCAGCTGCTGGCTGAAATGGGCGGTGCTTATTGAGAGTACAAACACCTCCAGTTGCCACTAATAAGACAGTCATCAAGAAGCCACTACAAACACCAAATTCCAGCTAGAAAGGGCTACGCAACATACAACAGTAGACTTTAAGAAACAGGAGATTGTGCATACTTGATTACACACCCATTTGAGTTCTAATTATGATTGACACTTTGGGGGAGGGGTGGTAGTGATGTAGTGATATGTACTGGTGAAATTTGTAGCTTCTGCACAGTGCACAAAATATTTATGTTCTTTTGCAAATGTCTTTACTTGTATAAATATGCTTCTGCAGCCACGGTGGAGTAGCCGAGCGGTCTAAGGTGCCTCGCTGTGGAGTGTGCGGTTGCTCGCCTTTGGAGGTTCGAGTACTCCCTAGAGCATGGTTGTGTGTGTTGTCATTAGGTTAGTTAGTCTAAGTAGTTTGTAAGCTACAGACTGATGACCACACAGTTTGGTCTGATAGATTTACAAACATTATTGATAAATGTGAAGCATAGAATTAAAATTTATGGTGTGGCCGGGAATCGAACTCTGCAGACTTACTAGGCAGACGTCTTAACTGTTAGACTACCACACCACTAACGAGTAAGGCGCCTTGGAATAGTCTAAGCACAATTCAGCTTGTGTGTTCCAAAGATAATTGCCACTACTGCCAAGGCTCTCCATGCAGCGGAATAGCACCTCGGCAATGGACATATTGGAACAATTCTGTTAAGGTGATATAAAGGTCAATTAAATACAAATAAACAATCCCTGAGACGGATTGCATGGAGAGCCTTGGCAGTAGTGGCAATTATCTTTGGAACACAGAAGCTGAATTAAAGTTTGTGACGTGGAGGGAAATCGTGCTTAGACTATTACAAGGCGTATTAATTGTTAGTGGTGT
The DNA here is from genome assembly GCA_026315105.1 of Locusta migratoria. Lineage (NCBI taxonomy): Eukaryota > Metazoa > Arthropoda > Insecta > Orthoptera > Acrididae > Locusta > Locusta migratoria. The sequence continues at coordinate 59,194,565 of CM048753.1, read as the reverse complement.
GGTAGTCTAACGGTTAAGACGTCTGCCTAGTAAGCATGCAGGTCCGGGTTTGATTCCCGGCCGCACCACAAATTTTAATTCTATGCTTCAGATTTATCAATAATGTCTTTGACATATATGTGTTTATTTGTATTTGATTGAGATTTACAAACATTTGAACATGCTTCTGCACATTCAAAATGTAATACCAAGAACGATCGGAGATATCACATCCTCATTGTTTGCAAGATAACATGATAGAAAATACAGCACCTTGTGAAGTGAGGAAGAGATGAAATCAGTCTTGAATGTGGCGACCATTGCTGGCTATAATAGGAGCTTTGCCACTTGACATTAAAACAAAGAGAGTCTAAATGTGCTGTTGGACTACAGCCGTCCATGCTGCTCCCTCTTATTGCTGAAGCTGATATGATGTAGCAAAGGGTGGTGTATCCCACCCTGCCATTCCGCAATCATTGACCTGATGTTGATTTGCGAGAGATCAGGAGAACAAGGAGTCCAAAGTTGCAGTGCAATATGATGAGTGATGAGCTTGTGCATCATCTTGTTGCAGTGTGGCAGTCTGTGAGCTACAAAGGACAACGGGCTCAGCACTTTAGAGATGTAAAGCTACATGGTTAGTGTACCAGAAAGGTTTGGAGGCTCGTGCCAGAAGTCATGGCTGCTACTTTCTTACCTTGTGCACTGGGCGAATCCATTCCTTCATTTTGGAAGGTCGGCTGCCTCAGTTGCGTGTTGCCTACTGGACGCGGGACGCAGTTGACAACTGACTGACAGATGACACACATGGTCCAGCAGGCTATGTACAACTGAGCCGGCCACCCCTCTGAAACAAAGGAATGGACTGACCCTGCGCACAACTCGAGACTATGTTATTGAGCACGGGCCACGACTTCTTGTGTGAGCTCTACCGTGTGGTTTGGGGAAGGGAACCGAACCACCCCAAACTGTAATAATATGGGTGGGACTACATGGTAAGGCATAAGGCAGTCACTCACTATGGTGTCTCTAGATCCTAATGCAACAATCTTGGTGGTGCAGACAGAGTCAAAGTTAGTGTCTGTTTAGCCGCTGGCTGTTTAGCAGCAGACGCCGCCTTCTGTAAGTGAAACCGGCTTCTGATTAGAAGTGACATACAGTATTTTGATTTTTGTCTGTGCATTTTCATTTTAGTTTGTAAATTTATGCTGTGCTCTCGTGCATATTAGATTCAAATCCGCGTTTTTACAAACAGTATAGTCTTCCTGTGAACGCATCACGACTGTAGCTTTTGTTTTCTCGCCACTGTAATCATGAATAGGGACTGTGACTGCTGTGTGCGGATGCAGTCTGAACTGGTGACACTTCGCTCCCAGCTTCAAGCTGTGTTAACCTCGGTTGCACAGTTGGAAGCTGCGATCCAGGAGCGGCATTGTTGGCCAGTAGTTCGGACCGAACGGACTCCCGTCGTCTCCCCCGATGGGCCTGCGCCAGCAACATGCCCTGATACTGCTAACTGTGAGGCAGACTCCCCACCCGTGGTTGCGTGGGAGGTCGCTCCAGTGCGTGGTAGGAGGCGCAAGACATTCCGGGGGACCGATCGTGAGGCCTCCCCGGTTTGTCTTGCGAACAGGTTTGAGGCGCTGTCTGTTCAGGACGACGTTCCTGAGTCAGATGGTGTCTCTAATCCTGAGGTCACCACACAGCCTGCAAGATCCGGGCTTTCACAGAGGGTGGGTTTGCTTGTAGTTGGGAGCTCCAACATAAGGCAGGTGATGGAGCCCCTTAGAGAGATGGCTGCCAAGAAGGGGAAGAAGGCCAACGTGCACCCTGTGTGCATACCAGGTGGAATCATTCCAGATGTGAAACGAGTCCTTTCGGGTGCCATGAAGGGGTGCAGCCAACTGCAGGTGGTGGCTCACATCAGTACCAATGATGTGTGTCACTTCGGAAATATATTGTTGTCTCCCACTTACATAGGTAGAAATGATCATCAGAATACAATATGAGAAGTCAGAGCTCAAATGAAAAGATTCAGGTATTCTTTCTTCCTGTGCGCTATTCGAAAATGGAATGGGAGAAAATTGTTTAACGGTGCTTCGATGAACCCTCTGCCAGGCACTTAAATGTGATTTGCAGAGTATCCCATGTAGATGTATATGTAGAAAAACACAACATTTTAAAACAACAACAAATCCATTCCACTTCCTGCTGATGGGAGAAGTGTCTGGAGACACTATGGTAACTGATTGTTGAATTATTGCCTTACTCAGCACCATACTCCCATTTCCTTGTCTAATTCCCTTCCTTGATTTGTTTTATTTCTGATTCATAGGTTTTCTCATTTTTCTGCACATTACATCACTTACAATAACCATACCCAAAAACAACACATGAACAACGGTGTTAATGAAATGCATACTTACACACAGCACCAACCAAATGCTATTTGATCCTTTCACTAAAAATGCTGCTCAGCATCACATATTCCATAATTATAATCAAAGAAATTGGCTTACATTAGGTGTTTTTCATATGATTTTGTGAAACCAAACTTCTTGGATCTATGATTCATCATTGTGACTGGATGTCTACAGTCATAACTGCAGTTAGAATAATGGCTCGGATAATAGCCTACTGTGCAGGACATCATGGGTGCAAATCTTGTCAGTTGGAATAATTTAAAAAAATTCTAAATCTAATCAGATTGGCTTTATTTTTATCTTTATACAATTATTGTACTTGCTTTAATTGAACTTTGATATGTAATTTTCATAATCCTATTGACTTTTTATTGTATTATTTTTCATCCTATGATTATGTTTTTAATAATCTGCCTGTATTATTTATAAATGTAGTAAAGTGTCAAGCAGGACTATTCCATGGTTCATTACTTTACAGCTCATGTCTCTAGACAGTGTGAGAATATTTTCAGCTAATGTGTAATGATGAGAAATTACAGTTTGCTTTTAGCTCTGTTATTGAAATTTTTCTGTCTTCAGTGTACTTGTAGATGTAATTTTTGATCACCATGAATATAACACTCATTATTTTAGTTATGCTGAGGTTTGTTGACTACTATTTTGTCAGATACATTGTACATCATGAGTTGTGGTTAAGCTATGACATGATTTTCGTAAATTCATGGCTACAAACTTTGTTGTCACTGATAACTTAATATCACCTATTATCAGAGCTTCTCATATTCTCCCCATACCTCATAGTGATCACTTCCAACATTGCTCTGCATCACACATTAATGGCATTTATAAAGTGTCTTCCACGTTTGTTCATCTATAACCAAATTTTATATGAAAGCCAATATGACAGCACAGTAGCAGCTATTGACAAACATAAACTATATAAATTTACTCTCACAACGAGTTTCACTGATAAAATCTCTCAGGTTTCTTGCGGTGTCAGATGGTTTGAAACCTATGAGTTTTTGGCCAAGATCTCCTCGGCATTGTCAAGTTTGACTGTTGATTATAAGGATGGAAGCAGAAATTTTTCAACAGTCGCCACTTGACAATAGACAATGAGATCTCAGCCACATCTCATGGGTTTCAAATAATCTGATGTGTCTGAAAGCCTGAGAAAATTTTATCAGCTATCTCAAAATTTCAATTGGACTATAGTTACAAATTTCTGTAAGCATACATCTAAAACTTTTATATTAATTTCAGATATTTGGTTATTCATATTGGTCTCTGTTTATTTAATTTGCAATTTCTGTTCAGTTTCCTGCCTGATTCATTCTATTTCACATTGTAAGTAAAATTATGATTACTTTATTGTCTTACAATTGTGCAAAACTTCGAAATTTTTCTCAGAATGGTCAGTCTCATCTGAAATATATGCATCAACTTCACTAATTTTGGTTTGATATGAGTTTAACTGAGCATTTTTACTTTGTGTGTTTGTTGTATTGTGAATCTGAAATTAGTTAATTCCTTTTTTTGTTGTAACTTGAAAATTAGTTAAGTTCTAAGTCATTTCACCTTGCTTCTGGCTGCTTCAGTTCCACTGCCCCAATTGTTTATTAAATTCCTCTTTCATAAATCTCTTCAACTTCAAAATAGAACTGAAACTGAATGGTTGCTTGCTGGTGAGTTGGCTGTTATCTGAGCCAATAAATTTGATTGCAAGAATTGCTGACTTTCCTTATGCTGCTGCTGTGTGATGGCTGTGAAAAACATTAGAATGGTAATAGCATACAACTCACCACAAAGATAATTGTTAGGCCACAAACAGGTACATAAGAAAAGACAATCTCCTCCACACAGACACACAATTACTTTTTTTACCATGTCTACATTGTTAACAGGCCATGCTCAGACAGACAGCATCAGGACAGACATAGCGATTATATATTACAACCTCTGTGAGAACTAAGATATGAGAATGAGTGTTATGTAACACTTTTATAAATATACATATAAACAACACATTTAGGTATCATACCATGTCCAGGCAGATTAAAATTGTGTGCCGGAACCGGGATTTGAACCTGGGACCTTTGCCTTTCGCGGGCAAGCGCACTACCGACTGTGCTATCCCGACACGACTCACGATGCTGCCTCACAACTTCACTTCTGCCAGTACCTCGCCTCCTACTTTCCAAACTTCACAGAAGTTCTCCTGCAAACACGCAAGACTAGCACTCCTGGAAGAAAGGATATGGTGGAGACATGGCTTAGCCACAGCCTAAGGGATGTTTCCAGAATGAAACTTCACTCTGCAGTGGAGTGTGCGCTGATATGAAACTTCCTGGCAGATTAAAATTGTATGCTGGAACCGGGACTCGAACCTGGAACCTTTGCCTTTCGCGGGCAAGCACACTACCGACTGTGCTATCCCGACACGACTCACGATGCCGCCTCACAACTTCACTTCTGCCAGTACCTCGCCTCCTACTTTCCAAACTTCACAGAAGCTCTCCTGCAAACACGCAAGACTAGCACTCCTGGAAGAAAGGATATGGTGGAGACATGGCTTAGCCACAGCCTAAGGGATGTTTCCAGAATGAAACTTCACTCTGCAGCGGAGTGTGCGCTGATATGAAACTTCCTGGCAGATTAAAATTGTGTGCCGGAACCGGGACTCGAACCTGGAACCTTTGCCTTTCCCGGGCAAGCGCACTACCAACTGTGCTATCCCGACACGACTTACGATGCCACCTCACAACTTCACTTCTGCCAGTACCTTGCCTCCTACTTTCCAAACTTCACAGAAGCTCTCCTGCAAACACGCAAGACTAGCACTCCTGGAAGAAAGGATATGGTGGAGACATGGCTTAGCCACAGCCTAAGGGATGTTTCCAGAAGTGCTAGTCTTGCGTGTTTGCAGGAGAGGTTCTGTGAAGTTTGGAAAGTAGGAGGCGAGGTACTGGCAGAAGTGAAGTTGTGAGGTGGCATCGTGAGTCGTGTTGGGATAGCACAGTCGGTAGTGTGCTTGCCCGCAAAAGGCAAAGGTCCCAGGTTCGAGTCCCGGTTCTGGCACACAATTTTAATCTGCCAGGAAGTTTCATATCAGCGCACACTCCACTGCAGAGTGAAGTTTCATTCTGGATACCATGTCCAGTTTGTGACTTCACTTGTAGAGAAAAACTCATTCAAATATATAGTGGCTGTTGTTTGAGCACATGCGTTAGGCAATTTCTGAACATCCTTGTTGGTAATGCTTGAACATCTGGTGGAAGATGGTTGAACATCTTAAAGGCACCTATGGGAAAACTGTCCGTTGTCTTACCTAAGCAATGTTTGTGTCAGCCTTGTTAGCTTTCAGCAGTGACAGTGACAAGGATTTTGGTCTACTGGAGCCTTATAATTTTATCCAAATTGTGTGTGCATTTGTTTGTGAATGTGTATTTACATAAATATGCATCTTCATTATCAGAAAATTTATGAGTTTGGTTAATTTGTAATGTTATACTTTTTTGTGATAAAGATGTGTTGACATAACATACATCTAATTATTTTGCTCTTCTAGGTGCTGTGTAATCACAAAAGAAGAACATAATGGCTGAAGGTAAGGAAATGTCGGCTTCAGGTAATGTGGTCTTTCAATCAGCTTGGAGCAGTTGCTTTAATTAGTGTAAAGTAAAACTTCATCCCAGCAGGTATTTGTATACTGCTATTTTAATTTACAGTATGGCAATTGAATGTGAGCTGTGTTTATAAGCACTAATAATACATGTGCTCACAGAAAATGTAAAGTTGTCTGAAGCTTGCAGAAAAACTACTTAATAATGTTTTTACTATAAGATTAGACTTCTATTGCTTAACTGTTTCACCAGAATAGCTCATTTACAAGCAGTGAGAAAGTTTTGGGCAGTACGATTGCCATGTGCCAAGCTTATTTGTGAATGTAGTTGTATAAGAGTGGCATGATGTGTACGTCCTTTTGGTTTAGGTGAACCATAATGTCACCACTGCACTTACTGTCGTTTTGATTCTGCATTGGTGTATGTTATCAATGTCTTGTATCCTGTAACAATGTCTCCATCTTGCCTATAGTGCTCCAAAAACTGTTGTGTACAATGCAGTCATTGCTTTCTGTGCTGACCAGTTAGCAGTTTTGGCACCCACCTTGCACGAAGTTTCTAATATCCGGGCTTTTCTATCACAATCCAGTAAATTGAAGTTTGAAAAACATTTGGGAATTCCATAGTCAGACCACTAATCATCAAACGTTGATCACTTCAAAGTCTTTGCTGATGTTGTCAGTCCAAATACTGGGCCTGCCACTCCATTGTTCATTGTACACATTTGTGGGGCTATTTGGAAATTGTCGACACCACTGTCAAACTGGTTGCGTCCAGTCCATACAATAGACGCAAATTGTAATGGGTGTCTGTAGCTGATGATCCTTTTGCAAAAATCTGATTATACCACAGGCTTCCCAGATGTTGGGAGCTAGATTGTCATGGCCAGTTTGATCTGCTTTCATCAAAAGACAATTGCCTACTGTGGCACACCAATACTGCTGTATGTTCCTTAGGAGAAGGTGCAAGTGTTGAACGTCATTCAGTCCTATCACCCGTGACATATTGTTTTCGGGACCTTACTTTTGGAAATGAATTTCTTTAATATGAATGTGTCATGCATATCTCTGTCTTAGCATTTATTTCCTACCCCTTAAAAATTGTACATTTTAGATGCAGATAAGGAAATTAATACTGAAGAATGCAGTCAGCAAGAAGCCAAGTTGGAACAGATGCCGAAATATATACTTAAAAAATGGACGTCGGTGATGTCGAAGTTAGAGCGTACGTGTGACAAGTCTCAGGCGATACATCTTTCGAAAATGAAAAGTTTGCATGCTACCCTCACCAATTCTAATGAAAAGTAAGTGCAATTATTCTAACAGTATTGATTATTTCAGTATAACTGCCATGATGGAGCAGTGTATTTAATTTTTTATTGTCTGTTTTCTCTAAATCATTTGATTCAAAATCAATACTTCCATGCAAGGCTGCAATGGGAGTAATATTAATCAAATGAAACAAGATGTTAGTGAGGTAAACTGAGTAACAAAAATTTGGAATGTAATTTTTGTCATAAAAGTATCCAGATGAGTCCAATCAAATTACATTTTAATTCAAACAAAGGAAACCAGTCATTTTTTAGGAATACTGACAAAATGTTTTGCTACAGGAAAAATAAAAATTGTCATAATACATACAAGTTCTGACATTTTTGTAAGTGACATTCCTTTTGCCTAATTAAATGTAGTCAGCCACCAATTTTTGGGAAGACAGAGTACAATTATTCTGAAAATAGTAAATTTAATGATATTTGTTTATTGTACACTGACTTGAACATATATTGTTATTACTATAGGCAACTATTGACCATCTTGACCAAGTGAATTAATTTGTTTTTAATGCTTATTTGTAGACTGAAGATTGAGACACTGATGCAGTGTAATGATGTTTTGAAGAAGCTAATGGAAAAGGTTGACAAGGTATTTATGTTTAATGTCTTGCCTTCTCTTAGGGAACAATTAATAACTGAGGTATATGACAAATCATTTGTTCTGTAGGTTCCATGTGGACAGGAATACGTCTTTCCAGGAACTAAGCTCGGAAACACTGCTGCTGTTTGTGATTCATCCAATGACAAGAGGTAAAGTGTTTTATCCACTGTATTTAGACCATGAGCTTGTCTTAAAATAGTGAAATGTATTTTTGTTACTGAATATGATGTTTTGAAACATCACTCTTTACCTCTGTTTTGTTTATTCATGAAGTTAAAATAATAAGTTAAATGAGGTGTGTGTAAACAGTATTTCAGTGGGAACTTTTTTTCTTTGTGTCCTTATGTCGCTTATATATCGTTGCACAGTGAGAGTTTTGAGTTGTGTATCCATGAATTTTTGTGTACAGAGTACCACTAAATGCAATGAGTAAGAGAAGAATGATTCCTGGAATTCTGTAACAAAATACACTAGCTTAGCAAATGTCGTGAAATAAGCACATGATAACAAAACAAATGAATACATTTCTTTGTGATCTTGGCATAATATTAATATGAATTTAATAGCCTTTCACTCAGAAGATCATGGATTTGAATCTTGTCAGAAGCAATATTTTATTTTTATGTTTGAATCTAATCAAAATTACTGTTATTTTGATTGAATTAATTGGATTAATTGATTTTCTTTAGTTCTAACACTTTACTACTACATTTTCAGAATTGTATTGACTTTTTTGTCTTATTTTACATCCTATGATTCTTATTTTGGATATGAATATATCTGTATCCTTTACAATCTCTTGCTAAATGCCAAGCAGACTACTCATTGGTTTTTAATGCAATAGGGTACATAGCCATTAGCCAGTGAATATATTTAACCAATGACACCGATAAATTACAGTTTGATTTTTCACTGTGTCTTGCTTGCACAAATTGGCCTTAATTTCTGTTAAAGAAGACATCATAATTTTAAATTATTGTTCAAACGAGATAGATTCGCTGGCCAGTACTTACCTTTGTGCTGTACCGCCAATAGTTACACAAATGAAGAAACAGAAAAAAAGGGGACAAAAAGGACAAGCTTTCAGAACACAGTTCCTTCATCAGGTGGGAGAGAAGGGAAGAAGAAAGGATGAGAAAGGAAGGGAAAGGTAATTCATGACCTAGGTCATGAAGGTGGTGTTTTAGTTACACTGTAGTTTGTTGAGCACTATTTTGCCAGATACTTTGTATCTTATGTAGTTATGCTTACCTTATACCGTGAGTTTAAATTTAGGGCTATAAAATCCATTGTCTAACATAATTCACTCATTGAACACTTAAAATAAGTTATAGGTAGGTTTTCTCGTGTTCTCGTAGTAAGTCATGGTGTCCTCTTCCAACATCACCCCTCATGTTGACCAGGAAATGTAGAGCACACTTCAACCAAGATCTGTAAGCTAGGAATATGCTAGTTAGTAGCGATGGTAAAGACATAGGTCCTTATGTTGTTTACATGATCAACAGCATTTTCAACCCGAATGCACAGCTAAGTGAAGTGGTAGAGAACTTAGTGTCTGGAAACATGTAGTGGTAGTGGGAAAGGGCAGAAAACAATTTGGGCAGGCTGGTATGTGAAATTCATGCATCAAAAGAGATTTTGCATCATCCAACAAGTAAAAGTTATATATGCTTTTAAACAAACTATATCCAACAAATCAATTATTTTGTATTCAAATAGAAACTAACATACTTTTCTTAAGGTAAGCACATTACATAACAATCTCATTCAGTACAGGAATGCATGACCCATTGCATGAATGCAGGTCTGCACCCTGTGTTGCAATTGCCCACCAGTTCATTTGACCACTGCTGGTCCTATTTTTCAATGGTAATCCTGCTTAACTACCACAGATTTCTAGTTGATTAAGACGTGCTCGAACAGCTCTTTTCAATTTTTCCCGAGCATGTTCAATTGGCTTCATATCGGGAGAACATGCAGACTGATTCAATTGATTAATACCAGCAAGATTCATGGAATTGTTGGCTATGTTTGCAGGATGCATTCAGAAGTCTCTCACTGATGGATCAGTAGAAGTTATCCATGTGAACTTACATTCTTTCATCTTTTTCTCTCTCCCTGTACTTCATCATAAATGATATTCAACTTTATTCACATATTTATCTTTGTTTTTTCTCGGCTTACTGAATTTAGGAGTAATATGCCATAATATTACCATTATAACCTTTTTCTTACAGTTTCATCTATGGTTTGTGATTTGTTGTGGTACTAATATGTGTGAAAAGAAGTTGACTGTACCAGCACTACTTAAATGTAAATAAATACTGTAACCAATCTCCTCAACTCTCCTCTTTCCCACTCGTAATAAATTTAAGATTTACATTTGTATCTTTACAGTGAATCAAGATTACATCATACTCATTCAAGAAGCAGAACTGAAGTCCCATGTGAGAATTTACAGGCTGGAAGAAGCAGCTCATTAAAACCAAGTATTACAAATGATGAAGCCAGTCTTAACAACGAATGGTTACCATCTCACAAGAACAGTGCAGCACTTGAGAACATGCTGTCATTAGACAGCCTTCGCGACTTGTATAAATGCATGGATGGGGAGTGCTATTGGACTGGGAATGGTGCTCGCAGTTTCCTCTGTCACATCAAGAATGAACATTTCAATAAAATATACTCTAAATGGAACAGTTGCTCTTACTGTCCTTTTCAAGGTGATGGCACACCACAAGTCCTTATACAGCATATCACAGTGAAACACGGACATTGTCTGTATCAGTGTGTGTATTGTTTCTTTCGGGGGATGACATGTAGTTATGTTGTGTTACACCAGGTAAGTTTTGCTTTATGTATGCATTCTGATTTTTCTTCTTCCATAATTGTTTATTGTGATAACACTCAAAATTATTTCTTCATTTCTTATTATTGGTCAGTGAAAGATTTCTTGATTATTTACTAGTGATACTGATTTACGGTGCATTAATTCAGGTGAACTGTTTTATTTCATTTTCATATCTGATATTTTATCTGCATTTTCAAAGCAATTCATTGCATCAGAAGGCTTTCTACAAATGTCTGCCTGGGTGTGTTTGCGTGTGTATGTGTGTGTGGGGGTGTGTGCGTGTGCTTACCTTTCCCTTTTTCCCCCTAAGGTAAGTCCTTCCACTCCCGGGATTGGAATGACTCCTCTTCCACTCATCCCGCAGCTATCTTCCTGATCTGGTACAGAAGAAAATTGCCAGAACCACTTCCTCATCCCCCCAAATTCAGAACCTTCAACAGAAGAACCCCAGAAGTGCCCCTCTTGTCACTGGATACTTTCCAGGACTGGAGTGGACTCTGAATGTGGCTCTCCAGCAAGGATACGACTTCGTTAAATCCTGCCCCGAAATGAGATCCGTCCTTCATGACATCCTCCCCACTCCACCAAGAGTGTCTTTCCGCCGCCCACCTAACCTCCATAACCTCCTAGTCCATCCCTATGAAATCCCCCAACCACCTTCCCTACCTTCTGGCTCCCACCCTTGTAACCGCCCCCATTGTAAAACCTGCCCTATGCACCCTTCCACCACCACTTACTCCAGTCCCGTAACCCAGAAGTTGTACATGATCAAAGGCAGAGCCACTTGCGATAGTACCCACGTGATCTACCAACTGACATGCCTGCACTGTGAAGCATTCTATGTGGGAATGATCAGCAACAAACTGTCCATTCGCATGAACGGGCACAGGCAGACAGATTTTGTTGGTAATGAGGATCACCCTGTGGCTAAACACACCTTGGTGCACAGCCAGCACATCTTGGCACAGTATCCGTGTTATCTGGATGCTTCCCACCGACACCAATCCTTCAGAACTCCAGAGATGGGAACTAACCCTTCAGCATATTCTCTCTTCCCGTTGCCCACCTGGTCTCAACCTCCGCTAAATTCAAATTCCCGCCCACCATCTTTAGCATCTTTGCCTCGGTTCTGTGGACAGGGCCTCTGCCTCAAGTGGTATCTCTGTCCAACTTCTTTGCTTCTTACAAATGTCTGTCTAGGTGTGTTTGCGTTTGGATATGTGTGAGTGTGTGTGTATTTGTTTACCTTCCTTATTTTCCCCTAAGGTAAGTTCTTCCACTCCTGGGATTGGAACGACTCCTTTTCCACTTCCTTAAAACCCATATCCTTCCCTTTCTCCTCTTCTTTCTTCCTCTTTTCCTGAAGAAGCAACCAACGGTTGCAAAAGCATGTATGTGTGTTTGTGTGTGACTTTATTTGTGTCTTTCGACGAGCCTGCCCTTTGGGTAAGTCATCCATTTCTTTTCTATTTTTTGCATAAATTTATCCCACCAGGAAGGTTTTCTTCTATAATTTAGAAATATATAGAGTTATGAATACTCTGCATGATTAGTAAATTTGTCGAGTAAGTTTTCCTTTGTTAGAACATTTGCTTCATTTTGTGTACCAGTTAGTTTACTGATAATATAATGTTGAACAGCCACTTCTGTTTTCCTAACACAATTATGTTCATGATGTGGTGAAATTTTGACACTTTCTAAATCTTTTCTTACAGAACATGTTCCACGCCAATAAACTAGTGAGGGTTCTGCAGTGTGATGATTTAAAAATTAGTCCTCCAACAGAAAGTGAACTTGAACCTCTTGAGTCTGTTGTACAGCCGTATATTTGCATCCAAGGTACGTTCCTATTTTAATCAAACCACTTTATTGGGCACTGGCACATTTGGCATTTCAGACAAGAGAGGGACCTGTTATGACTACCTGGTTAGTGGATTTTTTTTTGCAACGGTTCCTGTTTTATGAGGAAATTTATGTTGAAGATTTTGTTCCATCAATATCCAAAGTGACTTTTCCAAACAGCTAAGATCCATACCTACCAGTTGGTGTCATGGGTTTAGAAATTGTCAGTGTACTTTTTCAAACAATGGAAATTCCAGGAAAGATTCAAGAATATTTCCGTGAAGGATAGGTTTCCCACTCACTACAGAGACATCCGATGAGTTGCGGAAAGGCGGACACCTGTAAGCGTATGTGTGCCGAGAGCTGAAAGCAGACCCCTGCGAAACCTGTAACATTGAAAGCGAATACAACGTCTGCAAAAGAGGTGGTGTTAAGTTGCATGCCGATTATGTGATAAATGCTGCAAGCTCTCTGACTTATAAGCACCATATGCATTTACAGCAAACAATTCTAACAATGCCTCTGATTTATTGATTTTATTGCAAACTGCGAAGAAAATTAAATTCAACAAGCAATAAATCCGCTTCATTGGGAAGGAATTGTACTGAAAACACCAGAAGGTTTATCAAACGGGAAAAAAAGAAACACATCTCATCTGCAATGTGGTGCTATGGAAACCTAATCCCACATAACAAATTTGCAAGGTGTATAGGCGATGTTTTTATAACAAACCACTAAAGACGAAAACAGACAACTGCAGACAGGAAAATTTTACATGGTGTATTTTGGTGGTTTGTACTAACATGAGTGCACAGCCAAACTAACTAAACAGAGTACTCAGCTAGCACACCGGTTATAAGCGTTGGCAGCTCTGGTGTGTTGATTGCGGAAACGCTTATAAGCGCCAGCTGCAGTGAACGTGTTATTTGTGCCTTTCCGAGACCCATTGAACATCTCAGAGTACTTTTTGTATTTCAGTTTCATAAAATGTGTTTTGGTTACTTGAATGACAAATATCATCCAGAATTCCATTGTAGCACAGATAGTGATACAAGTAAGACAATTCTGTTGGAGCATGCCACTGGATGTGGTCGCCTACACATCAACAGATTTTGTAGCTTGTGCAGCCAGTGAGAATGCTGCAGGTCTGTGGATGAAGAGTGCCCTCTCGGTGTGAGTGGCTCATTGTATGATGGCCTCGGCCTTATTTGTCTGCCTGTTCTTTGTACAGATACTTACATCCAGACACTCTACCTATGTTTTGGTAGCTGGACTGCACAGTATATTCTGTGTGTATTCAGTTTCTGTTTGGAGTCTTGTAACTGCTACAATATGTACAATAAATGTAACACTGTTAAAGTAAATTATGTGGTCTATTGTGTTACAAATGGAATAAAGCATTTCCAGAAAGTGTTCTGTAACAATTAATTTGTTGATTACATTAGTAGGATAAAATGGCTCACTTCATGAGATAAACTATTTAATGATATTCTGTTGGATGAAATGGTGAAAAGAAAGAGAGAAAAATAGCAGGATTTGAATAGGTGCTGCTAGTGTGGTAGGCCTGGCATGCCACGAAACTTAACTGTTGTGGTATGCTCACATGCTCAGAATGTGTCCCTAGTGTAGGTATAGGAGGTATACATAGATATCAACATTGTTTCTATCAGAAACTATGAGCTTCTTTTGAAAAGGAAATAGCCACATACACAGGACTGGCTCTTCTACAATCTCCCTGGCTCTTGAAACGCCGCAATTAACAGGTCTGATGGTTTTCTTTCTAGATATGTAGTATTTGAAGACTGGGGTATATGGCTTAATTTTTTTCAGTTTTGCGGTCATTGGTTGGAAACAACTCCACCCGTCAGCTTTGACGAGATGTGGGCTTGTATTGTGACATCATCATTGTTCAATAATTGTGAGTTGTCTGATAATGGAAAGTCCAGGTTGTAATTAATAATATAGCTATAATGACAGTTTACAACTCACTGCAAAGACGTGGCGATGAGCTGTGGCAGGCACATACAAAAGACACACATACAACACTTTTAGCTATCGGCCATGGCCTTCTTCAATGTTGTGTGCCTGTGTGATTGTGAGAATGTCCTATTTCCTGAAGAAGGCCATTGCTGATAGCTGAAAGTGTTTTATGTGTGTCTTTTGTATGTGCCTGTCACAGCTCGGCACCACGGCTTTGCGGTGAGTTGTAATTTTGATTTGTTATTGTTTACGGGTGGTCTGTGTAAGCATGTGGTGGCGTGCTCTAATGATGCAAGTTAAATAGTTCGCATCCTATTTGGTTGTATTATACATATGGTGTGGGACAGTCTATGTATTCGTATGGTGTGGTTGCTTCTCTTAAATTTGTTTCATGTTGTGTGTACGTTACTACACATTTTAGTAATGTGATGTTTCCTTTTATTTCACCTTTCTATAATGTCATGTGTTTTATAGCTTCAAGTGAGTTTAATTCGTTCTTGTTGTGTGATGTCTCCTCCTAGAGCAATGTTGGCCATGATAAAAAATTTTTGCTGCTTGGTGCTATAGCTTCCCCCCCCCCCCCCCCCAATTGTATAAGATGTCTGCAACCAATGAAGCTAGTGAAAGTTGCGGCTAGGGAGGGTGGCAGAGAGGGGGGGGATAATCGAGCATATGTGTGTGTAGTTTATTTTTTGCATTAGTGTTTTGTTGGCTGGGACATTTTGTTAATTTTTTTCCCCAGTATTTTGACTTTTGTAGTGTAGCTTCTACTGGTGTTGATAGTAGTTGAGGATGATGGCATAAGGTTCAGATCACTGTAAGTGAGATATTCTGCAGCATTTCCATAATGTGTATAGGCTGGCAACATGAAATATTTCATCTAGGTAGTGTTGAGTCATTATTGCTTTTGGCAAAGCCAACAGATGTGAAAAGTGAGAAACTGGTTGTGGTTAGCATAGCCTGAGATCTTAGTTAGGTTGAGATACAACAGTTTGGTTTTGAGTTCATGAAGCCAAATGATGTCAGAATACAAAAGTGATGGTGGTGAAGGAGATTATGTTGAATGAAACATTTGAAATGCATGATATTATTTCTTTATCGTTTGTTACTTGGGGGAGGTTGATTTGGCACTGCTGTCTTCATTTGAGGTTTATTATAGTTCAGTTTATGTATTAGATTCCATTTTAATGTTTATGGAATTGGGTGGGAGGTGACTGATATCGTTTTCTTGATTTTACGTGTTGTAGAAATTTTTATGCTCTTGGTTTCGTGCAACCATGTTGATTGGTATTGCTGTCTTCATTGAAAGTGTCTAATAGCTCAATTGAACTAGTCAATTCCACATATAGTTTTTTGGTCTTTTTCGGTTTTTATTTGTGTCATTTTTCAAAATATAGTTTTATGCGCTTTCAGTATGCTTTTTGTCGTTTTTCCCACTTAGAATGTCTTCGCCCAAAACTTCCACATCCCTGCTATTGTCCCGATAGTTTCACTGTATTGGTTTTATGTTAATTTTTGTGTGATTATATGTGCTTTTGTCATAATTTTTGTGATTGTTTTCATCACAATATTAGCTATGAGAATGTATGTCATTGCCACATTGATGATGTCATGATTCAAAGCAGATGGGTGGAATTGGGTTTAAAAAAATGCCTAGTTTTGCTGAAACTCTTCTTAGTGAAATCTGCTGCATAGTGAATATACTTTCTGTTCAGAGCTTATGTAAGTATCATCCATGTGCATATAATTTTTTGAACTATTGTTCACTGAATGAATGCTGTCATTTCTTCTATGTGATTCAGTATTTACACCAACAATTTCATGTAGGAGAACAAATGAGATAGCATAGTGGGTAAAAATCTCAAATTGCATTCGACAGAAAGGCAGTTTCAACGATATACCTAAATAGTTCCTTTCTAAGGTCAAACCCAATTTTCTTCTCCATCCTTAAGAAAAAATATTCCAAGCTTGTTCTCGGTCTCTAATGATTACACTGTCAACAGAACAATAACCTTATATGTCCTTCCTTCTTCTTTGTTGGAGACTTTGTATAGGGATGACAGAATTTAAACAACTGACAAACAGGTTGTACTTAGTTTGCTGACTGACACCTCAGATAGGTGTGACCTATTTGTGGACTAAAAATGAAATTCTTTAGGGCACTCAGTTCATCATAAAATATATATTATAATGGGACGTAATAGAGTGAAAGTACATAAGTCAGTAAAATTTTGTTGAAATGTTAAATTTTCAGACGGTGGGAAGTCCATGATGAAATATTAGCGAGGATGAAAAGGATACATTGCTACTCATCAGTGGAGGCATTCAGTTGCAGACGGAATGAAAGACTCCTGAACTTTCAAGTCTGCCCCATGCTCATACATGACCACAAATCCTCTATGTTGTTAGTAGAAATTCATATCTCATGAGTTGTTACCAACATTGAGGCAAATGTACACACGGGTTTTATGCTTTATTGTGGATATATTAGAGATGGATCACTACCTCAAATTGAAGAAGGATGGGGTAGTAAACCAGCATGTTTTTCTCAAAGGAAACATTCTGGTATTTCCTTGAACTGTTTTGTGTTAAATCATGGAGAACTTAAATGTGCATATTTTAATGGGAGTTTGTAATGCCTTGTTTCGAAAGTAGTCGCAGCAAATTATCACTGTGTTACATTTATTGGTTATGTAAAAAGTGTTAATTTTACTAATATTATGTTTTTCAGGATCTTGCGGCAAACTATTCTACAACCCAAAAGATTTTCTCTTACATTTACAACAACAGCACAATCGGGCATCCAGACTTACTTGCCACATATGCAAAGCAATTCATCTGAAGGCTGCATGCCTTATATCTGTAAGTATAAAAGTATGTTATAATCTCCATAATTTAAAAGTCAGGCGATTCTGGTGAGATAGCCTGTTATGGTAGGTCGAGGATCCAGTGCACATCTAGTCTGATCAATGTGGTCTCATAGATTATAAATTGGAGGGGTTTGGTGGCCAAGGAAATATGGTAAGCTCATCACACTGCTCTTACTGTTAGGATACAGATGGAATAGGTTGCACAGAAACCATTGAAACTGATCATGTTAAAATAATGAAACTTTCACTCTGCAGCGGAGTGTGCGCTGATTTGAAACTTCCTGGCAGATTAAAATTGTGTGCCGGAACCGGGACTTGAACCTGGGACCTTTGTGAGGCGGCATCGTGAGTCGTGACAGGGTAGCACAGTCGGTAGTGCACTTGCCCGTGAAAGGCAAAGGTCCCAGGTTCGAGTCCCGGTTCCGGCACACAATTTTAATCTGCCACGAAGTTTCAAATCAGTGCACACTCTGCTGCATAGTGAAAGTTTCATTCTTGAAACATCCCTTAGGCTGTGGCTAAGCCATGTCTCCGCCATATCCTTTCTTCCAGTAGTGCTAGTCTTGCATGGTTCGCAGGAGAGCTTCTGTGAAGTTTGGAAAGTAGGAGGCGAGGTACTGGTGGAAGTAAAGTTGTGAGGCGGCATCGTGAGTCGTGTCGGGATAGCTCAGTCGGTAGTGCGCTTGCCCGCGGAAGGCAAAGGTCCCAGGTTCAAGTCCCAGTTCCGGCACACAATTTTAATCTGCCAGGAAGTTTCTGATCATGTTAAGTTCAGCTGCATGTTGTGCTAAGGGTGGTGTTCCCTGCCTTTGGGGAAAAGGAATGAAAGAGGAAGTTGCCTGATAGAAATTTTTTTTTTTTTTTTTTTTTTTTTTTTTTTTTTTTTTTTTTTTTTTTTTCCAGAGTACAACTTAATCATCACAAACACTATGGAAGATTTCAGACTGATTTTATAAAGGTAAGACATAGCTGCCAGAACCAGGCATGCAATCCAATGCACTAGCATAGCCACAGCAATGCACCTGGCTGAGTGTGTTACCAAATAACTTATAAAGTTATCAAGAATAAACATAATGGTGCAAACTCTTTAGTATCAAACATATTGCACTGCTAGGGGCATCTTCTGAAAACTGATATTACCGGTATGTTTATAAGTACGTAATGTACAAACATAGTACTGGAAACTCTTCTCTAAATATTTGGTGCAAGCATTAGAGTCAGCAAATATCTTATGAAGATAATATCGATTTCTTTTTTCAGACGACATCTCTTACATTGCCATCTGTCTGTTCATTTATTTATTTATGTGTGTAACATTAAGCTATTTTTCATTAATTGGTCCTACTGTTCTGTAAATAAACTTAGATGTTGGATAACTATATTTTCATAACTGTAGGTAGTAGTAAAAAGTATTTAGTTATAACATGTGAAAATAATTACTTATGTTTCCTACACATAACCTAATGAAGAGGCTACAATTAAACATATTTATTTAGCACCATAATCTAATGCACTAAATAGAATGTGTCATTAGACACCAATAAAATGTCACAAGTGTATGTCTCGTATGATACGCATCCCTTCCCCAGTTTTGCAACAAGCCGTGCAAGCAGCTACGATGCTAGTATCGGCCGAGAGTAAACATTACTTTTTTTCCTGTGTGAGCGGAACACTGCTCACTGAGTCGATGAGTGCCCACCTCTATTTTAAACTGTAATGCATATTTAGGGGCAGATATAGACTCTTAAGTTATTGCTTATGAACTGTATGTTAAAACTGAAAAAACTGCAAAAAGGTTTAAATGTATGGACATGGAACATGGGTAAACTGATGGAATTTTAGGTTGTCAAGAATTTCAAAGGGAGCATTTAGAAACAGTTCACACAAATGGGAGAAAGTAATCAAGAAGAAGTAAAATGGATAGCTTTGCGATATGAAATAGTGATGGCCACAGAGGATCAATTAGGTTAAAAGAGAAGTGAGTCCAAGGCAAGAGTGTAGTAAGCAGGTTAAAAAATTTTGGTTCTTATTCAGTGATGCTTGCGAAGGATAGGGGAGTATGGAGAACTGCATTAAATCAGCATTTGAACTGAAGACCACAACCACAACAACACCAACAACAGAACATCTTCAGTCTAGGCACTGTGATACTGGTTTAAATGAGTACTTATTCACATAGCAAACCAAACTGCAATACATGCACCAACACTTTTTACAGTCAGTTTGAAGACTAACTACTCAAATGTGTACTCTACTCTGATTTATGGCCAAACAATGGCAATGTTGATTATTAGTTTGAGAAGTCTACTGAAGCATCAGAACTTGTAGGTTGTTGGATTGCCTCATACACTGGATTCAGTGGGATGTGTTTGAGGATATGGTACAGGACATTTATTTGAGGACTAGGTCTTGTAAGTAATGCTCATCTGTGAATGGCTTTCTGAGACCCCCAGCACATTGTGTAAGGGAGTTTTCAAAACTGCAAGTATTTTGTCCAATGGGAGAGATTTTTTGGTGTGGATAACAGCCTTCAAACCAAAGATAACTTACGGTCTGTGATTGTTTCAACATAGACATAGGTGACGGTGGAGCCACCAGTGAATGGGGGGAAGGTGGCATCCCATGACAAGGAGTGATGCAGACTGGAGAGAAGTTAAGGTTCTAAATGAATGAGTATAAGAATGTCCTTGAGCTCAGTACACATAATGAAAATATCATCACTGAACTTGAATCAGACCATCATCAGCCCTGAACCAGCCACAAAGAGTTTCCTTCTTGTCGAAAAATACTGGATTGGAACAACTGAACAACAAATATCATACATACTATTTTTCTTTCTCTCCTTTTCCCCTGCTACTGAATTCCAATCCCCCATCACAAGTTTTCCTCTCACTTTACTGTCTGAATAACTTCTCTTTCATTTCTTCAATTTCCTCATTAACAGTGAAACTAGTTGGCATATAAATTTGTACTATTCTCATGGGTTCTGGGCTTGTGTCTGTCCTGGCTATAATATCACTGTGCTCTTAATAGTAGTTTACCTGCATTCATATTTTGTTGTTCATTATTAGACTTACACTTGCATTACCCAGAACTTATTTTGCATTTATAATCCTGTACTCGCCTGACTCGAAACTATGTTTATGTTGCCAGTAAATTTCATCAATCCCCACCATATCTAACTTCAACCTATTCATTCACATTCAGTTTTTGTAACTTACCTACCTACATGCTCCAATTTGTAAAATGTTAGTTTTATTTTTCTGGTGTTGTCATTATTCTGAATCATCCCCAACTGGAGATCCAAATGGGGGACTATTTTACATCCCAAATATTTTACTCAAGAGGATGCCATCAAGTATCCATACAGTAGATCTCCATGTCATCAGGAAAAGTAACAACTTTAGTGTTCCCTTGCTTTCAGCTATTCGAAGTAACTTGTGACAACAACACATTTGCCTGGCTTCTCCACAGATACACTTCTCCTATGATTGCACCTGTGGTACAGTTATTTGAATTGTTGAGATGTGCAATACATCCCGTACTTGCCAATGTCTGTGATACAGGGCTGGGAGGGAAGAAGATGAAGAGGCATATATTCCAACTGGATTCTTACAGTGGTGGAGTAATATTCATTATGATGACTGGTATAGGAATAACATCATCATCATCAGCAGCAGCAGCTGCAGCAGCAGTAAAATAACTACAACTAGAAACAAAACAACAACAACCATCTCTACTACTACTAAAACTATTCTCAGTTATAAACTTTGACTGCTTATATTGATAAATCCAGGTATTTTTATCCATCTGTTGCGTATGTATCATATCTCTGTCCTTTTTATTGAAAATTTTAAATATTTACTTTAAAATATTGAATATTATCTTATAAACAAAACTTTTATTTAGATTGAGAATTAATGATTTATCAAATTTCGTTTGTTATCCAGCATTATAAATTTCATTCACTTGCATTGTACCAATGCCGGCATTGCCAATATGGGGCAGAAAGGGTGGAGGAAATACACCAGCATCTCTGCAACAGACACCACAACTTACCACCACTCCTAGTGCTGCGGCATTATGAACCGAATGAGGTATGTACTGATTTAGGTTTTCTCTATCAGACCTTGACTTATTTTCGTTTGCATATCATTACAATGAAATAACAACAATTATTTTTGTGCCCCTATGGGGCTTGAGGGACTGTTATATAAGATATTTGTAATGAATTTAAGGTTGCTTTTTTAATTTAATAGGAGGCAAAAAGCAAATCAAAATTAACAGAAAGAAAATAAGAAAGATGTGGAAACAATGTGTATTATAAGGATGATGCAACAATGGGTGTTCTTTTAATTATTGGTTGTAGTGTGTATTGGTATTTATGTCGAGTTATGTATCTTATTTTATTACAACTCTATCATTTGGCTGTACAGGGTTGTGCCACGAGTGAAATATATAATCAGGCTTGATTCCATGTTGGAATGGGTGCTCCACGACTGTATTTGATTTGTGGTAATTATTTCAGCAATCAGTCGTAAAAAATATAAATTTTTTATTTGTTTGAAAATCCAGATTTCGACCACTGTGTGGTCATTATCAATGCTTAAAACCAATTAAAATACTTAAAATATCTCGACCTCCATGTTGGAGGTTGCGTTTGTACTGACCAATACAGTACAAACACAACCTCCAACATGGAGGGTGAGATATTTTAAGTACTTTAATTGGTTTTAAGCATTGATAATGACCACACAGTGGACGAAATCTGGATTTGCAAACAAATAAAAAATTTATATTTATTATGACTGATTGCTGAAATAATTACCACAAACGAAATATATAATAGTGTATATTCCTGTGTTAAAAATATGGTTTGAATTGATGTTATTCTGAATTACATTTAAATAAAATTTCCTGTCATTATTCCTACAAAACATCTGATATTTTTGTGTAATGAACCTAACAACAGAAAATTCAGATTAGAATGTTAATAATAGAGGCTAAATAAGAACTCACGGTAGGGATAATTTCTGAGGCATCGACAGACATGTAAAATAGACAGTCACAGTCACACAACATAAATTTTTAGCCATGACCTTCATCAAAAAAAGGAACACATACACTCACACAATCACTCAGAAATACTTGTCGAATTATGGTAAAGATTCATATGTTTCAGTATTCCAATACACATTAAAAATAATGTATCATGTAGTCTTCAGCTATAGGTCACTAGTTGAAGAATTTTGTTTATATATTTCATCTTGGTGATTCGAAGTGTGGCAGCTGGAGGTGGCTGTTGAATGACCGTGTTGTGTGATGTATGATTGCGTGAATGTTCTCTTTTATGAAGAAGGCTGTGGCCGATAGCTGAAAGTGTTGTATGTGTGTGTCTTTTGTATGTGTCTGTCGCAGCCCATCATCCCATATTTGGGGTGAGTTGCAAACTGTCCTTATTACTATATTAGTTTACTTACTTCAAAATGAGTCTCACATTAGTGTAAGTTCGAAATGACTGCTACCTTTTTGGATCTCTAAGAGTGACTTTCAACCACATTTTACACTTCTTCTCTTTGCTTGGAAGATACACTACTAGCCATTAAAATTGCTACACCAAGAAGAAATGCAGATGGTAAAACGGGTATTCACTGGACAAATATATTATACTACTGACATGTGATCACATTTTCACACCATTTGAGTGCATAGATCCTGAGAAATCAATACCCAGAACAACCTCTGGCCGTAATAACGGCCTTGATATGCCTGGGGATTGAGTCAAACAGAGCTTGGATGGCGTGTACAGGTACAGATGTCCATGCAACTTCAACACGAGACCACAGTTCTTCAAGAGTAGTGACTGACGTATTGTGACGAGCCAGTTGCTTGGCCACCATTGACCAGACATTTTCAATTGGTGAGAGATCCGGAGAATGTGCTGACCAGGGCAGAAATCAAACATTTTCTATATCCAGAAAGGCCCGTACAGGATGTGCAACATGTGGTCGTGCATTATCCTGCTGAAATGTAGGGTTTCACAGGGATCGAATGAAGGGTAGAGCCATGGGTCATAACACATCTGAAATGTAACGGCCACTGTTAAAAGTGCTGTCGATGCGAACAAGAGGTGACCGAGACATGTAACCAATGGCAGTCCATACAATCACTCTGGGTGATATGCTAGTATGGTGATGGTGAATACACGCTTCAAATGTGCGTTCATCGCGATGTCGCCAAACACGGATGTGACTATCAAGATGCTGTAAACAGAACTCAAATTCATGCAAAAAAATGACATTTTGCCATTTGTGCACCCTGGTTTGTTGTTGCATACACCATCGCAGGCGCTCCTGTCTGTGATGCAGCATCAGGGTTAACCGCAGCCATGGTCTCTGAGCTGATAGTCCATGCTGCTGCAAACATTGTTGAGCTGTTCATGCAGATGGTTGTTGCCTTGAAAACATCCCCATCTGTTAACTCAGGGATTGAGACATGGCTGCACGATCCGTTACAGGCATGTGGATAAGATGGCTGTCATCTCGACTGCTAGTGATACGAGGCTGTTGGGATCCAGCACAGTGTTCTATATTGCTCATCTGAACCCATTGATTCCATATTCTGGTAACAGCCACTGGATCGTGACCAATGCGAGGAGCAATGTTGCGATATGATAAACCACAGTCGTGATAGGCTACAATCCGACCTTTATCAAAGTCAAAAATGTGATAGCATGCATTTCTCCAATTTACACGAGGCAGCACAACAATGTTTCACCAGGCAACCCACGTCAACTGCTGTTTGTGTATGACAGATTGGTTGGAAACTTTCCTCATGTCAGCACGTTGTAGTCCAACCTTATGTGAATGCTCTGAAAAGCTAATCATATGCATATCACAGCATCTTATTCCTGTCGGTTAAATTTCGCGTCTGTTGCACGTCATCTTTGTGGTGTAGCAACTTTAATGGCAAGGAATGTACAAAAATGTTTTTGTCTGGAGTTATTATAAATTTATTTGTAGATAATTTTTGAAAACTTGAGAGGCTACGTCGAAGACATAAACGGTCAAAAGCTCTAATGTTGTATTCTTTTATTTGTGCCTTTATTCAGCTCATCGGATGTCTCTGTGATGAGTAAGCAATCTATCCTTCTCAAAAATATTGTAAAAATCTACTTTCATATGTGATTCTCCTCTGTAATTAACATGATATTTATTTATTCGTTTTGTCACATTTATGTCATTATACTATGAGTCATGAACTAATTTGACCTGTTCACACATTTGCATTTATATTGTATCTGTTACAATATTTTACACTTTACAAAAATCGATTGTGAAAGTGAAATATGCTATCAGATGCATAACTGACAAATAGCTTCTTACCTTGTGAATACAGCAACCAGCCACTATCAAATTCTTTGAAGAACACGAAGTATACCATACCTTTTTCTTAACTAATGCATCTAACATTAGCATTAGGGTATCTAGCAAGAATTTAGCAGGTTTAATGCTGTAAGCCAAATACCTTATAGTAGCGTGAATTGCTCAAAAATCAACATCTATTGTCATAGGGTTCAACTTCACAAAGTGCATTCAGTGTGGCTATGTGTCATTCATATATGGAACTATACACAGTTCTGCAAACCTGTTTCAGTTGTTACATCTATATATAAAGCAGATTACCTTTAAATTCTGCGTTACAAGTTGCTAATATTAATTTCATAAACAAAAATTCGAACTGCAATGAGGAAATTAATTTCGTGACCCCAATAGTTATTTTTCACACTATGACACTTGCCACTACCATGTTGGCCGGCCGAAGGTTCAAATTATCCTGCGACAGCGGCGCCGTTAAGGAGTCTAGTTATTTTTACAAGGTCTTTGGCCAAAAGCTTGCAGTTGTTTTTCTTTTATCTCTATCTAATTTATTCATACAAGTTTAGACAGTGATGGCATTTTTCATTTACTAGTCTATGGAAATCAATGTTTCTTCAGACTGCATCAGAGGGATCTGTTTAATTTTTCAGGTACCTTTTTGGTATTCACTTAATATTCCTCTACAATTCCAAAAGTATGATTGAAAGATGCTGTAGCTGATGCAGGGTATTTGATGTTAAAGGGATGAGGGATATGATTTTGATTTGAGGCCTTTGTAAATAGATTTCTAATGATATTGAAGCATGAGATTGCATGGAAGATTACCATTATCTGTTTTCAGACACTTTTATGATTGTGCTATGGCAAGTTGACAGTGTATATTACTGATGTCAACAAGAAATGTAATTAATTAGGCCATTTTATTTTTTGGAAAGTTATCATTAAAGTAACTGAGAAATATGTAATACTAATTAGGCCCATACTTAGTGAAAGCAACTTGTCTTGAGCTACCTGTATTCATATTTTGGGAAGCTGTGGAATATTCTGTGAACTATATTTATACTTTTCAGTACACTTAATTTTTTAATGCAATAACATTTTGGTATTTTGTCAAGCACACCATCTAATTTACTTATTCAGTTTACTTTTTTTTGTTGCAGCAAACTGCAACTGATGCTGATTTTAACGAGTTAGAGATTGTGAATTTAGACCCATCTGTATTAGATGATGTTGCAAGCAGAGCTCCAGAATCAGTTGTTGGTGGAATGATGACAGGCATTCAGTCTGAAATCTTTACTGAAGAAAGTACTGTGGATGGAAATGAACCTGCTGCCATTTTATTCTATCAGATGACTGAAACTGAAATAGATGATGATATGCAGAAGGCTTCATTTGAAATGGTAGAAAATCAAGTAGCAAGCTCCATTTCAAAAGGTGCAGTTGTACCAAAAACTGCTCCTCTGAAAATCTCCTCTTCTTCGCAAGAACCAAATAGACAAAGATGGTTTTGTGATAGGTCTCCCTATAGGAAACAAGATGTAGAGAAAAATGGTGTTAACACTGATGGTTTCTATGGAGATGAAGATGTTGAGGTAGTTTATTGCCAGCTTGGAGTGAAGGATAAATATTCTAAACTCATTACTTGTTTAGGTAGTTGTTCACAAGCAAGAAAGGAATCTCCAATTGAAGAGGTGAAGAACTCAGTTAGTGGATTAATAATAGAAACAGATAGCCAGAATTCACCTGATTCGGTAATATTTATTGATGAATCTTTGAACACAGAAGCAGAAAGTGAACACACACAAGAGCCAACAACTCATGAGGCATTTCTTGTATCAACTCCAAATAAATCTAGTTCTCAATTTGTTATTCAAAATGCAGAGTGTGCGTCTAACATTGATTCTGGTAGAAATTCCTTTGTGACTTTTGTGAATGCTACCTACAGTGCAGATGAACCACAAACATTCTCGGACTCTGAAGGACCCGCTGTGACAGAGGGTAATTTAACGGAAGGGGACCGACGAAAGCAGTTTATTGCTTCTGGACTTGCTGGGGAGGACTTGTACTTGTGTGGTAATGCACCTTGTGTATACAGAGCAGCAACAAAATCTCAGTTGTGGGATCACATGTGTGCGTGTGATTTGTCACCTGGAGGTGTTGTCCAGTGTCCTCATTGTTCTCAGTCTTTCAAGGCTTTCAGTGCATTCATCAATCACCTCAGTGCCCATGCTGTACCGAGATACTTGTGTGCCTCATGTACATACCATGCAACAGCCCCAACAGCTGTTGAAAAGCACCTGAAGTATCAGCACAAAGTCTCTCGTACAGAAATAATATCAACTGACCATTCTATCAGTAACCATGACACAAATATGTTTGTAGTCAGCCCAAAGGTAATTTTCACTTCCTTTTGTAAAATTATTAATAGATTTATTTTACATTTTAATCTTCAAGCACTAGGTTTATGAGCCCTTCTAAAGATAATTTTGTTGCTTGTTATCATAAATAAAATTTATTTTCTTTAACAATGGAAAGTCCAGGTTGGAATTCAGCAATATAATGAGTATAGTGTACCATTCATCACAAACATGTTTGTTGAGCTGCAGCAATCAGATAAGAAAGACAGTCATACATGTAGAATTTAAGCTTCAATACTACATATATGAGTGCCTTTATTTATGTGCCACTGTCAGATGCATTTACTTCTTTGTCATAGGGGAGGGTAGTAAACAGTGAAACAAAAATTACCCTTTTGATTGTTTCGTATAAAATACTACTCACAAAACAAGTTTTCTTTATTTACTTGAAAGAACAATACTTTGTCAGTATTTTGGAACAAAAAATAATAATATTGCTACTAATTGCTACTAATAACAATTTTAAATAACCTCTGCAAATGTTTCACCGTGTATAGTACACAGTAAAACAGCTGCCATTTTTTATATTTATTACTTTCTGAGCAACTTATAAAACATAAATATCTTTGTTAAATACAATTAAAAACATTAACATATACTAAATTTTGTTCAGTGAATATGAAGTTTACGAAAATTGATTGGAAAACGAATATACGGTGGTTGGAGAGTCTCTTAGTAGCCATAGGCAACGCAGGTGGCAAAATCATTGCATTGTCATTGTGTTAAACACAGACTATGACTTCTGCAACTGAGAATACAAAACCAGTAATTTTTTTTGCTTTTCCGAAGGTGTGAGACGGCATACTCAGTACCAGAAACTACTGACTTCAAGACTTTAGCTACAAAATGTAGTCATCAAATATAATGTCCCGCTTCAAGTTAAAAAGATCTAATGATACACTTATCTCTGTTTCACTGGATGGCCTTTATCTTTGTCACTTTCTTCATCACTTGAAGCTGTTTTACTACTCTGTTGTTTTTTTTTTTTTTTTAATTGTTGATTCTCTTCATATTTTTTTCTCCTTTTTTCAGCTCTGTAATTTTTCTCCAAGTCTTCTCTTCAATAGCTGCTCCCTCTGGTGTTAGGAGGAGTCATACATCCTTCTGAGGCCAATGGTTCTGTTTCACTGAGTACCACACACAAGTGTTTTACTGTGTACCAAAGTCAACATAAACTAAAAAGTTAGTCACAACTCTTAAACTACATATTTACCAAATCTACAACTGGTCAATATACAGCTAACGATGTGTACCTTATCACAAAACATAATATTTCTTTTAGCTGTATGTTATATAGAAAATATTAAACTTACAAAGAGACATTAACTGTAACTTCTGACTACCAAAAACCAATAATAACATATTGAAACAAGAATAATCAACCAAACTGTCCACCATTACAGTCACAGGTGTATTTTATCATAATAAACATACAGGGATACCAACAAGTAGGAAAAAAGTTACTAAAACAATTGAGATGGAATGTTTCACTGTGTACTACTCTCCCCTAAGTTGTAAACTATCCTCATTATATTCTTTTCTTTGTTTTACTTTTTATGAAATTGGTTTAATGCCATAACATTGTTTGAGCAGAAACATATGACTGCAGTGTTGATTTTACAGAATATGTTGTTTTTCTAGTGACTGGTTTTGACATTTGAGTTGCATGTGTGTTTTATATTGTGCACCAGCTTTATTTATGTGATGAGTACGGTTGAAAGCTCCTCAGATGTTCATATTGCCAACATGGTATTTCATATCGTGAGAAATTATCCTGATTGAGTACATATAATTCCACAGTATAACACATTATCTTAGGCAAGTGCTAAATGGCAGTCAAGTTATGGTGCTCTAGTAACATTAGTTCAATTTACAAACTGATCGACTCAACCACTCTTACATTAATGAATATGTTTCAGTGGCTAAAAGTCATTAATGTTTTATTGTGTATTTAGTGGTGTAGGGTTATGGCTAAATGATTGGGATTGTGAAAATGGTAGAAACTTTTACAGAGAAACTGTCACCCACCCACAAAGTACAAGGACTGCACAACAAACAATGAGAATAATTATTTTCTCTGAAATGGCCAACAAGAGCCAACATTTTGTCAGTGGGAGCATAATAATGAACTACACTCCTGGAAATTGAAATAAGAACACTGTGAATTCATTGTCCCAGAAATGGGAAACTTTATTGACACATTCCTGGGGTCAGATACAACACATGATTACACAGACAGAACCATAGGCACATAAACATAGGCAACAGAGCATGCACAATGTCGGCACTAGTACCGTGTATATCCTCCTTTCGCAGCAATGTAGGCTGCAATTCTTCCATGGAGACGATCGTAGAGGTGCTGGATGTAGTCCTGTAGAACGGCATGCCATGCCATTTCCACCTGGCGTCACAGCTGGACCTGCGTTCGTGCTGACGTGCAGACCGCGTGAGACGATGTTTCATCCAGTCCCAAACATGCTCAATGGGAGAGAGATCCGGAGATCTTGCTGGCCAGGGTAGTTGACTTACACCTTCTGGAGCACTTTGGGTGGCACGGGATACATGTGGACGTGCACTGTCCTGTTGGAACAGCATGTTCCCTTGCCGGCCTAAAAATGGTAGAACGATGGGTTAGATGACGGTTTGAATGTACCGTGCACTGTTCAGTGTCTCCTCGACGATCACCAGAGGTGTACGGCCAGTGCAGGAGATCACTCTCCACACCACGATGCCGGGTGTTGGCCCTGTGTGCCTCGATTGTATGC
Source organism: Locusta migratoria (assembly GCA_026315105.1). Classification (NCBI taxonomy): domain Eukaryota; kingdom Metazoa; phylum Arthropoda; class Insecta; order Orthoptera; family Acrididae; genus Locusta; species Locusta migratoria. Next base: position 59,164,502 of record CM048753.1, on the reverse strand, counting down.
AGTCCCGATTGTGGCGCTCACCTGCACGGCGCCAAACACTCATATGACCATCATTGGCACCGAGGCAGTAGCAACTCTCATCACTGAAGACGACATGTCTCCATTTGTCCCTCCATACATGCCTGTCGCGACACCACTGGAGGCGGGCTGCACGATGTTGGGGTGTGAGCGGAAGACGACCTAACAGAGCACGGGACCGTAGCCCAGCTTTATGGAGACGGTTGCGAATGGTCCTCGCCGATACCCCAGGAGCAACAGTGTCCATTTGCTGGAAAGTGGTGTTGCAGTCCCCTACGGCACTGCGTAGGATGCGACGGTCTTGGTGTGCATCCTTGCGTCGCTGCTGTCCGGACCCAGGTCAACGGGCACGTGCACCTTCCGCTAACCACTAGCGGCAACATCGATGTACTGTGGAGACCTCGCGCCGCACGTGTTGAGCAATTCGGCTGTACGTAAACCCGGCCTCCCGCATGCCCATTATACGCCCCCGCTCAAAGTCCGTCAACTGCACATACGGTTCACATACATGCTGTCGCGGCGTGCTACCAGTGTTAAAGACTGAGATGGAGCTCCGTATGCCACGGCAAACTGGCTGACACTGACTGCGGCGGTGCCCAACTGCTGCGCAGCTATCGCCATTCGACGGCCAACACCGCGGTTCCTGGTGTGTCAGCTGTGCCGTGCGTTTGATCATTTCTTGTACAGCCCTCTCGTAGTGTCCGGAGCTAGTATGGTGGGTCTTACATCCCGCCATCAATGTGTTCTTATTTCAATTTCCAGAAGTGTATGTCAGGGATTGTTGGGAATGTTGATTTTGGGGAGCATGTAGAATGTGTGTGTATTGGGAGACGGGGGAGGACTTTGATCACATCAGAAGCTGGAATGCCTGCAAAAGCAGCTACGTTATATATCAACAATTTTTTTACAGACCATGATCCACTTTTATTCAATTTTGTTGTTTGTAATAATTCTAGGCGAATTATACAGCAGTTTCCTCTGACATCTTAAGTAAATTTGATAGACAAGTTGTTCTTTTGGACTTACTTTGACTCTAAAATCCAAATTTAGGGAAAAGGAAAAGCAAAACGTAACCCAGCTGGACATGAGGTCAAGAGCATGTACACACCTGAGGAGATACATATTCTGCCATTGAGTGGAATTCAGAAAGAGCCAATACATTGCTTCGAGTGCTCTTTCAAAACGAAAGTATGCAGCAGTATGAAGCAGCTTTTGAGCTTGCATCGGGAGCAAGATGTTGACACTGCAGATATTCCTGCAATGGAGGATCTAAATCCTGTGGTGCGGATTGAAAATAATGAGAAAATGTTTGACAAACTGACTAATCTGTCTGACAGTTCTAATACTGGTGTTACAAAGCTGACTTCCTCAGTAACCAGCAACAATTCTGAATCTGCAGTGAATGCTGGTAGGTTTTATTTTCTTTACTTCTGAAATCATCATTAGAATATGTGTAATTCATTGTGTGAAGTGGAGTGTGACTATGGTCGCATATTGGTGAAATTATTCTTGAAATTATTCTTATTAAAAATTTTTACAAGTTGCCACTTATTTAAGACATTGGTATTGATAATATTTATAGAATATTTGATTCATTCATACATGTGAGAACATAGACATAGTTAAAACTTAAAATCACCAATTCATCATGGTATTCTGAAACTATTGGAAAGAAGGAAAATATCTATGTCTTGGTTTTCAAACCCTTTATTTGTTAATATTGCTGTCTAACAACATTAAAATTCGGCATGTTTCTCGGCAACATGTTTAAAGTTTCATTCTTGGATGGACAGTGGTGGTTTAAACAAAACATTGAAGCTCTCATATAGAGTGATGTATCATTGTCAATTATGAAAAGTTTCACAACAGTCTGAATCTTTAGCAGACACTGCAAGCATTAGTTGCCAAGGTTCTAGTTTCTTTCAATTTTTCTAATACAAGGAAAACTGCTTATAAATGGAAAAAATGAAACCTTGAAGGTGAGTTATTATACAAAATATTTTAGATGTTATATCTGGGATATTGCAGATGGATTGATGCTTATGTTCTGAATGGACAATCAGTACAAAAGAAAAAGAAAATAGCATCTCCTGTATCAGTGAACCCTGTATAATAAGACAGTTTTTGTCACTGACCATTTTATTGGCCATAAGAAAATCTAGACTTAAAATGATTTCAAATTCATGGTAGACAGCAACGAGTGAAATTAAATGTTTCTTCAGTCTTGGTTTCAGGGTGTTCTATTATTCTTTAATAACACCGTTTCACCCTTTAGCAGGGCATCCTCAGATTATCTGTGCAGCAGAAATTACACAAGAATTAAAATACAGAATTACAAAATCTGGGGGAGGGGGGGCATATGGGACATGGAATTATTTTGTGATAAGTATATAGCATAAATTGTAAACAAAGCTTACAAGGCACTCTCCGTGGTGTGGCTCTGTACATTGGTTTGTAGTGTTTGAATATTTATTACATTTCTCAATTTCTTCATAGCCCTGAAAATGTAAAAATGATTGAGTAATGAGAATTAGAGATGGAACAGACTTGATGTTAAATTACCTTAACAGGAGCAGTCGTCCTTAAAGACGGAAAATGAGCCCATGTTTACAACTGCGATCACACACTGCGGGGGGTTGGGGCATGATGTGCTGCTCCGCTGACGTGTACATTCTAAGAGGGAGTGTGTTTATGGAGAGACATAGGAAGCTGGTGTAGATGATGGGACAGATGAGCTCTAGCTATTTCAATAGAAATGTAATGAGAATGAGATTATTAAACAGGGCAGTAGTTAATAGATCATTTGTGTAGATGTAAGTCTTACCACAATAACATGGAATTCTATAAACACCGGGTTTCCTCAGTCCTAAATCATCTTTGACTGACCCAAGGAGGGCTCTAGTCGTAGGTGGGGATGTAAAAACACTTTTAATGTCAAATCTTCTTAAAATTCTGGAAATTTTCGAGGAAATATTCCTGCCGAAACAGAATGGGTACACGGCTCAACAAATTTGTCATGCGTTTCAATTTGGTCCTAAAGGTGAACCATTAGAGGACAATTACAAGTCTTTTGCCTTTCATTGGGAATATTTCCTCAAAAATTTCCAGAATTTTAAGATTTGACATTAAAAGTGTTTCCACCTGCTGTTTATTTTAACTAGTCTTGTTTCGACCCATCGTTTTGCCGATTGTCTCCACCGGCGCGCTACTAGTTCTACTGCTCCTAGAGGGCCTCTACTTTGGTTTGGGTCGTCAGCGGTGTATAAAGGGGCCGCTGTCTCTGATCTGCCTCAGTTTCCGGCGAGTAAGTGTATCAGCACTCTCACCAGAAGATGGCAGCCAGTTGGTATGCCAAAATATCGTGTTTAGTTGACAACGGTATCTGGCTGCACAGCCTACATGAATATTATCTGTTATTATGCCAGGAAAGTCTATGAAACCACATGGACTTTGCGTCTTCAGGGACCACAGCTTCTGTTAAGGCATTTTTACACCAGTTTTGTTCTTTTCACATAATTACCGAGTCTGTTCCATCTCTAATTCTCATTACTCGATCAGTTGTAGTACTACAAAGAAATTCATAAATGTAAAAAACATTCAAACACAGTGAACCATTGTACGATATCACACCACAGAAAGTGCTTCGTAGCCCATGTACCACTAGCCCTGCTCCCCCCATTTTGTAATTACTGTATGAATTCTGTCATGCAGACCAGCTTAGGAAGCCTGCTAAAGGGCGAAATGCGTCAATAAAGAATAATAAAACACCCTGCAACTGAGATGGTTTTTATTGGAGAAATGTAGACTTTCTTTTCACAGAAAGACTTCTTGACTGTAATGTTTGCAAATTGTGAGATTGTTTCAGATTTTGTACCAAAAAAGGAGTGTTTTCTGACCTTTCACCTGAAAGAGCGCAAAAATACAACAGTACAGTCACAGAGGCAACACTAATATTTATACTGCAGCAGCCCTGTTTTTGGAAAATGCTACTTAGAGGAAAGAAACTATATTTAGAAAAAAAAAAAAAAAATGTTCATATGGCTTTAAATGCCTTTGTAACTTTGTATATTTTTTTCTTTGCATAAGTTCGCTGTGTGTGAAATAAAGAGTTAATAAAGCAGTTAGTCAGATCATCATTGGACTGTCAAACTGAAGTTATGACATTGTTAGTTGCATGTGAAAATGCACTTTTTGGTTGCTTGTGAGAATATACAAAATTTGAGCCACAAGATACGTGTCATAACAACAACACAAGTGGCAAATTATGTACACTGAGAATATATAAGTTTAAAAACAAGTTCCATTTGCTCTTGCAGAGTCTTCCACTGGAGTTTATTGATCATATCCGTAACGCTTTCACAATTACTAAATGATCCTGTGATGAAGTGCGCTGCTCTCCATTGGATCTTCTCTACCTCCTACATCAACCCCATCTGGTATGGATCCCATACCAGTAAGCAGCATTCAAGCAGTGGGCAAACAACTGCACTGTAACCTACTTCCTCTGTTTTCGGACTGCATTTCCTTAGGATTCTTTCCAATGAATCTCCGTCTGGCATCTGCTTTACCAACAATTTAAATGGCCATTCCATTTTATATCACTCCTAATGCCTATTCGCAGATAATTTAGATAATGAACTGCTTCCACTTGCTGACCTACTATGGTGTAGCTAAATGATAAAGGATCTTTCTTTCTATCTATTCATAGCACATTACACTTGTCTACATTGAGATTCAATTGCCATTCCCTGCACCATACATCAATTCGTTGCAGATTCTCCTTCATTTCAGTACAATTTTCCATTGTTACAACCTCTCAATATACTACAGCATTATCTACAAAAAGCCTCATTGAACTTCCCATGTTATCCACAAAGTCATTTATAAATGTACTACAAATAAGTAATGCAGACGAAACTAGTGGCAGGTACTAAGTTGTTGAAATTTTCAGTATAGCCTCACGTTTATGTTTCTGCGATTAATGTTCTGCAGCAATTTACAACAACTTTCTTTCTCCCCCCCCCCCCCCTCTTTTTCTTTTATTCTCCCCCCCCCCCTCCCCAACCAAATTTTCTGCAATTTACTATCAAACCATATTCTTGGAGGGAAAAAAACTGGTGTAATTGACATAAATTGATGCTTGGATGGGTCATGCTTTCAACTAGTGTTCGTAAATATTATATAATAATGAAAAGTCCAGGTTGGAATTAATAATATAGTGAGGACAGTTTACAACTCACCGCAAAGACGTGGCGACGAGCTGCGACAGGCACATACAAAAGACACACACATACAACACTTTCAGCTATCGGCCATGGCCTTCTTCATAATTTGAATTCAAAGTGCAGCATCCAGAGGTGATGGTTGTATGACTGTGTTGTGTGCCTGTGTGATTGCATGAGTGTTCTATTTTATGAAGGCCATGGCCGATAGGTGAAAGTGTTGTATGTGTATGTCTTTTGTATGTGCCTGTCGCAGCTCATCACCACGTCTTTGCGGTCAATTGTAAACTGTTCATAAATATTACGCATTCTAGTTTCTTGAAACACTGTGTTTATTCAAACACATATTTTGCATTTCATTGTTTACAGTGTGTGCCAAGTTGACACATGGCATGGTGCTTGATGAAAGCATCAGAAAGACTCCTCCCATTTACAACTGCACTCATCATCCACCACACCGAGTGTCAGCTTAGTGTGCTCGAGTAGTGATTATTCATGCATTCCATGATCCATTTCAAGAATTTATTCCTATTTTAAAGTTTATGAGAGAATTTTTTGTGACTTTTATAAAGAGTGAGAATGATGGTTTGCTTGTGTGTGTGTTTTTCTGCACATTGGAGGGGGGTGCAATGTGTATTACTTCAACAAGACAACTAGAGTGTGAAACACAGATCCTATGCAAAATTACTTATGTTCATATTCACTCTTCAGAATGTGAATAAATTCTTGAATATTGTTGTACAAAATGTGGAAAATACAGAGACTACGCAACTTGTGCAGTATTTCATTATTTGAATAATGTATAGCAAAGGGTAAAGCATTGGTGAATGAAATTACATCAAAAGTTTCTACGTATTTTGATGCCTGTTATGTTCATTTATCATACGTGAACTATGAAAATGCAAGCAAATTTTATCATTCAGACGTATGGCACATACATGTACATTAGAAATACATCTAACTTCAAATTTGCTACATTGTAAATGATGAATTATAGAAAATATGCCAAATATAGGTTATTGGTTGGTAATGGGTTATGATTATTGCTTACTGAAGATGGAGGACTCATTGAAAGAATTTTATTTCACAGACACGATTGTGATGTTACTTGTAGGGACATGATGAATTTCCTTTTATAGTATTTGATGTAGAACAGAAATCCCAGTTTACTTTTTAGCTGCCTGATCCCATTCCAGCTGACATTTTGGTGAGTGTGATTTTTCCAAAAGCAACACTAAAAATGTGACAATTAAGCTTATTTTTAAATATTGCAGGTGCAGCTGATGATTCAGGTAAAAGTGGAGAGGTTGTCCAGGATGCTGCTTCTGGTACTAAATCTAAACTAGCAAATGAAGCTGGTGTTCAGCAGGCCACGACATCCGTTCACGACCAGCCGCAGCCCTCGACTTCCAGCTCACCAGGACAGGAAGTACAAGAGACCGCTTCTGCTACGACAACATCTCAGCCATCAAAGCGGGCAGCTGCTCTGCGGGCCAGGGCGTCTATCCGTGACTTGGCAGTGGCCATGGACGTCGCTGCCGCTATCATGTATCAGCCGAAAATGCGAGCGGCCGCCGTGCGGGCCATGGCATCTATACGTGACTTGTCAGAGTTTGTTCTTGCTGGTTCACCAATAGCGTCCCCTAAAGGCTCAGATTATGAAGAACCTGGCCTGAAAAAGAAGGTGAAGGTGGTCTTCAATTCATCGCCACAGCAGAAGAAGAGTAAGTATGGATAAATATGTACAAATCTTGAATCTTATGCTTAGAAGTTCTGTGCGGAGAGTTCAAGTTCAGTCAAGGTAATAATATAGTAATAACAGTTTACAACTCACCGCAAAGACGTGACGACGAGCTGCGAAGAACACACATAAAACACTTTCAGCTATCGGCCATGGCCTTCCTCAGAAAATAGAACACTCATGCAATTACAAAGGCACACAACACAGTCACACAACCATCACCTCCGGCTGCCGCACTTTGAATCGCGCTCTGCAGTGATTAAATTGGGGATGGGAGGGATGAGGAGGGGAGAGGGGATAGGCAAGTTACGTCATGGTGGTGTGGGTGGGTTAGATGGGAAGAACAGGATGCAGCTTAGGAATGGAGTGGGGAGGTGGGTGATGGGAGAAAAATAAAATAAACAAAATAAATATACATTAAAAAATAAAATAAAATGCATGCACACTGCAAGTACATAAGACTGCGTACACACACACACACACACACACACACACACACGATCACACATTCACGCACCACTCAAAATAGGTGAGGTTTGGGCTAGAGAGGTAGGGAAACAAAAGGAAGTTATCGTAGCTTGAGGCCTGGATGATTTCAGTATCGGAGAATGTATTGTAGGTATAACTCCCACCTGTGTAGTTCAGAAAAGCTAGTGGTGGATGGGAGGATCCAGATGGCCCGGGTTGTGAAGTAGCCATTGAAATCAAGCATGTGCTCCGCTGCATGCTGTGCCACAGGGTGGTCCACCTTGTTTTCGGCCACCGTTTGGCCATCTCCACCACCGTGACGTAACCTTCCTATCCCCTCTCCCTTCCCCTCCCGTATCCGATTTACTCTTCGCAGAGCGTGATTCGAAGTGCGGCAGCCGGTTGACTGTGTTGTATGCCTGTGTGATTGCGTGAGTGTTCTATCTTCTTAAGAAGGCCATGGTCAATAGCTGAAAGTGTTGTATGTGTGTGTCTTTTGTATGTGCCTGTCACAGCTCAACGCCACATCTTTGTGGTGAGTTGTAAACTGTCCTTACTATATTAATAATTCCAACCTGGACTTTCCATTACTATATTCAGTCAATGTAATGAAGGTAAACAGGTTAATGGAGAGGGACCAGAATTAAAAATGCAGTATTATCTTAGTGCTTGCTGGGTAAGTATACTTCATAAATAAAATGATTAGCTATTTAAGAAACACATAAGTTCCTACAGGAATCAAGTTAAAAAGAGGCACTTAAATTCCTCCCTCACACACACACACACACACACACACACACACACACACACACACATAGAGAGAGAGAGAGAGAGAGAGAGAGAGAGAGAGAGAGAGAGAGAACTACAACTGCACCTGATGGGATTAGAAATTGGTGGTGTAAGTAATGAGGTTTGGTGCAGGGAGGAGGGATGAGGGATAACACCATGGCAGCTGGTGTTTCAGATGACAGGGGAGGTTCACTTCTTTGAGTGCCGGATCTTGATAGCAGTGCCATCTTGCCCCGCTCGGTGTCCAAAGAGACAATTTGCCGTACCCTTTGAGTGGTGCCGGTGGAAATCACCCCAGCATACCCCCTCCCCCTCCGTTTTAGATATATTTTCATTAAAATATCTGCAATATTTCTTCCCACGAATTGTTTGTGCTTACTTCATAGGTGTAGGCCTATGAAGCTTCCTCATTTCACACTTTTGTTCCAAGCTTAAAGCAGAGTAATGTGTTTCTAAAACATATTGAATGTTGTTCATTCTTCTTTGATAATAAATAAGAAGAACATATCAATATGCACACGAACATTAAAACAAAAGTAAGCAGCTGATTACACTGTTAACTGACTGTCATAAAATTTATCTATTTAAATATAGATTGAGAAACCGTGATACGGTTTTTCATCTCGAATATGTCCAAGACATTAAAGATAAACGTGAAGCAATGAATTAAAATTTTGTGCTGCAGCCGGGAATCGAACCCAGACCTCCATACATACTAAGCAGATGTCTTACCGTTAGACCACCACAGCTAAGGAACCTCGGAATAGTCTAAGTACGACTTCCCTCCATGCCACAAACCTTAATTCAGATTCCTTGTTCCATAGATATGCCACTACTGCCAAGGCTCTTCGTGCAGCAGAATAGCACCTCGGCAATGGACATAGTGGAACATTCCTGCTAAGATGATATAAATATCAATTTTAATTCATTGCTTCACTTTAGCTTTAATGTCTTGGACATATTCGAGGTGAAAACTGTCTCAGGGTTTCAAAATCTATATTTAAATTGATATCTATATCATCTTAGCAGGAATGTTCCACTATGTCCATTGCTGAGGTGCTATTCCGCTGTATGAAGAGCCTTGGCAGTAGTGGCAATTATCTATGGAACACAGAAGCAGAATTAAAATTTGTGACCTGGAGGGAAGTCGTACTTAGACTATTCCGAGGCACCTTAGTCATTAGAGGGGCATTAGAGGTGCGGTGGTCTAATGGTAAAATGTCTGCCTAGTAAGCATGGAGGTCCAGGTTCAATTCCTGGCTGCACCACAAATTTTAATTCATTGCTTCACATTTATCTTTAATGTCTTCAACATATTCGAGACAAAATTTATCTGTTACGAGGAATATACAAGGCACCTTTGGGTCATTGTGACACTGCAAGCAGCACCCCATCCTAATCTTATGCATGCACAAAGGATGCCCTCCCCCACATCTTATCAAACAGTTAAATATTTGTTACAACGGAGAGTATAAATGTCATTTACCCTCAAAATGTACTAAAACATCCAAAGATATGTGGCAAGTAACAAGTCATTGTTGATTCCGTATCTGTTAAAAAGAAGATTGGGTTTAAAAAACTGCTTGCAACTAGTCTCGAACCCACTACCTCAACAGTGCAGCACAAACCGCTAACCACACTGCTATTTTTGCAAGGTGGAGAGTAGTGACATCATTATTATTCATGATCTTTACTTTATGGTTATAAGATATTTTACCAAATATGACGTGTTTTTTATGAATCTTCAATGTGCCAAAAACAAATATGAAGAATGGACATTGCCTTCATGGAGGATTTGTGCATGCACAAGGCGAGGTGCGCAGTAGCTCCATTGTCTTGCTTTCGGACCATTCTTGCGTAACCGCCAGAGCTCGAGCAACAAGGAGCTGGTGTCCCTATCAGCTCCAACACCTCCCTGCTGCAGGAGCACCCATAAGCTGCCTCCAGGGGGTTCAGAAGAGATTTTGAACCTCAGCTGTGCATTCACATTGCAATGCTGCAGTAACCTCCGCCTGTATTAGGCAGTCGTGCTGCGACTCATATACGTACTGTCTCCATGACGTAAAATGTTCGCCATGTGATAAAAATACTTAGAATGTGCATATAGAATGATGTGATAGAAGAATGAAATGAATAATGATGGTTTAAAAAAAGCTTTTTATTTTATTTATTTATTTACTTTTTTTCTGGGGATTCACTGAGCCAGTGAATGCATAGGACATACCACCACTGGATAACAGTATGGATTGCTATCAGAAACTCTGATTGGTCAACAGCCACAACACACATTCCCGTGTGTTCCTTCACCATTAAAAGTAAACCCTCAATCTGAGCTAGATTTTATGGTATGCTGCTGCGAATAACATCTCCAGGATACTTTAATGAAATGCTTATCACTCAAAAGGGCATGTGTTTTTCTTTTGAGAACAAAGCACCTACAATAAACAAGGTACAAGCTGTTGTAATTTGTTTTTAAAGAAATACTTTCTAAAATTTAAATAGGGGATCGGTTTCCAGTTTGAGAGCTAGAAATGCAATAGTTTGATAACAGAGGTGTTATGTTGATTAAATTCGAGAGTTTAGACTCAAGAAATGTAATATTTATTACCTTGATGAGACTTAGGTTAATGCAGGACACATTACACAAAAAGTGTGGGCTGGTAAAAGAGTATATTATTGTCATCAGGGTACCTCCCCTACCACTGCAGTCTCTATCCTAATGAACATTTTTGTAACAAGAAATAACTGGACATGTTAAATCATGGTACTTATGTATGTATAGTTGTCTGCGTGATTGTGTGAATGTATGTGTTTATTTCTCTGACAAAAGCATGGGTGAAAATTTAAGTTGTGTGAATCTGTCTATTTTTTGTACCTGTCAGTGTCATATTTACCCTACTTAACATTTGTTGTTATCTATCCTCCATTATTGACATTATGTTCGTATCTCTGTTAGGTTTTACAGACCTTTCTCTTAGCTAACTTAGGCTCCCTACCTAGTGTTTAAGAGCTGTATAATCATATTTTTACTATTCTATTGTATTATAGTTCATAATCTAAATAAATAAATAACTTACACAAAGCACAGGCTTGTAGCTATACACAAAAACACAAATAAAAACACACACAAACACAAGATTCAAGCTTTCGCAACCATTGGCTGCTTCTTCAGGAAGAGAGGAAGGAAGGAGGGGGAAAAGGGAAGGATGCAGGTTTTAAGGGAGTGAATGAGGAGTCATTCCAATCCCGGGAGTGGAAGGACTTACCTTAGGGGAAAAAGGAAAGGTAAACACGCACACACTCACACACACACACACACACACACATACACACACAAACACAACAAGGTAGACATTGGGCTTTCTACAAAAATAAAAAATAAATGTAGAAAATAATAATTAAAAAATAAAAATAAAATGCACACACACTGCACATACACACGGTCATGTACACACACACACACACACACACACACACACACATTCACCCACCACCCAGAGGTTTAGGATAGAGAGGTAGGAACTGTAAGGTATGGAAAAAAGGAAAGTTATCGTAGGTTGAAGCCTGGATGATTTTGGGATCAGAGAATGTATTTTAGGGATAACTCCCACCTATGTAGTTCAGAAAAGCTGTTGGTAGATGGGAGGATCCAGATGATCCGGGTTGTGAAGCAGCCATTGAAATCAAGCATGTGCTCTGCTGCATGCTGTGCCACAGGGTGGTCCACCTTGTTTTGGCCACAGTTCGGTGTCCATTCATCCTAATGGACAGCTGGTTGGTGGTCATGCCAATATAGAAAGCTGTACAGTGTTTGCAGCACAGTTGGTAAATTACATGGCTGCTTTCACAGGTTGCCCGGCCTCTGATAGGGTAGGATAAGCGTGTGACAGGACTGGAATAGGAAGTTCTGGTTGGGTGGATTCGACATGTCTTGTGGTGGGGTCTTCCACAAGGATATGATCCCTGTGGCAGTGGGCTCCTGATGCGGTGGCAGATTGCAGCATCCCATAAGTCACTGTGCAGAGTTTAAGTGTATGTGAAGGTTAGATTTTTTTAAGTCCCTTGAATAGTATAAAAATAGGGTTCTACTGTAATAAAAATAGAGGATGTAGCAGTTCTTCAAAGTAGGATACTTATAATATAATTTACTTTATTAAATTTAGAAGACATAACCTTGAATAGTTTTTAGCATTGGAGTGACACATTATCATTAATGGGACATAGTAATAATTTTTTATGATGGTCCACATTAATACATCAATTGACTTGTTCCACATCCTTGAAGGTTATCTTTCTTGATGGGATCCATGTAACATAATGAATGAATATGTGAAATAAGACTCATCAGTTTTTCTTTTTTTTATGTATATATTTTACAGAGACCATGTCAAAAGAACAAAAAATATCATGCAACTATTGTCATAAAAAGTTCATTAATGTGCGTGGACTGAAACAGCACATTAGATGGAGCCACAGTATTACACCAAAGTAAGTATAATTACTGTAATGCTTATGATTTACGTGTGGTGGGGCTTGGACATGGACATGGGGCTCAGTTTAACAAACATTATCTTCAAATGACAGGACAATAATCCATTTAGAATAAAATTGTATGTACATGTGTCTATATGAGTGTGTGTGATTGCCTCCCAAATACTTGGATTGATTTTAAGCAAATTGGTTTGCATATTCCTTGCCCTATGAGAAGCAAAAGTGTATGGTTTATAACCTCAAGACTCCAATCAGAAAAAAAGTTCTTTTCAGCCTCTACCACACAGGTTGTCATGAAAGCGAGATATGAGCTCCTTAAAGCACAACTGGTGTAACAACCATTTATCTTGTGAATATGTCTGCCTAAGTGTACTTGCGTCTGTGTAAATGTGTGGGTGTGTGTGTATTTGTTTACCCTCTTTTTTCCCCCCCAAGGTAAGTCTTTCCTGTCCCGGGATTGGAATGACTCCTTACCCACTCTCTTAAAACCCTCATCATTTTCTTTTCCCTCTCCTTCCCTTCTGCCTGACGAAGCAGCTAGGCTGCGAAAGCTAGTGTTTGTGTGTGTGTGTGTGTGTGTGTGTTTATTTGATACTATCACTGCCAGTGCTCCTTTGCCTGGTAAGTAGACTTCACCTATTTTTTACAACCATTTATCTTGTTTTGAGATATTAAAGGGTTTGCTACAACTTGTATATAAAAATCAGTATTGTACTTTTGGACAATTTTTTTCAATAAAACTTCAAAAAAGGGCCATCTTTAACTGAAATTGACGTTTTTAAAACTTTTTATTTATTTATTTATTTCGTTTTTCAAGCACTTAAAAGTTCTTACACCATTTGTGCTGTAAATGGTTTTAAGGTGTTATGAACAAAAACAAAATCATTATCAATAAAACTCTGTTTTATTACAGTAATAAGTGAGATAATATATTTTTTTTACTCATTGTCACTTTCTTCATCTTCTTCCTGAAGTGGGGCAACATCTTCAGTATTCCCTGGCAGCAGTTCCATCATGTCTTTCTTTTTTTCTTTCGTAACATGCCGAGCGCTTATGTGTAGCTCACCCTGATCAATGTTGCAAACCTTAACTGGTCGTCCTTTTTTCCCCGTTGGCATGAAATTCAAAGTTGAAAACAGCATCTCTGCATTTTAAATGGCTCGCTCTTTTGGTAGCGTATCCATTGCATTTTTAGCCACGATACAAGATGGTCATCACAGTCTTTCTTTCTTTTTCTGATTTTTTTTCAGGATTTTTTCGACTGACAAAAAATCGTCAATCGTCATAACTGACAAGTGAAAGGCTTTCTTTTTCCTCGACATAGCAATAGTTCTGTACCAGTCGTCAGGTATGTAAATTTATTGTGACTTACTGAAGTTGCAGTGAAATTGCAGATTGAACTCATTATTAAAGATTCTCCGATAGATATGCTCCTTAACAGGCTGCCGCCCTTGGCTTTCAACATGCTCTTTGTACAGATTGTACATAAGTCGTATATTCAAGTTTTCAGAAAAATATTTTCTATTTGGGGTGTGTTTTCTTATATAGTGAGACTCTTAAACGGGAAAAGATGTAATGTGGTCTCTTACTTGTGCTACTTTTTCATCTGGGGTTTTGTTTCCGGGAACCTTCTTACCCCGTTGATCGTCCCCTGGAGGATCGCCAAATTTCACCTTCTGTAAGGCTCGTGTTATCCTTCCATCAGAAACTTTTAGGGTTTCTAAAAAGTACTTTTTACAAACCTGTTTGCTTTCCCCAGAAACATTTAAATAAAACTTATTAGAATTTCTTTGATTATTAACACCGGTGGTTGGCCGATGACGTTGTGGTACCATACCACACATTAATGCATTGTGAGCAGAGCATGTCGCTATTTTCCAAAATGACTCTGATCCATTGTCAGCCAAAATACTTGGTGTTCCACAAATGTCATCTTCAGTTGAGTCCATTTTAACAACAAGAATACTATAATAGCCTTGAATATGTTATATCTTGTAACTGTTAATAAAAAACACTAGAGAGTAAATCCTTCCTTTACAAAAGTTATTGCACAAAGGTGTACCTCCCAACTGCTGACAACTCAGCTAATAGGGGGCAACGTTCACTGCACAAGTAAGTGCAGCTATCTATGCAGTTGCTATGGGATCTGGGAGTTACAGTGTTTGTGCATTAAACAGAACACACTTTTCCCTACTCAGTACCATGCCTAACTAAGAAAAAAATGAAAAGTGGAGTTACAGCACTTGTGCTTTAAGGGGCTCATATCTTGGGTAGGAATTGTTTTGACTGCTATGCAGGGCAGCCTACACTCCAGGGGTGAGATTACTGTGTTGTTCTGGAGGAAGGTTGGTGGTACATTTGGGTGTTTTATGTTTATAGGTAGCCATTCCACACTGACTTGTATGTGCCAGCTGATAGTCAACATCCTAAGGGTGCAGGGTGCCTTGGTGCACAGGGTCAGTGCCATTTCAGATCCTCCGTTTGTCAGCTGGGTTACCCCATGTGGGAGTCACTTTTCATCAGAATGACTTTAGTTAAAACAGATCAAATGAATGTTGCACTGTCAACTACATGTGCAATGGTGGAGTGATAATGACATAGAGGTGGCACACAAGGTAACGGACTTTTTGCCTTGTGGAGGAAGTACCGTATATACTCGAGTAATATGCGCTCTTGGGTAATCCGTGCACCTTAAATTTTGATGAGGAGGCAGGGGGGAGGGGAAATGTGGGTTTGTGTAGATCAGGATACCACCTGTCGGATTTGAACATGTATGTGAGGGTGCAGTCATTTGGGATATCATGTCTATTAAATTTCAAAACGACTCATAAATATCAAAACAATTGACGCCCCACTGATTGAAAGAGGGAGAGAGGCACGCAATGTTGTCACATCCAGAGCGTGCGAATCTCAAACCAACCCCATAAAATTCTCGTATTTTACCTACTGAAGTTCTCATACAAATTGAAAAATATTTCATTTGTAATGTATTACTGTGAAAACGTACTCACAGTGTCACTAACATGAACACTTATAGAATCTGAAACGTAAAATAAATGGAGCTGAAACTGGTATTACATGGTCATATATCTTTGTAAAAGTCTATATGTCATGTATTTACATCAAAGATATTTGATAGCGTAATAAGGAGCTTCAAAATATATGTATTTTTCATCAAAGAAATGTCAACAAATGTAGCGCCTCACCGTATATTGGATTATTCTGATTGTATAGAAACGCTGAAGTGACACTGTTACGTGAAAAACTGGCCGACCATTCATGTTGTCCCATAGCTATTGGCGAGATTCTCCAGCAGATTTCTAAACACCAGCTAATATAAGAAGTCCCAAATAAGCCTTCATTTCCTGATTTGTAATAGAAATTTATTATGCTCACCTTGGTGTTGACACAGCTGGAGGATTTGTACCACTGCGTGATGTATATACATTTCCAATTACGCTGGTTTCTTTAGGCAACAAAACCACGCTTTCGTCTCCTTCCATTACATCACTCTCCTCACTTCTAATCAATATGTTAGCAACATCACTTGAACTGTCAACAGAATCTTGATCATTAACAGTATAATCTTCTGTTTCATCATCATATGACTCATTTACAAGCCTTTCTAACTGTTCATCACTTAGAAACCGACAAAAAAAAAAAAAAAAAAAAAAAAACCAGACTGTTCCCCTTGTATGCAGTCATTATACAGAATCCCACAACAATATGAAATGCCTCTGAGACATTTTAGACCAATCACAAGTATTTCCAACAATTTATTCATAGGAACTAAATAAAAATTTCTGCCTGGGTCTAAAAGACCCATTCACAATAAGTGTGCCAAAGCTACGTATCTCCAAAAGTATTTTAGTTTTTGAAACGAAAATTGAGGATAACATAAATAATGATGTATTTATGGAATACATAATGCCATGTTGCAAAATAAATAACATTTAGAGATTTACATTAATTTTAGTAAATGAACTGTGTCAGTTAGACCCATTCACAATAGGAAGGTTAAAGCAGAGTAATCCCCGCCTGGTGTGTTGTTGTTGCAGATGGAGTAATACCAACATAAATTCGAGTAATCCATGCACCCCAGTTTTTCGTTCATAAATTCGGGAAAAAATGTGTGCGGATTACTTGAGTACATACGGTATTTCCAATACGATTTGTGGTATTTTGCAGAAATTCAGGAAATGGCTGACAATTTTTCATTGTTGTAGTTATCAGCTAAATTTCTGTTATTTTTACTGGTAAAGTAACACCCCACTTGTATTCCTACGTACACTCACACTTACACAACATGAAGTTATGCGCACATTATGCGAAACAACACTGTTACGTTTATACACCTGTGGCAGGATTTTAGTTTTAACCGTTTTGTGTGACTAACGGACAAGGAATCGTTTTTCAACTTTGTCTCTAAAGATTTTTCGTTTCGAAACGGAACGTCTATCAAATAATGCTGTCAGGTTCAGTATAAACTCAAGTTGAGTGAACTGTAATGTTTAACAAAAACAGTCACCAACCTGGTTTAGGGAAATAAATGTATTGTAACAAAAATGGAATTTCAGATCAAGTGAATTTAGGCCTACATTAGCATCATAGCTGTCCAAAAACTTCAAGGCAAAAAGAAATTTTCACATCTGTGCACACCCAACTGCAGAGTGAAAATTTCTGTTAGCAGTGCACTTTATTCTGTAATATTTTTCTTGAAGAAATATTTGTTGATATGGATACTTTAAGGTTATAATCAGATTATTGTCCATGATAATAGCATGATGTAGAGTACCTTTAGTAGCTATGGCAGTGAATAGAGTGTGGATAACTGACTAATTCAAAAGTGGTACAACAAACTAAATGAATAGACATTATGATTTAGAGAGTAGTCACAATAATCACTAACTAATTACAAAATTATTTACTAAACGGAATGTGTGTATAATTTTAGAAAGCATATGTGGAGATTTACAGTTCAGGCAAGAAATTGTGATAAATTAAAATCTGTCTCAAGAAAAATATTAGGTTTGAAAGTTAACAACTGTAATATGTCTTAATAGAAATGTGTGTCTATCAGAGCAGCCAGTGATTTATAATTGTATTGTTCGGAAATTACAAAATAATGTGGCATATCTAGTTTGACAGAATGGACAGTATGAGAAGTGTAATGATCTGGTTCATTGAGGAAATAAGGTGAATTTTAACAGTAAAAAGTTCCTTCTTGCTCTTTGTGTTGCATTAGTCTCTAATGTGAATAAAAACAGTTTAATATAATTTTGTTGTGTCAGGTACTTGTTAAAGTAATATTTTAAGTTAAGACCCTAAACAAAGCACAGATGACAGTTTATTCAGGTTGGGGGTAAGATTGATTACAGAAATGGAAAATTCAGTCCTAAAAAATTTAGTTATTAGTCCTTAATTATTTGCAAATGAAACCACTCATATTTTAACAAATTTTCTAGGATTAGGATATCGTCTATATCTAATCTGTTAGTTTCCACAGGTGGCGTTGTGGCTATTGTCACCAAAAACGATCAACTGAAATGGCTATAAAGCGGCACTGTCGTAAAAGGCATTCTGGTATGCCAGAACTAGTGACACACATTGAAGGAAATATGTCGGCAACACTGGACAGTGTAAGACCCCGTTCCATGCCAAAATTGGAGAAATATGATGAAGAAACTGCATCACTGCAATTGGGCAAAGGTTCCTTGAAGAGTAATCATGGACTTCCACCAAAAACCATAACTGCTGCTTCATCATCGTCATCATCAGCCCAACATCCAGAATCTCTTGTAATAATAATTTTTTTTGTGTGTTTGGGATTGGTACAATTATAATGTAATTGGAATGAACTGTTTCACTTTTTCTCTTTTCTGCCTCATTCCCCATTGCTCCTGCCCTACATCCCCTTCCTTTTCCTTTCCTCCTTGCCTCTCATCCCTCCCTAACCTTCTCCCCCTCTCCTTCACTCTGTCCTTCATCAGCATCATCCTCATCCCCTCACCCACACAATCACCATCTCTTTCCTTTTCCTTCACCTTCCTCACTACACACTATCCCATTCTCTTCTCTCAGCCGTATAGTCTACTACACCTTATACTACTCCCTTTCGCCTTGTACATTCTAGCTCCTCTTCACTTTCCATACTTCACACTTCCATACTTCATCTCACCTTCATCCTTCCTAGAATTCCTTCAATCTTTCTACTTCCTCTCCCTCCCGTCCCTCTCCCTCTGCAGGGGTGTACCAAAATGAATATCAGGATTTTAAAGCTTTGTAGAATTTTTTACCTTGACCATACTGTTACAAATTACACACAAAATGAGTGATAAACTGAAGGAGTTCATCCTACAAGTGCTCAATGTGAACACCTTTCATCATACAGCACACATCGAGTCCCAAACCTTGCTCACTGTGTCTGCTCCAAGGTGTCAGATCTGGTAAACGTCGAGGCCATGACAAACTGCCCCTTTCGGCCAATCTAGCAGTCGTGCACAAAGTTGTTTGACCAATCGCTTACAAAGGCATGCCGATGAGATGTTGCACCATCTGCTGGCAAATAAAGTTTTCTGATTCAGCTTAGTGTAATTGTAGAAAGAGCCATTGTTGTAGCACATGAAGAAAAGAAACCCTAGTTGCAATTGCTTCAGCATAAAATAAAGGTCCCTACACTCTCTCATCATCGTCATCATCATCATCATTAGAGACTGATTATGCCTTTCAGCATTCTGGAGCATAGAACCTCTAACAAAATTCCTCCATGATCCCCTATTCAATGCTAACATTGATGCCTCGTCTGATCTTATGTCCTTTACTTTAAAATCATTCTTCACCAAATATAAGTACTTTCTTCTTGGTCTGCCTCGACTCCTCTTATCCTCCATTGCTGAGCTCATGAGTCTCTTAGGTAACCTTGCTTCTCCCATGCGTGTAACATGACCCCACCATCTCAGTCTGTACACTCTAACTGCTTCATCTGTGGTATTCATTCCAAGTTTTTCTTTGATTTCCTCATTATGGACACCCTCCTGCCATTGTTCCCATCTATTAGTACCTGCAATCATTCTTGCTACTTTCATATCTGTAACCTGAGTAACATAACCTGTATCCACCCAACTTTCACTCCCATACAACAAAGTTGGTCGAAAGATAGAGCGGTACACTGCTAACTTAGTCTTGGTGCTTACTTCCTTCTCTCAAAAGAGAGTAGATCTTAGCTGAACACTCACTGCAATAGCTTTGCTGCACCTCGATTCCAGTTCTTTCACTATGTTGCCTTTCTGAGAGAAAATACATCCCAGATACTTGAAACTGTCTACCTGTTCTAACTTTGTTCCTCCTATTTGCCACTTAATCTGTTTAAATCTCTTTCCCACAAACATTACTTTCGTTTTGGAGATGCAGATCTTCATATCATAATACTTGCACCTCTGATCGAGCTCTGAAATATTAATTTGCAACCTTTCAATCGAATCTGCCATTACAACTAAGTCATCTGCATATGCGAGACTGCTTATTTTGTTTTGGCCTATTTTAATCTCGCCCTGCCAGTCTACAGTTTTCAACATATGATCCATGAATAGTATAAACAACAGTGGTGACAGATTACAGCCTTGTCTTACCCCTGAAACTACCTTGAACCATGAGCTTAATTTCCCATGTACTTTTAACTGCTGCCTGGCAGTCTACGTAAAGTCTTTAGTTGCCTGTTGAAGTTTGCCTCCTATACTATAATCTTGTAGAAATGAAAGTAGCTTTCTCCTAGGAACATGGTCATAAGCCTTTTCTAGATCTATGAAACATAAATACAATTCCCTGTTCCACTCATAGCACTTTTTCATTACCTGCCGTAAGCTAAAGATCTGGTCCTGACAGCCTCTAAGAGGCCTAAACCCATACTGATTTTTATCTAACTTGTCTTCAATTAATAGTTGCACTCTCCTTTTAACAATACCTGAGAATATTTTGTCTACTACGCTAATTAAAGAGATACCTCGATAGTTGTTACAATCTTTTCTGTTTCCATGTTTGAAAATTGGTGTGATTACCGCTTTCGTCCGGTCAGACAGAACCTGTCCCGATTCCCATGCCTTCTCAGTTATCCTGTGTAACCATTTGAGACCTGATATTCCACTGTATTTCATGAGTTCCGGCTTAATTTCATCCACCCCAGCCGCTTTATTGCACTGTAATCTACTCACCATTTTTTCCACTTCCTCAAATGAGATCCTCTTTCCATTGTCGTTCCTATTCCATTCTACCTGAAAATCTGACACATCATTGAACGTCTCTCCTACATTGAGCAATTCTTTAAAATATTCCCTCCATCTGCTCAAGGCATCCACAGGATTGACTAGCAGCTTTCCTGACCTGTCCAAAATACTTGTTAGTTCCTTCTTCCGTCCCTTTCGAAGATTACTAATTACACTGCAAAATAGTTTTCCCGTGGCATGACCCAGAGTTTCTAGCTTGTTTCCAAAGTCTTCCCATGATTTCTGCTTGGAGTCTGCAATTATCAGTTTGGTTTTGTTTCTTTCTTCAATGTAACTTTCTCTGTCTGCCTAAGTTCTAAGTTTTCTGTATGTTTCATACATTTGATAAATAATATAGTGAGGACAGTTTACAACACACCGCAAAGACGTGGCGACGAGCTGCGACAGGCACATACAAAAGACACACACATACAACACATTCAGCTATCGGCCATGGCCTTCTTCAGAAAATAGAGCACTCACGCAATCACACAGGCACACAACACAGTCATACAACCATCACCTCCGACTGCCACTGATTCGAAGTGTGGCAGTCGGAGGTGATGGTTGTATGACTGTGTTGTGTGCTTGTGTGATTGCGTGAGTGCTCTATTTTCTGAAGAAGGCCATGGCTGATAGCTGAATGTGTTGTATGTGTGTGTCTTTTGTATGTGCCTGTCGCAGCTCGTCGCCACGTCTTTGCGGTGAGTTGTAAACTGTCCTCACTATATTATTTATTCCAACCTGGACTTTCCATTATTATATTTCATACATTTGACACGTTCTTCAGTCATGGATGATTGGCTGCTACTCTCCCCATTGCAAAGATAGTCTGTGCCTTTATAAACAGATAGTACCATATACAGATGTTGTTATCACTTGGAGGAGTTTGATGGAACTGAATATGAAATACACTTTACACTCCAATTACATATTCAGTACTTGAAAGTGTGAGATACAAAATGATTTCTGTCATCTATACCGATGGTTCCCTGGTAGATGGCCATGCTGGGTATGCCTATCTCCACGGTGACCTTTTTGAACAGTGGTCTTTGCCAAGTGGGAGTAGTGTTTCCACTGCAGAGCTGGTCGCTATCTCTAGAGCTCTGGAACATCTCCGAGCCTGCCCTGGGGAGTCGTTTGTCATCTGTAGCGATTCCCTGAGTGGCTTGCGAGCACTCGACCAGTGTTTCAGCAAACTACCTTTTGGTGCAGTGTATCCAAGACTGTAGCCTCTCTCAATAGGTCTGGTCGCTCAGTGGTCTGTGTTTGGACCCCAGGGCACATTGGTATTCCTAGCAATGAACGTGTAGACCGGTTGGCCAAATAGGCCACCACCTCACTCCCTCTCGAAATTGGTCTCGTAGAAACTGACCTTAGGTGGATGCTACACCGGAAGGTGCGAGACACCTCGAGTTCGGAATGGTTTGCACTGAGTGCACAAAACAAGCTTCTCACGATCAAACCGTCCACAGCTGTATGGAAAACTTCACTGAGTCCCAATTGTTGAGATTCCATTGTGCTATGCCGCCTTTGTATTGGCTACACTTTTGACTCACGGCTATTTACTTCACCATGAGCCACCGCCCATGTGTCGCTGTGGTGTTGCTTTGACAGTCGTTCATCTCCTGATGGACTGTACCATTTTAGCCCCCTTGCGGCAGTCTTTTAATCTTCCACCTACCCCATCCTTAGTGCTAGGGGACGATGCCTCCACAGCTACGTTTTAATCGTGCAGCGGGTTATTACCATTCCATTTAATGGAGGGTGCTTTTTCCTGACTTTAAAACATTTTTAGTGTTTTATGTCTTCTGACTAGCAGATATTAGTATGTGCCACGTGACTGGCTCGTCTATTATTGTCCCAGTGATCAGCCAGCCACGGATTTCCGTTGTCCAACTTTAGTATGAGTGAATGCTCTGTTTTATTTCGTCTCTTTGTGCTGTTGGTGAAAGTTCATCGTTGACATATACTCCTCTTGGGTATTCATTCTGTGTCTCCAGGTCCATACAGCCATTGTTTCCCATCCACTGCACATTCTTTTTTAGGAACAGGGGACTGATGACCAAGTAGTTTAGTACCCTCTAAACAACAACAACAACAACAACAACAATCTTCCCTGTTGCCATCTGGGGTACTAGCACTTCTAATGAAATACAGAGGAACCGAGCTTGCACATGTGCAAGGACACTTGTAGGACAAACTATTTGAGTTGCTCATTAATTTGATTTATAATTTGTAATGGCAATGTCACTGTAATAAATTCTGCAAAGCTTTAAAACCTGTTACAAATTTTTGTGTGTCCTGTAGCCTTTCCTTCTCCCTTGCTATCACGTTCTCTATCCTCTCCCATCCGTCCACCTTGTCTCTTCCCTTTCGTCCTTCTTCTCTCCAATCCCTCTTTCTTCTCTCACCTCCCATGCATTCATTTTGTTAGTTACATCCTTTTGTTTTATCAGATTGACTAATTTTTAATTGATTTGTTGCAGCTGGTGAAGGCCAATCAAGAGACAAAACTCCCGAAACTGCTGACTGAAGAGAAGGCACGCCGCAGTAAACGAAAAAGTTCTCAGTCCACTCTGTTGAAGCTTCATGATGAAAGCCATTATAATAAAAAATTCAGCATTACTGAATCAACGGCACACTGTTTTGAATGTTACGAATGCAGTTTTGAGACTCTTTCACTACAAGTATTGAGAAAACACTTTGAAACGGAACACAGAAATTGTGAATTTCGTTATGTTGTGAAGCCATCAAAACTCTCTCGTGACAGAAGTGATAATGTGACAACAAAAACTTCTGCTATTAGAAGTCATAGTTCAATTAGTACATCGTGTGATGCTGGTCATTATATATGCATGTTGTGCAGTGCAACGACTGTTTCAGAGGAGCAGTTTCATTGTAATCACCATAGCGTGCACCATCCAAATGTAGAACCAAAGTACTACTTTCAAACAGTTGGCCACGAAGCCAAGCACACAAAATTTGAATGTCAAAAATGCTGTTTCAATTCCGACAATTTTGAAATTCTGAAAGAGCACCTTCAGCTTCACATAACAGCATTTCAAATGTGGTTATCTGCGCAGAAATGCAATTTAGAGATGAAGGTTGTTAGTCATAAGTTTTCTGATATTGGTTGTGATTGCACTGAAATGAAATTAGAAGAATGGAAGAAATCTGCTGTACAAGGAAGTGTGAAGGCTGGTGAAAGTTTGAGCCCTGCTGTTCCAGTATTAGAAAAGATAGTTATGCACAATACACGATCCAGAGTTCAAGAAGTTAATCAAGAAACAGCAAGCCCATCTTCAGTTTCTAGTAAGCCATTAATAAAGTCAGCTAACAAGTCTAAAGATGACTGTCCAGGCATAGATTTAAGTAAAAACTGTAATACTGGAAGCTCATACTCATGCTATGGACGGTCACCATCTCCCATTGATGAAAACAGGTTGCTAATATTTGCAAATTATGGTGGTTCTTGTTTAAGAATGAGTGTGAGTACATTTAGCAAAATTCACAATATTTATCCAAAAGTAAAGGTACGAGATTTGAAGCATGAGAAATGGACACCCTTTTGACAAAATGTTAAGCATGTCAGTGTTGTTGCACCTTGCAGTGGCAATAGTTCCATTTGTGTTATTTATCACAGAATTAGTATTAAGCAATTATAGAATTAGTATTAAGCTAAATAGCCATATCAAATAAGTCTGCAATGTATTATTTCAGTAATGTTTTCAGCAGTTAAAAATGTCCGGTGCTGTAGAAACTATGTATCAAGAACAAAACATTCATTCAAACAGTAGCACATGAAACTGCACTTTTTTTGTACGTGTGTGTATTTTGTAACCAAGAAACTAGAATTAAGAAAGGCAATCCCATTAGTGATAAGCATTTAAAATAAAAATTTAAATTTTTATCAATTGATGGCACTTTTGATATATTTTGAGGTACCAGTATGTCAAATAATATGTTCTTTATGGACATTACTTGTCAATATAATAAGTATCTCTGCTGTGTCTGCAGATTAATTGCATGTTCTTTGTGAGTTACATTATAAACATTTCATTTCAATAATTTGAATATTTAATCACCATATGTTAGTTCATACAACATCAGTACTACTATGTACATGGAGAATTTCACATTATTGCAAAATGAGTCATTATATAGTATTTATTATAAACCATATCACCTTAATTCAGGATCTTAATACTTCATTTGTTAAAGATCTTTCAATACCTTTGTGTTTGTTGTTACAAGCAATTGTAGTTCTATGTACTGCATGAAATAGTAACACTCATAATTACTTATTAAGAGTAATATGTACATTCATATGATTCATCAAATAAAAACTGGCCTGCTTTGGAGAAATATGTATTTGACTTACCATGTTAACAACTGGTTTGTCATATTTGACATTGTCCTACTTCTGAGTTACTTTGTGAATGTTGCATCTAACAAAATAATGTGGACTGATTTCATTACAATTACTTGTCCTCTCCCCCTCCTCTACCCCTGAAGATAATACTTAGCAGGCTATTGTTTTTGCTGTAAGCAAACTAACCAACTGAATGGCAATTTTTCTCCAAACCATTATGCCTGACGTGCAGCCGAAGTGACGCCCGTGCGAGTTGCTAAATTGCCGCCCTCCCCCCTTCCCCGATTTTTTTAACAAAACATTCGTGGAATTTTATTTAAACAAATCTATAGGAAATCTTAGCAATCAATCGCATCTTTTTCTTCTTTTCAGATCTTCCTTGGCCAGTCTCAAAGTTTTTAATATGTGCTTACATCTAAACCGTCATGTTGAGAGCTGCGTTCAGCATGACGGTACACATGTAATCATAACTCAAAGCATTGAGAATAGCCACACTGTGCCCTAAATCTATATAGATCTGGAAAATAAAAACAAAAATTGCGACTGATTGGTGACATTCTCTACAGATTTGTACAAGACAGTCACTGGGCACCAGCTCAAAAATGGAATCAAATCTGGCTGAAGAAATCCTGCTAATTTTAATAAGCCTTGTGAATTAACAAAAATGTTCAAATGTATGTGAAATCTTATGGGACTTAACTGCTAAGGTCATTAGTCCCTAGGCTTACACATTACTCAACCTAAATTATCATAAGAACAAAAACACACACCCATGCCCGAGGGAGGACTCGAACTTCGACGGAACCAGTCGCACAGTCCATGACTGCAGCGCCTTAGACCGCTCGGCTAATGTCTCGCGGCATGAACTTACAGTTAACGTAAATAAACATTTTTCAATGGTTGTGAACAGATAATGATTTAACGGAAAACAAAATATATTTACAATTTAACGATAATTTGGTTTGAACAATAATATTTACAATAACTGTTTAATGTTGAACAAAATAAGAAGCAACACAATAAATAACCAAGACGCTGAGATTATATAAAAATTTGAAAACATACTAGACAACTCGAAACTTCCTGGCTTTTGCTTGTGCAAACTCTTTCACACGATCTGTGTAATTTAAGTCCTCTGCATGCTCGTGCCCAATCGAAATTATTGCAAGATCATTCAAACGAGTTTGGCTCATCGTTGATCGTATGTCTTTATCAATTTCAGTTTTGAGAACCTCCTCTCTCAACTCGCAACTGTCACTGGGAGTGTTAGGAGAATTCTCAGAGCAACGTTGACATTAGGGCAGAAATTATGTCGTCCTATAAACGTTTTAGAAGGTGTCAAAATTAACGTTTTGTTTTGTGCGGATGAGAGGGCATTCCGCATTGTTGTTAAAAGTCCATACATGCTCAGGTGTTCATCAGAATCAAAGCGACCAGTAGTTTACTTAGATGAAACATGGATTCACCTGCATTATACAGTAAATAAATGTTGGCAAAGTGATAGTGGGTGAGTAGTATTGTCAAACAAAAGTGCCGATCAGAGTTTGATTGTTGTTCATGCAGGCGGAGATAGGTGTTCTACTGCTCAAAAACCAAAACGTCAGACTATCACTCAGAAACGGATGACAAAAATTTTCAAAATTACGTCGAAACGCAACTTATGTCAGGCTTAAAAGCAAAATCTTTATCCCTTGTAATTAATTACTCGCAGCGTATTTAGCCATTCGGAATACTTCTAGCAAAAAAATGTTCAAATGTTTGTATATCTTACGGGACTTAACTACGGGGTCATCAGTCCCTAAACTTACAAACTTCTTATGAAGTTACTAATACTAAGGACGACACAAATATCCATGCCCGAGGGGGGATTCGAACCCCCGTGCAGACCGTGACTGGAGCGCCTCAGTCCCCTCGGCCACCGCGGCCGGCATACTTTTAGCAATTGGAGGTGTTTGACTATAGTAATGTTCACCCATTTCTTTCATAATACGGAAAGAATAAAACACTTGGAAACTGTCATTAAAGGGCTTAGCAAAATTGCTTCAGGCTTAACATGTAACCGCAGTATCGAACATTGCATTTGAATTTCCAAATTAAATTTAGAGTTCTGC
This sequence comes from Locusta migratoria, assembly GCA_026315105.1. Lineage (NCBI taxonomy): Eukaryota > Metazoa > Arthropoda > Insecta > Orthoptera > Acrididae > Locusta > Locusta migratoria. The sequence continues at coordinate 59,137,029 of CM048753.1, read as the reverse complement.
AAAATTAGTTGTGCGTAAACGCACGGCGCGTAACAGGCTGGCAGCGCTCCGCTCATAAGAATACTGGCGTGCAAGGTAGCTATTTTATAGACAATTTGACTGGCGTGTTCGCCAGACTGCTTCCCCCACTCTGTTCCTCCATCGTAAACATAACGGCGCTGCCACAGAGGCGAGGGAGAAATCAGTCCTCCTCCCTCCCCTGATACAACAGGGGCTGCCGGCAGGTAGTCGAGGCGCCATGGCACAGTATCCGAAGTGCTCCCTCCGAGGTTTGATATAGAATCCCCTCTTGGGCATGAATGTTGAGTTTGTTCTTAAAAAAAAAAAAAAAAATATTGGGGGTTGGCAAATTTGCCGCCCCGTGCGGCCGCACGTTCCGCACGTGCCTTGCGCCGGCCCTGGTGCAGACAAATATGGTATATATACTAATAGCACCTATTATGTGACATATGATAATCCTGGAATTTTGAGCTCAGATTTGATGGAAATGAACAAATGTCGAGCACATCAGGAGGGCAGAAATCAGTTGAAAAAGGCTAATTTATTGTATATATAGATTTTGTCTCTAACATCCATTAAAAAGAGTAAATGATGGAGTAAGAATATCTGTTTGAATAGAGACACAGTGATAACTTATCAATGAATGAAGTCATGTATGTCAGAGCTTGTTGGGACAAAGAATTGTAACAAGTGATATAGACAATTACACTGCAAATGTAAAACTGCTTCACTCCATACAGCTGGTGCAAACAGCACAAGAAAAAGTCAACAAGGTGCAATGATGCATGGTATTGGAATTTGTCTCAAGGTTACGTTCACTTGCTTTGTAATAATTTCAGAAATGGAATCCTCATGTGCTAAGTATGTCAGTTGTAAAAGGCATTGTAAATATATCTGAATGCCAAAAAGTAGGGATCAGATTTACGTTCCAATAAAAATATAAAGGTAGTAGGCCTGCTGTATAAAATATATTCAAACAGAAAAATCTGTGTTTCATTTAAAAATTCAATGGATTAAAATCATTTTACAAAAGGGAAGTAACATTTCAGTAAAAATTTTAGTAAGGTAAAAGTGTGTGATAACAAAATGATCCAGATACAAGATGGAAAAATACCAGTTTACAGGGCTGTATTACGAATGCGAAGAAAGTTACAGGTCTGGAAAGTTTGGAATTTGTGCGAAATTCACATGCGTCTGTCTCAACATGAAAGATTGTAATTCTGGTTCTAATTAAGTAACATAAATGAAATTGGTACCATTGGAAAGCTAATGAATAGACCTTTACACCGACAAGCCACATCTTCAAATTCTCTGGAAAAAATTATTTTATTGTTCCATTATGTTACTACAAATACAGTAAATATCAAGGTGGCACACTAAAGACATCATTCACAAAAAATTATTTTGTCAGCATCAATACACTACCAAAAGGAAGACGGTAACTCACATATATGGAACACAAATTATGATAACATACAATCCATAAGTAATATTCTACAAAGATATGGTTTGCATTATTATAATGTTATTATGAACCATTTACATTACAATTTTAATGAAAAGGCAATGAAAAGTGATTATATCTCTCCTCACAATTCTCAGACTAAATTGTTAATGTTCACCAGATCTAATGCAGGTAGATTGTATGTCCTTCCAGTTGGTGAGACTGGATCGACTCTTGTGATAATGTAACATTTTCTGATGGCGCAAGTGTCTGGTTTGGCCAGAGACACAAATGATGAAGATGGTCCATGTGGATGCAAGAAGTTGGCATGTACTTCATCTGTTTCTTCGCAAGTTTGTAAGACATGCAAGCCACCAGACTTTCATACATACAGGCAACAAATCCATGTATATCTGTTAAAGCATTTAAGTCACCATAGCAATCACTGACTCTTCTCTACTCAGTGAAGAATCATATTATTCCTCCTTACAAAACCTTTGTTAACAGGTATTACACAATGAAGCTTATGGGTACCTGGAATTGTCCTTGTATTTTTGAAACATTGTTTCAGCTTGACCAAATCTTAATTATGATGGGAAACTGATGTATAATGGAAGATACATGAAGGAGTATTTTCCTTTCACCGCTCAACTGTCTTGATGTCAGAATATGATTTTCATTAGGTCACTTGTGGCTGGCAAGTCTTGCTAATCTCTTTACAGTCCCTGCTACTCCATCACAAGGTCCTTTACCATGTGCTGTAGCAAAAAATTCCATTCTGCTTTAACATTATAATCTTCCTGATGGTAGGACAGATTCATAAAGTTCTTTCTGTTTTTGTATTGGGCAGTGGATCCTTCTGAAAAGTAATAAATGTGCTTTGAATTTGAAAACTGACGTTTTAATAAATTGATGAAATTTTTCTGGAAAGAATAAATGCACACTGTATCATGCTGGGGGCAGTCAGATGTCTCCATGTATTATACATGTTGTATTTCATTAGTTCATGAGTCTCTGTAGTAAGGGACAAATGGGAGAATTGTAGCCTGTGAATTATTCCAGAGGAATCGCTGTACCTCATCTTGAATGGTGAAGGAATAATTTTCTGCAAAGTCACAAAGAACAAGATACTCATTTACTTTAAGGCCTTCTTTAGTGATTTTAGAGAAATGTGACTGCTGCTGGAAGATAAATGAGTCTGCCAGGAGCTGTTGTAACCTCGATATAAACGCCTTGATGAAATGCATCTGTTGGCTTTTTTATAGCTTCTATAATTACCCTACCCGTAGTTAACCAACACTTATATGTAATTTCGTCAATGCAATTCTTACTAAACAGATAATCAAAATTATAGAAGGAAACTTTCCTGGTGGGATAAATTCATATAAAAAATAGAAATCGGATGACTTACCCAAAGCACAGGCTCATTGATAGATACAAATAAAAAACACACATACAAGCTTTCGCCACCGCTGGTAGCTTCTTCAGGAAAAGAGGAAGGAAGGAGGGTAGAAAGGGAAGGATACGGGCTTTAAGGAAGTGGAAAAGGAGTCATTCCAATCGCAGGAGTGGAAGGACTTACCTTAAGGGGATAAAAGGAAAGGCAAACAAGCGCACACACATACAGAAGCAAACACAACAAGGTAGATATTTGTAGAAAGCAACTGTAAATTTAATGTTTGGGTGCATTTTATTCATTTCATCAGCCATGTGATTTAGCTCTTCTTTTGGGCCATTAAAAAGTATTACTGTGTCATCTACATATCTTTTATATTATTTTCTCTGTGAATTGAGGGTAACTGGAGAAGAATTCTTTTTTTCTAGGTTGTGTATAAATATGTCAGCTAGTAAGCCTGCAAGGCTACTGTCCATTGCCAAACCATTGTTATGCATGTAAAATTTACCATTGAATGAAAATGCAAAACAATGGCTGCATAGAAATCAGTATCCAGAACTACCACATCTGGCCGTAATAACGGCCTTCATACGCCTGGGCATTGAGTCAAAGAGAGCTTGGATGGTGTGTACAGGTACAGATGCCCATGCAGCTTCAACACGATACCACGGTTCATCAAGAGTAGTGACTGGCGTATTGTGACGAGCCAGTTGCTCGGCCACCATTGACCAGACGTTTTCAGTTGGTGAGAGATCTGGAGAATGTGCTGTCCAGGGCAGCAGTTGAACATTTTTCGTATCCAGAAAGGCCGTACAGGAGCTGCAACATGCGGTCGTGCATTATCCTGCTGAAATGTAGGGTTTCGCAGGGATCGCATGAAGGGTAGAGCCACGGGTCGTAACACATCTGAAATGTAACGGCCACTGTTCAAACTGCCGTCGATGCGAACAAGAGGTGACCGAGACGGGTAACCAATGGCACCCCATACCATCACGCCGGATGATACGCCAGTATGGCGATGACAAATACATGCTTCCAATGTGTTTACCGCGATGTCGCCAAACACGGATGCGACCATCATGATGCTGTAAACAAAACATGGATTCATCCGAATAAATGACGTTTTACCATTTGTGCACCCAGGTTCGTCATTGCGTACACCATCACAGGTGCTCATGTCTGTGATGCAGTGTCAAGAGTAACCGCAGCCATGGTCTCCGAGCTGATAGTCCATGTTGCTGCAAAGTCGTCGAACTGTTTGTGCAGATGGTTGTTGTCTTGCAAACGTCCGCATCTGTCGACTCAGGGATCAAGACGTGGCTGCACGATCCGTTACAACTATGCGGATAAGATGCCTGTCATCTCGACTGCTACTGATATGTTGGGATCCATCTCGGTGTTCTGTAATGCCCTTCTGAACCCACTGATTTCATATTCTGCTAACAGTCATTGGATCGTGACCAACGCAATTAGAAATGTCACGATACGATAAACCGCAATCGCCATTGGCTACATTACGACCTTTATCAAAGTAGAAATTGTGATGGTACGCATTTCTCCTCCATATTCGAGGCATCACAACAAGGTTTCACCAGGCAACGCCGGTCAACTGCTGTTTGTGTATGAGAAATCCTTTCCTCATGTCAGCACGTTGTAGGTGTCGCCACCGGTGCCAACCTTGTGTGAATGCTCCGAAAAGCTAATCATTTGCATATCACAGCATCTTCTTTCTGTCGGTTAAATTTCGCGTCTGTAGCACGTCATCTTCGTGGTGTAGCAATTTTAATGGTCAGGAATGTATTTGTTTGTTAAATGTAAACATTTGTAGGGAGGTGGTGAAAGAATTTAATTCTGTATTGTATTTTAAACATGAGGCGTTAGGATGCGTGGAAGGGTACAATTTTGGGAGCGGGTAGAGTACGCTTTCGAATGCTTCGGAGAGGACTCGTAACTTGGACGTGGTGGTGAAAGGTTGTGACGCTGGGCGGTCTGAAGCCGCATTACGAACTTGTGATTTGAAGAGATAGGCATGAGTGGACTTAGAAAATTTACGGGACTGTCAAATCAAAATGTTCAAATGTTTGTGCAGCTTATGGGACTTAACTACGGGGTCATCAGTCCCTAAACTTACAAACTACTTATGAATTAGGACGGCACAAATATCCATGCCCGAGGGCGGATTTGAACCCCCGACCGTAGTAGCCGTGCAGACCGTGACTGAAGCGCCTCAGTCTCCTCGGCCACCGCGGCCGGCACGGGACTGTCACTGAAGAACTAAGTCTCTGGTTAAAAAGTTGTAAACCATGGACGGTAGTAGAGCTATGGTGTACTCCTGTGATGACAGATTGTGTTTTATATCAAATACTGTAATTAATCGCGGATTCATTTTGAACTGTAATGTTCGATGGACTTAATTAATTTTTAAGTGATAATTTGGAACTTTTACTCTCAAGTGCGTGTGATACCTATTGTGGCTGTCATGAACAATAGTTGGGGAAATATTCAGTTATTTGCCGATGTATAAAGTAGGACCACCTCCGCATTTTAATGTCCAAAAAGAGTAATAACTTCATTTGTATAAAAATAACTACGCGAGTTATCTCTTCTAACCATTATCTTAGAATCCATTTTGCTGGTTAATCAGAGCTTTAATTTATGTTTGTTTAAATATATTTTTCGCGTCATCATATGCATATTGATAGACTGGCTAAACTACAGATTAATTATTGATCTTATTTAAACAGTTTCGGTAGCTGTTTATGGCATAGAAGCTGACATATATAACTCATCCATATGCACAGAGAGAAGAGCCATAAACCTTTTGCTACCCTGAGTTAAGTATTGCCCAAGTCTTATTGGCGAGAAGCGATAGGAAGGTCGCAAGCTGGACAATCGTCGTTCCCTCATCTGGGGAGAACGTGGAACTCTGAACAATCCTGCTTATGTGCGGGAAACACCACCGTACCATAAGAGTGGTGGGGGCAGAAGTTAGTTTTGGCGGACGTACGGACATCTTTGTCGGTTATATGGTGCTTTGACTGCTCAGAGGTATAGAGACGAGATTCGTCGAAATATAGGAAAGAGACAACGTGGCGAAGGAGATTTGGGTGTGGCGCAAGACGTGCTGAGAAGAGTCCTCTGCAGTCGGGCTGGTCACTGTGTCCTCGGTGGTGGAGTGGTCAACGCGTCTGCCTAGTAAGCAGGAGATGCCGGGTTCGAATCACGGACGGGAATAAATTTTCATTCGCCGCACTTTGGTATTTCATCTAAGCTTTGTACAGTGAAGCCATAACTGATCGCAAATTGCGACTTATTTCATTCTTCGAAGTATTGTAGTCCCTACGCTGGTGCCATGGGAGATTGATTCTCTCTGGTGGACGATAACGCCCCGTCCCCACAGAGCTGCACTGGTGGACAACATGCTTGAATCTTAGGGAATTGAACGAATGGAGTAGCCAACTTTTCCACCGGACTTAAATCCTATTTGTAATGTTTGGGATTCGTTTGACAGAAGCATTGTATCGAATCCAGCACCTCCGACAACGGTTGAAGAACTCGTGGAAGAATGGCCAAATATCCCTCAACAGCTCACTGATAAGCTGATATTGTCCACGTTCAAATATTTGTAAAACTTATGGGACTTAACTACGGGGTCATCAGTCCCTAAACGTACAAACTAGCCGGCCGCGGTGGCCGAGGGGACTGAGGCGCTCCAGTCACGGTCTGCACGCCCACTACGGTAGGGGGTTCGAATCCCCCCTCGGGCATGGATATTTGTGCCGTCCTAGTTCGTAAGTAGTTTGTAAGTTTAGGGACTGATGACCCAGTAGTTAAGTCCCATAGACTATACAAACATTTGAACATTTTTTCTTACAAACTACTTCTGAACTAGCTAATACTAAGGACGGCACAAATATCCATGCCCGAGGGGGGATTCGAACCCGCGACCGTAGTGGCCGTGCAGACCGTGACTGGCGCGCCGCAGTCCCCTCGGCCATTGCAGCCGGCTATTGTCCATGTCACGCAGGTGTGCAACTGTATAACCCTCACACCATACTAGAGGGCAACGAGAATGATTTTCTATTATGGGGCTCCGTGGTGATTCGTTCTAAGTAAACGCCATATAAACCTCAAGTAAAGAGTTGCGACAGCAAAATGTCGTCCAGTATCATACAAAAATTACAATTATAACCAACATGTGAATAAAATACGTTACCGTATATAAATTGTGTGCAATATTTCACGTCATCCCCTATTTGTTTTGTGCAGTGTAAGTAGTGATGGTGTACTAGCCGGCCGCGGTGGCCGAGGAGACAGGCGCTTCAGTCACGGTCTGCACGGCCACTACGGTCGGGGGTTCGAATCTCCCCTCGCGCATGGATATTTGTGCCGTCCTTAGTTGTAGGTAGTTCATAAGTAGTTTGTAAGTTTAGGGACTGATGACCCCGTAGTTAAGTCCCTTAAGTTTAACAAACATTTGAACATTTTTTGATGGTGTACTACTACATTTAAGACTTTTTTTTATTGAAATTATATCTGCGACGCTTGTCGCTAGCATCCGTTCTCTCTGCCAGTAAATCTCTGATTATTTCGTTTCAAAAATTTTTTGAACGAGCTGGGGAGAAAACGGTATCGCTTGTCGTCCTTCGTCTTCTTACTGTCGAACAGATCGGACGTCTCTCTCTTGGTTTCTCCACATTGACTGTGTAACTGTGAGCATTTGATTTGTTAATTGTAAACAATAGACCTACCACAGTTCAATTGAAATGAATATTTAGTATAAAAAATACTTTCCCCAGTTATCATTATTATTTTTTTTTAATCTTTGTTTTCAGCATAATTCATACAATGATGCTTGGCCGTTGTTGTAAATTGCTTCGCGATTGCGGAAGAACATTCCAGACGCAAATTTCACTTACGCACATTTTGTGTTGAATTTTGTTTCAATGCCTGCAGTTTCTTTTCTTTAAACGAATTCCGATAATTTTGTAACTTTAAACATTAATCGTAATTGGAATTAAACACGGTCCTGAAAATTTAGTATTCGAAGCCTATACAACCAAGCATCAGTTTACAGTAAAGGAGAAATTAATTATTCCGTACAGGTTCGACTCCAGTGTGACGACTCCAATCTGTGTTCTCCTGCCAGGTAAAAAACTGATTCCGCCACTTTCTTTTGTAATGATGCTTTCTGGCGTTGTCTTTATTCTAACCACTATTACCGCTAAATACTGATGGCGGAATCTTTCATGTTTTTCTCAGTGTCTCTAACTTTTCAAAATTAATATTCGTAGCAATATTTCACACTTTGTTAAATTTCAAGAACGGTACTTAACATTTTTGTCTTGACGACAACACCAGCTAAAAAGGAAAAGTATTGACATCGGAATTACTGGCACAGGATGATGTAGTAGGTCGATACGGAACACTAGTTAATACTTCCGTCGTTAAGCTTCCTGCCCAGTTACGTGACCACTGAAATGTCCGTACCTCCGGGGTGAAACTGAAATACCTCGCGAGCTTCGTAGCCCATTAATTGTTAGAGTTACGTAATGCGTTAGAGTCCGTACTCCGGATCTCACTGTTTTATCGGTGTAGTTTAACGTGCGGCAGCTAACACTGACCCTGTATATTACTTAGGTTCGGCTTCTGGCTTCCGTCGTAACAATTTTGTCGGAGTCCTCGAGTGAAAGCGTTTGATCTGTGTGACTCCTTTAAATGAGTGTAACGTAGGGAGAGCAGGAGCATATCGTCGACTTCCTCTCTGTTTGACGTTCCTACGGCTACAACGTTACCTCACACACTTCTCCAGCGCGCGGGTAAGGCGCGGTGCCACAGAATAGGGAGCATACAGAAGGGAAAGCTGGGGGCGGCGCCTTTGATCTGTATGTTACCAGGCGTTGCGCTCGACGCCATATTGAAAAGCAGTAAACGCCGAACTATAGCCACTTAGTACTTTGGCTGGAAATGAACTTTTTACGAACTGCAGCTAATCTCACCGACTTTTACGAAAGAAAACGGCTTTCATCTATTTTGCGCCATCTTCTTGCACCTAATTGTAATCTAACCAAAAAAAATAGGCCAACTACGAAAATGTACAGTGGAATCGATGATCGTTTTATTTGGTGCTTATCTCTAGAAAAATTCCAAATTACGCGGAGTTATGTGTGGGAAATTAGTTATAAACAAAGTGACTTTACAACTGCCAGGTTTTTTTTGACACGAATAAATTCGCATAAAATATTTAGTCAGAATTAGCAGTCAACGTGATTACACAGAACTAATTACGTCTGGGCATATATAAAAGTTGTATTTGCTTCAGGAGTATCATTAACTTACTGATCGGAGAAGGGCATATAGAGGAATCTGTCAACCACAGAGCAGGAACAGCATAAAATAATTATTCCCCTTAATCTATTTGTTTGAGTATCCGAAGAGCATTCGTTGCCAACATTAGCACACTACGCCTCCAATGCCGTAAGTAAAATTTTACCTGCGTACTTACGCACTATTCTTTGTCATTCATTTTATATTATTCCCTTCAACGTTAAACTTATAAAATATAAATGTACTTCAACATTTCGATGGTGTTGAACTGCTGCAGCAACAGCAACAGCGAGAGTTATCATCAAGAGAAGAAGCAAGGCTACTTTTCATAATTACGCACACATTACTCTCATTCGAAACTGATAACATTTAACTGTCACTACACATATGGCGACGTTCACTTACTGCTCAGCATCTTTTGGGAAGGTGAAGAAACTTATATCCTTATTTGTATTCGAATTATTGCGGCAATTAGGTGCTGAACACCATCGGTCGCCTTTTCTTTCATTGCTGTTCATAATAAAAACGGAACAGCTCCAACTACTGACACACAGTTCTTCCTTTTCACTGTACCAAATACTTGTTTACTTTTATGCGATTCAGGCAGTTAAAATACAGAATTAACAAACAAAGACGGCGAATTACCACGCCACAGAGTAGGGAGTAATCACAAGTTTACTGCTTTTCAAGATGGCCGATTCCGCGCATGCGCACTAAATTTTGGACGACAGACTGCAGTGGGAGTTTCCTTTCTGTATACTCCTTATTCTGTGGTGGTGGGACGGGGTACGCGTAGGGTTGCAAACGATACATCGATGTTTTGAAGCCGGCCGCGGTGGCCGAGGGGATTGAGGCGCTCCAGTCACAGTCTGCACGGCCACTACGGTCGGGGGTTCGAATCCCCCCTCGGGCATGGATATTTGTGCCGTCCTTAGTCTTAGCTAGTTCATAAGTAGTTTGTACGTTTAGGGGCTGATGACCCCGTAGTCAAGTCCCATAAGTTGTACAAACATTTGAACATTTTTTGATGTTTTTAAAACATCGATGTTTCGTCCACGAACATCGATGTTCTGAACAGAGATATATCGCCGATGCATCGACGTCAGAAGTCCAAAACTATCGACATCGTTCAACAATTGATTGTCAACTCCATTATTACTTTATTAGTTGCTCAGCCAGCGTCAGCTCAAGTGCGGTGCTCCTGCTGTCGTCGCTCGTCGCTGTTTTCGTACTTTTGAAATAGTAGGTAAGTGAAATATGAAACTAACAACAATATCATTTACTCACCTTTGTTTGCTATTCTCTCAGTGCTGAAGACAAATCCCAAATCCTTAAACAAAATTAAAAGCTGTCATGGTTATTATTTTTCATATTGCCTCTTTGAGTCTATCTCGTTTTTTATGTCGATCTTTGATGATTAATCTGATGTTTGTCCAGCACGGGCTGCTGGCATTGCTGAAATTTCACCCTCCAACATCAGTGGAATCGAATCTTTGACAGTGTTACCCAGTCAGACTGATATCGTACAGTCAAAACGTCAGTTAAAACATCAAACAAAAGTCGACGAAAAATCCGAGACAAAAGCCAACAAGCCAAGTATAACATAGATTTTCATTTCAACAAGGTACATGATTTGATAAACGTCATTGATGGATATTCTTTTTAAAAATACATTATTAAGTAATAACTGAAAGATGCATAATGTTTAATTTTCTCCACGTCGACAGCTAAGAAAAATGCAATACGTCAACAAAACACAAGTTATTTCGCATGTAATGAACAAATCGATGTAAATCGCAAGTAAAATCAGCGTAATAGATAGCTAAACCTTATCCTCAACTTCTTTTTCATTCTAATCTGCCATTTCACTGTGTATTCGTAGCCTAGTGAAAGAACATAAATAAGGCAGATACTTTCTGGCAACACAGCTTCATTTCAGTGTGTTTTTCCTAATATTTCTTAAACGTATGGAAACATCGGAAAAACATAGGAAAAACATCGATATATCGTTTTTCAGAGCGATGTTTTTAACATCGATATTTTTCTGCAGGAACATCGATGTTTTTATCAACGATGTTGCATCCCTAGGTACGGGCGATGATGAAACTGTCATTCAAGTCCATACTAGTTTAATTAAAGTTATAACTGAACAACATTTCCAAAAAAGGAACCAGGACTTTGTACCACCCAACAGGGAAGAAAGAGAAGATAATCAAAGGCCTTAAGAACAACAAGGCCCCAGGTGAAGATGGTATAGCTGCAGAAATGTGGAAGCATGTAGATGGCCAGTCCATAAAGTATCACCCAGATAATTGAGATTTGGAGAACGGAGGTATTGCCAGAAGGATGCTCAGCTGTGATCCATCCATTACACAAGAAAGGAAGTAAGACCGACCTCAACAACTACAGACGCATCTCCTTGTTGCTTATAACCTGCAATATCTTCTCTAAAGCCTTGCAAACTAAAGTCACCAAACAGCTAGACTCCCAACTAGGCGAATACCAGGATGATTTCCGGGTGAGTAGGTCCTGCACAGAGCAGACTCAAAACCTCAAGACAATCCTCTCATATAGAAGCCGAGGGGGACATCCCTGGGTAGCCATTATGGTAGATTTCGAAAAGGCATACGACTCAATAGATCGACAAACCCTCTTCTCCACCTTGTGGGAACTGGGCCTAGATGAGAAGACTACCAGACTGGTCCAGGCTACCATGAATAACACCACCTCCAAAGTCAAGTTTAGGGGTGAAATCTCAGCGAGCTTTCCCATCCAGACGGGAGTCAAACATAGGGATGGCCTCGTGCATCCTCTTCAACTGTGTTCTGGAGAAAATAATCAGAGAATGGACTTCCACATTGTTACCAGAAGCTGGACTGAAGCTTGGCTACAAGAAAGATAACCCCATTGTACCATGTCTAGCCTTTCCTGATGATCTCACCCTTTTGGCCAACAGCATGGAGGAGGCTACTCATCAACTACAGAGCCTCTATAATGTTGCAGTAAAACCCGGCTTGAAAATCAACATTGAGTTCATCACCAATATCAAACAGGCTTCTTCTACAAACTCACTAGGAAACGATAATATATGTAAAGTTCCTGCAGTCAAGTACTTGGGAGAATTGATTCCAACAAGCGAGAGCGAAACTTTGGCCATAGACACCAGGTGCACCAAGTTAGAGAGGGCCTATCATTCCAGTAAGAATACCTAACCTTCAATTACCTGTCCAAGAACTTAAAACGGAAGCAGTACAACCCGGTAGGGAGACCCTCTGCACTCTATGCCTCCAAGTGCCTCTTGATGAATCGAAAGGGCCCATTCAGGAAACTAGAACTTAAAGAGAGGAAGATCCTGAGGAGAATATTAGGACCCATAAGAGAGGAAGACGGTACTTGCAGAATCAGGCACAATAACGAACTGTATGAACGCCAGGAAGACAGAGTCACACGTATGAGGAAAAGGTGACTGACCTACGGGCACATGACTCGCCTGAATCACTCGATGCCCTCCAAGAAGATCCTCACAGTGACAAGCAGGGAAAGGCGTCCAAAGCTAAGTGGTTCATCTCTGTTAGATCAGACTTAGAGGAATTACAGATCCCACTACAGATAACCGAGAACCGAACTCAATACCGTCAGGCCATTCTACATGGAGTCTTCCCTCTATCTCTCACAAGCAAGAAGTGTACAGCAGGCACCACTAGACCCAAATGGACGGATGAGAGGAAGCAGCCAGAAGATAAAGGCGTACTGGGCCAAGGAAAAGCAGAAGACACTAGCTGAGAGTTGAGGCGAGCCTCGTGGTCCCTAGTAGGCCGAAACTAACTGAAAAAAATCTTTGAACTAAGTTTCAGTTGGTTGTCAGGTAGCTATTGACATCAAGCTTTCTGTTCTGGCAACATTAACTGTCTATTTGGGCGTGAAAATTATTAACTTCAATCCAAAGTTCCCGCGCCACCAGCACAATTAAAACAAAATTCAAATCTTCTCTTCAATTAAATAATATATAAGGTTCTCGTACGAGCGGGACAGGAGAACTAAGTTTTTAACTGTTACTATAATTCACTTTCAGTATCAGTCACAGGCACCTTAAACGGCTATCGATCTTTCTAAGCTCTCACATCCAAGTTCACTGCCTGCGAAACTTGGAAATTTCGTATTAGTAGTTAACATACTTGACCTTGCCCCATCTGAAGATAAGTCAGTTTTACAATTGAAATAAACCTTTCAATTATGCTCTTGGAGGAGTTCAATACTTCCAATAAATCAAAGTCACCTTCCTCCAATAATAATGCATAAATTAAATAAACTTAATAATAAACTCAAAATGTCTTCCAAATAACACACTGACTTTTACTGCCGAATAATACAACATGTGTCGGCTAAAGCTATGCTCGTATAAAACGTTAGCTCGTAACGGCAGACAATAATGAATTAACATTTTTATTTTTTATTTGCAAACGATCGACGCGCGGCAATAGAGAAAGGGGAAGCCGAATACGTAGCCCCATAGCCGTCGGTTGTATGTCGATACAGTGGTGACGGACAGGAGGTACCAATGTTGGCTGTAGCGGCGACGACGCTGCCCTTGTTCACTGAGGCAGGTCGATCGTACATGAAACATACAGAAAACAAACAAAACAAAGGTCTAAGTATCACATCATTGATTTCCAGAAGGCTTTGGATACCGTACCTCACAAACGGCTTTTAATTAAATTGCGTGGTTATGGTAAATCGCTCCAGATTTGCCACTGGATAGGGGATTTCCTGTCAGATAGGACACAGTTTGTAGTAATCGATGGTAAGACATCGACTAAAACAGAGGTGATATTGGGCGTTTCACAGAGTAGTGTTATTGGTCCTCTGCTGTTCCTTATTTACATTAACGATATGGGGGAAAATCTGAGCAGCGCTAGTAAAATCATCTGATGATCAAAACCAACTGCAGAACGATCTGAATAAGATATCGCTATGGTGTAAAAATTGGCAGCTGACTCTAAATAATGAGAAGTGTGAAGTCGTCCATATGACAACGAAAAGAAATACTTTAAACTTTGTTTACAAGATAAATCAATCGAATGTGAAGGCCTTAAACTCCACTAAATACCTACTTCAGACTTAAACGGTAAAGAACACGTAGATAATGTCATGGGAAAGGCAAACCAGAGACTGCGTTTTATTGGCAGAACCTTTAAAAGATGCAACAGAACTACTAAAGAGATGCATACACTTCGCTTGTCCGTCCATTTATGAGTATTTCTGCCCAGTGTGGGATCCTTATCTGACGGGTTTGACGGAGGACATCGAAAGAGTCCAAAGAAGGGCAGCTCGTTTCGTATTGTCTCGATACAGGTGAGACAGCGTTACGGAAATGATACAGGATCTGGGATGGGAATCATTACAACAACGGTGCTTATCGCTGCGGCGTGGGCTACTTGCGAAACTCCAATCGCCAACATTCTCCTCCGAATGCGAAAATATATTGTTGACTCCCACTTACATAGGTAGAAATGATCATCAGAATAAAATAAGAGAAATCAGAGCTCGAACAGAGAGAGATTCAGGTGTTCTTTCTTTCCGCGCGCTATTCGCGAATGAAATAGGGGATGCATAGTATAAAGGTGGTTCAATGAACCCTCTGCCAGGCACTTAAATGTGATTTGCAGAGTATCCCATGTAGATGTAGATTCCGATTTCTTTTACACAAACTTTATATCAATATATAATTTTTTAACTTGTGTCTTTATGTCAGACTGGCGGTTGATAATGGTAAAAGCCGGTAGCATTGGGCTAAATTAATAAACAGCTTATAATCAAACCCAATGAACTTTCAAAATACTCCGTACCAGGTATTAGGCACTCAGTGGTACATGCGCTCATTGGCGTAATCAGACGTGCGTTGGTGGAAAGCGACATTCGAGCACAACAGAGCATTCTATACTGGCCAGGGTTTCTACTGTTGCCGTATAGCCTTCCAGTCGCCCGTACAGGAAGTTGGGGCGAGTAGTACTAGATTACGCAACGGCCCTTGCAGAGACAGGTCGCAGGGAATAAATTGCCAGGAGAGTCGAGTTACTCTGAATGATACCTGTCTGTGTGTGAGAGAGAGAGAGACACACCAAAGAACGCGCCTGTAGGCTAAGGATCTTTTTTTATCTACCTACACGTAGACTCTCTCTGCTGGATTACGTTAGGTCAGAACAGTTTTTGTTCCCCAGTGGATGGCCTGTATCTGAAAACATAACAAGCGCGTAACAGTTCACTTTCTAGGAGGGGGACCAAACTCCTTTCTCCGCCGGTTTAATGTTTGTCCGATGATAGATCTCTAATAACCTGCTTTCGACCGTAAAAGTACCAGAAACATGGGCAATAACACACGCACACCGCGCAAACAAAAAACGCGAGCTCGCCAGCGAATACGCTAATTACATATCAGGTGGTTATAGCTCAAATGGAACGATACACAGATTCCAGTGTCGGTTGTAATTAACGTGTGGCAACGAAACTCGGTAGATACGCTAGTGTATTAACGTGAACTCGTTTACGCTAGAACAAAATTAGTTCCAGTTTTGGCCAACAGGTGTAAATCTGGCGCTTACTCTTCTACGCTCAGGTGCTCATATTGAGCAAATAGCAAATCGAAATATTTACTTCCAGACATCTCGATAATGTGTGTCACCTACTACATTATTGGGCCAATTTTATTGTAAATGACACTAGAAGTTGCTCGGTAGTTTTGGTTTAAGACATTTTAGTCCATTTTGTAGTCTGATGTACACTCCAACACGTACAGGCCCAGCAGTCTACCCAAAAGGAACGATGAGGGATGGTTCTCCTGTAAGATCTAATTTTGTTGATTTTAAAATGGACTAAAATGTCCAAAACCAGTTATTAAAAGTAAAAAAAAAATCATACTTCTGAGTAACTTGTCAGTTATAGAAAAAAGATCAACTCAAAATGATGTCTTCCTTCTTCATTCGTGTGACCATGACGGCCATAGTTGCTTACATAATTATGATGAGAATGGTTGTCCGTCTGTTGTTATGGTCTTCAGTCCGGAGACTGGTTTGATGCAGCTCTCCACAATACCCTATCCTGAGCAAGCCTCTTCATCTCCACATAAGAACGGCAACCTACATCTGTCTGAATCTGCTTACTGTATCCATCTCTTGGTCTTCCTCTGCGATTTTTACCCCAAACACTTCCCTCCAACGCTAAATTCACAATTCCTTGATGTCTAAGAATGTGTCCTACCAATCGATCCATTCTTTTAGTCAAAGTATGCCAGAAATTCCTTTTCTCCCCAATTCTGTTTAGTACCTTCTCATTAGTTACGCGATCCACCCACCTAATCTTCAGCATTCTTCTGTAGCACCGCATTTCAAAAGCCTCTATCCTCTTCCTGTCTGCACTGTTTATCGTCCATGTTTAACTCGCATACAATGCAACACTCCACAAAAAGGCCTTCAGAAAGGACTTCCCTAGGCTTAAATCAATATTCGATGTTAACAAACTTATCTTTTTCAAGAACGAATTTTATATCCTCTGTACTGCGACCATCATACGTTATTTTACTGCCCAAGTAACAAAACTCACCTACCTCCTTTATTGTTTCGTTACCTAATCTAATTACTTCAGCATCAACTGATTTTCTTAGACTGCACTCCATTACCCTTGTTTTGCTCTTGTTAATGTTAATCTTATATGCACCTTTCAACACACTGTCCACTCCGTTCAACTGCTCTTCCAGGTCCTTTGCTGTCTCTGGCAGAATTACGTCATCGGCAAAACGCAATGTTTTTATTTCTTCGTCCTGAACTATAATTTCTTCTCCAAATTTCTCCTTGCTTTCCTTTATAGCTTGCTCAGTGTACAAATTGAATAACACTGGAGAAAGGCTACAACCCTGTCTTACTCCCTTTTCAACCACTGTATCGCTTTCATGCCCTTCAACTCTGACAACCGCTGTCCGTCTATGTAACTACAAATAGGAGGCGACTTTTTTGTTACCACACACTTTCGTTTTATTGATAGTAAAACATCTTCAGTGGTCTGTAATGACGCCTGAAAATGTACATATGAATAGTGACGCAGTGAAAGTGGAGATTAGGAGAGTAAAAGTGATTCGAAACGAAGAATCTACAATACTGCCGGAAACAAATCGCCACTTCATGATGTAAAGTGAAAACCAGGACAAAAAGGTTCCGTGAGTACCAATCAGTACTTTACATGTTTTGCTAACGAACTGTTTTCGATTGACATATCAAAACAAATTGTAAATATCTATGATTGCAGACCACTGATGATGTTTTGCTATCAATAAAACGAACCGCGTCTGGTAACAAAAAAGTAGTTGCATAGACGTACAAACTTCCCCGTGGTAATGATGTCTTTCTTGTTTGACCTTTCCTGATTATGTACTGTTCCTAGTCCACTGAATATGACCAGGTCCAGCCATAACAGGAGCAAAAAGGGGAGGTGTCAGAAAATCCGTCATGTTCTGTTGCTGAAAACCACGAGTAGTCATACGCTTTCAGGAAAGAATGTCAGACGCGCCCGCGTGATAGACAGACGAAAGAACAGAGTTGCCAAACGCGCCACTCGTTGGATCTTCCATGCTGTTATCGTTTGTTAGTTTACGCTACAAAGGTCACGAAAGTGCGGAAGTGGTAAACCATTCTACGTTATTATTCTTATTTCAATTATTTCTCATTTTCGTATTGTCATTTAATATGGCCTTGTTGAACACAGTATTATACCGAAGAAATTGAAAGAAACCGCGTCATGATAGGTTCTGCAGTTTGCAAGTTAAAGTCGTTTAAAGATCACCCGTGTAAAGCTGAAACGACTCAGCTAGTTAGTAATAAAAGAAATAAAAATTGTTAAGTCATAATTTTTGGACAGCGAAAATTGTATCCTAAATTACAAATGTTTATCAATATTGGTCGCAAAGTACAAGGTAAGTGAGTAACAGAATCTGTGCTCGCACCAGCGAGCTCGCTGAAAGAACCAGTAGAATCTGAAAAGTGCCACCACTGTATTGTATCCGAATTTGTGAGAAAACCAGGGGAGCCATAAAAAATTGCTTAAATAAAAAGAAAAGTTAGGGGAGACCGTGGCACGTTATCCACCATTTTACATTTTTATTTTTGTACTTCTTATTTTTATCGATTTTGCGGTAAACAGCGGATCATTATATTTCCTACACCTTTATTTACAGTCTTGTACAGATATTTTTGAAAATAGTAAATATCATTCTTGGTAGCAAATGGTTTTGTCTGACCATGTTGCGTTGGAAAATTTGCCCCGTATGCGGGGCAAGTTTTCCAGCTTACTTGAAATGTACAGGGGCAAATATTCCAATTATACTTTCAATGTTAAAACAGAGATAATTATCTTGATTTCACTGAATACGTATTTTTATCATGAATTTACAATACATTACAACAGAGGATAGGAAAAATAGCCACATTAAATAAAAACAAATGCTATTTAATGGTTTTACAAAATATGTGACTTAAATATTTTACAAATACAGACATTTTTAACAATACTTATACTGATTGTCTGAATCAAAACGTAAGCAAACAAAAAATGGAACATTCCCTTTCTTACAGCCTCCATGCGCCCATTTCGTGCTCTGTACACACTTTTCATTCGCCTTAGACTTGGCGTAAGACTCAAAGCAATAAGGAATATGTGCCCCACATGCACTCGGAAAACGTGTCCCGTCGCCATATTCTGAACTATAACACTACGTCCATGAGTAACAGTGTAAGCTATTTACAAAACAAATACACAGTTACGTGAAGAAAGAAACCCACTTTTAGTGTGTGCAATGTCAAAATAATAAGTTTAACGCTAGAATGTTTGTTTTAAGTTTCAATAAAAACGCGAAAGTTTACTCACATTTGCAAAAATGACGAAAACAGCCCTGCCGACGTGACTGCTGGTACGACACGGAAACTTTCGTAAATGAAGCGTGCTTTGTTGCTACTTCCTACAGTATCGCCGGTGGTAACATCTAGCGGTTTGTTTCGAAAATATACGGATTTGGAAAACTTGCCCCTATGGAAAATGTTCCCCGGTCTCCCCTACTTTCATTATCTACAACTTTCTCGCTGACGTAAATTTCCTGACAAAAAAAAAAAAAAAAAAAAAAAAAAAAAAAAAAAAAAAAAAAAGTGGCAAGCGACTAACTTTTACATGTCACAATTTTTACTTCACAGAAGAGTAATAGTTTCAGTTATTATTTTTATACAAACACAATACGTATTGTATTTGCTAAGAACACTGTTGCATTCCTTCAGTATTCACCTGTCTACGTGAAACATTTGGTAATATTTTTCCTATCCTAAGGGGTTCAAATGACAATGCAATCAAGGGGAGCGTCACTTGAAGAACTACGCATTTATCGGCTCAACTCCGTTTCTACACCCAACCAAGATGGCTGCTGGGCTTCAATGTCTATAGCAGAAGTCGGCAATTAATCTTAGATGGGGTCCGCATATTTTTGAAAATTTTTGTCCAGGTCCAGATGTAAATTCGCATGTTCCTTATTAATTTTTTATTTTAATTTTCACTCACAAAATAATATGAAATGCAATAGAGAGGGAAATTTGTATTCAGAAATCCAGAAAATGTCATTCTTTAATGATTCTAATTTTCAGTCTCAAAATAACATGAAATATAACAGATGTAAAATAATAATGTATAAAATATTCCAGAAAAACTTATATTATTTGCTATTTATTTATTTTTAGTTTCACTCGCAAAAAGTATGAGAAAATGGATAGTGGTAAGTTCAGAAACAGGCCATGCATAATACAGCCTATTTTTATTTTTATTTTCACTGATAAAGTGTGAAATACAATGAAATGTGCGTATATCTGTTCAAAAAACTCGTTGGGAAATATGTATTTGCGGTCTTGAGGTGGTTCTTAAAGTTAAGTTCACGTGCGGATCAGCTTATGCGAATAGTCTTCAGAATGGACGGTAGTTAGTCTTGAGCAAAAATTATCTCCAAGGAATTCATTTTTGAAAATGAAATTACACAAATATATCTGGAGCTAAACATAGCAGCCAGGTAGCTCGCAAATTTTTTGCAATTTTCATATTTTTCCGGTACTTGTTCACTCCAAAATTATTCAGTGGGTAAAGTTTTATACGTTTGCAAGGAAATATCCGCTTGCAATTCTATTACCTCCATTCGGAGTAAAGGCTTTGAAAGGTGGAACAACTTCGCAGCCAAATCCGTCCACTCTGCTACAGGAGAAACCTCAAAAGGTGATTTTAAGAATTGTGATAACTTATCTATTTCGAAAAGTCTTTGAATATTACTGCAAATTCTTTCTTAAGATCTGCCAAGGAATTTTATAATTTGGAAATGTCTATTTAATAATTATTTTTCCATTCAGAAATTGCGAAAAGAAGAAATTCTTGCCTTAAAATGTCTCCTTGAAAGATCCTGCTTGCGACGTAATGATGATACACTTTAAAGCAAATCACATATTAATTCCCCATTTCCTCGTAGCTCGGTGTTGTTATCTACAGATTTTTTATATTTTTTTAAATTTTTTTTATGATTTGAATATGTAACTCATACTTTCAAAATACTTTTGGCGGTCCAGTTTTTCACCTTCCGCGTTCCAGACGTACACCGCGGTCCATCAGTTGCCGACGTTGGCCTATAGGCTGATGTAGACAGTATAGCCTCTCTATGTTATTTTACGCTCGCTGGATTATACCTCACGAAATGATTCGTGTTAGCACAGATTCTTGTGTGACTGCGTGGCTGAACATTCGCGTGCTTTCTCTCTAGTCTCGAGCACGCCCCAGTGGACGTTTCCAGGAGACTGACAGCTTCGGGCCCGGGAGAGCACGTGTTCGAGTCCAGACGCCGTCCCGCCCCCTCCTCCACCGCTGCTTTCTCTGGTGCCAGGGACGGAGCGCGCCAACCTTCTCCACACCACTTGGCCTTAATGTCTCGCTCTACAGGAATGATCACTAGACGTCCGTTGTAGAGAAAGCTACTGACCTCTACTGGTATGAGGTGGCTGGACGGAGGACCATTGTTGCCAGGTCCAATAATTTGTTTTTCTCAGAAGATGAAGCTTAAAATTTTCCGAAGTTACAGGAAAATTTTCTGAAGATATGAAATACTAAAACAGAAACTTATCCAACAAGTTGTGCGCTGTCATTACTGAGTCAAAATCCTACACGGAATTCACATCCAAACCAGCACACCACACGCCACGACTGTCCACGAGCTCGTGGCGTCACCTGGGGATAATCACCAGCTGGACGGCGTCTCGCACACGCGCTGTTGCCAGTGCGATCCTCTGCTGAGTTGTCAAACATCTGGATCCCTCTGTTGGGAAGCAGTTTCCGTCCTACGTACCTTGGGTTCCGTCAGTTTGCCGGCCCTTGCGTGCAAACAGTTCTGTAAATGTCACTACTGACGAAGTCTTTCGTCGCGATCGAACTGATACGGTTTGCTGCAGGAGCGAAGACGCGATGGAAGGATCGAGTACTGGCAGTCCTCAAACAAGTGGAGCCGACAGCATGAAAGACGACGTCTGCCATCTTCCCTATATTTTTAACTTTGTAATTTATCTAAGTTCACTAGACGGCCCTGTTTGCGAAACGAGAACCCCTTTCTTTCGGAGGCATGAGGAATAGCATTTCATATCATGTTTTTAAATGTTAGTTTCTATAATATTGCTGGGATTTTATTATGCTAATAATATATCATTGTGTCTATGAATGTGGCAATACGAACGGTTTCTCCGAAACACCA
The DNA here is from genome assembly GCA_026315105.1 of Locusta migratoria. Lineage (NCBI taxonomy): Eukaryota > Metazoa > Arthropoda > Insecta > Orthoptera > Acrididae > Locusta > Locusta migratoria. Next base: position 59,115,063 of record CM048753.1, on the reverse strand, counting down.
CTGTCCCTGTGAGAATGTGTACTTGCTTTATTCTCTATGTGCATGTATGAGAATCTTCTAGCATGGGAGTCTGAGTGTATGTATGAGAGTTTTCGTCGTCAGCTGCTCGCTACTAGGTAGTCGTTACCAAAACCTCTGCTTTTGATGCTACCAAAGACGTTCCTCCGCCCTTTGGTTACAAGTTGGGTTGGCAATGCTCAGTAGCAAGCCTCGGTAGGACGCATCAGAATAAGCTCTCCCCACCACCTCATTTTTCTTGGGTTTTAACGATTTCCAGTGGGTGGCAGGGGTCTCGCGGGGTGATTCTGCATTCTGTGGCTGCGCCTCGACCTGGTAAGACGTTCTGATTTTCTTTCCTCCCTTGAGATGGTAGCGATTCTTTGTCTGGTGTTCAAGTTAGACCTCAGAACTTAGGTTCTTTTTTCGGGATAAGTTTCTCCGATCATGTAAGGAAATGTATTAAATTTCAATTCGCTGATTTTGCATAGGTAAACACATTGTATATGTAACTAATTCGTTTTGATAATGGCTGAGAATCGGTAAGCTTTGTGAGACAAGATCGCGGTGTACGAACTCTGTTTAATTTCTTTCTAGCTTTGTGGATGCGAATAATGTACGGGTATATTTTTGTCCTGTGTAGTGCATGTGAAATATTCTTTCCGTTTTCTCATTCAGTGAGTGATATGTACTCCATGTGGTGCGTTCTTAGAACAAAGCCTTCAGCTACCCCTGTGTCTGTTTCTATGTCCTTTAAGCAAGAAATTATGCATGTGTCTTTCTGATTTCCATTAGTACATCGCGATCTCCTCTCCGTCTATTTTAAATTGCTGTTTCGCCTCCAAACTTGTACTTCACGTCCAGACTCCGTCAGTAAATTCTCTTGTAGCCATGTACGACCCCCTTTATTAGCTTGCTTATGAAATACTACGTACTTCTAGGGGCTGCATGCCGTATTTCTTAGTTCATTTACTCCGACTTTGAATTTATTCCATTTTTCTGATTTTTGAAGACTGGACTTCGTCCATCCGTGTAAAACCTTCCCAATTGCGTCATTTCTTTTCCCCAGACCATATTCACCTACCACATTTCCTTCTCTTCCTATCCCTACTACCGAGTTCCAGTCCCCCCTCACAATCAAGTTTTCCTCTATCTTAATTTTCTGAATAATTTCTTTTATCTCCAAATACATTTCTCCGATGTCCTCATCATCAGCAGAGATAGTTGGCACATAAACTTGTACTACTGTGGTTGGTGTTGGTTTTGTGTCTGTCTTTGCTATAATAATGCGTTCGCTATGCTGTTCATAGTAACTTACCCGCATCCGTATTTTCTTATTTATTATCAGACCTACTCCTGCGTTACCACCAACTGATTTCGTGTTTATAACCCTGTACTCACCTGACCAGAAAACCTGTTCATACTGCCACCGAAGTTCACTAATCTCTACCATATCTAGCTTTAACCTATCCATTTCTATTTTCAAATTTTATCAAACCCTCAAAATCGACTAGTTTCCGCCCAGGACCATCACCATAGATAAAGATGTATTAAAACAGGTTAGTCAATAGCATTAAATAAAACAAATCTGGCTGAAATTTAATGCTGTTGACTAACCTGTTTTCATACCTTTTTATCTTTGGTGATGGTCCTGGACCGAAACTAGTTGATTTAAGCATCTAATAGAACAGCTGGTGGTTAAAGATGCGTTTTATTAAATACATGTTTTCGAATATATATTTGGAAACGAAAATTGAGACGCCTATATACAAAAGCTTAATGACCTCATACCCCCGAAATTAGTAAATAGGTTACCTTGTCTTCCACCTCCTCGAAACAATGAGTTCTCGCACGCCACTGTCTGAAAATCGCATTAAGGTTCCTAGCAGAGGGATCACCAAATCGCTTTTATATTTATATTTCTCGACCGTTCCGTTCTCTAATAGCGCGCGCAAAAAGGAACACCAAAATCTTTCCGTCTTCCATCTCTCTTGTTTTAGTATATAATGATGATGTCTCCATATGTAGGCTGCCAACTAAATGTTCACATTCAGAGGAGAATGTGGTGAAATAAATTTCTCAAATAGATTTCGCCGCAAATAATAACTCCTTTCTTGCAATGATTTTCAAACCGATTTGTGCATTATTTCCATGACTCTCTCCCTTATATCGCAATAATACAATACGATCTGTCAGATCCATTTTCATGAGGATCCCCCATTGCGCAGCAGTACTCCAAAATAGGACGCACAAGGGTAGTGTAGGCAGTTTGTTTAGTAGAACTGTTGCAGTTGCACAGTTTTGAAGTCAGTGACTAGTTTCGGACTCCATCGTCCATTAACAAACGGTTAGCCTTTTCAAACCGTGATAATCCATTGCATGTTACAAATGGCTGCTAAAATCTTGTACATTATCCTCTGTTAATACATGTCACTAGTTACATTTAAACTTAAAATAGCAGTTAAAACAGGTGATACACCTACGGGCCTCCAGCGTGTACTGTGCCATTCGATTATCGCGGTTTGGAAGAGGCTAACGCTTTGACAATGGACGGTAGAGTCCGAAACTAGTCACTGACTTCAAAATTGTGCAGCTGCGACGGACAAAATAAATTGTTTTACAAAATATTCCCAGTTGTTGTCCCTAAACAATCATTACGATGAATTTTCATAATGTTATCAATTTTGTTTGCTTTACAATTAAAGTCGTTTGTAATTGTAATTCCTTAGTATTTTATTGAATTTATCTTGAAAAATTAATTTTAACTGATTCCTTTTAGTACTCATGTGTATGATTTCACACTCATCATTATTTAGGGTCATTTACCAATTTTTGCACTACGCACATATCTAAATCTTATTGCAGTTGCTTTTGATTTTCTGGTGACTTTAGTTACTCTTTAATGTTTTTCATGTATAGAATCAGAAATAAATTCTGTAATAGTTCCTCATTTACTTCCTCGTATACTGTTACGAACACGTGTTGTAAAGCTGAATGTGTATGAGAGATGATGAAACGTCCACACTTCAGTTGTAACGGCAGCTTCCGTAACACGCCTGAAGGGTTACGGAATGTTTGCAATTTTCTGGGTATGAGGTCCGCCTGACATGCAAAACACTGTTTTATTTTACAGCCAAACTAGTTTCAGCACCTCTGCGCCATCATCAGTGGGTTTTCCATTTATTTGATGCTGTGAAAACAAGTACATTGATTTTACTACTGTACTAACGTTAATTTAGGCCTAAAAAGTCGTCAGTCTTATTTTGGTGTTTACCTTCTTTTACATTCTGCCGTCATGTGGGATCCTTTCTACATAGTTATTTAGTGGTAGCGTTGTCATCTGCAACCAAAGTTATCTCTTTGAATCTTGTGAGGAAGTTAAAGAACGCTACTTACAGCGTGAAAACATAAATTCGGTGTTTGGGGATATTTCGATCGGCCGCCTACTGTCTATTACTTACAGTTTCTTTTGGTGTGATTGTGATAGAAAAAATCGCACTGACGTGTTTTACGGCCCACTTTAGATTTGTAGTTTTATACGTTTCTGCAAACATTTTGGACCTAAATAATAATTAACTAATTAAAATCAAAACAAGAGTTCCTTAGTTTCATACTATTCATGGCCGTTGTTAACTGATGTTAATATTGAATTTGTAGATATTAGATTATTATTTATCGTACGAAGAACGAAGTGTTTTTGTTAATTCCTCAGTGTGCCGTTGCTTTGAAATGACAACGTGTTAAATTACAATAAGAAAATCATCAAATACGCGAGGAATGTCTCTTGCCATCTCCGAACGGCTGGTTTTCGTTAATTCAATGGAGGGTGTCAAATATCCGTTATTTTTGCCAATATGTCTCAAACGATACGAGATATGAAAAAAACATAAGGGAGCTAAGTTGTAGAGAATTTTCTCCTCTACCAATTATGTTATTCAATTTTCGTGTCAGACGAACGGTTCGTTTGCAATTACAATTATATTACAAAAGGCAGTTTTTGATTTTACTACCGTATTTTTTGTCCGAAAAATTTGAAAAAGGGAGGTTCTGGTCTCTGGCGGCCTACAATCATGTCTGTAAACTTTGGTGCTGATCGGTTGAACGGTTCGTCTTAAAAACAGGGAACACGTTACGGACAGACAGACAGACATACATCCCAAAATCGCCGTTATTTTTGCACATATCTTTGAAACGCTACGAGATATGAGAAAAACATAACAGAGCAAAGTTGTAGAGAATTTCCTTTTCTACAAATTGGGTTATTCAATTTTCGTGTCAGATGAATAGTTAAGCCGTTATTTTCATTTAAATTTCGAGCTGTCAAAAGACGATCGCAAATGCCCACTTTTAGTGTTACTACCGTAACCTAAAGTGGGCCAAAAAGGGCGAAAAATGTATGTATTAGATGTGTGCTGTCTACAAAAACTTGGAAGAGGAAGTGTACACCAAAAGAAACTGTAAGTAATAATCGATCGAAATATCCCCTCACACCAAATTTACTCTTTCACGCTGTAAGTAGCGTTCTTTAAAATCCTCACAAGATTCAAAGAGGTAATTTTAGTTGCAGATGACAACGCTACCACTAAATATGTAGAAAGGGTCCCACATGACCCCATAATGTAAAATAAGGTAAAAACCTTTTACGTCTAAATTTACATGTAGTATAGTAGTAAAAGTTAAAGTTAAAAGGCATTTTACGCCACTGGAGAGCGACCAACAGTTTATATAAAACATTTCATTCAGCCAAGATCGATAAAAGTTTATTTTCGTCCCTTAGCCGGTTTCGGTGAGCTCATTCACCATCTTCAGGAAGTCCAGTACAATCACTTAGCGTCATATGTACTGGACTTTCTGAAGATGGTGACTAAGCTCACCGAAACCAGTTAAGGGACGAAATTAAATTTTTAGCGATCTTGGCTGAATGAAGTGTTTTACATAGTAGTAAAAGCAATGTATTTTGTTTTCACAGCATTAAGTGTATGTAAAATCGCACTGATGATGACAGAGAGGTGCCGAAACTAGTTTCGGTGCATAATAAGTGTTTTGCATATCAGGCGGACCTCATACCCAGAAATTTTTACTGCAAACACGGCAAGAACAAGAGCTGCAAATCGAGAAAAATGATGTGTATGTTTACAATGTTTATAATTTTATATCACGTAAAAAATGTTTGTAAACCTATTGGACACACTACTTAAACTAACTTACACTAAGGACAAGAGACGCACCCATGCCTGAGGGAGGACTCGAATCTGAGACGAGAACGACCGTCCAGTCTTTAGCATGACGCCGTAGGCTATTTCGCGCGTCTGTATATAATTTTGTAAACGTGCATGTTATGCATCGTTATATTACTATTTTGTATGACTTAACGTTTTTCTTTTGTAGATACACTGATTACGCTCAGCCGAACTAGATCTGCAATAACTACCTCGAAGAAAATGACCTATTAGCCAATAGTCGACACGAATTCAGAAGATATCGCTCTTGCGAAACACAGCTTGCCATTTATTCACATGAAGTGCCATTGACAAGGGATGTCAAATCGATTCCATATTTCTGGATTTCCGTAAGGTTAAAAGACACTATACCTCAGAAGCGGCTTCTAATGAAATTTCGTGCTTATGGAATATCGCCCCAATTGTGCAATTGGTTTCATCATTTCCTATCAGAAAGGACACAGTTCGTAGTAATTGACGGTAAGTCATCAAGTAAAACAGAACTGATATCTGGCGTTCCCCAGGGAAGCGTTATAGGTCCCCTACTTTTCTAAGTATTTATAAACGATTTAGGAGACAATCTGAATAGCTCCCTTAGACTGTTCGCGGATGATGCTGTCGTTTATCGGTTAGTGAAGTCAACAGAGGATCAAAACCAACTGCAAACCGATTTAGAAAAAAAATTTGTACATGGTGCGAAAATTGGCAATTGACACTAAATTAAGAAAAGTGTGAAGTAATACACATGACCACTAAAAGAAATCGCTGAACTTCAATTACGCGATAAATCAGTCAAACCTCAAGGTCGTAAATTGTACCAAATGACTGAGAGTTACAATTACGAACATCTTAGACTGGAGAGAACACATAGAAAATATTGTGGGGAAGGCGAACAAAACGTTACGTTTCATTGGAAGAACGCTTCGAAGATGCACCAGCTCCACCAAAGAGACTGCCTACATCACACTTGTGCGTCCTCTCCTGGAGTACTGTTGCCCAGTGTGGGACCCTCACCAGGTGGGACTGACGGAAGACATTGAGAAGGTCCAGAGAAGGGCAGCACGTTTTGTTTTATCGCATTACATGGGAGAAAGCACCATGGAAATGTTGCACGATTCGAGGTGGAAATCATTAAAGGAAAGACGTTATTCGTTGCGGCGAGATCTATTTGAGAAATTTGAATCACCGACTTTTACTACTGAATGTCAAAATATTTTGCTAGCAACCACCTACATAGGGAGACATGACAATTCCAATAAAATAAGAGAAATAAGATCGAAAACGGAACGACTTTGGTGTTTTTTTTTTATTCCCGCGCGCTATTAGAGAATGGAACGGTAGAGAAAACTTATGAAAATGATTAATGAACCCTCTACCAGGCACTTGAATGTGATCTGCAGAGTATCTATGTAGATGTAGATGTAAACAGTTTTTCGCTTCTGATTGCTGTGTTTCTCTCAGAAATTATATTAGCGGTCGCTGCGCAGAATTATCCAGTTGTGGATTGTAACACAATTAAGGACGTGGGTGTTGTTTTCGGAAAGAGATTAAGAAGTCCACGTAATGGAGCGTGGTAAAAGGAGCCGTTCCTGAAGAGCAGCTGAGATTATCCCGCGTTAGGCGTGTCCTCTGAAAGCCTTGCGTTATTCGCCGCTTCAGAGCGCTGCTCCATTAAAACATCCCACTGGCTGCTCACGACTACTGATTAGCAAGTGCAGTAAATACCGGTGTTTTATACGCTCAACAACTAAAAGATAATGCTGTCTACCCCTGAGCCAGAAGCCAATTTTGTCCTCTTAACGCGAGCTCGTACGAATTACAGAAAAAAGAAAAGCTACTGCTGCTGTTGCGATATGGAGCTACCATCGATATTTTTTTTTTTTTTTTTTTTTTTTTTTTAATTCTTATTCATTATGGCTTTTGGTTTCAGTGACCATACAGCCAGCAGTTATTACAGTGGCAACATTAAAATAGAATTGAAATTCTTACATTGTACATCACAATATTAATAGGTATCTAACATCATACAGCCTTACAATAAAAGTAGAACATATGTACAAGATATAAAACAATACTTATTTAACAGTACTAGTGACAGATGTAATACAACGAAAGTGCATAAAACAAGAGTTGCAAAGACATATAAAGGTCAAAACATAATGTAAAATTACTTATGCAGTTTCAAGCTGTGCATGTTCGAGGTAAACACACCAGCTACTAGATTAGTACTGTATGCCGGTGACTTTGAGGTAGTCCTTCAGTAAACTGTACTTAAACTTGTCGAATCCATGAAAGAGGACAGTGACACTTGTGGGGAGGGGGTAACCCCTCGGACCCAGCTTTCAGTAGAAGACACTTTGTGCGGCCGTGTACTTGGTGCATGCCAGTATAATGTGGTTGACATCCGCCACTTTTGTCGAAATGTCGAGAAGCCATGATTTTCAAACGGTGTCGGTGGGCAGGGTAACATCCATGTCCCAGTCTCATCCTTTTGAGAGACGTCTACTAAGCTTCATCGACGAAAACCATGGTCGAGAGGCGACATTTGGTTTTATATAGCTGCCAGCTGTTGTAACGTTTCTGCTATGTTGCACACTCCATACAGAAATCAGTTGCCAACATATAAACACGAAATATCTGACACCTAAAATAAAACTTCACTACCGGACATGTAAAATATCACATTTTCGCCTTCAGTTTGAAATTCTATTAACAATATTAGTAAAACACTTTTAAGAAATAGTACGTTGATTTAAACATAACTTTGGCTGTCTTTTACCGTAATTTTCAATTTTTATTACTTTCGTAAATAATAGCTGCAAACACTAAAAATGCATTACACTTAGTTGCGGAATTGCTGAATATATATATATATATATATATATATATATATATATATATATATATATATATATATATAGTAATTTGTATAAAAACAACAATACTACATGTTATAACTATTGCACAACATGATTTCATATATACCTTTTGTTCAAATAAATTAGGGCAGACGATGTTTTATATATCACTGGATCCTAAATTAAATACTGATAATTTTTCATGCACTAAAATTAATAATCCGTTTGGTACTAAGAAACTATCTTCGAAATTAACAAAACTACGACAACCATATACAAATACGTATTAATAAAAAATTAGACCGCAAACTGAAGTACATTAAAATTACATGTCACAATAATATTACGCCTACACAATATTGGCAAAACAAATATGCGTGCACTTCAAAAACACAAATAATGTAAATAATTTGAGCACTGTAAACACTAGTCGAAGGATGACTTTAAATTTGTGTACCGCATTAAATACAAATTTCATGGAACATGTACATACATAGAGATAAATAGTCAAAGCTTAAATGTAATGTTTTAATTTCTTGTATTTTGGCATATTTAATGTAAAAGAATATTGTTTAATTGTGAATTACAAAACTTTGTCATCAATCTTATTACGCGGTTACGTAGAAAGATGTTTGAGAGAAACCGTGTTTAGTTAGTCTTCTAGCAGTCACAAACCTGTAAGCAGCTCTGTTGGCTTGCCGCTGCATTTTTTTTATTGTGCAACAATGTGCTTGATTTAAACTATTTTTCAATGGAAATAAAAACCGTTTCCATATCAACTGACATGTTTATGATTTACGAAAAGATCCTGTAACATCAAATCTTTTAGTGAATGCCGAAGACGGGCTCACAACGCAATGGACTTCAGCCAGCATATAAGATAAGTACAACTTCACCTACAGTGGAATGACTTTGTTATAGAGACTGTGAACTAATAAAACTTTCCGTGATTTAGGAAAATATTACGGCTCAGTTTAAGTCATTCCGAAAAGGGGTGACGGTCGTTAGAGTGTCCTCCCTTAAACGCTTGAGAGAGGTGCCATTCGTGGTCCCAAGTGCGATAGGCAGCTTTTCGAATCGTCGATCGGAAGTCTGTGTATGGAATCGGCGTGGGGCGGTGTTGTCCTTCCGTAATACTTCTCTTGGCGAGGCGGTATATTTCTTCCTGTTCTGTGCCTTCATGCTCAGCTGTGCTTCCGCGGTTTACGCCACTTTTTTAACAGCCTGTGTTGCATCTACATCTACATGGGATACTCTGCAAATCACATTTAAGTGCCTGACAGAGGGTTCATCGAAACACAGTTATACTATTTATCTCCCATTCCATTCTCGAAAAGCGCGTGGGAAGAAAGAACACCTGAATCTCTCCGTTCCAGCTCTGATTTCTCGTATTTTATTCTGATGATCATTTCTAACTGTGTAGGTGGGAGTCAACAATATATTTTCGCATTCGGAGGTGAATGTTGGCGATTGGAGTTTCGTAAGTAGCCCACGCCGCAGCGATAAGCGCCGTTGTTGTAATGATTCCCATCCCAGATCCTGTATCATTCCCGTAACGCTGTCTCCCCTGTATCATGACAATACGAAACGAGCTGCCCTTCTCTGGACTCTTTCTATGTTATCTGTCAAACCCACCTGATAAGGATCCCACACTGGGCAGCAATACTCCAAAAAAGGACGGACAAGCCTAGTCTTTGCAGTTTCTTTCCTCGTTCTGTTGCATCTTTTAAGGGTTCTGCCAATAAATCGCAAACTGTGCTTCGCCTTTTCCACGACATTATCTACGTGTTCTTTCCAGTTTAAGTCTGAAGTAATAGTAATTCCTAGCTATTTTGGGGAGTCTACGGCCTTCACTTTCGATTGATTTATCTTGTAAACAAAGTTTAACGGATTTTTATCCGTAGTCATGTGGACGACTTCACACTTCTCATTGTTTAGAGTCAATTGACAATTTTTACACCATAGTAATATCTTATTCAGATCGTTCTGCAGTTGGTTTTGATCTTCAGATGATTTTACTAGACGGTAAATGACGGCGTCATCTGCAAACAATCTAAGACAGCTACTTAGATTTTCCCCCAAATCGCTTATGTAAATAAGGAACAGCAGAGGACCAATAACTCTACACTGTGGAACGCCCGATATCATCTCAGTTTAAGTCGATGCCTTACCATCGATTACTACACACTGTGTCCTCTCTGACAGAAAATCGCCTATCCCATGGCAAATTTGGGGCGATACACCATAACCACGCAATTTGTTTAAAAGCCGTTTGTGAGGTATGGTGTCAAAAGCTTTCCGGAAATCAAGAAATACGGAATCGATTTCCGAACCCTTGTCGATAGCACTCACCTTTTCTTGTGCTGCACTGGTGAGCATTCAAATTGCACCCACCAACCAAGAAGGAGAGGAGTCACTACGCACAAAATTATGTCGCAGATAATACTTTGTACACAGTGACGGATACAGAAATTTTTTCTGTTGGGGAAGGAGGGGATGCAAGGTTGACGACTGACAAGGGTGAACATGTAGTTAAGGGCTTTGCGCGACTCATTTAAAACACTCCCGCCAAACACAATTATTAATATATAATAATAAACTGTATTACAGTCATAGTCATATATAACTGCTATAGGAAACACACAACATATATCCCAGAAAAATCTATCCGAAGTTTTGTAGGTGCCTTATGAGCATCAAATGTTGTCCATTGGCAAGCCGCCGCCTGACTTAGATGGTTAGGGCTCGGACTATTACACCAGAGGTCTCGGGTTAGAATCCTCCTCCGGAATTTTTTTTCCTCTGCTTCATTTTCTTTCGTTACTCACCAATTATTCAGAAAGTTTCCCAAGCCTACATATCTTTAACAAATTGGTTACATCACTGAATAAAAATTATTTTCTTTTTCTTCAAGAACACTATTCATGGCGGAGGGTTTTTCATTCTCATTGTAACGTTTATGAGGAGAAACATTTGGGTTTTTAATGAGAATAACAAAGTCGAGTGGGAAACATTCAATTTTGATACATATGAGAATTATAAAAAAGAACTGCAGTGGTAATTTTCATAAAAACAAACAAAGCAATAATTTTTGCGACATCTTACGCAACATATATAAGCGGATTTTTTTACAATCTCTTGGCGTTTGCAATAAATCTGTACAAAAGCATGTCCCTATTATTGTTTACGAAAATGTTTCGAGTTTCTGATAATTTTGAGGCAAACCAGGCATATTGAATCATGTCTCGAAATATTGGTCACGATAATACATGGTGAATTATAGAATTAATTTTCATACAATTTATAATTGATGGAATCAAAAAAGAAAATGAAACAGAAGAACAAAACGTGCTGGAGGAGGAATGGAACCCGAGACCTCTGGCGTAAGAATTCGAGCCCTAACCATCTACGCTCCTTTAGGTTGTTTGCAGATGACGCCGTCATTTACCGTCTAGTAAAATCATCTGAAGATCAAAACCAACTGCAGAGCGATCTGAATAAGATATCAGTATGGTGTAAAAATTGGCAATTTAAACAATGAGAAGTGTGAAGTCGTCCACATGAGTACGGAAAGAAGACCGTTAAACTTTGTTTACAAGATAAATCAATCAAAAGTGAAGGCCGTAAACTCCACAAAATAACTAGGAATTACTATTACTTCAGACTTAAATTGGAAAGAACACGTAGATAATGTCGTGGGAAAGGCGAACAAGAGACTGCGTTTTATTGGCAGAACCCTTAAAATATACAACAGAACGACTAAAGAAACTGCATACACTACGCTTGTCCGTCCTTTTTTGGAGTATTGCTGCCCAATTGGGATCCTTATCAGGTGGGTTTGACGGAGAAGATCCAAAGAGTCCAAAGAAGGGCAGCTCGTTTCGTATTGTCACGATACAGGGGAGACAGCGTTACGGAAATGATACAGGATCTGGGATGGGAATCCTTACAACAACAGCGCTTATGGCTGCGGCGTGGTCTACTTACGGAACTCCAATCGCCAACATTCTCCTCCGAATGCGAAAATATATTGTTCACTCCCACCTAGTTAGGTAGAAATGATCATCAGAATAAAATACGAGAAATCAGAGATCGAACGCATTCAGATGTTCTTTCTTCCCGCGCGCTATTTGATAATGGAATGGGAGATGAATAGTATAAAGGTGGTTCGATGAACCCTCTGCCATGCACTTAATTATGACTTGCAGAGTATCCCATGTAGATGTGGATGCAGAACACCTCACGTGGTTAAAATATTAGGACCCACTACTCGGAAAATCCAGAGAAAAATCGATCTGAAGTTTCTTAGGTGCTTTATGAGTATTAAATGTCAGTCCATTGGCAAGCCGCTGTCTGGACTCTTTACGCTAGAGGTCTCGGCTTCGATTCCTCCTCTGGCAATTCTTTTTTCTTCTGCTTCATTTTCTTTCGTTACTCACCAAACCTACTCACAAAACCTACATAATCTTTAACAAATTAGTTACATTACGAATAAAAAAATTTTTTTTTTGTCCAAGAACACAATTCATGGCGGTGGGTTTTTCATTTTTCATTGTAACGTATATGAGGAGAAACATTGGGTTATTTAATCAGAATAACAAAGTCGATTAGGAAACTTAATTTTTATACATATAATAATTATAAACAAGAACCGCAGTGGTAATTATCGTAAAAACAAACAAAGCAATAATTTTTAGACATCTTGCGCAACATGAATAAGCGTCTCCAATACTCTGAGATTTTCAGCTATCAGTAGATCTTTTTTTTTAAATCTTTATTAGGAAATAATGTTTCGGCCAGCAACTGGCCATTATCAATGCTAAAAATCACAAGAAAAATACACTGTTACTAAAGGAAACTGTTACATAAGCACCACTTATGACATTATGACAGACATAACAATATTTTCATTAATTATACATACCATGTGTTTAACTGAAGATGCTATTAATATGGATAACTCACACCACGCCAAGTATGACAACTGGACATTTTTACCGTTTCAAATCTACGCAAACACTATTTCAAAACCAAAGCGGGTGACGTCATAGAACATCATTTGGGCATGTGCTGCTCTCTACAGTATAACGAATATAACAGTTTTTATCAACAGAATAAATAAATTAGAGAAGTCAAAGTAATAAAACAACATGGCTTTCATTTATGACAAGCTTACAAAACATCGTAATAAATTAAATGAAAGTCATAAAAAGTGGAACAGTTAAAAGTAATCGTTCTACACATTATCACTTGTTTTTAGAAAAGAGTTTGAAAGCCATGGTGAGCCGTTTACGAAAGATAAAACATTTCAGTATATTTCGTGAACGGCTTATCATGGCTTTGAATCTATTGATAAACTGTTGATAAAAACTGTTATATTCGTTATACTGTGGAGGGCAGCAGATGCCCAAATGAAGTTCTGTGACGTCACCCACTTTTGTTTTGAAACAGTGTTTGCGTAGATTTGTCATACTTGGCGTGGTGTGAGTTACCCATATTAATAACATCTTCAGTTAAACACATGGTATGTATAATTAATTAGAACATTGTTATTTCTGTCATAATGTCATAAGTAGTACTTATGTAACATTTTCATGTAGTAACGATGTGTTTTTTTCTTGTACTTTTTAGCATTGATAATGGCCAGTTACTGGCCGAAATCATGATTTGCTACTAAAGATGGACTGATAGCTGAAAATCTCAGAGTATTGGAAACATATCACAGTCGTGAAGCGCGACCATGGAAAGTAACCTGATATAAAAACGTATTTTTTACAATCACAGGGCGTTGGCAATAAATCTGTACAAAAATATGCCCCATTAACATTTACGAAAATGTTTCAAGTTTCTGATAATTTTGAGGCAAACCAGGCATATTGAATCATGTCTCGGAATATTAGTCACGATAATACATAGTGAATTGTAGAATGAATTTTTATACAATTTATAATTGGTGGAATCAAAAAAGAAAATGAAACAGAAGAAAGAAACGTGCCGGAGGAGGAATCAAACCCGAGACCTCTGGCGTAAGAATTCGGGCCCTAACCATCTCGACTTCAAAAAGGCATTCGACGCAGTGCCACACGGTAGACTGCTAACGAAGATACGAGCTTCTGAATAGGTTCACAGATTTGTGACTGGCTGGAAGACTTCCTAAGTAATAGAACGCAGTACGTTGTTCTCGACGGCGAGTGTTCATCAGAGGCGAGTGTATCGTCAGGCGTGCCCCAGGGCAGTGTGATAGGACCGCTATTATTTTCTATCTATATAAATGATCTGATGGACACAGTAAGTTGTAATTTGCGGCTGTTTGCTGATTATGCTGTGGTGTATGGGAGGGTGTCGTCTGTAACTGACTGTAATAGCATACAGGTTGACTTAGACAAAATTTCTAGTTGGTGCGAAGAATAGCAGCTAGCTCTCAATGTAGAAAAATGTAAGGTGATGCGCACGAGTAGGAAAAACACTCCCATAATGTTCGAATACAGTATTAGTAGTGAGCTTCTTGATGCTGTCGAGTCGTGCAAATATCTAGGCGTAACAATGCAGAGCGATATGAAATGGAACGAACATGTAAGGACAGTTGTGAGTAAGGCGGACAGCCGACTTCGGTTTATTGGGAGAATTTTGGGAAGATGTACTTCACCTGTAAAGGAGACCGAGTATAAAACGCTTGTACGACCACGTCTTGAGTATTGCTCAAGTATTTGGGACCCGCAGCAGATCGGTTTGAAGGAAGACATAGAGGCGGTTCAGAGGCGAGCAGCTAGATTTGTTACCGGTAGGTTCGACCAATGCGCGAGTGTCACGGAAATACTCCGGCAAGTCAATTGGGGATCGCTGGAGGAAAGACGACGTTCTTTTCGTGAATTTCTGTTGTGTAAATTTAGAGGGCCGGAATTTGAAGCTGAGTGTAGTACGATCTTGCTGCCGCCTACTTACATTTCGCTGGTGATCACAAAGACAAGATAAGAGAAATTAGGGCTCGTACGGAGGCATATAGACATACTTTTTTCTCGTTCTATTTGGGAGTGGAATAGGAAAGGAAATGCCTAGTGGTGGTACAATGCACCCTCCGCCACGCACCTTACGGTGGATTGCGGAGTATGTATGTAGATGTAGGGGAGACGGCGGCTCGCCAATGGACCAACATCTTATAGTCGTAAGCCACCTAAGAAACTTGGGATCGATTTTTCTCGGGATTTTCCGAGCAGTGCGTCCTAATATTTTAACCACATGAGGTGTTAGGGGTGTTCTTTCACCACACAAAATTTCCGACAAATCCCCGACCCCACGGTCGTGCCGTCTACTTGTCAGTTTAGTGGAGCCGCGTGGTCTCTCAGCATATGTAGTTCACTTCCAACCACTCGAGTGCATTATTTTTCCATAGGCCAGTGGCGGCGCTAGGCGTCGGCGACGTCGGCCACCGCCGACGGCCTCGCGCCTGTGGGGGCCTCGCAGAACATTGTTAAAATTTTAGGTTTTTGTCTGTTTAACGGCGCTTTCCAACTGCTAGGTTATGTAGCAACGACCTACATCTAACTTAACACTAGCTTAACCAATGGACGATACTACAAATACAACCGTACCCAAGGGTGGGATTCGACCCCAGACGAGAGCGACCTCGCGAAACGTGGTATGACGCCTTAGTGCGCTCGGCCATTCCCGGCCGGCAGCTATTTAGTTGTCCGTATTTATTTCCGCATGAGTGCAGCAGTGATGCGATTTTTAGTTAAATACTTGCAAAACAATTTCTTCAGTATATTTTAGAAAACGATTTGGAAGAAGTATATCCAAATGTTTATATAACAATCAGAGTCATGCTCAGTTCCAGTCAGTACAGCTTCGGCCGAGAGAAGCTTCACAAAGTTAAAATTGATTAAGACTAACTTGAAAAGCACAGTGAACCAAGAAAGACTATCTGCGTTGTCAGTACTATCAACTGAAGCCGAAACAGCGGCTAGTATTAAGATGTGATCTTAAAACAAATTCTGTGAGACCAAAGCTGAAAAGTTTCTCTAATTTGTGTGGTTTATTTATGGGACTTAACTACGGGGTCATCAGTCCCTAAACTTACAAACTACTTATGACCTACCTACGAACTAGGACGGCACAAATATCCATGCCCGAGGGGGGATTCGAACCCGCGACCGTAGTGGCCGTAATTTGTGTTTGTTTATTGTAATTTTTGTCATTGCAATATTACTTGTATATTATACTAATAGAATTTTAGCATAATGATTATTGACGTATAATTCAGCTCATTTAACATTTTCATCATTAATGAAAAAATGAACGGGGCCTCGCAAAGACGAGTTCGCCGACGCCCAGTTTTCGTCTAGCGCCGCCACTGTGTCAGGCAGTGGTTTTTGAAGAATGATCCACCTTTCTAGTGCCACAAAGTTATTCGCCAGGTATTTCAAAATAAGCGACGATCAACTTTTGTACAGTATCGATAATTCCGTGGGGGAAAAAAGAAGCGAGGAGAAAGCAGAGAGAGAGGCGTTTGGCAGATGCTGGATGAGCCGCCTCGCCTGCCATCTGTCGGAGGCTCCACTAACCTCCTGGCGGACTTTCTTCGCGTAAATCAAGGGAAGGCCGCTAAAATATGCAGCTGTGACGTCACTACTCACGAACACTTTCTTTACCGATAAAGAAATTCCTCCTCTCGTTCACATTTTCGTGTTGACCCGTTATGGAATCTCTTGCCGTCTAGTTTAAAATGCATAGTGCTGATGGAATAAATAACTATCAGTCAGCACTTGAAGATGGGATCTATGTTCTGTAAGAATACTCTAAAAATATGTTGGAAAAAAGAAGTCGCCAGATTTGTAAGAATATTATAAAATATTGTCTGTGTATTTTGAGGAAATGCATACTGTAAACCATCAACTGTTTATTATTTTTCAAACTTCTACCGGTTTCGGTTATAAACCATCTTTGACTGGAGAGAACACATGGAAAATATTGTGGGGAAGGGGAACCAAAGGTTACGTTTCATCGGCAGAACGCTTCGAAGGTGCACCAGCTCCACCAAAGAGACTGCCTACATCACACTTGTGCGTCCTCTCTTGGAGTACTGTTGCCCCTTGTGTGACCCTCACCAGGTGGGACTGACGGAAGACATTGAGAAGGTTCAGAGAAGGGCAGCTCGTTTTGTTTTATCACGTTACGGGGAAGAAAGCGTCACGGAAATGTTGCACGAATTGGGGTCTAAATCATTACAAGAAAAACGTTATTCATTGCGGCGTGATCTGTTTGCGAAGTGTCAATCACCGACTTTTAGTTCTGAATGTGAAAATATTTTGTTAGCACCCACCTACTTAGGGAGACATGACCATCCCAATAAAATAAGAGAAATCAGATCGAAAACGGAACGATTTAGGTGTTTTTTCTTCTCGCGCGCTATTAGAGACGGGAACGGTAGAGAAAAGTTATGAAAGTGGTTAATGAACCCTCTGCCAGGCACTTAAATGTGAATTGCAGAGTATCTATGTAGATGTAGATGTAGATACGGAAACCTATTAAATAAAAATACAGAAACAGAATTGTACACATGCTGAAGTACTTACAACTAGACAGACTGATTAAACAGGTGCATTATATGCCTCCTTATGCATACTGGCATGCAAGTCACACAATAAAAATAAATAAGACGTCACTAGGCATCAAGTCTTGATTAAAAACATGAAAGCAATGCCAGGCTGTGTGATGGTGAACCTAGGTCTATGAAAAGAGAACTAACACAACTACTGAACACATCAGACAATAAAATCAAATTAACCATGATCAAAGTATACATGGCGTGAAAATGATATATCTTAGGCAACCATCATAGGTTATATCTTTGACAAGGTGTCATGGCGACATGTTACAGAAAGCAGTATGTAAACATTACGAAAATAACAGGATGGATTATGAAAACAATAAAAATGTGTAACAACAACAATTATCTGTCAAAGTATAAAAGTAAGTGAACAAAGTATACATCAAAGACCTAATGTTAGGAAATGAAGCAAACCTAACCCAATAACAGGATCGTAAAATTGTAATTAGTTTATGTAGAGGTAGGCCAGAGGCTACTACTTAGCATAGTAGATAACACTATATGTCAACATTATAATACGTATGGATACATCATTCAATGAACAAGATCTGACATATTATGAACAAAGTAACATTACATGAAGTAAACATGTAAACCTTAGGCTACGTAACATAATAGCTAAAGCATAAAAGCGACAGGGTGTCACAATTACATAGTTCAGGGTGTACGCGATTACATTAAATATGGATATAGCATCCAGTCACTTAAAAATATAATACAATTATGTCAAAAAATAAGTGCATTAATTTGGCATGTAGACCTTAGGCATGTAGTACACACGATTAAGTGTATATGGCAATTATGTATTGACACAAATCAGAAGAGAGGTACATAGGAAGATTTATTAATATAGTATGTAATTAGCCATAGGGTTGCATATGAATAGATAAGGATCATAATATAGCAGTAGGGATGTATGACGATACAAATGTATATACATCTGGTCGTATAAGTCATTGGCTTATTATATAGGTTAAGCAACTGTAAAATCTGTTTAGACCAATATGGTGATGCATTATTGAGAATAAGTATCTAGACTGCTAACACTAACGGATGAGACTTATCTAAGAATGATAGGTAGGGTTGCATATGATAATAAAATATTGACATAACACAAAGTAACGTATCATGGGTATGAATACATAGGGATGAGAATCATCATTGAGGAGGCAATTATTTTATTTATTTTGCCAGCTAGCTCAGTAAACGTATAAAACATGAACCTTCTCAAGGACGTTAAATTTTAGTTGAAGGTCTTCAACTGGTGCGAGTATTCTTACAAAGTAGTCCCACATTAAATGCTATAGAAATGCAAATCTTGTTAATATTTCCTGTTGAAGTTGAAGTCAATATGGAACCTATCCTTTATATTAAAATTCTGAATATTATTCTCAGTTACGTATATCATTAAAACTTTAGTTGAATATCCAACTTGTAGTAAAATCACAAAGTCTGAATTCACTGAAGCCGAATAAAAACTGTGTTTTTAACTGTTTAAGATATGGCTATCAGGAAATTATTTAATGAAATATTATTCACTTCTCACTCAGAATAAGAGTCACTTTGAATAATTAATGCAGTTCGTAATTTATAGATCTTTGTAAGATACCACATTTTACCATACTGTACCACAGAAGTTGGCCTAATTTTTATATAAGTCCAGTTTGGTTTTACAGAGCTGAAATAGAATATTATTTTTTTATTATTATTAAGCCTTATTTTCACCTGTCCTTGCTTTATCAGTTAGGAATTCTATATGTGTCACGTAATGGCAGCGGGTGATGCAGTCTGTGTCGTTAGCTTCTTGCTGAAACAAATGCTAAGGGCGTCATTTAGGATTTTATATAAATGATTAGGGTAATTCTAAATAATTAAAGTTCGTACATTTATTTCATTTAATACATATATTTTAAGACTTTAAAAATGTTCAAACACATTTACGGACCTAATTACAATGTTTCCTTCATTTTCATTAAAAATAATCTCGTCACGATATATGAATAGAGCAGAGCATACAAGAGACAAGACACAACAAGATTACTTTTTTAACATTACATACATTTATATATTTTAATTGTACAAAGATAATAACACACATTAAAATAATTATTCTTTGTTACGAGTGTATACAGAGACAACTTTTGTTACATGATGTGTCTATATTAGTGGCACTACTAAACTTTCCAATCGTCAATTTCGGTAAAAATTGGAAGGAAATTACAGTCCCGAAACCAAACGTGTAAAATAAACGATGTAATTACAACTGGAGCGGAATACTTACCATTAATAATGCACGAACAGTTGTGGATGTCCCACAACTGTAGTTTTCTTTATTTAGAGTCAATTCAATTTTTATTATCATATTACATGTCTTATACAATCAACCATTTGACATGGGTTTCTTGTCAATGTTACACTGTATACAATACTATTACATACGGGCAATAAACTAACAACACACGTAGTGCTACGTCACAAGGAGGTATTTTAGAGGACCTACAATTATAATCAACTGTTGTCATTCAAGAAATCTTCTACACTGTAGCAACACTTATCTTTCAGGTTTTTTTTTTCAGGTCTCTTTTGGTACTTTTGACATCTGAGTCATCCTAGTAAGAGGAAAACGGGACTGGGATGAAGAGGAAAATTGCAAATTGCAATTGCAAATTGTTACTAATTTATTACAACTAATGTAAATAGTGTTTCTGAATCTTCAAGGCGAAATTCAACTATGTCATCACAATCTGGGTACAGTTCGTCTCCAAAATACTGTTGAACTTCATCATTATCCTCTTCGAACAACACCTTTCGTATTTCTGAAACATGATTTGGGTAGAAGAGGTTCTGCACCTTACTGTAGCCTCCCACCTAATATTACAAAATTTCTATAATAAAACGCAGGCAGGCGCAGTGTATCAATTTGATACCTCATGTTCAGACGGTCTTAACTGACGATTAAACGGTCTAAAAAGAAAGGAAGTGATTTTACATTGTAAATGACCTTGGTAATACTTCTACAGCTACATCTACGTGGGATATTCTGCAAATCACATTTAAGTGTCTGGCAGAGGGTTCATCGAACCACCATTACACTATTTATCTCCCATTACATTCTCGAATAGCGCGTGAGGAGAAAGAACACCTGAATCTCTCCGTTCCAGCTCTGATTTCTCGTATTTCATTCTGATGATCATTTCTACCTATGTACGTGGGAGTCAACTATACATTTTTGCATTCGGAGGAGAATGCTGGCGATTGGAGTTTCGTAAGTAGCCCACGCCGCAGCGATAAGCGCCGTTGTTGTAATGATTCCCATCCCAGATCCTGTATCATTTCCGTAACGCTGTCTCCCCTGTATCGCGACAATACGAAACGAGCTGCCCTTCTCTGGACTCTTTCGATATCGTCCCACACTGGGCAGCAATACTCGAAAAAAGGACGGACAAGCGCAGTTTCTTTACTAGTTCTGTTGCATCTTTTAAGGGTTCTGCCAATAATACGCAGTCTCTGGTTCGCCTTTCCCACGACATTATCTTCGTGTTCTTTCCAGTTGAAGTCTGAAGTAATAGTAATTCCTAGGTATTTATTGGAGTTTACGATCTTAACTTTTGATTGATTTATCTTGTAAACAAAGTTTAACGGATTTATTTCGTACTCATGTGGACGACTTCACACTTCTCATTATTTAGAGTCAATTGCCAATTTTTACACCATAGTGATATCTTTTTCAGATCGTTCTGCAGTTGGTTTTGATCTTCAGATGATTTTACTAGACGGTAAATGACGGCGTCATCTGCAAACAACCTAAGAGAGCTACTTAGGTTTTCCCCTAAATCGTTTATGTACATAAGGAACAGCAGAGGACCAATAACACTACCCTGTGGAACGCCCGATATCACCTCTGTTTTAATTGATGCCTCATCGTCGATTAGTAAGTTATTTTAATAAACAAAAAGATGATTTTTTGAAATGGAACACGAACGGGCGCAGTGTATCAAAGTGGCTGATTGGCACTTATCTCGACAGTAGAGAGTCTTATCGACACCATTGCATACAACAATTGTCAGCGTTCGTAGAAGACAAGCTACTAGCGACAAGGCGTTAGTACTGACACAGTAAACTTCGACATACATCTATGTGAACAGCTGCGCCTGACGGAAGGTTATCCGTCATCATTGTGACAAATTGACAAATCAGGAATCCACATTTGCTGAGCCATAGCTACCAGCCACAGTTTCAAGTCCTTCACTTAGCAAACAAGGGCCAAAAGCTCAACCTACTAGAAGCTCTTGAAATCAATAAACACCTAGCCCGTAGCCCTGATTTAGTATTAAATGATCAAACACAACTAAACAGTTGACCCCTATTCGATTTCACTTAATTCGTCCCTGAGTTACATTACCTCCTACAATGTCAGTTCCAGCCTCTTCATACATTTCCTCAAAGTACAATCAATTACCTAAGTTTTCCATCAAATCCCAAACTGGTTGTTCCATTCCTCGATTACAAGAAACCTAAATTTAGACCTAGCATTTTATTTATTTGTATAACTAACAGATCAAAGTCAAACAATCACAGTTTCAATATTAATTCTAAAAACTGGATTCCTTGTTTACCCCCACAGCCCCAGACTCCTGTGTATTTATTTATTATGATTTATTTTTATGTTTTAAAAATTCTGTCCCAATGTAGCTTACAACATAATATTCATTTTCAGCTACCTGAATTTTTATAGTACTAATTTCATTAGACAGATTTCTTCTAGTTCAATCTAATGCAGTAATTATTCATTCTAAGTTCTTGATGCCACTCCAAACCCGGCCTTACAACTTTCATATGTAACACCAGCTATAATTATCGCGCAAAATTATTATCAAGGCACTTATATATTTTTTTCATGAGCATTATCAGTTTGTATAATAAAAGGTAATTCCAGTTCCCAGGTTATATTCAAATTTATTCCTTGTTTTATCTCCACAAATTGCATATTCATTTATTACTGTTTAGTTTTTAAGTTAATAACTGTAATAACACAATGTGAAAGAAGTGTTTTACTATGTATGTCGATCTAAGTGTAGACATTTGTCATCTCTTCCCATACTGTATCTAAACATTGCAACCTCTTTGACACAGCAGTCAATACTCTGAAGATGGCCTAAAAAGCCAAAAACTGGTTAAGTAAACAAAAATAAACTTGTAGAAAACGCACAAAATTGTGTTTTTTGATTTATTGTGACGATGGGTTTGATGAAACTTGTTTGCTATTACTGTGCACTTGAATTCACGACATCTACAGGACTTGGCTTCACTATACGGCTGCCGCGATACTTTCTGCTACCAGAACTTGTCTGCCCGGGTTTATCCAGGTCTCATCGGCTGCTGGGCAATTATTCCACACCGTAACGGGAGACCGGATAAACCAGACTTCTTCCATCAACTAATTTTGTTTTTCCCTCTGTACACAATTTCTCTCCACGGCCGTTTTCCTCCGTTAATTTTCTTAATTGTGTCCACACTCCCGAAATATGATTATGGATATGGTGTCCTAAAGAACGGGTGCCATATCTACAATGTTGTGGTCGGCTGCAACAGGGAAATGACAAATACTGTGCGGATGCACGAGCAGGCCCGGAAATCCAGCGTAGGCTGCGAACAAGAGGAATTAATGAACAGGGACGCTAGCGCCATAGTGTGTGTGCTACAAGGTGAGACTCTGGGTAGGAATGGAGACGTGTCAGCATAGCAGTACTCAACGATGAAGCTAGAGCAAACACCACTCCACGTCTGAAAGGACCAGTCTGTCAGAAATAAATAAACAAACAAACAATCAAGAGAGAGAGAAGAAGAACTGGTTACGGTGGACGCTGGCATGAAGCGGAAAATCCGCGTTCGAATCCCGGTATAACACAAATTTTCAACTTAATTATTTAAAAGATAAAATGAATTTTGCGTCGGTACTGAACAGAACATGATCATAATAACAAAAAGGAACAACTGAAATACTCATTTATTCGTCACAAACCGGCTTTCGGCTTTTCAGGCCATCAGTTGACAACTGACTGTGGTGTACATGTTTTCAAAGATGTTACCAACATGTTAGGATTTACAGAGATTTTAACACAGAAAATTGACTAGTTCACAGGAAAGTATATTACAACATTTTTATGAGAGTTACTAATATATGCAGGGTGTTTCACTAAGTGTGTTTGCCTCCGTAACTTATAAAATAATAGGTGACGCGAAATGTTACACTTTCTGCGGAGCTATGAACATAGTTTATTGTATCATTTTCCAAAGAGTTACACCACAAAGATATAATTTTTTAAATGCAACAATAGTTTTTTCTATCGTACATTGGATTCGATGAAACCAGCTGCGTCCAAATCAATTTAAACTACGTTCCTGTCACTGTTAGTTTGGGAGCTACAACCCTTCAAAGTTTAGGGGGCGAAGGCTACGACAGCGTCGCTGACTGGCTGGTGGTCATGAGACAGTGGGCCGTGCCCCAGGGGATAGCCACTCAGCCAGTTAGCTACGCTATCGCAGCCTCCGCCTCCGGAACTTTGAAGGGTTGTAGCTCCCAAACTAACAGTGATAGGAATGTAGTTTAAATTGATTTGGACGCAGCTGGTTTAAACGATTCTAATACACGATAGAAAAAAAACTATTGTTCCATTTAAAAATTATATCTTTGTGCTGTAACTCTTTGGAAAATTATACAATAAACTATGTTGATAGCTTCGCAGAAAGTGTAACATTTCTTATGTTTACCTACCGTATTAAAATTTCCCGTCACCTATTATTTTATAAGTTACCAAGGCAAACACACTTAGTGAAACACTATATATATATATATATATATATATATATATATATATATATATATATATATATATATATATATATGAATTTGGAAAGAACGAAGGAAGAAGAAGAAGTAGTCATAATTACTCAAGTTCAATCGCTCTCTTTAAAGGGAATAATCGGTAAAACTCGAGAACGGCTGAGCCGATTTGATTAATTTTAGTCTTGAAATATTCCAGTAAGTCCAGGAAAGGTTTAAACGGTGATAAAACATGGAAAAGTTGTCCGGAAAAGAGGAAAATCGGGAATAACTGAAACTGCTTTTTCCAGTGAGCTAGCAATACCGTTCGTCCAATTGCGCTAAAATTTTGTACATTTCATGTTGAAAGCAAGATGAAGGTTAGCATCAAATAAAAATTTGGAAAAGTCGCCCGAAAAGTAGGAAATTGAGGAAAAACTCTAAGCGATTTTTTTTTGTATGAATATAGAAGTGAATTGCTGTTCGTTAGTCTTGCTAAAACTCGAGAACGGCTGAATCGATTTGACTAATTTTAGTCTTGAAATGTTCGAGTAAGTCCAGGTAGCTTACTGCAATAAATCATAAACTACAGCTGTCGGATATTATTACTCAATTGTTCATTCGGTCAACGGATGCAGTATGGAGAGGAAGGACATGGTCAGTTTTCGTGACCGGAACTGCTACTACACAATTATAGATCGGTAACCTATTGTTCGCATCGACGGCACTTTGAACAGTGGCCGTTACATTTCACATGTGTCACGACCCGTGGGTCAACCATTTATTCGATCCCTGCGGAACCCTACATTTCAGCAGGATAATGCACGACCGCATGTTGCAGGTCCTGTACGGACCTTTCTGGATACGGAAAATGTTCGACAGCTGCCCTGGCCAGCACGTTCTCCAGATCTCTCACCAATTGAAACCGTCTGGTCAATGGTGGCCGAGCAAATGGCTCGTCACAATAACCCAGTCACTACTCTTGATGAACTGTGGTATCGTGTTGAAGCTGCATGGGCATCTGTACCTGTACACGCCATCCAAGCTCTGTTTGACTCAATGCCCAGGCGTATTAAGGCCGTTATTACGGCCAAAGGTGGTTGTTCTGGGTACTGATTTCTCAGGATCTGTGTATCCAAATTGCTTGAAAATGTAATGATCTGTCAGTTCTAGTACAGGGTGTCCAGAAATGGGCTCCCTGATTTCAAAATTAAATATCTCGAAAACAAAGATCGATAGAGCAATGGAGTAAACGGTATGTTTATTGTGAAAGCTGTAACAAGTTCATACAGCAGTTCGAAATAATAGTTACAAAAGCTGCTAACAGATGGCGATGTACGCTGTACAGCTCATATCAGCATATGTAAGTGAAATAATCGTGTGAAAAACTCTTTGCAAACAGTCACATCACAATGTTTTCAAAATGTTCACCATTGGCACTACAGAGGTGGCGCAAACGAAGAATGAAATTCGCCATCACATTTCGTAGTGTCTCAACCGAAATGGATTCACATGCCACAGTGATCGCCGATTCAAGCTCGTCCAGCGTGGCTGGATGCTTTGGTTAGAACATGTCTTTCACTGTGCTCCACAAAAAATGTCACAGGGAGTCAAATCCGGCGAATATGGAGGCCAATCCATGCCTGCACCAGTAAATTTGGGATATTCCAAAGCTATGACTCGATTCCTGAAGAATTCCTTAAGAAAGCGAAACATTTGTTCGGTCCGATGTGGTGGGGCTCCATCTTGCATAAACCATTAGTACCTGGTCGATCCTCCAATGCTTGCTGTGTGGCGACAAATAGTTCGAAAATTGCAACGTAACGTGCACCAGTGACCGTTTCTCGAATGAAAAAAGGGCCAATAATGCCTCTGCTACATACTGCAGTCCACACAGTAACTTTAGGAGAATACAGGGGTTTCACATCACGTATGGCTTTTCGGAACCCCAAAATCGCCATTTCTACTTATTCACGTATCCATTAAGGTGGAAGTGTGCTTCATCTGTAAACCAGATGCAGCCAACATCAAATCCTTCACTATCAATCATGGTGAGCATCTGATGAGCAAAGGCAACCCTTTGTTGCACAGCTCGTACGGGTATGGCCTGATGCGTTTGAATTTTGAATGGAAACATGTGTAGGCACTTTCTCAGTTTTTTTCTGCGTACTGGAACGCTTCAAACCAGTCTCAGATGCAATTCTACGGACGGATGACATTGGATTTCACCGAATAATTCCAGAAACTGTGGCGATATTTTCAGGCGTAACTGCGGTTTGCTTGCGGCTAACATGCCCCACTAGATCATCAGCTACGCTGCCTTTTCGTTGAAATTTTGCGAAGAGCGTACGAATGGTTTTCGCATCGGGTCCTTTTGGAACATTAAATCGTGCTTGAAAACTTGGCCTTGTTGCCGTAGGACTCTCTTCTAACCTCTGGTACTCTAGCACCAGAAAAACGCGTTGTTCAATGGAGTACATGGTTTTAATCTCTTCCTTCGGTACGCTAACCTACTATCACGTTTCAATAGTGGAACTGATCGCTCTGGGCTTCGGATCAGTATTTATACTAGGAATTACGTGTGGCGATTACAGCGCAGTCTGTTAGCAGCTTTTGTAACTATTATTTCAAACTGCTGTATAAACTCGTTACAGCTTTCACAATAAACATACCGTTTACTGCATTCCTCTATCGATCTTTGTTTTCGAGATATTTAATTTTGAAATCAGGGAGTCGTTTTCCGGGCACCCTGTATAAATCTCGTTTACCGTCTGCATTTCTTCTTGGTGTAGCGATTTTAATGGCCAGTAGTGTAGATATTGAGACCTTTGCCGCCCCAGTTAACCGTTTCTCACTAGAGATGGGACAATTGAAACATCTGACGGTTTCGAAACCAATGAAACCGTACCATCTGTGGTTTCGAAACACTGTTTCGAAACCATGAAACCATGAAACCATGTATGTTTTATCCTGAAATCTTCGTTCTAGGAGGGCAATATTTTTCACTATATGGACAAGGGTACATACAAGAACCTGTCAACCATAGAGTATATATTTACTTCTTGGTCTGTACGAAACATGTTGATAAAGATTTTCTCCCATGTTGTTGATGTTGCCACCATAGTCACACGAGGCCGCCGGTATGGTAGGTAAAAGTTTACTCCGCTAGGAACTCACAAACTGCAATATGGTACGCATATTACAGTGATGGATCATAAATGTTACTTTCTATACATACTAAATAAATTATAGGGAATAAAGGGCACACTAAATAATCACAAATAATGCTATGAAATTACAAAAATAATAAAATAAGAGACAAGTTCACCACTTGTACGTCTTGACCGTTACACCACCGCCGCAATTCCTTTAACATGACAGTCGAAAAATTATAACGATTGGAGGTAACATCGTTTTTACTCGTAAGAAACTAACTCTTTAACACGAGATTAAATATGCGATGTACCCTTGTTCGTATAAAAAATGTCATTTCAGGCTTCATGTTTAATCTTATTAAAAAAAAAAAAAAAAAAAAAAAAAAATGTAGTCTCACTCCTGTTTTTAATACGGTAGATAAACCTAGAATTTAAGTGGTTATTTCAATGCAAATAGTGAACGTTGTATTATTGTTCTTTTACATTTATAAAGCAGGCATTATGTCATTTCGGAATACAGCAGTCTCTTGCAAACGAATCTTGATTTCAGTAATCATAAGCTGCAGACTCACGCGTGTCAACTACTATTTGACACTCTCTTCAGAAAAATGAAACACCACATTTCGATACAATTAGTCTGTTCCAGCTTTCTGCATTAGAGTTTTGAAACACCGGTGTTGTGAAACTGACACGAAACTGTGAGACCGACACGAAACCGTGAAACCGACAGGAAGTAACGGTTTCAGTGTATCGACAATCGACCGCGAATGTGATCCGAAACAGAACGGAATGAAACCGCGTGGTTTCGAAACCGTGAAAGATGCCGATTTTGAAACCCTGAAACTGTTTTGTGTATCGAAACCTGGTTTCGAAACCATGAAACCGTAGCCAACTGTATTTCTCACAAAGCCGCTATAGTCCCGTGCGTAGACGTGCGGTGGTCACGGACTCGCTCTGTGGCCTAGTCTGCACAGTGAATGCCCGCTCAGGTGCCTCGTTACTGTGGGAAGTGACAGAGACCGGGCACTTAGCGCTCGCTGGAGACAGTGGGCCTTTCACGAGGAAACAAAGCATCGCTGGGGCAAACCCCCCGCTGCCCTAGACTGGTGCGTAACTGGCGCTCAAATTACGTAACGCTGCCTTTCGTTCGGAACGGCAAACATTGCTCTGAGGAACAAGACGACCGCTTACGTTAAAGAGAACAATGTAGGACGGAGTCAGTTGGGTTATACGATAACACACGTCCGCCAGTCGGACGATGGCTGAGTCTCAACGATTTTGCTTCTACGTCAACGTCTAATTTTGCATACTTTCTCTGGATATCACATTTAAGTGTCTGGCAGAGAGTTCACTGAACCGCTTTCACAATACAGTATATCTCTACCGCTCCATTGTCTAATACAGTGTTTTTCAACCATTCCGCACACACTTCCCACTTTCTGAGTAAAATTGTCCGGTGACCCCCCAGTCCCGTAGTGAAGCTATGTCAGTGATTGGAAAGGCAGAGTACAGGGTAGCGTAGGGGAACGGGAAATTTTGAACGTTACAGTTGGCAGCACTGTAGCGCCGGGAGATGTTCGAAACTTTGCACAATTGATGTAAACGCATTGCCATTTAGTAATCGTGGAGAATTGGACTGGTGCGGAACGTGCAGTAGCTGTGAGAGCGTTTTACAAAAATGGCGATAGTGCGACTGCCGCACAGATAACATTTCGACAGCATTACCAGCTTGGACGTCACGGACGTGTCCCATCTGCGCATGCGATTACAACGTGGGTGCGTAACTTTGAAGAAACAGAATCTGCCTTGAAAAAGAAACCTCCGGGTGGCATTCCAACGGTAGGTACCCCAGAGAACATTACAGCTGCTAGAATTGCAATCGAGAGAAGTCCTCGCCCCTCCGTTCGACAGCATGCATCTTCGCTAGGGATTAAGCGGCGAAGCTTACAAAGAATACTGCACGAATTAGACTTCCATCCCTATAAGTTGCAGATTGTGCAACACTTACATGAACGAGAACCAGCGTCACGTATGGAGATTTTAGCCAGATATTGGCTAAAATCAACGAGGACGCGAACTTCCTTGCTAACTTATGGATATCAGACCAAGCCCACTTCTACCTGAACGGATTCGCGAACAAACAGAATTTTGGGCACAGGACAATCCTCGTGAATTGCACCAGCGATCACTACATAGCGCCAAGGTCACAATATGGTGTGCTGTATCATGTCATGGTGTTATCGGCCCTTATGTTTTGAACGTGAGGATTGTAGTGCAGTGACAGTAACATCCGCTCGATATGTTGAAATGCTTCGAACATTCTTTACACCGAGACTGTACTAGCTTAATCTTAACGTCGAAAACATGTGCTTTCAGCAGGACGGAGCCACGTCACACTCTGCTCGACAATCGATGGCAGCAGTTCGTCAATTGTTTGGAAGATGCATTTTTTCACGAAACGGTGATATTCCACGGCCTGCGAGATCCCCTGATCTTAGTGTGTGCGACTTCTTCCTGTGGGCATATCTTAAAGGCAAGGTGTACCGTACACGTCCTGAAACAATTCACGAACTGAAGGAGAACATTGAAAACGAAATCACTGCCATTACCCAAGATTTGCTACACCGCGCATTCCAAAGTTTTCATAAGAGGCTGTTAGAGTGTGAACGCCGAATGGGGAGCACATCTTTCCGATGTCTTCTTTAAAAAGTAAAGAGACACTTTTGGACATTTTGATTGTAAAGACATACTGAGTAATGGCATACTGTATAAATCACTAGTTTTATGGATTTATTCATGGAAATGAAGTTATTTCGAAATTTCCCGTTTCCCTGCGCCACCCTGTATATAACTTTCTTTCTTCGATGTATCTAAGATCTGCACAGCATCCACGTCTGGTAATGTTGCAATAGCGAAAACGAATCAAAGAAAAAAAAAGATTTATGAATACAAGTATTTAATGTATGGATCTGTTGTCATGAATAATAAATCTAAATGAATAATTTGTGGCTATGTGTTGTCATGTGCCAGCATGAAATTATCAATGCTGATACACGACTTTTTAATATTTCAAGGGTGCTCATTAACTTAAGATTTCAGCGGAAGGATATAGAAAACTCTTAAACAGTAGCAAAGTTCTATGACCTAGTAATAAAATGCTATTGTTGTTAGTCGAATAAAAATAATACTGCATTGAAAACTCGTTACCAGCTGCGAACTACTATGATCCAGTAGTAAAAAGGTATTGTTACGTATTGATTAAAGTAATATTCAGTTACTGATTGTTTATCTTACATGACAATATTTAAACACGTGACAGTCATACAAGAAGATTGCGACAATTGTAAACAACTGTAGCAGTACTGCACAAACGATGTTAAGTAGCTTAATTAACAAGTCGTCATGAGGTGGAAATACGTCTTCATTGTTCCGCGTTCCGGTCGTCCCATTGTCAGACATCAAAAGCACCCTAGGCACATCTTATACGTACCTGTGACACTTTTGATGTCTGTGTAAGGACCATCCGAAAAGTGTCTCAACAAAGCCATTTTTGCACCTACGGATGACTTGTTGATTAAACTGTTGTGTGGCACTTCTCTCGTAGTAGCTGAACGCCAAGAAACGTAGGTTTTCTATCGAACACGCTGCCACTGCACGCTCATGCGATCGCTAACCCTCCGAGCAAGACTTTTGGAATTTTTACCCCTCTATCTACATTATTCCGTGATATATTAAATTTTCTAATTTATACTGACTTTTTGATCACCCGGTATTTTTTTTTTCCATTTAGCTTTTCAATCTACTGTTGACGGCAGACAGAGCTGATACTGGCAGAGGCTAATAAATAAAAATATTGTACAACTGTTTTCACAAGAATGATTTATTTCTAAATTGTGGCTGTAGATCGTCACTTGAAAATAACCTCACACAAAGTATCCGTTTCAATCGTTAAATTTCTATTCGTTCAAACACGACCGATTTCAGTGTCTTAGCGTACTACGCAGCGGGATTATGACTTCCTGTTCTGCACACGAGAAGATGGGTCGTATTTGATCGAATGAAATCTAACAACGTAAGTGGATGCTTTGCAGTACTCAGTGGCGATTATCCTATCAACCGAGTCATATACGACTGGTACAATGTCAAATAATACAGCAGATGGACAAAGTAATATGACCACTGAGCAGTACACTACATTTGTTTGCACGTTTGCACCACTGCGTACTTGTTGACACAGAGACGTAATAATAATAATAATAATATGATTTTCTGTTCCATAGGACCTAAGTGAGCAGTGAGACTCCATGGTCATGGAACAAGTCAATAAAGAATCAAGAATCAATAAAGAAAAAAAAAAGAATTAGCTTAATTGTTTAACTTTTCTAGGAGTTCCTCGACAGAATAAAAGGAGCGAGCCATGAGGTAACTCTTCAATTTAGATTTGAAAGCGTGTGGGTTGGTGCTAAGATTCTTGAGTTCTTGTGACAGCTTATTGAAAATGGATGCTGCAGAATACTGTACACCTTTCTGCACAAGTGTGGTGTAATGCAAATGTAGATTCGACTTGTCTAGAATTCACCGAGTGAAAGCTAATAACTAGTGGGAATAAGCTAGTATTATTAACAACAAACGACATTCAAGAAAAAACGTATTGTGACACCAGTGTCAAAATTCCCAGACTACTGAAAAGGAGTCGACTTGAAGTCCGTGAACTTACTCCACATATTGGTCGAACCGCCCGTTTCTGAGCCAAAACTATCCTTTTTGTTTCAGTCGAGTTACACCAAAAAATAATGCCGTACGTCATAAGTGAGTGAAAGTAAGTATAGTAGACTACTTTTCGTGTTGACAAATCACTTATTTCAGATATTGTTCTAATGGTAAATAAAGCGGAATTTAGTTTTGGAACAAGTTCCTGAACATGGGCTTCCCACGACAGCTTACTGTCTATCTGAACACCTAGAAACATCAACTCTTCAGTCTCACTTATTATATGCCCATTACGTGTAATAAAAATGTCAGCTTTCGTCAAGTTATGTGTTATAAACTCTAAAAACTGAGTTTTACTGTGATTTAACATCGACTTGTTTTCTACAAGCCATGAACGTATCTCTTGAACTGCATTATTTGATACTGTGTCAATATTACGAACAACATCCTTCACTACCACGCTAGTATCATCAGCAAACAAAAATATTTTACAGTCACCTGTTATACTCGAATGCATATCATTTATATGAATAAGAAACAGTAACGGTCGTAAAACAGACCCCTGAGTACTGAGTACTCAAAACCATGGAATGCAATCACTCAATTATTGTTTGGGTGTCACCTCTGAGACAACTTACCTGCATCAAAACTAGACAAACGTGTCTTTAGACAGTCCTGATATTAGTTAAGTACTTCAGTGTCAGTCTTTAGATCGCTTTCATTTCGTAAATGACCGGTTTCGATCCAGCTGTCCATCTTAAGATCAAATTTTACAGAGTAACTTGTCCCTTTCTGAACACGACATTCACTGTCGTCAGGGAAGATCTTGTTCAATAAGTGATAAGTTACTCTGTAAAAGTTGATCTGAAGATGGACAGCTGGATCGCAACAGGTCATTTACGAAATGAAAGCGATCTAAAGACTGGCTTGTTAAATCACAGGAATTGTTCTATACCTACTGTAAAACAGGCCGAGTCAGCAGTACGCGAGGAAGACTAGGTAGTTTGGGCGAGAAAACTGGACTTTCCGAAATATTCTGCAAAGATTCCAAGAATGTCTACAGAGTTAAAGTTTTCAGCTAACATTGGGAGGTATGTACTAGGCAGATAATTCGCTCATTATTCACAGATATCCCGAGGATATCTGCGCCGCTGAAAATTTTATCCACTAATTAAGAAATGCTGCCGATGTTAGTAGATATATCCTCCGAAATCCACATCTGTGCAGACGTTAGTAGATATATCCTCCGAAATCCACATCTGTGCAGACGTCAAGTTACAGCAAAACATCTGTTCGAAACTATAAAGACACTTTGCGAAGGTGCTCCTCGAAGAGCTGAGGTTGTTCTCAAAGCGAACGGTGGTCCAACACATGGCTGACTTTGTTAGGTGTTCACATTATCCTGAACCACCACTGTATGAGCGCCTAAATCTCTCGCGACGATGCATCGTATGCGGTGCGCTGTATGCGAAGAGCAACTACTACTGTGTCGCGTGGTGCCGAGTTTGGGAAACATGCATGTTGAATAGTGTGTTTCAGAATGTTTCTAATGTCTTTCGTGTGATTCACATACAAATTTGTGTAACTATAATGTATTTCGGAACTGTCCGTAAGCCATCTTAACACAATCGGATGGTTCGTATTAGGCATTTTGTCTGTTTCCACCACAAATTTGTATATACGAGGCGCGTCCAGAAAGTAAGTTCCGTTTCAATTTATCTCCGCTGCAGCGCTGCGATTGCAGTTCTGCACATGCGCTGTAGACGACGTGTATCAAGGAGAAGAACGTGCGCCATTTGGAGATCGCTATCAGTTACGTACGCTTTGATGTGCTTGTTTGAAATGTCGGCGTTGATTGAAAATCCCGCCGCCTGTGAAATTAGGTCGGTGATTCGGTTTCTGAATGAGAGGAAAGTGAAACCAAGTGAAATTTATCGGCAAATTTGCGATGTTTACGGACCAAATGCGATGAGTGATTCGATGGTGAGAAGATGGGTCCGACAGTTCAATGGCGGGCATGCAGGGATTTGGCTGGGACGTGTTGGACCATCCTCCGTACAGCCCTGACCTCGCTACTAGCGACTTTCATCTGTTCTTACATCTCAAGTAAGTCTTTCCTTGGCGGTCATCACTTCACCAATGACGACGACTTGAAAAAAAAAAAAAAAAGAAAAGAAAACTTTTTCCAACTGGTTGAAGACTCAGGCGTCAGATTTCTATGAAGAAGGTATACAAAACCTGGTGCCACGCTATGACAAATGCCTGCAAAATTTCGGCAGTTATGTGGAAAAGTAGTTTAAGAGTTTTAGAATTTTGTGCAATAAAAATTTCTTCTGTATCTGTGTACAGTTTCATTTTATTACCAAACGGAACTTACTTTCTGGACGCGCCTCGTATATATATATATTACACATACGAGACGAATAATTCACACGCCGAGGAGGTTCGAGTCCTCCCTGGAGCATGTGTGTGTGTGTGTTGTCCTTAGGTTAGTTTAGTTTAAGTAGTTTGTACGGTACGGACTGATGACCACGCAGTTTGGTCCGATAGAATTACAAATATTTGAACATTTTTTGAATAATTCACACTGGCGTATTTTACGACCCACTTTAGATTTTCAGGTAGTTTTATGATTTTTTATAAATATTTCCCTGTAGCTTTGTGATTATTTTGCGAATATTTCGGTGTAGTTTATGATATTTTTGTTGCAAATAATATCACCTGTCTTGTCGTGGTGGTTTATCCTCTTCCTCAAGTTTACTGTCTTTGTATTGGTTTACGTAAAATCAAGTGAATGTGTCATCGCTGTTATTGTCACAAATATCTCCGAAACAGTGAGAGTTACGGAAAAAAACATAAAAGAGCGAAGTTGTAAAGAATGTTCTCCTCTACAAATATGTTTATTCAATTTTTTCGCAAATGAACGGTTACAGTGTAATTTGCATTTAATTTCCTGCTATCAAAAGCCCATTACAGACAGCCTAATTTTTGTGTTACTAAAACACACACACACACACACACACACACACACTATATATATATATATTATTTTGCCGAAAGTATCGTAAAAGGGACGTTCTAATCGCTGGTGACCAACAATTACGTGTGTAAAATTTGGTGCCGATCGGATGAACGATGCGACCAAAAATGTGGGAACATGTTACAGACACACCCACCCACATTGTGTCGAATCGCCGTTATGTCTGCAAATACCTCTGAAACGTTGCAAGTTGAGGAAAAATGATAAGAGAGCAACGTTATAGACAATTTCATTTTCTGTAACTACGTTTATTCAATGATTAACGGGAGATTGTACCTTATATACTTACAGCGTTTAATTTTGCCGATTTTAGTGAAATTTATATCGAGATCTAGTCATGATAATACTAGAAAACTTTAATGGGTAGTGGAGGAAGAAGCTCTTTCCATTGGTCTGTTTTTGCATAATTTACTTTTTAAAGAATATTTCCAAGTCGCAAATTTTTTTCCACATTTTTAAGCTGCATCAGTGTCTACAGTATTAAACTGAACTTCTTTAAAAAGTGGATCAATGATCTTCAGTGCAGTGTCTCTAAGTTGTTTATGTTTCAGTGTTCTATGATGATACGGTTCCGGAAAAAAAAATGAACCGTATCATTAAAAAATATAGCAGATCAGGAAACATATTCCTCTAAAAAATTACACTCCAAGGGATGTTTATGAGCAATGTTTTTGATATGCTGCACCCTGCGGAGGTAGAATCTCCCCTTAAACCGTCATTTTCATTTAAGTTTTTTAGAGAAATTTTTGTAAGTTGTAAATTTTTCCACACATTTTTAAGCTTTATCAATTTCTGCAATATTAAACTGAACTTCTTTATTGCAAATCGGACTTAAAGTCCTGGTAAAGGTAGGCAGCCATTTTTAATATGACAACACAAAGGATTCTAAAAAAACTGATTGGCTGCAGTAACGAAGGAGATGTAGATGTTGTAAAATCCTTTATTTTTCTCTTTGCGCTGATGCGTTTCGGGCCCAGACCATCATCGGAGCGCCTGGTGACAAAGTACAGGATACAGTATATGTAGGTAAAAATAGTTCAAAAATTTCTTATAAAGAAACCAATCTCTGGCATTTACAGTTATAAGGTACATACCTCTCCTGAATGGAGAACGGAAAAAAATGCATGTAAAAACTCATAATACATTAATTATGTTATCTTCTGCGGCCATACATAGAGAGGGCCTATGCTACGCCTAATGTGATCCATCCAGCTAACAACTTATGTTGCAAGTACAGCTATTATTGACTGTTAATTTTTAATGTTTGTAAATCTTATGGGACTTAACTACGGAGTTATCAGTCCCTAAACTTACAAACTACTTATGAACTACTTACGGATTAGGACGGCACAAATATCCATGCCCGAGGGGGGGATTCGAACCCCCGACCGTAGTGGCGACCGTTAATGTGTTATGAGTTTTCACAAGTATCTTTTTCCGTTCTCCATTCAGGAGAGGTATGTACCTTATAATTGTAAATGACGGAGATTGGTTTCCATAATAAAAAAATTTTTTGGTCTTTGTAACTATTTTTACCTATATATACTGTATCCTGTACCTTGTCACCAGGCGCTCGGATGATGGGCTGGGCCGGAAATGCGTCAGCGTAAAGAGAAAGATAAAGGATTTTACAACACCTACAACTCCTTCATTACTGCAGCCAATCAGAGTTTTTAGAATCCTTTGTGTTGAACTTTAAAAACTGGATCAATGGTGTTCCCTACAGTACCTCTAACCTCTAAGATGTGTATCTTGAGTGTTCTATGATGATAATCTCAAGAGGAAAAAAATAGAAAGAAAGATTGTAATCATTAAAATAAGCTGCTCAGGAAACATATTCATCTAGTAAAATAAACTGCAACGAGTGTTAGTGTTTAAGAGCAATGTTTTTAATATTTTGCCCCCTACGAAGGCAGAATCTCCCCTCAAACCGTTATTCCCAATTAAATTTCGAGCTGTCAATAGGCTATCGCAATGGCCCACTGTTTTGACCCACAGTTTATTTTACTCCCGCACCTAAAATTCTGAAAAACACTGCGCAACATACGCGCATTCCCGAAAACAGTGCCGCGATGGGGTAGCCGAGCGGTCTAAAGCGTCTCGTTGCGGAGCGCGCGGTTGCTCGCCGTAGAGGTTCGAGTCCTCCCTGGGACATGGGTGTGTGTGTTTGTCCGTAGGTTAGTTTACCTAGGTTTAAGTAGTTTGTAAGCTACGGACTGATGACCACGCAGTTTGGTCCGATAGATTTACAAATATTTGATTATTTTGTCAAGTAGGCTCAACCACATAGATCGTGTATAAAACACTATAATATGACGCGTTTCGAGGGTCAAGCCCTCATCATCAGATAAAACATACAAGAATCTTTAAAACCCGAGACAAATAAAATCTAAAACGTAATAAAAGAAAACGTGGTTACTTCCCTTGTAACCGTGTCTCCGTAGAAAGCTCAGCATACTGTGCTTCGTCAATATTAAAAACAGTCCCCAGTACTGGCGGCGCATAACACTAGTGAAACGCACGGAGTCAACAACACGAGTGGGGCGCACGTATGAACATGAAAACAAAGACCTCTAAATGCCAAAGACTATCCACAAGGCAGTGGGTACATTCAGGTGTACAGTAAGACAGAGGTTGAAATTTAAAATAAACGACTTTTGTTATAATAGATCCACAAAGTTTTTAAAAAAGCTGTATGCATTGCCTTGAACTTGTTCATTTAATGTAACGTCGCTTTTTGCGTTTTGTATTGTAATCTCTAGCTGTTCTAGCAGATCTAACTTTCTTCCCTTATCCTGTTTATGTAAAATCTTTAGGTCATCTTCAATATGCTTTAATGGGTGGCCAGTTTCGCGGATATGTGTAGCTACAGCGGACTTGTCAAAATTGTTAAGTCGGAAGGCGTCCACGTGTTCCTTGTACCTAACTTTAAACGATCTACCGGTCTGA
This sequence comes from Locusta migratoria, assembly GCA_026315105.1. Lineage (NCBI taxonomy): Eukaryota > Metazoa > Arthropoda > Insecta > Orthoptera > Acrididae > Locusta > Locusta migratoria. Next base: position 59,076,705 of record CM048753.1, on the reverse strand, counting down.
CCAATATAGTTGGCATTGCAACTACCACACTGTATCTTATAAACCCCTGCTTTGTCATATTTATCAGTCTTTTGGTTTAAGTTATTTCGTAATTTATGATGTAAAGTATTATTAGTTTTAAAAGCAGCTTCTAATTTAAAAGGTTTTAGTATGTTGGCCACTTTTTGAGACAGATTACCAAAATATGGAACCATTACCCTCTTGATATTATCTGTGCCATTTGTATATGATTTCGCACGTTGTTTCTTTCGTATTAGGTTATTAACTACGTTTTCTTGGTAACCATTCGCCTTAGCAAGCTGTCTTATAATGTTAAATTCAGTGGTTCTGTCTTTTTCATTCATTGGCACTTTGAAGGCTCTATCGACTAAACAGCGTAGGGCAGAAAGTTTTTGGCCATTAGGGTGATGAGGGCTTGACCCTCGAAAAGCGTCATATTATAGTGTTTTATACACGATCTATGTGGTTGAGCCTACTTGACAAAATAATTAAGCATACAACCACGACCTCAAATCAATAATGGATATAATTAAGTCTACAAATATTTGAATTTGAACCGAACTCAGCATCGCGCTATGACACAACGGCAGTCGCTTGCTGTTATTGTGACTGATCCAGGCAGGCAGCGTACGGGCCCTGTTAACCTGGGTGACGATGCTCGGCGAAACACCTGCTGCGGCGTGTGCTCCTCGACTGATTGGCGACTCTGCGATCAGGATGCCGCCTCGAGGTGGCCGAAATCGGCGAATGTGGCGACGGGAGGGGCTGGTATCCGGTGTCAAGCCGTGTGGACTCCCAGCGAAAGTAGCCCGACGGACACACACACCCATCTGGGCGGAGAGGTAGACCAGCCCGGGTATCCAGTCCACAGGGACGCCGACGGAGAAAGTCCGCAGCCGGTCAGCGGATGTGTGGTGACCGCCGCACACAGGAAGAAGCTGGGGACCCTTCCCCCACCACCGGGAGACGCTGTCAATCCCAATTTCTCCCCGGGGGGCCAGTTTGGCTGCGCGCGCCCGGTAACTAGTTTGTAGATACAGGGAAAGGGATGGTGCGACCGAGGGGTCTGGGGGGGGGGGAGTCAGGGACAGCCATGGGCGAAGTGTCGCGATGTCGTATATAAGCCCGGGAGTCGCCGCTGAGGGCATCAGTGAACAGGCAGCTCTCCTCGTGGGACCAACCAGCTTAAGCGACAACATGAGGACTGTCTTGGTGAGTTCTTCCGACGCCCTGAGTCATCCAAATGATTAACTGACAAAGTCGTATCGGCAGCACACCAGAGCGATGAAGACAATTTCGAGGCATATTTCGTGGGAGTAGAGTATTCGGGAAATTGGCAATACGGTATAAAAATCAAACAATAATTTCTTTTGATATTTAATCGCCCCAAATTTGCGATTCGATAGGGGATTTCCTGTCAGAGAGGATACAGTTCGTAGTAATCTATGGTACGGCATCGACTAAAATAGAAGTGATATCGGGCGTTCCACAGGGCAGTGTTATTGGCCCTCTGCTGTTCCTTAATTACATAAACGATTTAGGGGAAAATCTAAGTAGCTCTCTTAGGTTGTTTGCAGATGACGCCGTCATTTACCGTCTAGTAAAATCATCTGAAGATCAAAAGCAACTGCAGAACGATCTGAATAAGATATCAGTATGGTGTAAAAATTGGCAATTGACTCTAAATAATGAGAAGTGTGAAGTCGTCCACATGAGTACGAAAAGAAATCCGTTAAACTTTGTTTACAACATAAATCACTCAAATGTGAAGGCCGTAAACTCCACAAAATACCTAGGAATTACTATTACTTCAGACCTAAACTGGAAAGATCACGTAGATAATATCGAGGGAAAGGCGAACCAGAGACTGCGTTTTATTGGCAGAACCCTTAAAAGATGCTACAGAACTACTAAAGAAACTGCATACACTACGCTTGTCCGTCCATTTTTGGAGTATTGCTGCCCAGAGTGGGATCCTTATCAGGTGGGTTTGACGGAGGACATAGAAAGAGTCCAAAGAAGGGCAGCTCGTTTCGTAATGTCACGATACAGAGGAGACAGCGTCACGGAAATGATACAGGATCTGGGATAGGAATCATTACAACGGCGCTTATCGCTGCGGCGTGGGCTACTTACGAAACTTTAATCGCCAATATTCTCCTCCGAATGCGAAAGTGTGACTCCCACTTACATAGGTAGAAATGATCATCAAAATAAAATGCTGGAAATTAATGTTCGAACGGAGAGATTCAAGCGTTCTTTCTTCCCGCGCACTATTCGAGAATGGAATGGGAGATAGTATAAAGGTGGTTCGATAAACCCTCTGCCAGGCACTTAAATGTGATTTTCAGAGTATCCCATGTATATGTAGATGTTTTCATGACTATAATTTACATGTTATGTTCAGCTTCTAAATTTATAATTTTTTAAAATATATGTATAGGCCTACCACATTTAACTAGTCCCTGTAACGTGGTTTATATGAACTGACCGTAATAGGTTCATCAACTGAAACTTGTCATCCTACTAGAATTCAAAAATCTTTCATCTCCGCTCGATTTCATGAGTTGCGCCCTATTTGAAGGTTTTAATCGGATAACCGTGATTGTTTCATCAGTCAAAATCATTTATACTCTACAATAAAACTTCTCACACAGCAGCGGAGTGTGCGCCGATATCATATGTCTCCACCATATCCTTTCTTCCAGGAATGCTAGTCTTGCATGTTTCGCAGGAGAGCTTCTGTGAAGTTTGGAAAGTAGGTGGCGAGGTACTGGCGGAAGTAAGGTTGTGAGGCGGCATCGTGAGTCGTGTCGGGATAGCTCAGTCGTTAGTGCGCTTGCAAAGGCAAAGGTCCCAGGTTCAAGTCCCGGTTCTGGCCCACAATTTTAATCTGCCAGGATGTTTTATACGATTATACTCTAATTCGTAATCAGACAAAAAAAATTCTGTATTATAAATTAAGATGTCGAGTTCGTCAAAACTGTAGGGTTCCAAGACTAATTTAAACGTTATATTCAAGTTCACAATAAAAAAATTAATGTCTTTTTTTCCGGTACATACCTACCTCATTTGACTAGTTAGTCCCTGTAGCGAGGTTTTTATCACTTTACCGTGATAGTTTCATCACTGGAAACTGGCCGTCCAACTAGAATTCGAAATCATACACATTTGCCCCATCTGATGAGATACACCGCATCACAAGATTAAATCAGATTCAAATTCAAATGTTCAAATGTTTGTTTAGCTTATGGGACTTAACTACCGGGTCATCAGTCCCTAAACTTATAAACTACTTATGAACTAGCTAATACTAAGGACGACACAAATATCCATGCCCGAGGGGGATTCGAACCCCCGACCGTAGTGGCCGTGCAGACCGTGACTGTAGCGCCTCAGTCCCCTCGGCCACCGCGGCTGGCGTAGAATGCCAATCACGTCGTTCTTTTCGTGAATTTCTGTTAAGTAAATTTAGAGGGCCGGAATTTGAAGCTGAGTGTAGTACGATCTTGCTGCCGCCTACTTACATTTCGCGTAAAGATCTCAAAGACAAGATAAGAGAAATTAGGGCTCGTACGGAGGCATATAGGCATTCTTTTCTTCCTCGTTCAATTTGGGAGTGGAATAGGAAAGGAAATGCCTAGTAGTGGTACAGTGTCCCCTCCGCAACGCACCTTACGGTGAATTGCGGAGTATGTATGTATGTATGTAGACGTGATCTTTGTTTTCGTCCTTTTAAAAACAGAATCAAGTTTATTGACGGGCCAGATCTACCTTAAATACCTTTATTGTTAAATCTAGTGTATATATATATAAAAAAAAAAAGGTTCAAATGTCTGTAAATCTATCCGACCAAACTGCGTGGTCATCAGTCCGTATCTTACAAACTACTCAAACCTAAGTAAACTAACCTAAGAACAAACACACACACCAATGCCCCAGGGAGGACTCGAACCTCCACGGCGAGCAACCGCGCGCTCCGCAGCGAGACGCTTTAGACCGCTCGGCTACTCCACCGCGGACCTAGTGTCTAAACCAGCCTATAGATCTTTTATTTAGTTTCTATATCGTCCGACTGGTCGCATTCATTGTATGAAACGGGGCAGGCAGAAAGTGGTGTCCGCTCACTCAGTAGGTAAATCAACTGTCATGGCTTCACGCAAATTATTCTCCCCGAAAGTACTGAGAGGTGACTATGACAGAGCGGTGCCACAGCAACATATCGTATTGACTCTACAGACTGTTTGCGAAGTAGAGAATTTTTTATTGGGGCCCTTGGCGTCGGAGTTGTATGTGATTTAGATGCTCTGTGTTCAGTTCTGGATTTATTTCAAAGAGCAGACAATTCTTTACGCCAGACTGAAGATAAAGAAACTAAGTGCAGCTGGGGTTACTCCTCAAGCAGAATGTCCGGCATTCTAAGGGATGGAATGCTTTACATGGCCGGCAGTCAAAGTGTTAACCGACAAAGTCGTATCGGTAGCACATCAGAGCGACGAAGACAATGTCGAACACATTTCGTGGGAGTAGAGTATTCGGGAAATTGATAATAAAGTCTAAAAAAGAAAACGATAATTTCTTTTGATATTTAATCGCCTCAAATTTGCGATTGGATAGGGGATTTCGTGTCAGAGAGGACACAGTTCGTAGTTATCGATGGTAAGGCATCGACTAAAAAAGAGGTGATATCGGGTGTTCCACGGTGTAGTGTTATTGGTCTTCTACTGTTCCTTATCTACCTATACGATTTGGGAGAAAATCTCACCAGCGCTCATAGGTAATTTGCAGATATCCTGTATTCAAATATTATGAATTATCTCGAACAGAATGATCACTTGACCCAAGGTCAACACGGATTTAGAAAATATCGTTCATGCGAAACACAACTAGCTCTTTAGTCACACGAAGTGTGACAAGGATTCGCATATCGGTTCCGTATTTCTTGATTTCCAGAAGGCTTTTGACATCGTACCTCAGAAACGGCTTTAAATCAAATTGCATGGTTATGGTATACCGCCCCAAATTTGCGTCTGGATAAGGGATTTCCTGTCAGAGAGGACACAGTTCGTAGTAATCGATGGTATGGCATTGACTAAAACAGAGGTGATATCGGGCGTTCCACAGGGTAGTGTTATTGGTCCTCTGCTGTTCCTTATCTACATATACGATTTGAGAGAAAATCTGACTAGCTCTCTTAGGTAATGTGCAGATGACGCCGTCATTTACCGTCTAGGAAAATCATCTGAAGATCAAAATCAACTGCAGAACGATAAGATATCAGAATGGTGTAAAAATTGGCAATTGACTCTAAATAACGAGAAGAGTGAAGTCGTCCACGTGGGTACGAAAAGAAATCCGTTAAACTTTCTTTACAAGATAAATAAATCAAATGTGAAGGCCGTAAACTCCAAAAAATAGCTAGGAATTACTATTACTTCAGACTTAAACTGGAAAGCACGTGTAGATAATGTCGTCGGAAAGTCGAACCAGAGACTGCGTTTTATTGGCAGAACCCTTAAAAGATTCGACTGCTAAGGAGACTGGATACACTACTCTTGTCCGTCAGTTTTTGGAGTATTGCTGCCCAGTGTGGGATCCTTATCAGGTGGGATTGACGGAGGACATCGAAAGAGTCCAAAGAAGGGCAGCAGGTTTCGTATTGTCACGATACAGGGGAGACAGCGTTACGAAAATGATACAGGATCTGGGATGGGAATTACTACAACAACGGCGCTTATCGCTGCGGCGTGGGCTCCTGTTTCATCAGTCAAAATCGATTATACTCAAATTCGTAATCAGGCAAAAGAAATTCTGTATTATAAATTAAGATGTCGAGTTCATCAAAACTGTAGGGTTCCAAGACTAATTTAAACGTTATGTTCAGGTTCACAATTTATAATTACTGTCTCTCTTGCGGCGCGGGCCTACCTCGTTTGACGAGTTAGTCTCCGTAGCGAGGTTCTTTTATCACTTGACCGTGATAGTTTCATCAATAGAAACTGGCCATCACACTAGTATCGGCCCCATTTGATGAGATACTCCGTATAACAAGGCTAAATCAGATAACCGTGATTGTTTTATCATTCGAAATCCGCTATATCGGAATTCGCAATGTGACAAAACAAATTCTGTATTTTAATTTCACATAACGGGTCCATCCAAATTATCCCTCAAAAGTCTTAGAAAACAGTAGGGGAGTAGAATACTCAGGAAATTATAAGTATAGTCTTATAAAATAATGTTTTTTGTAGAAATGTAATCGTAGGGTTCCGTGACTATAATTTACACGTTATCTTCGATTACACGCTATAGCTGTCTCTCGCAACTCACAATGAATCAAAACGAACTCTGCCTAAATTCGCACTTGCACGGTAGTCGTGCCGGCCGCGGTGACCGAGGGGACTGAGGCGCTCCAGTCACGGTCTGCACGCTGCACGGCCACTACGGTCCGGGGTTCGAATCCCCCCGCGGGCATGGACATTTGTGCCGTCCTTAGTGTTAGCTAGTTCATAAGTAGTTTTTAAGTTTACGGACTAATGGCCCCGTAGGTAAGTCCTATAAACTATACAAACATTTAAACAAACATCACAGCGATACGTAGAGGCAGTGAGGCGAGGGACTGGGACTCCCCTTCTTGCGCGCACATCGATATACAGAGGCAGCACTAAAGAAAACTTCGATATGTAGAGGTGCCTTAGATATAGAGTTTTTCCCCACCCATCTTCGATATAGAGAGGTAAAATCTGTCCTCGGGCCCTCCAAAAACTTCGATATAATGGTCTTATGTTGGGCTTCCAGGCGAAGGGAATGGGCATAACATTCGATTAGACAGGTCTTCGATCGAGGTTTGACAGTGTATGATGAGTTCCAATGTCTCCTGCAATCCCATTCGGATGAAGTGTCTATATGTGTCGTCTGACCCGCCTCCACGTGTCGTCGGCCTTCCGTCAACCATTGATGACAATCTCTTACCCTAATACTGCTCCCTCTTTTAAAAACTGATTTGACGACACGGTTCTCGCATACGTCTGTGAGGTATTCTGCACATCTTCTCAGACCATACTGGCCCACTACTTTCTGTTTGTAGCGACAACGAGAGAAGTACAAACCATTCACCGGTTGGCAGTTTCCGCCTTGATATCGGTGTTGACCGTGAACCAAACACAGATTCTGAACTAATGATAAAACATTCAATCAAATCGATGGACAATTCGTTCCATCCTAGTGTATGTCACCTTCAGGTCTCTATTCTCGCGTTGTCCCGGGGGATAGTATGTTTCGATGTCAGTGAAGTTTGATGGCCTTACGTTATTTCAGGTCCACTACTCCTCTCTCCCCTTTTTCCGTTGGGTAGGTGGAATTTGTCCTCCATTCTTCTGTGTCTACTGTGGATTTCACGTTCAGATGTGATGGAGTTCTCGATGTATTAACATGGATGATGAATCTAGATACTAGCCTAGTAGTACATACGGAAAGCCGCCGAAAATATCCAATATGGTGGGTTAACCAGCCTTCACAGTAAATCCACGAGGCGGACTCAATCCAGGGCTGGTTCCCTCCCTGTCTCTCTGAAGCAAGCGTGTCAGCGCACACGGCTATCCAATCGGCTCGTTCACCAGATCTGAGGGTAGTCTCCTTTTAAAACTTGTTTGACACAGAGTTGTTTTAGAAACGTAGGTAATGAATATGTGGGAGAAATACGTAGTTCTTTGGAAAATCAACATTCTGAGGCCTCCTATTAGAGTACGACAGTAGAGCAATGTGTTACTGTCGTCTACCTCAGTAAGGGTCTATATCTACGTATATACTCCGCAATCCACCGTAAGGTGCGTGGCGGAGGGTACACTGCACCACTACTAGGCATTTCCTTTCCTGTTCCACTCCCAAATAGAACTAGGAAAACAAAAAGAATGACTATATGCCTCTGTACGAGCCCTCATTTCTCTTATCTTTCCCTTGTGATCTTTACGTGAAATGGAAGTAGGTGGCAGCAAGATTACAATAGGATAAGACATTTGGTTTTACAAAAATGTTCAAATTTTTGTAAATCTATGGGAATTAATTACTCTGGTCGTCAGTCCCTAGGCTCTCAAACTACTGAAACTTACTTACACTAAGGACAACAAATACGTTCATGCCTGACGGAGGACTCGAACCTCCGACGGCGAGTGGCGGCGCGCTCTGCAGCAAGGAGCCTTGGAACGCTCGGCCACTGTACCGCGGCAAAGCCTTTTGCTCTCGACCCGTACGAGAAGGAAAGGAGCTAGAAGCATCCTCAAATTGTTACGAAGTATTCTGCCGCGTCCTGACTGCACACGTATAAACAACATTGTGACAGCAGACTGACTGCACATCAAGAGACTATCTGCTTAGTTATTACGCGCTAGCCTGTCACTCTGCCCCTTGCAGAGAGAGGTTGAGTAATTTGCTTACAGTTGGATATAACATCTAAGGACGCCGAATTTTACGTCTTTTGAGAAAAATATTGGATTTAAAAATCTGAAAACATTGCAATTCATAAGTAGTCCCACAATCCCGGGGTTGTGAAGCTTTTACCACATTGAGGCGCTAAACTAAGAATGCAATACTTCTATTTTCTTAATTGTTTCCAGAGTAAAAAAAAAACTTTGTGGTAGGGAATAATGTGAACGGATTGGGAACTGTCTTGGAACAAAAGTGAACATAAACAAGAGCAAAACAAGGCTCATGCAATGTAGACGAATTAAATCAGAGGATGAGGAAATTGAATTAGGAAGCGAGTGAATAAAAGTGGTAGATAAGTTGTTACTCGGCCAGTAATCTTACGATGGTCTAAGTAGAAAAGATAAAATTCAGAGTGGCTATGGAAAGAAAAGTTTTTCCAAAGATGACAAGTTTGTTGATATCGAATATTAACTTAAGCTTTTGTGAAAGCATTTGTTTGCGAGGGACTGAAACGTGGACCATAACGAGCTGGTACAGGAAAGAACTGAAGCTTTTGTTCATACAACTAAAGCTTTCACTTCCGGATGTAATAATTGTTGATGACTCTTCTGGATTGTAGTACCGTGCGCCATGAAACATTTCTATTCAGACAGCAAGACTCCACAACCCTAGGAGCACCCCTGCGCAACTCTGGACGAAACGTTAGGAACATAAATGTTTCATGGAGCACATCCATAAAATCCAGAAGAATCATTAACAACTGAAGCTTCTGAAATGTGGTGCTACAGAAAAGTGCTGAAAATGAGATGGGTAAAGTATCTAATGGGGAAGCACAGAATAGAAGTTAGGAAATAAGAAATTTGTTGTGCATTCTCACAAAAAGATAGAAGGGATCGATTGATGAGACACATTCTAACATCAATGAACTGTTTATGAGAAGGAAATGTGTGTGGGAATGGGGAGAGTGGAGAGTAAAGTAAGGAAGTTCAGATCGTTATCGATTGCCATTTTTTCTCCAATAAGAACAGCCTACCACAAGATAGAGTGCAGAAAACTTGTCGATGGACTACAGATCACACCAACAGCAGAGTATGCTCATACAGATCGATTTCTATCATTATTGGAGAGCCCAACTTCTTTATTTCATTATTTGAATGGACTACTTTAGTAGTGTTTGTAGTTGAGTTGGGTCTGACACACTTAATTCTGTGTTACGAAAAATAATATGGTATTAACCATGCTTTAAATTTTTGAGGATGTTTCCAATTACTTCGTTCCTTTCAAGTTCAAGAACTGGCAGAACTTCTTTTCTGACACTACGAGTGTCATTTAAGTAGATGAGAAACAATATAGGACCCAGAATAGAGCTGCGAGGTACCCCAAATCGACTGCATATACTGCGTGCCTGTTGGTACGTATCGAAATGCTACAGACACATTCTCTCTTCTGTCACGTAGGTAAAACAAAGCGAGTCAGAAAGAGATAGGTAGATAAACTGAAACACACACACACACACACACACACACACACAGAGAGAGAGAGAGAGAGAGAGAGAGAGAGAGAGAGAGAGAGAGAGAGAGAGAGAGAGGGAGAGAGGGAGGGAAAGATATCCACATTAGCGACACTCGTAGGTATTGACGAAGGTTTAAAAAAAAATTTCAGATGTTTGTAGAGTCTATGGGACTTAACTACGGGGTCATCAGTCCCTAACCTTACAGACTACTTATGAACTACTTACAACTAAGGACGGCACAATAGTGGCCGTGCAGACCGTGATTGGAGCGCCTCAGTCCCCTCGGCCACCGCGGCCGGCACGAAGGTTGCAAGGAAGTAGGTAGCTACTAGACAAGAACCTAAGAAGATATCATAAACAAATTTACTCATGGGTGGGTGTTGTTGACAACAACTTGATTATTGACCAATTTTCTATAATTACTAGTCAAAGTTGCAAAGAGTTGCTGTTTTTGCTTTATATTAGCCTTAGGAAATCATTGTTCACCATATAGTTCTATTTCGTGGATTAACTGACCTCTTTGTGTGAAGTGAACAAATTATTCATACAAATCGCGCGTTTTCGGACTCTGCAAGTGAGAGATAAAAAGCTGCATTAGAAACTTCATAGGGCTTGAAATAGAATCTTGCGGTACACCAGGTCAGCTTCAAATCTGCTTGCTTGTTTCTATGTTATCGAAATGCGGAATAATCTAAGGTGATACAATGAACTTATATATAAATCGCACTTTCCGTCTCTGGAAGTGAAAGATGAAAAGGTTATATGAGAAACAATATAGGTCCGAAAACAGAGCCCTGACACGTCAGATTCAAATTTTGAGTGCTTTTTGCTGTATGACCGAAACGCGGAAGAATCTAAGATATAAGATACATAAATTGCATTTTTCTACTTCGAAAGTGAAAGATAAAAATGTATATGAGACAATATAGGTCCGAAACAGAACCCTGTGGTACACTTCAGCTTCAAATTTTGCGTGCTTTTTTGCTATGTGATCGAAGTGCGGAAGAAACTAAGATATAAGATATAGAAATTGCATTTTCCTGCTCTGCAAGGGAAAGACAAAAATTTATATGAGACAATATTGGTCCGAAAACAGAACCCTGTGGTACACATCAGCTTCAAATTTTGCGTGCTTTTTTGCTATGTGATCGAAGTGCGGAAGAAACTAAGATATATAAATTGCATTTTCCCACTCTGCAAGTGAAAGATAAAAAATGTATATGAGACAATATAGGTCCGAAAATTGAACCTTGCACTACATCACATCAGTTTAATATTCTGCGTGCTTTTTGCTATATGATCGAAGTGCGGAAGAATCTAAGATATATAAATTGTATTTTCCTACTCTGCAAGTGAGAGATAAAAATGTATATGAGACAATATAGGTCCGAAAATTGAACCCTGCAGAACACCATGTCAGATTCAAATTGTGCTTGCTTTTTGCTGCGTGATCGAAATGCGGAAGAGTCTAAGATATAAGATGTGTAAATTGCATTTTTCTAATCTGCAAGTGAAAGATATAAACGTTTGTGAGACAATAAAGGTCCGAAAACAGAACCCTGTGGTACACATCAGCTTCAAAATTTCGGAACGAAGTGTGGAAGAATCTAAGATCTAAGATATATAAATTGCATTTTCCTACTATGAAGGTGAAAGATAAAAATGTATATGAGACAATAAAGGTCCGAAAATTGAACCCTGCAGAACACCATTTTAGATTCAAATTTTGCATGCTTATTGGTACTTTCTTTTTCTGCCAAGTACATAACAAGACAGACGGAGAGGGGGGAGGGAGACGGCAAACAATGACACCTGAAGCTGTGGGCAGTGTTCTAGGAAGTAGTCGGCGTCTAGAGAAAGAGGCTGTCGTGTGGCGCGCCTCAGAGGCACGTGTTCCTTGTTCCGGCCGGCGGGAACCTGTTTGCTGGGCGGCAGACTTGATTAAAACCCCTGAGCTGGTCCCGGGACCGGCATCTCGCGCTAGAGGCGGGACCGCTTTCGCTCGACCACGCCCGGAGAAAGCGCTGATCTGCTTCGTATTATATTCTTTGTTTTCTCCCGCGGCTCGTGTACCAGCGACACCCTGCCCTACACAAGTTTCAGGAAATTACCTGGTCTACATGTCGCAAATCTGCTGCACACCTTTCACCAAACGATATTATCCTTCATCACGCCCTAATCGAGTTCATCTTTTTCTTTCTTATTGGCTATTATCCCTAGACTGAAATAGAGCATGACTTTTGGTACCCGGAAGTCTCAAACTGAGGCGGCATTCTGTTGTTGTTGTTGTGGTCTTAAGTCCGGAGATTGATGCAGCTCTCCACCCTACTCTATCCAGAGCAAGCCTCTACATCTCCTCATAAGAAATTCACCCTACATCAATTTGAATCTGCCTACTGTGTCCATCTCTTGGTCTCCCTCTGCAATTTTTATCCTACACTCTTCCCTCCAATGCTAAATTCAGGATTCCTTGATGTCTAAGAATGTGTCCTACCAATCGAGCCCTTCTTTTAGTCATAGTATGCCAGAAATTCAGTCCGGATATTGGTTTGATGCATGTCTCCACCCTACTGTATCCTGAGCAAGCCTCTTCATCTCCTCATAACACCCGCAACCTACATCAATTTGAATCTGCTACTGTATCATCTCATGGTCTGTCTCTGCAATTTTTACCCCACACACTTCCCTCCAATGCTAAATTCAGAATTCCTTGATGTCTAAGAATGTGATCTACCAATCGATCCCTTCTTTCAGTCAATGTATGCCAGAAATTCATTTCGACCCATTCCTGTTCAAAACCTCCTCATTATCTATGTGATCCACTCACCTAATCTTCAACATTCTTCTGAAACACCACATTTCAAAAACCTCTATCCTCTTCCAGTCCACGCTGTTTATCGTTCACGTTTCACTCCCATACAAGGCAACACTCCACACAAATGCCTTCACAAACGAATTCCTTACTCTTAAATTAATTTTCGATGTTAACACACTTTTTCAAAACCGCTTTTCTTCCCATTGCTATTATGCATTTTATATCCTCTGTACTGCGATCATCATCTGTTAATTTGCTGCCTAAGTAACAAAATGTATATACCACCTTTATTGTTTCGTTACCTAATATAATTCCTTCAGCATCGCCTGATTTTCTTGGACTGCACTCCATTACCCTTGTTTTGCTGTTGTTAATGTTCACTTGTATGCACCTTTCAACACACTGTCCATTTCATTCAACTTCTCTTCCAGACCCTATGATGCCTCTGACAGAATTACAATGTCATCAGCAAAATGCAAGGTTTTTATTTCTTCACCCTGAACTTTAATTCCTGCTCCAAATTTCTTCTTGCTTTCCTTTACAGCTTGTTCAATGTACAAATTGAGTAATGTTGGAGAAAAGCTACAAACTTGTCTTACTCCCTTCCGAGCCGCTGCATCCCTGTCATGCCCTTTGACTCTAATAACTGCTGAATGGTTTGTAAATAACCCTCTGTTCACTACATTTTACTACTGCTGATATCAGAATTTGAAAGTCTATTCCAATCACCATTGTCAAAAGCTTTTTTCAAATGATACCCCATAATATCACTTGGGGCCCTGTTTTGGTCTGTGAAGTGCCGAAACTCGAGTAGCAATCGCTCAAGATGTCGCTGGAATTCCCAATAAGAAATATTCAGTCCTGAAGTATTTATATCCGCCCATAGTTGCGAAGAAGATCTTGTTTACAAACTGACCTCTACATGTATTCGTTGGGATTCATGTCGGGTTTATGGTATAAAACGCAGACATTGAAAGTGCCATTGGGCACTGACCGACCGCCGTGTCGTCCTCCTGCCGTTGTGTCGGTTTTCACAGAGTCCACCGTATTTTGCGAGGGGCCGTGTGCAAAACTTCAGCGTGGGACTCTTCCACATTCTCCCCTCCCATCCTGGTAGTAACCGTACACCTAGAAGAAGGCCACTTGCAATAGTGGCTTAAACATGTGTGAAACAATTGATACATTGACGATGTGGTCCAATACCCAGAAGAGTTTTATCAACAGTGCCATTCTCGTTTTCCATTATATTAAAGCAGAAGAGCTTTATCAACATTGCCATTTTCATTTTCCATTATATCTGTAACGATGGGGTGTCCAGTACCTAGAAGAGTTTTATCAACACTGCCATTCATGTGACGATGGGGTCCAATGCCTAGAATTTATAAACACTGCCATTTTCTATTTTCATTATATCTGTGACAATGGGGTCCAGTACCCAGAAGATTTTTATCAACAATGCTGTTCTCTTCTTCCATTATATCTGTGACGATGTGGTACAATACCCAGAAGGGTTTTATCAACAGTGTCATTCTCTTTTTCCATTATATCTGTGACGATGGGGTTCAATACCCAGAATTTTTCAACACTGTCTTTCTCTTTCTCCATTATATCTGTCAAGATGGGGTCCAATACCCAGAATTTATCAACACTGCCATTCTCTTTTTCCATTATATCTGTGATGATTGGGTCGAATACCCAGAATTTATCAACACTGCCATTCTCTTTTTCCATTATATCTGTGACGATGGGGTGTCCAATACCCAGAAGATTTTTATCAACACTGCTGTTCTCTTCTTCCATTATATCTGTGACGATGTGGTACAATACCCAGAAGGGTTTTATCAACACTGTCATCCTCGTTATATCTGTAATGATAGGGTGTCCATTACCCAGAAGGGTTTTACAAACATTACCATTCTCTTTTTCCATTATATCTGTGATGATGGGCTCCAATACGCAGAAGAGCTTTATCAACAGTGTCATTTTCTGTTATATCTGTGACATCCAGTCTGTGGCATGGCCATTATGCACTGTTCTCTCGTGTAACACCAGTTCCCTCCTCCTCGACAGGTGTGCCTCCTGGCGGTGTTGGCGCTGGTGGCAGCGGAGGACCGGCAGCCCGCCGCCGACAGCACCGCGCAGGCGTCCACCACCACCAAGGAGAAGCGCGGCATCCTGGGCCTGGGCGGCTACGGCGGCTACGGCCTGGGCGGCTACAGCGGCGGCTACAGCGGCGGCTACGGCTACGGGTCCGGCTACGGCAGCGGCCTGGGATACGGAAGCGGGCTCGGCTACGGAATCGGAGGACTCGGAGGCGGTCTCGGAGGCCTGGGAGGCGGCCTCGGCGGAGGCCTGGGAGGCGGCCTGGGCGGCGGCCTGGGCGGAGGCGCCGTCGCGGTGACCACAGTGAACCAGGCGGTGCCCGTGCCGGTGCCCGTGCCGCAGCCCGTCACCGTGACGCGGCCCGTGCCCGTTCCCGTGCCCCAGCCGTACCCCGTGTCCGTGCCCCGACCCGTTCCCGTGCCCCACCCTGTGCCCGTGCCAGTATCCGTGCCGCGCCCCTACCCCGTGGCCGTGCCGCGCCCCGTCCCCGTCAAGGTCCCGCACCCCGTGCCCGTCTCCGTGCCCCAACCCGTTCCCGTGACCGTGCCCCAGCCCGTGCCCGTTCCCGTGCCCCAGCCTGTCCCGGTCAGCGTGCCACAGCCCGTCGCCGTCCCCGTGGCCACCCCGGTCGTCGCGGTCAGTAGCGGCCTCGGAGGTTACGGCGGTGGCCTGGGAGGTATCGGTGGCGGCCTGGGAGGAGGTTACGGAGGAGGCCTGTCCCTCGGAGGAGGGTACGGAGGTGGCCTCTACGGCGGGAGGTACGGCGGCTCCTCCATCAGCTACGGCAGCGGCTACGGCAGCGGCTACGGCAGCGGCTACGGCTACGGAGGCCTGAGCTCCGGCTACGGCTACGGCCACGGCATCCACTAGAGAGCCCGGTCCGGCTGCTACCGGCTCCATCACCCGCCAGCACATCTCTTCACCTGTCCAGCAAAGGCACACCACGCATCACTGAAGAACACATTTCCTATCGCCTCACCTGTCGCACCTGTATATACTCAGACACCACCTCTTCCTACATCGACGTCTGTGTTTTCCTACTTTAGAGTAGCACAGTAAAACTTGCTCAATTGTTTTGAGAGATGTTTTATTGTTTTGTGTAATGAAATAAACAATTTTTAAGAAATTTGTTCGTGGCATTGATTGTATTCTCCCTCTTTTCCTTTCTAATGATTCCAAATCTAGAAACAAACTAGCTCATACGCCCGTGCTTCGCAACGGTTGTTAAAGAAGGTCCTGTGTATATCATGATTCTTTGGGTTCCTAACGTAGGTCAGCAAAAACACAATCCTTGTTGGATCTATCTGTCAATAAACTCAGTTCTCCTAGCCGAGATGTCAAATTTAAGTAAAAGTCATTGTCGAAAACGATAAATGTTCATAAAGTTTTTCATACTAAGAGTGAAATGTGAGATTGTGTTCATAAAGTTACACATTTCAACAGCAGCGTCGAAAGCGGCTGGCAAATTACATTTCTGAAAACGATATTTAATAAGTGCGAATATTGATTTGTAACAGTTTTCACAAATATCTTCTTTAGTAGGAATTCGGAATGAATTGTAAGCGTGAAAGTGCTGGTCATAATGAGATGCGATAACAACGGATGTATATGATTCGGTGAAATTTTACTTTCTAACCTGGCGGCCTCGTATTTTTATGTTGGCAACATCAATAACACGATATAAAATCGTTGCAAAGATGACCGAGCCACATAGAGTGTAGATTAATACTGCTGTTCTTGCTGTATGCTTGATTTCAGGACAAAATATTTGCGTGTCACGCGATTGGCTTATGACGATGTCACAGGATTCTCGTTATTCAACATCTGTTGCCAACAATATCACAGGAGGCCGCCGGGATATGAGTAGGACTACGTCGCATAGTTTTTTTTGACCCAGCTGTCAAACGATAACACCTTTCACAGCAGAGAGTGTCGCCGCTATATGTATCAGAGATCACTGATTAGCACTGACCAGTGAGCTTACTGGCACAGGCATATCAATATCTATGGCCTAAGAGACATTCATTAATGTATGTCTGTGTTTCCACCACGCTTCCACGACAGTGATCAATGTTCCACGAGTATTTTTATCTTTGAGTCTATCTGGATTTTTAGCTTTGTTTTGTGTCTCTGTTCGTAGTCGGTAATGTGTGGTTGACGGAAACATGTGATATATTAAAAAAAATGTGTATTATTATTCCTCGTCGTTATTAAAGTCTGAAAGGACCGCATTGTCTGACGATTGAGAGAATAAACAAATTTTGACTCGTACCGTAAAGTTCGTTAGTCACAGAGTATATAGCTTTTCCTAAGAGTATTTATTGCATATTTTGTGAATTATGGTCGTCACACTCACCCACTGCCACGCACCGTGACCAAACTCCCTTACTAACATCATTAGACCAAGGGCTATCTACCACCATAACCACGAGCGGGTGGCAGTATGTGGTCATGGAGAAAAGTTTGTCAGCACGTACACACACAAGCCTTTTATATATAGATATAGATGGGCGTATTTCAAACTCACTTTTCCCTACATATTGTGCAGACTAAGAGCAACAAGGACTGAGCATATTTGTAGTTACTCTGACCAAGAAAAGACACTGCTGACAAGATGTGAAGGATCCTAGAAAAGTTTGTATATTATATTTTAAAAATGTCAAATTCTACATCTATGTATATAATGCAAAGCCAATTTAGAGAGAATGGAAACATGTAACATAACACTTATGAGACATAATAACGTCATACCAAGCTAAAGTGATTTGTTGAACCAAGCTCGGATCTAAATCAAACACTAGGCTCGGTGAGCAACAATAGCAAGCAAGGAAGAAACGAAGGGGGTGGGGAATAGTCTACGGCACAGATTGGACACAAAAATTAACAGCAAATTTTTACTGCCAAACTACAGCCACGGTACTAGCAAGACGTACTCGCGACCGGAAAAACACACTGCCTACTATACAACCACAACCGGGCAGATGACGAACTACTAAGAAGCACCTAGCCGGAGAATCCGCAGATTAGCAAACCTGATACAATCAGATATTTTAATCCCTGACCTACCACTATTACGGCAGGACGCGAAATAATCTGAATTCTAGTTTACTTAAACTTGCTCAGAACAAAAAAAAAAAAAAAAAAAAAAAAAAAAAAAAAAAAAAAAAATCATGAACACACGCATGACACCATAAATACTACACAGAAGACGAGGACAGCAAGCCAACCACCGTTGGGGTTCAGTGGTTGGACAATCGTCAAATAGGATGGAGCACGCTCCCGAGAAGTACTGCTTCAGATGTAACGAGCAGTGGCAGCAAGGTCAACTGGATTAGAGAGACAAATATATGTCGAGCGTCACGGGAAAGTTTGTAAGTCATATACAAGAATACGCTGCTCAACTGGTAAAGTTGCATTGCCAGTTCCAAAATTACCTCCATGTGAATTCTCTGAATATACATACATAAGAATTATTTTCAAGGAAAATCGGATTTATGTAGTTCCCTTTCTGATTTCGGTGTAGGCCTATCCTCGTTAGATTTTGAGTTCGTTATGTTTAGGAATGTGTAGAAAATGCCATAGTATAGGAAAAGACAAATTAAGGAGATGTTAGTTATATAGCACACCAAATAAATAACAGATGCCGATGCTATCATTCTCATAACTGTGATATAATACACTACAGTACGGGGTACAATTTTACTTACGGCAGTGTGCTGATGTTGGCAACGGCCGTTCAACGCTTTTTGAAAAATCAGTCACGTAGAATGAGGGGCATAATTCATTATGTTGGCGATGAAATAAATAATTACTGCTGTTCCGGTCAGTAAATTAATGATCTTCCTAAAACGAATATTTCGTTGCCAACGGTAGCACACTAAACTGCCGGCACCGCAAGTAAAATTTCACCCAGGTAGGACACAAAAAATAATTAGCTGTATCCCGTATGCCTTGCAATACCATGGATAGGAAAAAGTGATTCTTTCAGCAGGTATCATTTGAATCTATATATATAAAATGAATTGCTGTTCGTTAGTCTCGCTAAAACTCGAGAACGGCTGAACCGATTTGGCTAATTTTAGTCTTGAAATTTTCAAGTAAGTCCAGGGAAGTATTGAACGGTTGTCCGGAAAAGAGGAACAGCTTTTATCAGTGAACTATTAATGCCGTTCGTCCAATTACGATAAAATGTTGTACATTTCATGTTGAAATCAAGAGGAGGGTTCTCATCAAATAAAAATTCGGGAAAGTCGCCCGGAAAGTAAGAAAATTTAGGAAAACCCGAAAGTAATTTTTTCTATGAATAAAAATCAATTGTCACATGGTTGTTAGAGCATTACTTGAATACGGATTGACAGGACAAGGTTTGTATAAAATAATTTTTCTGGAAAATCTACCGGCAAATTGGAAAATTTGAGAAAAACTGTAAGTGCGTTTTTCAATGGGTTTTTGTTTTAATTCAGCACTATAAGTGACTATTCGTACGACTTAGAGGGTATTTCACATTTGTTTTGTTCATTATGGTCTTGGAACATTTTTCAGTTTAAAAAAAATAGGGACAGTTAAAAAGGAAAGTCGAAAAATTCGAACCAAATTCCTTTTTCAATGTTTTTCTAAATGTACTCAACACTATAAGTTGAGAATAGTTTATCCGATTACGATGAAATTTTGATAATTTGACGTTCAACGAAAGATGAACGCTCTTAAAGAACTAAAAATTTGGGAAAGTTACTCGGAATATTTCAAAATTCTCGAGAAACTGAAAGAGCGTTTTTCAATGGGATATCAATATCATTCGTCTGATTGCGATAAAATGTTGAATATTTGACGTTTAAAGCAAGAGTAACATTCTTATGAAATAAAAATTTGGAAAAGTTGGTAAATTCAGAAAAAATACAGAGAGATTTTTCTATTAGACTAAATATCAATACCATTGATGTGATTGCGATAAAATGTTGCACATTCGACGTTGAAAGCGAAAGGAAGGTTTGAGTGAAATAAAAGATTGGAACAGTTGGCCAGAAAATAGGAAAATTTGTGGTGAACTGGAAGAGCTCTTTTCTTTGGGATATCAAAGTCATTCGTACAATTGCGATTAAATTTTGCACATTTGACGTTCAACACAAGAGGACATACATATTAACAATTGCGAAGCATTGCCGGGACGACTAATTTAACATATAAAACCGTTCCTTCGCGTCTATCGATGTTGTCATTTAATAAGAATGCTTTGCAAGGAAAATTTATGTAGTTTTCTTCATCAATAACCCTCGCCTGATGCTACGGAATGCAAAAATAGTAATAATAAAAATAATTTAAAAAACTAAAGAACTGAACGCAAAGTCTAGTGGCCGAGTGCACCAACCTCGGTCAAAAAGCACGATAATCAAGGGTTCCGAGAACACGATCAAACGTTAACCGCGGTTAAAACGTCTCTGCGGTGCACCAACGTTAATCACCGGTCAGCAAACCGTCGTCAGCCAATCGTACATTTGATCGCGGTCAAGTCCGTGTAGCGCAATGGAAGGCAGCCGGGTGATGCAAAGGTATTAGTTGAGCTTAACCTACATGTGTATTCTCGACTATCTTTGGAGAATGACGACAGTACCACGTGTTGTAAATACGGTAAAATTGTACGACGCTTCTCGCCGGGCTGCAGTGGTTATGTTGGCACCAATGGTAATGACGGCAACTAACATGACCAATAAATATTTTTTCGTGACAACTTCAATTAAAACAAAAATTATTTTCTTCTGAACGGACAAGGGTACATACAAGAACCTTTCAACCATAGAGCAGGTACAGTATTAATTTTGCTGCGAGTGAAACGGGCAGCAATAACATTTACTCTGTAGCATGTGAAAAATATTAACGCAATTCTACACTTCATTGTTCATCTGTTGCCAACATAAGCACTAGAGCCCAGCGAGAAGGGTCGTAAAATTTCACCGAATCCAGTCATATTGCAAAGAGAAATGATTATTAAAAAAACACCCTGAGACAGATTTATATAATTACTTAAATTATGATTTATTGTTTCGAACAAATCAACTAAAATGTCATTGTTGTTCACATCGTACTTTCCTATGCCCCGCATGAAATATACAGATAACATGTTTTAATAACACGAAAGCTTTACCATTATAGTTACGGAACATATCGTAATTTTTTATTCAAAACTTTTTCTGAATTTGATAGTTACCTTACTGGAAATATTAATTATGGCGCGGCGAACTGCTCTTCCTGGCAATGTGTCATCGCTATAAATGTTACAGTTGTCACCAATAAGTATGTTAAATGCACCGGTTGCATATGCTCTTAACGTAATCAATAGGCTGTTCATAGGCGAAATAGGGTAATTTCTATCGGTAGGAAATTCTAACCTGTCACTGATTTGCTTTAATAACCACCACACTTTCTTTGGACAAACAAAATCTTTCTTCGAACTATTTGTCACTGCAATCTTCAAAAGAGTCCCCCTTTCCACAATCCTGACGTTCCGGTTTTGATCCCGATTTAAATGATCGAGGTAAAATAAATCTTCGTCAATTCCTTGTAAAACATCAAAACGCGCCGCCATCTTGATACTGCACACTCGTGTAACCCTGATCATCTCGACAAAACCGGGCGTCAGCCGCGATCAAATTTAGCCGCGATCAACTCCCTCGTTTAACTTTGATCGGTGTCGGTGCACCAGAAACTTGAGTTGACCACGGTTAAATGCCGACTTGACCGCGATTAACTTTTGACCGAGGTTGGTGCACTCGGCCGTAAAAGTTCAAATATTTGTTAAGCTTAAGGGACTTAACTACGGGGTCATCAGTCCCTAAACTTACAAACTACTTATGAACTACCTACAACTAAGGACGGCACAAATATCCATGCTCGAGGGGGGATTCGAACCCCCGACCGTAGTCGCCGTGCAGACCGTGACTGGAGCGCCTTAGTCTCCTCGGCCACCGCGGCCGGCACGCAAAGTCTCTCACTGCATTTTTCCCCCTTGGATATTACATTTATAAAACTAGTGATGTAACAATTTAACCACGCGAAGCGGGTAATCATAAGTTAGTAAAGAATAGCACGGCTCAGATGCTTTATTGTTTATGCAGTTGAGGAGGATCGTTGTTTTATCTTTCACTCGGACTCGAATCTTATTTCTTTGAGCGGAGACATTAGTTTTAGGAAGATGAAGTCTCAGGGTGCTACGTCAGGTGAATAACGTCGATTTTCCACGACTGGAGTGTCGTTATCCGGCAACAATCACTTCACAGACGTTTCATTACGGGCCAACGCTTTGTCCTGACGAAGCATACACGAGCGGTTATTTCGCAGGCGTGGAGTCCTTGGTAGCACACCATCACGGAGGTTACATTATACAGTGAAAATTCATCATAAGACTCAAGATCCAATTCCAAAGAAAGCAAGTGCAGACAAGTGTGGAAAATTACAAAACTATCAGTTTAATAAGTCATGGGTGCAAAATACTAACACGAATTATTTACAGACGAATGGAAAAGCTTGTGGAACCGACCTCGGCGAAGATCACTTTGGATTTAGGAGAAATGTAGGATCCCGGGAGTCAATACTCACATTACGATTCATCTTAGAAGATAGGCTACGTTTTTAGCGTTTGTCGATTTTGAGAAAGCTTTTGACAATGTCGACTGAAATATCAGGGGTAAAATTTAGGGAGCGAAGAGCTATATTCAACCCATACGAAAACCAGAAAGCGGTTATTAGAGTCGAAAGGCAAGAAAGGGACGCACAGGTGGGAAGGGAGTAAGACAGGGTTGTAGCCTTTCCCCAATGTTGTTCAATCTCTAAATTGAGCAAGCAGTGAAGGCATGGAAGGAGAAATTTGGAGAGGGCATTATAGTGCAGGGAGAGGAAATAAAAACATTGCGGTTTGCTGATGAGAAAGTAATTCTGTCAGAGACCGCAAAAGATCTGGAAGAGCAATTGAATGGAATGGACAGTGTCTTGGAAGGAAGATATAAGATGAAAATTAACAAGAGTAAAACGAAGGTAATGGACTGCAATGTCAGAAAATCAGGCGATGCTGAAGGAATTAGATTAGGTGATGAGACAATAAAAGTAGTAGATGAATTTTGTTATTTGGGTAGCAAGATAACTTCTGATGGCCGAAGTAAAGAAGATATAAAATGCAGAATGGCTATGGGAAAAAAAGCGTTTGTAAAGAAGCGAAACTTGTTAACATCGAATATTAATTTAAATGTTAGGAAGTCGTTTCTGTAAGTATTTGCCTGTAGTGTAGCATTGTATGGGAGTGAAACGTGGATGATAAGGAGTTCAGATAAAAAGATGATAGAAATTTTTAAAATGTGGTGCTACAGACGAATGATGAAAATTAGATGGGTAGATCACGTAACTATTGAGGAGGTGCTTAACCGAATCGGGGAGAAAAGGAGTTTCTGGCAAATCCTGACTAAGAGAAGGGATAGATTGGTTGGACACATTTTGAGACATCAAGGAATTGTCAACTTACCATTAGAAGGAAGCGTGTGGGGTAAAAATCGTAGAGGGAGACCGAGGGACGAATACAGTAAGCAAGTTCAAAAGGATGTAGGCTGCTGAACGTATTCTCAGATGAAGAGACTTGCACAGGACAGGGTAGCGTGGAGACCTGTATCAAACCACTCTGCGGACTGCAAACCACAACAACAAGACTCAAGATTGGAATCAGCAACTTGAAAGTATATAAAATATGGTTTTTATACCAGTTTCGGCCGCCGCAGTTTCAAATTTATTGGTGAGATTGTGTGACTAGTATGGCACTGTTATTCAGTCCACACGTGACCTGTGCATTAACCACAATACACATGGAATTTGCGAATAGGCATCTTACATTTGAAATTCAAAGGGTACGAACCAAAGTGTTGCTGTATATTCATGTATCCAGCACATACCCGACCTTGACTGACAGTTTGACCTTAAGGCCCTAATCAATGCAGATAAGCACTGGGAATATTAGGGTAAACAATCGTCATTGCTTTGAATTTTGATTTGATCAGGCGTGCTTTTGTTCCTGCCGATTGATGGATCATCCAATATACGGATTGTTCCTCAGTACCTGGATAGTATTGTAAAATCCATGTTACATCATACATAATCATTTTCAATGTTATCAACTGTCAGAACAGCAGTCCACTCGATGATGCTTTTGTTCGTTTGCGAAGATTCTTGACACGACTTTAATAGCACAAACCTTTGCCATGCGCAAATCATCGTAGAAAATCTGTCTAACGGTATTAAACATAAGGAGAGGCATTGAATTAAAATTTATGCGGTGGCTGGGATTCGAACCAGGGACTTCCTGCTTACTAGGTAGGTGCTTTCGACCACTCACACTCAGCCTTTTTTTATTTACAAAATTTGTTTTACAAAGAGTTATAACTTTGTGAAACAAGTTGTCTTACAAAAAGTGAATGAACGGCTAACACTGCGTTGTAGCCAAAGCAACTACATGGATTGTCTTAAAGCACCATAGACTTTAATTCTGCCTCATGTTCCCTGTGAAATGCGTATCAAATTGCCAGGGCTCACCTACATAGGAATAGCACCCCAGCAAAGAACGTGAATAGGAACTATCCCGCGTTGTTCCTCAGGCCGAGGTGATACAAATACCAACAAATAATAGAATCCCTTGGCTCAGCGCGACCGGTCAGAGGGCTGTACGCCTCTCTGTAATAAAAAAAAAAAAAAAAGCTGAGCCAAGAACTCATCGAACGACGAACGAGAACGAAAAAAAAAAAAGAAAAAAAAAAGGATCGACGACCGCAATGAACTGAACTAACCAGAAGAGCAAAAAAAAAAAAAAAAAAAAAAGCACAATAATAATAATGAAAAGTGGTTTAAAACACCTACCTAGAAAGTAGGAGGTCCGGGTTCGAATCCCGGCCACCGCATTAATTTTAATTCAATGCCTCTCCTTATGTTTAATACCTTTGGTATAATGAGACAATGCTGTCTGAAAGGATTGTATTATTTGTTGATATCTGTCTAACGGTTTTCTTACTGATGCAGGCAAGCTCTAAAATTGCTCGTATGCTACAACGCGGCGGTCTTCGCGAAAAGTTACACTGACCACCTCCATATTACCTTCAGTTTTCGAAGTGAAAGACCCCCGATTTCAGATCGCCTTCGACGTTTCCCTTACCTCAAGGCTCCTATAAACCCGAGGTGAAATATCCGCCATTTTTCCCCAAGCTGTAGGAGTTCCCACGTTCCGGACGAGCTCACGCGTTACCTCGCGTTTCATTCAACTCGCTCACACTCGCAAACTACTCACTGTATCAACGTGAAACTTTCATCACTGTCTTTGTTAAGAACTACACTACATTTCCTTTCTAGTTTTATTTATGGCAATAATTTATAAACACCATATACTGATAGTTTACGAACATGAACTTTCTGACGGCGTTGCGGAATTTTCGACATGCGAGGAACTTTTTTTCTGTTGAAGTTAGGTGAACACATTAAGCACATGAAATGTTCGAAATACATCAAATTTTCATCCTCTCCAAACAGCAACTCTGTGAGAAACGTATAACGTGAGATAATGTCAGTTAAGTATGACGCACTGGGATCCGCCCGCCCGTCTAGTAGTAACACGTCTTCCGTATTAAAGCTCCTAATAATTAGGCACATGTTGTTACTGCATAACATCCTTACTTGAAGATACTGGTATTAACTTCTTTTAACCCAATAAATTTAATAGTTGGAAACTACAAAAGTGCTGTGTTTATATGTGATATTTAATTTCCATTTTTCAGTTACGTGAAAAGGATATTCTAAATATCTCAATACAGAGTGTTTTATTATGTGAGGAAATGAGAACAAGTCAGTTCATTAGCTAGTGAAGAGATCCTTGCTATCTGTCATTTTCAAGTATTCTCACATAAAATCCTCATTACATCTAGTAACTTCTGTTGTTACTGATAGGCGTTAAACTGAAGGAAATGTAACTCCTATTAGGTTTTGGAAACGGAGTAGTGGCTCTGAAACACTTTGGACACGAAACAAAGAAATAAAAATTTGTTAGTGACGAAGGAATATCTGCAAATCTAATAATAAATCACTAACTTTACTCTTTTTCATTCTACAACTATATATTTCCTTGACTAGCTCGATAGTTAATGAAGTTTTGCGTAGTAGCCACGTCGTTAAATACTCCCCTCTTTGCATGTTATCATTTGTCAAAATATCGTTTTGATACGTCTAACCGTGTATGTGATACGCAATGATTCATTCTGGCCTTATCGCCATCGGAAATGAGTGCGCTAAATGAATAAAGTTTAGCAGTATGAGTGAAAGGTAAACATCTCCTCCTAAGTCGAAAATAAAATTCAATCCATTAGGAAAGTTTCATCCGCAGCAACATATGTTGCAACAAGCACCAAACGGAATATCATAGCAGCCTCTATTTTTTACTGCTAACTTTTCCTAACGTAGCAGAGTCTCTTATTTCGAAGCCAATATCTTATTAAATATGACTTAACGAAGTGATGAGCATTTCATCACAATGCTGAAATATAAAGATTTAAGTAGCGAATAAATTAAATATTTCTACCAATTAGTTTTTGCGAAATCGTTTGTGAACGATGGCAGGGCATGCGCCTCTACGCTGTTAGTGCAGCGCGATTCCAACCATGTTGGGGGAAAATGGCGGACGATTCAGCCTGGGTATTTAGGAGCTCTACCTACCATTTTTGAACTTGTTAACCCACTCGAGAGCTTGCGTACTAGACAGACACTGATCGCCATATAGCGTTGCACGCTACATTTTTGTTTAAATTTGTGTTATTTAAATGCCACCGCCAGAGCGCGGCTGCGTTAGGTTGGTAACACTAGGGAGACAAATTTATTATCGGCACTCCGCACGTTATGCCGTAGCGCAAGCAGTTGGTAGCACAAATAATGCTTCGCGTATCATGGAGACAGATTTAATTCCTAACATTTGCAACTGAACTTGCATAGTGAAATTTTCAAGACAAATGGACTGTTAATTTTAATTCCCAACTGCAGAAATTGATGCGCCTTTATTATATAGTAGAAAAATATTTATTGAGAGGTTGTTAATTTGGAAGGACCGTTGTATATCGCTTCGGATATGTATCGAAGACGCGAGTATCGCAGTGCCGTATATCGAACGCACGAACGTCGCTGTGTCGTAAGAAACAAATGTTGGCGGACAAATAAAAACAGATATTCATTTCGACGTATATAAACAAATTAAATAATTGTTGCTGTTGGTATTGTATGGTTAAGAGATTACTTTTACTGGCCGGACAAGGGTACATACAAGAACTTGTCAACCATAGAGCAAGTATAGCATGTTTTATTTATTTTATGATCTGTACGAAACTGTGATCAAGTGATTCAAAAATCTCCCTTTTACGAGGGCAATTATTTTTACTGAGCGGACAAGGGTACACCCAAGAACCTGTCTACCATAGAGCAGGTATAGCATGTTTTATTTATTTTATGATTTGTATGAAATTTTCGGTTCATAAAGGTGGTCGACGCTATTTCACTTAAAAAAATGATCTGTAGCGTAGCCTTAAGAAGGTTAGGTTTAGGTTAAACATTTTTTTAGTATGTATATCTCCGGTTCAGAAAGTATTATCGCTGTCTAGGCTAAACAATTTTCTCCTATATCATAAAGGCAACTGATTTCGCCTACGCTTGCGAGTAAGCATACTACGATAGCATTCTGATGCTCGCATGTTCGATACAAATTGACACTACGCAACTATCGATAGTCCGTCATTTTTTATCGATAGCAGGCCGTCCGAAGCGATATACAACGGTCCTTCCAAATTACCGAGAGGTTTCACAATTAATATTCGACTAAAATGAGAAAGCAACCTGTATAAATATTTTTAATGGCGGTGATGGGGGGGGGGGGGGGCGAGCAATACTATAATTGGTGAAAACCAACCTATTATTTTCTTTTCTATATTTTAGAATCAATGTAACAATTGAAATTAATTGAAGCTAAACATTGCCCACTATGATAGATATTTTAAACTCCATTAAGTAATGAAATTATTCGATGTTTTCTCTAAAGTAAAAAAATAAAGTAATTTAAGTAAAAGACTTTTAAAAATTATTAACTGTCATGGATGAGAAAAATCATCCCGTTAACTAATGAAATTATTAGGCGTGAATATGCAACAAAAATATTTGCATTTCATTTCTTCGTTTTTTAACGGTCATTGTCCACGTAATGACGACCAACAATGGTGTCTGCTATGATTACTTAAAATTACTGAAAATGTATGTAATTAAAATGTATATAATTAACATAATGAGAAAATAATTGCTGAATCAATTTTAAATCTCACTACATCGCACTTAAAAAATGAAGTGCAGAACTCCAAAGCGACCGATTTCGAGCAGGACCACACAAGAACAGACAACTGCTATCGTCGTTCCTTATACGGGAAATATGAAAGAAGGTGAAGACAATGGTCATAGAAAAGAAAGGAGAACGATAGCGGAAATTGTAATTTGTCTCTATCTGTAGCCTATCAGTTGTGATCTTGGTTAAATTGTACGACGCTTCTTGCCAGGCTGCAGTGGTTATGTTGGCACCAATGGTAATGAAGGCAACTCAGATGACCAATACATGTTTTTTCGTGACCACTTCAATTAAAACAATTTTTTTTTTTTTCTGAACGGATAAGGGTACATAAAGAACCTGTCGACCATAGAGCAGGTACAGTATTAATTTTGCTGCGAGTGAAACGAGCAGCAATAACATTTACTCTGTAGCTCGTGAAAAATAACGTAATTCTACACTTAATTGTTTATCTGTTGCCAACATAAGAACTGGAGCCCGACGAGAAGCTTCGTAAAATTTTACCGGTTAAATTGTACGACGCTTCTCGCCAGACTGCAGTGGTTATGTTGGTACCAATGGTGATGACGGCAACTCAGAGGACCAAGAAATGTTTTTTCGTGACAACTTCAATTAAAATTAATTTTTTCTGAACGGACAAGGGCACATACTAGAACCTGTCAACCATAGAGCAGGTACAGTATTAATTTTGCTGCGAGTGAAACGAGCAGCAATAACATTTACTCTGCAGCTCGTGAGAAATATTAACGCAATTGTACACTTAGGGCTGGTTTGCCAATGTCTCGTTAAGTTCCGGTTAAGATTTTAACTTGTGGTTAGCGGATAGCCACGTTTGTCAATGTTTCGTTATGAGTTAACCAGACGTTAAAAGACCTCAAACTGGCCGTTAACTTAACGAGTACAATTCTGTTCGTTACATGGCTATCAGTTAAGTGAGAATCTGTATGAAAATAGAATGATTCCTAAGCGCTAAAATAGCGCAATATATTCAAATGATAAGACCGATTTATCGAACAAAATAACAGAAGCACTACATGTATGAAAAACTAGTGTGGAAAGCAGCTTCATTGAAAGATTTTATCGTTGTATTTCTCGCCCTATCCATGTCACTAGCTAGCAGATGAGTTTGATATATTGCAGATACGCAACATAACCTTAAAATTATTGTTGCGATATCAAAATACAAACTTATGGGTAACGACTAATTCAGTGAGAATCGGTAAGATGAAAATGGTTGGAATAAGAGATTTGGTTGACAATGAAGACGATGTCAATATTTTAGACGATCTAGAGGTCATTGCTCATATAATGCGACCTAGACGTATTTATGTTCTCCGAAATCATGTTGAATGCTGAGATGATTTGTTACGCTATTTCGTCTTGGAAACGCTACATGAAAAACTCTACGACCAACTCAAGAGTCCAACAGATAGTTACGTATTTTGTAAGTTATCTGTCACAATAGAAAACAGAATAAATTATTTATGCCTGCAAGCTTATTAATTCAGTATTTGGTTAAATTGTACCACGCTTCTCGCCGGGCTGCAGTGGTTATGTTGGCACCAATGGTAATGACGGCAACTCAGATGACCAATAAATGTTTTTTCGTGACAACTTCAATTAAAACGATTTTTTTTCTGAACGAACAAAGGTACATACAAGAACCTGTCAACCATAGAGCAGGTACAGTATGAATTTTGCTGCGAGTGAAACGAGCAGCAATAACATTTACTCAGTATCTCGTGAAAAATATTAACTCAATTCTACACTTAATTGTTCATCTGTTGCCAACATAAGCACTGGAGTCCTGTGAGAAGCGTCGTAAAATTTTACCGTGGTCTTTAGCGTAGTATTTCAACCACAAACTTGTTTCAGCTATTCAAACTACTGACGGGTATACTTCCGAATGACATCGACCACGGTCGATATTTCTACAGGAGCACACCTCGCAATTCTCAAGGCAAAACTGCACACAAGAAAGCAATGTGGAAAATAATTTAATACTTCAGATTGCAAAGGGTAAACAAGAAACCTGCCGCTTGTCGTTTCGTAATAGTTAGTTATATACACTTAAATTTTACTCTAATCGTCGACTCAGAAGCCTGACCTATACAATAAGTTGGCACCCCTGAGCAGAACAACGCAATTACTTTCTAATAACGACACACACACACACACACACACACACACATACACAGAGAGAGTACGTGAACATTGAGTGTGAGAATGGTAACCAAGTAATTAGATCTGACTACGTCTTAATTTTGGAAGAAAACAGGTTATGTGCGCCAAGCCTTCACTCACCATTGATCTAAAATTAATATCGTTTACTGAATATCACTTTTATTCTCTCTTTGGTTACTCCTTAGCATGAATTATTATCCGTAAGCACTCATAAATGTTAAAAAGTGACTACTATTTATCACTCTTTACTTCACAATAGTCGTTTCACAGATAAAGTAAGGTTTGCCACGTACCTTCAGAATAACAATTTATTATAATTGTATCTCGTGCTTTGGTTGCGAGTAATTCTGTTGCAATTATTCCTCTTATTAATGTAAAGTGCCATAACTGGTCTTCACTACCTACGATAAAAGTTCTAATTCAATTTAAAAGAATAGATCACTTTTAAAAAGACACAAAATACTCGTAACCTTGTTTCCTATTCCAGAGAATTTATCGCACCAAGGTTAAGAAATATAAGGTTGGGCAGTAAGCACTCTGCTCTGCCATTGGCTGGCGCTGTGACGTCACTGTGGGACTGCGCGCTCCCAAATGGCCTGCACGGGCTTAGCTCACTACGGCACGAAATATGCATTTATATTCAGTTTTTGACGAAAATTGTTTCTGCCTTAAATACGAAGTGCTATTCTGCTGTAAAATATTGAAGTTAAGAGCGCTGGGTCATATTCTATCGTAGATTTACGCGGCACGTATCAGTAACATATCAAATCGCAAACATATAGACAATTTCTTTAATATGAACTGCTGACTTTAAAAGAACAGGAATTTTTCAAACACTTTTTTCCGTGGCAAATTAAGCAACTCCGACTGTACATCCCTTACATAATCGTTTTCATTGAAATGCCGGGAGCGTATTCGAGAATGTGCAATGTTTACAGTGTCCATTCTGTAGCATTTGGAGAGCCACACTTTCTTTAACGTTTCATCTCGAGGAAAAAAAATGAAACTTTATTTCAGTTCCCTTTGTGTCTCCGCTGTGAGAATTACAATCCGTAATAGCACAGCCTGGCATTGTATAAATAATAACAGAAGTATTTCAGAGAATTACAGCACAAAATTATAGCACACGCGCCAAACACTCGGGAAATCAGTATACTATGAACTTTTTACTTCCAAACTGTGAAGTGAACAAAAAAAACTGTTTGACCCTTTCCTTCCCAACGTTGTTTCTCGATAATAACGCATTAAAAGCTGATTTATACCGTATTTTGTGTATCAATCCTTAAAGTCGCATTGTTGTTGATCAATAACATGCTTCTAATACGACATTTTGCCGCTTGGTACGGCGTGTAGGCACTTGTGAAGCATTAATCTGTCCGTCTTGTTGTTCGTGTTATGTAGCCGTCTGTACGTGGCTGTGATTAGGAGCGCGAGGGTGGTTCATGTTATTTTATTTCAGCAGAGAATTGTCATTGGTGCTGAGGCGAAGATTATACTAGCATTATTGATCCGACAGTGTTAACCATCAACAAAACAACACCCCAAGTAATAAAATACCTCGATACAAACGTCTGTGTTGTGCATGACATAAAAAATCAATAGTGCCACCAAAACTTTTAAAACACGTATTTTGATCTTTAGTGTACTGTATTAATACAGATAACACTTAATTTTAATTTTTCCAAAGCTGAATTCATAACGTGGGAATGAGAGGGTTAAGTAAATACAGCAGAAATGGTAACACACACACGCACACGAGTTAGCAACCAACTCTGCATATAGTTTGGCTCCCAGGTGTCCCATAGTGACGTCATGCGCAGAACGGCGAAAACGCGATTCCTACTGCGCATCGCTTACTGCGCCCCCCTGAGAAATATATTCGCACAACCAAAATCAGAGATAAAATTATCAAAGCTCTGTGTAATCGATATCTGCTATGATCAACCACTTTCTTTGAATAAGTTTTATTCTACGCTAAGGTCTTTCAGTAAAATAATACCAACATTCAGAATAAAAATTTTGAAAAAGATTCCTCCTTTTACTGATGGAATACTACTATCAATCTCTATGTGTAGTAACTATCTCTTTCCAAAAAAAAAAATAAAAATAAAAAAAAAAAAAAAATAAAAAAAAAAAAAAAAAAAAAATTAGGGGCTGATGACCCCGCAATTTAGTCTGATAAACTTAACAAATATCTGACATTGATTGTCGGAGAATATTCTCTGGCACGAATGAATAAAGCGAACCAAATAAAATAGTTCGCCTAAGAATGAGTAAAAAAATACGGGGAATTCATCAAAGCAAAAGATCTTTCTCAGATTTCGAGTGAATAAAACTAGAGAAGGATCTTTCAAGGAGAGAACATTCTCCGCTTTCTGAAGTTAGCATACTTCGAACTGAGTAAGTTGTAGGAAATGTTTTTACCCAGGTTTTTATATTGAGCGTTACCGGACACGTGTGCACATAACATTTTTGTGTGTATATATACACATATATACACATTTTTGTGTGTATATATACACACAAAAATGTTATGTGCACACGTGTCCGGTAACGCTCAATATAAAAACCTGGGTAAAAACATTTCCTACAACTTACTCAGTTCGAAGTATGCTAACTTCAGAAAGCGGAGAATGTTCTCTCCTTGAAAGATCCTTCTCTAGTTTTATTCACTCGAAATCTGAGAAAGATCTTTTGCTTTGATGAATTCCCCGTATTTTTTTACTCATTCTTAGGCGAACTATTTGATTTGGCTCGCTTTATTCATTCGTGCCAGAGAATATAAATTAATATAATATATTAATTAATATAATAATATATATATATATATATATATATATATATATATATATATATATATATATATATATATATATATATATATATAATTGCGCCTCGGTTGCACAGTGGTAGAGTGCTAAACTACAAATCCAAAGGTCGCGGGTTCGATCCCCGCCAGGTCCTATGATTTTTATCTGTCACTTTCCACTTCTTTCACCTCTGGCAGTATTGCTCATGTGAAAAATGCCGAGTAGCACTGTGGTTCGGTACCCACGTTAAACTGTAGGTCCCCCTATAACTGGCTGGGTAAGTCAGTTCGAAGGTCGGAGGAAGGCAACGGCATACCACCTCCAAACAGGACCATGCCTAGTAAAGCACTGTGGTGTTCAAACCAATCTTCGGATTGTTGACTGCTTTACCTTATACTCTGAAGAAATATGAGACGAACTAATGAATTGTATAAAAGAATAAAACCGTTAATTCACTGACGAAACACTTTCTTCCCAAAAATCATTAGAATCACACGTGAAACACTTTACATAGCGACGAAAGTGGCGCGAGAAATTAAACAAGTGTATTCAGCGGCGTGTGTGGAGAACGAGGTTACAGTTGTAAGTAGCTACAAAAATTATATTGAATGTTTTGGAATTTTAATAATCCAATACTACATGAAGTGCATCTGAAGAATTCAGTCTGTATCACACAAAATAAATATTTTGCAATAATGAAGTATTGTTTTTTATACTGCTCTTTTTCATTGTAGCAATACCTGTTGTCCTCCTTAAGACACGTTTAATGACAACATGAATCTTAAGTTATGTTTCAAGTAAGTACACCCATCAGACAAAACTAACTGATTAATTACAAACCTAGCGGCCGTAGTTGGATGGCTGAGCGCTCTAAGACGACGTGCTAAGGAGCACGCGGTTTCTTCCCTTCGGAGGTTTGAGTCCTTCCTCTGTGTCGTGTGTGTGTGTGTGTGTGTGTGTATGTGTGTGTGTTCTCTTTAGGTTAGTTTGTTTAAATTGCTTGCTCATCAAGCATGGAGACAGCAAAGATTTAACAATTGCAAACGTATCTCTTTAATTAGCATTAGGTATTGTTGAAAGGAGAGTGCGAGTATTCTCTAATTAGGGGCGGTCTCCGTGGTTAAAGATCTAATACGCAGCGTCATAGAGTTCAATAAATACTTCCCCATGCTCTGAAGGAGAGGAGAATGGATTTTTCGTACAAGCATTAATCGTAAGATAGGCGTATTTTCTTATAGCAGTTTATTTCGAAATTCATTTTTAGCGAGTTTCAGTTCGTGAATTGGTTCTGTATACTATCTTCCAGCATACAGTCCAACAAATCACTCAATAAATTTTGGCAATGAATGTTGAATTGGCAAAAACCGAAAAAAGTGCACTTTAGTCCAACGATATTATGTTGTAATCAAATACAGAAGAAATATTACTAAATATTTGAGATGGGAAACTGAAGAAAAAGTCAAAGTACTTGAAAATCTACGAGGCTAGGTAAACGATGGCGGAGTGAGGGGGAGGGGGTATTGTCCAGTGACTTTTCACCACCCTGTGTATAGTGACCGACATCGTTGGTTTAAACGACCGAAGAAAACAAAAGTGTTCTCAGTTAGATCGATTGGCGTCGGAAGTCTAAGTTCGAGAACTGAGATCGAGTGTAGCGTGGCCACGCGCAACACGGCGTGCTAATTCTGAAAGATGGGCCGTTCCCCTCCACCGCTATGCCCGCAGCCTCTGCCGCGCTACAGCGCCATCTACGGAAGCACGAGGCGAACTACTTTCTCTTATGGAGAGCGCTGGTTTCCTCCTCTCACCACTAGATGGCAGACATTCGCTTCTACAGCTCACGCAAGTGTGTAGAGTAACTTCCACTTCAGGCCAACTGAATTACGCGATACAACGTGTCGGCTTGTGGCGGTGGCGTGTTATGTTGTATGACTCGAAACACTGATCATTTTCCTTTTGTTACGAATATTTCATTACTTTTTAGAATCCAAAATGATCAATCTACGTTCAACAATCCATCTTCTCGAGCCCAGGTTTTAATTAAAGAATACTAGTCACATTAAAAGTTGATCGTTGGTAACGGCAATTGCTTGGCAGACGGCTACTGCAAAGGAAAGTTTCTTTGTGAGTAATTAAAAGTTTTACCTTATGAGCATTGTAAGATGATTCGTAGAGTTGTTTTTCGCGCTGTTTTAACCCACTTTAGGTTCCCGTGTTAACACTGAAAGTGGACTTTTGCGACCGACTTTTGTCAGATCGAAATTTAAATAAAAATAACTGTTTAAGCGTTCATATGACACGATAATTGAATAAACGTATTTGTAGAGGAAAAAGTTTTCAACAACTCTGCTCTGTCGTAGATATTATAAATTGCAGAGTGCTACTGTATCAGTTCGACAGTTAGCTGCTCTGAGTTACTCCTAATGTGTGCATATGATTACACTTAGTCCAGTCAATGAGTGCTCAAAACAGGGGTGTAGAGTGCATGGAATATGCGAGAATTTTTGACTTCAGTACTTTGTTAGGGATAGTTAGGTGAACATACTAAAAGTCCCCGCCCCTGGGGAGTGAGCTAAAGTGGGGAGGGGGTGGAAAGGTACCATTTTTTTTGTTTTTTTGTTTTTTGGTTTTTCGCTTATATCTCGAAAGCGGTCCGCTTTAGGAAGAAGATGTTCCAAATAAAAATGAAAGGTAATTGAATTTGCTATAAAATTGGTTCTATAAATATTAGTCGAATTCCCAACGGTTTTGGAGATATACGTTATTGAAAATCGACAATTTCGGAAAAAATCATTTTTACCTCACTAATTTTGTCAAACATTTACTTCTAGTGACTCACTCGATCGTTTCTCAGAAAATTTGTCAGGAAAAAAGGTGTAGAGAATTAAATTTCCTTCAATTTGATATGCACATTTATTACTTTATCGTCAGCTAATCAGAAGTTCCATCATTTGTAAGATGTGCGCTGAGTTTCGAGGTCTTTCTAGAAATGAGTGTTTTGAGAGGCTGTGACATTTACGTCTTATGAAATGTGCCAGCATGGTAAATAACAACACTTTAACAATAACAAGAAGGTAATTGCAATTCTAATAGAACACCTTTTTATAATTATAGCTTTTATTATAATATTATGAATCATACAATGAAAGTATTTACAAGAACTGAGAGTGATTCAAAATTAAAAATAAGTGCATTCAAAGCAACATTTTCATTTTTATGAAGAGGAATTGTCGATGCTCATTTATTGTCACCTGCAGTGGACACGCCTTCAAGGTCGCCGGTACCACAGACAAATATATGTTTCTCTGTGCCGGTAGCTAACGCCCGGGAGAGGGTTAACGATGGGGAAGCGCCACACGAACATCGAAGGCCTGCCACTGGCTCCTGCCAAGAGACTGGGCAGGGGGTGGAATTGAGTGTTCTCACTCACTTCTTACTTCAGTTCACTACAAAGCATAGAAAAGCTTGTATGTCGGCTTTTCGTGATATTTTTCATTTATTTATGAAAATGTTGACTGTGTAGTCTGCGCAGTGGCTACTCGATGTTTTGATGTGATGAAACAACAGGTGGACCAGATGTTGGTGTTTTCACAGTGACAAAAAGGAATACTATCACTCATCAAAGCAATTAGACAAAGGGGACATAGCAATGGCTCATCTTTAGAAAGTTTGGACATCCTTCTGATTCATAATGAATGTCGAAAAAATTACATCTGGCCACAATCCATCAACGCTCATTTAAAGAGACAGGCACTCTCATCGTCCTCTGAAGTAGTTCAGCCTTCAACTTTGAGATCCAAACCAGCGAAATTCGATGTCAAAACAAAATGTTTCTTTTGTGCCGAAAGTGTTGATGGTGAGCAAAAGAAGCCCAAGGAAGATATTGTTAGTTATTTTTCTCACAAAAGGACGCAACAGAACTGACATACAAGTGACGAGTATGGATGCTTCTCGAGATAGACATGATCAGTGGGGAGAGGAAGTGATGAGGCATCTTTCCACCTCAAATGATTTAGTTGCGGAGAGGCTGTGTATCATGATGAATGTCGGTTGGACTTTGTGAGGTCGTTGTACCAGAAACTCTTAACATCCACGTCTGAAGACTGCGGTTCACGTGCAGTGGAAGAGGTAAGTATCTTACTGGAGGGAAATAGTGACTGTCAGTTCACTGTAAACGAAATTATGGGTGTTGATACTGGGAGGGAACCTGAGTGGAGAACTATCAGAACAGAACTGTTGAAGTATGGGGAACGCATAACCATGATCACAGGCTCCAGCAGGTTTAAGGTTCCAATAATTTGTTTCAGGGGCAATGGGTACTAATCGCTAACCAATGTCTGGTATGATAACAAGGAAAAGGATGAGAAAGAATAGCGACTCAGAATTGCCAAGAAAGCTGCTGAGATAATAAGGTAAGATACTCAAAGTGAAGCGTACAGTTATATACCCTCAAACAGACAACTTCCTGAAGGATGAAAATTATCTCCCACAATCACTCCAAAACTCCGAACCTTTCTTGAGGAGGTTAGGTTGAGAAAAAAAAAAAAAAAAAAAAAAAAAAAAAAAAAAAAAAAAAGCAAGAAAACTGAGGAATCATGGAGGAAGTGCGTTACTACTGGACATGCCATCACATCAGTTGTCAGGCCACGAACCTTCTTGTCACCAGTATTGAAATGTGCCTCGAAGAACTTGACTGATCTTCTAGCAAGTCTGGGTGTCAGCTCATCCTATTATGAAGCACAAAACGAGAATTATTTGTGATTGCCCACGCACAGCTAACCTACAATCCAGCTACATCCAAAAAATATTGATAATATTGATTTCAGTGTTTGTACCTTAGACGAATAGAATACCTTCCACGCTATGGGGGGCATCAAAGTGTCACTCAGACCACACATGTTCAAAGAAGTTCAGAAACACCAAGATTAAAAACAATGCGTACATGAGCTGAAACTGGAAAACTCGGAATATTCCACTAGAAGCATGCATTACGATGTCTACGAAATGTGACTGTGGCAGACATTGATATTCCAGAGGAGCCTCCACATCCTGCACCAAATGACATTCTGTGGTTTGCTGAAAAAAAAAAAAAAAAAAAAAAAGACAAGGTATTGTAGTGGACAGAGTGGAAATGACACAAGCAATGGACAGCGTCCATGTGTTATTCCAGCATTTACAGGCTGTGACACAACATCCGCAGCGTGTCACAAAGTGGGGTTTGTCAAAATGCATCACAAGTCCAAAATCATATAACATGCTGCTGAGATATTTTCCAACAATTCTTCTTTTCCCGACTCCATTGAGACAGCGGGAATCACGAGTACTCTCTCATGGTATGGAGCTCCAGCCACCAAGACATCCCTCAACGAGTTCCGCTACAAATCATTTTTAATAACAGCTGGACACATGAAGCCTAATCTCTGAACTCTCCCACCAACTAAAGGAGCTGTTAAGCAGCATGCATTCAAAATGTACCACCAAATACGCCTTTGGTTAAGAGAGAAACCGAAATGTGAAGCTCCGAATTGGGGTTGGGAAAGAAGGAATGACCAGCTAGTTCCGAAACTCTCAGATGCTGCGCCTGACAAATTCTTGAAGATAATTATTATCGATGCATGTAAGGATGTGACAGTGGAGGTGTGGTTCCAGTAAAGCGTTTTTAGTGCCCTTTTACATGCCTGAATAGCAAGGGCAACTGCAACAACAGAGTCTGAATATCAATTAAGGATGAAGATGGAGACAGTAACATCAAGACTCTACCAGTCTTGTTGGACGACGTGTCCACTACTGAGTAAAGTGACTGACACTCGACCATTCCTCAGAAAAATGAAAATGTTGCTTTGAATGCACTTATTTTTCATTTTGAATCACTATCAGTGCTTGTAAATACTTTCATTGTATGATTCATAATATTGAAATTAAAGCTATAATTGTAAAAACGTGTTCTCCTAACAATTGCAGTTACCTTCTTGTTATTGTTAAAGTGTTGTTATTTACCATGCTGGCACGTTTCATATGGCATAAATGTCACAAAAAAATCAAATGTTTGTTAAGCTTATGGGACTTAACTACGGGGTCATCAGTCCCTAAACTTAGAAACTACTTACCAACTACCTTATACTAAGGACGGCACAAATATCCACGCCCGAGGGGGGATTCGAACCCCCGACCGTAGTGGCCGTGCAGACCGTGACTGGAGCGCCTCAGTCCCCGCGGCCACCGCGGCCGGCATATAAATATCACAGCCTCTCAAAACACTCATTTCTAGAAGGACCTCGAAACTCAGCGCACATCTTACAACAGATGTAACTTCTGATTAGCTGACGATAAAGTAATAAATGTGCATATCAAATTAAAGGAAATTTAATTCTCTACACCTTTCTTTCTGACAAATTTTCTGAGAAACGATCGAGTGAGTCACTAGAAGTAAATGTTTGACAAAATTAGTGAGATAAACATGATTTTTTCCGATATTGTCGATTTTCAGTAACGTATATCTCGAAAACCGTTGGGAATTCGACTAATATTTATAGAAACAATTTTGTAGAAAATTCAAATATCTTTCATTTTTATTTGGAACATTGTTTTCCTAAAGCGGACCGCTTTCGAGATATAAGCGGAAAACCAAAAAATTGTACCTTTCCACCCCGTCCCCATTTTATCTCACCCCCTAGGGGCGGGGACGTTTAGTATGTTCACCTCCTAACTATCCCTAACAAAGTCCTGAAGTCAAAAATTATCGCATATTCCATGCACTCTACAATGCATTCATTGACTGGACTAATTAGTATTCCACCTTTGCCATGTAAAAGTAGTGAATCACATTCTACTGTTGTATTATGAGTTGCTTTCTGGATAGATGAGAGGCATTATAGTGACATTTACTGCTTTGGTTACATCACGGTAGCACTATATAGCTGACCGCTATGAACTTTTTGTTGCTAGTAGTCCATATTAATTGTAAGGAAATTTTTTTTCAATATTTTTCTCAGTATACATTAATCGTCATAGTTTTTATTAGCTTCAAATAAAAAAACCATCAATTAAAGGGTTAAACGATTGGAAAAAAGAACTTGAAAAAGAGGACAAATTACCGAAAGATAATGAAAATATTGGAGAATTTTAAAAGGTAAAAGATAAAAAAAGTAGGTTTGTCAAAGCAAGACAGGTGTTAATATTTTTACGGAAAAAGATTATAAAAGTATTGGAGAGTTTAAAAATGTAAAAAAAGAGTATGTTTGTCACAAATTCAAATATCAAATAATTTTTGCTGTTTCTTAAAATAGGGTCAGAGAGAATATTACGTGTTGAGTGCATAGATATCAAGACAATTGTAGAGTCGTAAACACTTCATACATATTTTTATTACTTATATTTTTTATGTTGGAAATGTGTGCAAAAAATCGTAAAACTACGGGAAAACTTAAAAAGGCAATGCTAAAAATCGTAAAACTACGGGAAAACTTAAATAGGCAATGCTACGGTTGTTGTCTCCCATAAGGACTACACTGAAAAGATGCAGAGCCTGCTAAATGACGATTCCTACCGGAAGATCAGCGTTGACCCCACAAAGAAGGTGGAAAACAAGACCAAGGCGCTTCTCAAGGATGCGGATTTACCGGAGGGTGTCGCCAAGAAACTGGTACCTCAAGGTCCGGTACCGCCAAGACTTTATGGACTCCCTAAGGTTCACAAAGGTGGGGTGCCGTTACGTCCCATTGTCAGTAACATCAGAGCACCTACATATTTGTTGGCCAAATACTTGACGGGAATATTAAGTCCTTATGTGGGTAAATGCCCTCATCACATCCCAAATTCCGTGGATTTTGTTAAACGCCTTAACAGCTTCAGGCTGGATGAGTCTGATATCATGGTGAGTTTTGACGTCGTTTCGTTGTTTACGAGGGTGCCCCTTCGAGAGTCACTAGATTTGATTGGTCAGAAGTTTGACGAGAAGACCACCGAACATTTTAGGCATGTCTTGACCTCCACGTATTTTCTTTTCAATGGCGAATACTACGAACAAAAGGGGGGAGTCGCCATGGGTAGCCCACTCTCCTCTGTGGTCGCAAATTTGTGGATGGAGAATTTCGAGGAGGAAGCCCTGGCATCATCTCAATGGAAACCTACTTGCTTTTGCGTTACGTGGACGACACTTTCGTCATCTAGCCACATGGTATGGATAAACTCCTTGACTTCCTACAAATCTGAACTTCATACACCCCAACATCAAATTCACTATGGAGACTGAAAGGGAGGGTAAACTGCCGTTCCTTAACGTCTTGGTCAAGAGAAGATCTGATGGCACCCTGGGTCATAGTGTATATCGGAAGACAACGCACACTGATCTGTATTTACACGCAGACAGCTGTCACCACCCTTCACAGAGGAATGGGGTACTTAAAACTCTAGTACATAGGGCGCGCACTATCTACGACGCAGAGAGTCTACCCCAGGAATTGGAACACCTGAGAACTGTATTTCGAAAAAATGGGTACTCTGA
Source organism: Locusta migratoria (assembly GCA_026315105.1). NCBI lineage: Eukaryota > Metazoa > Arthropoda > Insecta > Orthoptera > Acrididae > Locusta > Locusta migratoria. The sequence goes on along the minus strand of CM048753.1, from coordinate 59,034,969 downwards.
TTCAGCGGGCTCTCCGCCTAACCACTACACCACAACCTGTGGAAACGGATGAAAACACGAGGGAGGAGGTAGGCACTGCGTTGATTCCATATACCGGCGCACTCTCGGGGAAGGTCGCCCGCATTTTGAAAAAACACCAGGTTGGAACTGTTTTTTGTCCGCCGAATAAAATTCGTGCACTGGTGGGGAGCGCCAAAGATGATCTCGGTTTGAGGAAGGCCGGCGTGTACCAGATTCCGTGTCAGTGTGGAAAGTCATATATTGGACAGACGATGCGTACCATCGAGGATCGATGCGTTGAACACCAGAGGCACACACGATTGATGTATCCGAGCAAGTCGGCGGTCGCTGGACATTGTTTGTCGGAGAATCATGCGATGGAGTATGAACACACTAGGATCCTGGTACGCCGCGGTGGAGTAGCCGAGCGGTCTAAAGCGTCTCGCTGCGGAGCGCGCGGTTGCTCGCCGTGGAGGTTCGAGTCCTCCCTGGGGCATGGTTGTGTGTGTTTGTCCTTAGGTTAGTTTACCTAGGTTTAAGTAGTTTGTAAGCTACGGACTGATGACCACGCAGTTTGGTCCGATAATTTACAAACATTTGAACATTTTGATCCTGGTACAGACGTCGAGATACTGGGACTGCGTCGTTAGAGGGGCCATTGAAATTCGCACAAGTGATGACCTTATAAACCGTGACTGTGGCTATAATCTTAGCAAAGCTTGGGAACCAGCGATTGGGTTAATTAAGAGTAAATCTAGCAAACGTAACGAAGTGACGACCACGACGGACAGAGCCCTCACACCGACGTCATCTCAGACGCCGTCGCAATCGGTTCCACTGCGCGGACCGCGGAGGGGTCGCTCCGCGGGCCGAGGGTATTTAAATCGCCCGCCACCGGGCTAGAACCCAGTTCCCTTCGAGCAGTCGTAGCGTGCGGATTTCCGTGCCGGCGCGTTTCCAGGAGCTCAGTCCATCAGTTCACCTGATGATGGCGACATGTATGATTGCCAAAATATTGCTAATTTTGCCGAAATGGACCCATAACAGCATTAGAACAAAAAAAAAAAAAAAAAAAAAAAAAAAAAAAAAAAAATTATAGCAGCATATTGGTATAATTACATGATGTCTCTTAGAGATATATTCTGTGCTGCTGGACCATTGGATAGAAAGTTATTGTACCAGAAGAGTTAGCCCAAAAAAAAAAAAAAAAAAAAAAAAAAACAACACCATACGTCATAAGCGAATGAAAACAAGCAAAGTAGACTACTTTTCGTATTGAACTATCACTTATTTCCGGAACTGTTGGTATGGTAAAGTATCCGGTAATTGGAACTATTCTTCAGCTTGGAGTCTGGGCTAGCGGCAAAGTCCCGGTTGGAGACCGGAAGGTCACTGGTTCGACGCTCACTGCAGTCAGCGTTGTCGTGTGCGAGCAGTCTTACTACGCGACCATTGAATCTACGCGCCTCACCTGTTCACGTTCCAAGACGAACATCCACGACGTCGAGCATGCGACGTAGAACAGTTCTTACGTGCAGAAGTACTTGCAGACCCACAGCAAATTACGGGAACACATTTCTTGAGTATTGCAAGTATCGACTAAGTTACCGAGGAAGCGTGAGGAAACGTGTTTACCTGTGCAGCCGTGAAATTACAGTTCCGGCACTGTGATGGTCATATGGAGTCTGTTACTACTGAAATTGCAGGACTGTGTAGGAAGACCCCTGCAACAGGAAAAATCTTTACAGGAGTGGAGCTAAACCGTTTTGTATCATTTTCTTTCCTACTCCCTGTTACCATCGATACGCACAACAGTTTGCGTTTGTACCGCAATGACAGTGCACGCGAGGGTTGTTGTAACTCCCCCTGCACTGTGTGAAAAGTAGAAACTCTGAATGTTCACCAACCTGACGTGTTCTATGAATGTCCCCTCGCAGATGATAGCACGCAGGTCGGAGTTCTTGAATGAGGCTAAACTATCAGCAGGAACTGATCTAATTACGGAATAAAACTGGGGTAGTTCGGATTCCATTTGATTTATTTACAGACTGCAGAAAACCAGCAAACTGCATAATAACATCTACTTGACACACATTGTTTGAACTGAAAGTAAATATAGTCATTTGGGCTTGATCTGAGATGATTAAACAATGTCTTATGACCGCCTACGTATGCATATTATTCCTCCTAGTGCCTGTTCTGAACTCACATGTTAATCCTCCCAGTGCATGTTCTGAACTGAACTGTGGCGGCTCGATGCAAGGCTGCCTTCGTTCCGCAATTTGGAGCGCAAACATGGCCGCCGTGCATCGTCCGTGCTTTATTAATTGAAGTAGCAATTGTTAATACGAGGCGCGTCCAAAAAGTAAGTTCCGTTTGGTTATATAAAACGAACGGGTACAGATACAGAAAAAATATTGATTGTACAAAAAATCTACAACTGTTAAACTACTTTTCTACATAGCTTCCGAAATTTTGTAGGCAATTCTCATAGCATGGCACAAGGTTTTGTGTGCCTTTTTCATAGAATATTGCCGCCTGTGTATTCAACCGTGTGGTAACATGTTCTTTCAACTTGTCATCATCGTTGAAGCGTTGTCCACCAAGGACAGATTTTAGGTGTAAGAAGAGGATTACTGTCAAAAGATTTTTTTTTTCTCACGATAATGCCTGACCTCACACACCGAATGTGAGCAAACAATTCTTACGCAAATTTCAATGGGACCTGTTTGATCATCCTCCATACAGCTCGGACCTCTCTCCTAGCGACTTTCATCTCTTCTTACACCTAAAATCTGTCCTACACCGATGGTAAAGAGCTGTTACCACATGGTTGAATACACAGGCGGCAACCTTCTGTGAAGGATGCATGCAAAAACTCGTGGCACGCTATGACTAGTGCCTACAAAATTTCGGCAGTTATGTGGAAAAGTAGTTTAAGAGTTGTAGAATTTTGTTCAATAAAAATTTCTTCTGTATCTGTGTACAATTTCATTTTATTACCAAACGGAACTTACTTTCTGGACGCGCCTCGTATGTTTTAACTATTCAGGGCATAGCTTGGCTTTGAGGAGTATTTCTAAATTGAGTTCGACATTTAATAAATAATTAGTTTATTAAATATTAATAAAAATATGATTGCGTTTTGGAGCGTGACCGCCAGTACTACAGCCAATCGGCGTCCAGTGCCTGCCGCTCGGGTACTTCGCTAGAATTCGGGAAAATTTGCCAGTGCTCTTTCCCATGAGAACCCGACCTATTGTACCACCTGTCGTGGTTCTGACCAGCTTTTACCATCTGTCGCCTAATGGTCCTAACCGGCTGCACTGAAGCCATACTTCGAACTTAATATGATGGCTTTAAGCCATAAATATTATACCCTCAAGGTATTTGAACTACCCTTTGAGGTACCTACATATGAAATCTCGACCCTTACACCGTACGGAACAGTCATCAGGCGTGTCTTACCTTAGTATATCCCTTAAAATCCCTCCACAAATTATGTCTGCAAATTCTTAGTTTTCGTTTATTCAACAGCAACAAGTATTTCAGTCCATCTAAAATATTCAAAGCACTTAATTCATTCTACAAGATACCAGAAAAGTTGTAAAAAGAGACTAGAGACTATTACTTATGGTCGCTGGCAAGGTTAAGCCAATCGAGAGCGAAATGTTTAAATGTTAATAAAAGTACACCTTCTTTAGGTTGTTACGCCAAGATCGCTGATAAAATGTATTTATTTTCCTTGACTGGTTCCAATGATTTAAATCGTCATCTTCAGAATGGTTTACAAGGTCTTCACTTTCGAGAAAATATCAAATAAAGAGTTTTTCGTCGATATATATATATATAAGAAAAAAAAAGGTCAACATGTTAAGAAATACGTCACCAAAATGGATTGGCATATTACATTAAAAGGTAAAATATGACCCAAATGTGATTCAAAGGTAAAAATCTATTATGACGATCCACTGTGCATACTGACCATGCTGTTTTATTCATTTCATCGAGTAAAACAGAAGTGATGTCTGGCGTTCGACAGGGAAGCGTTATAGGTCCCCTACTCTTCCTTGTGTTTATAAATGATTTAGGAGACGATCTGAATAGCTCCCTTAGACTGTTCACGGATGATGCTGTTGTTTATCGGTTAGTGAAGTCAACAGGGGATCAAAAGCAACTGCAAAGCGATTTAGACAAAATTTCTACATGGTGCGAAAATTGGCAATTGACACTAAACAAAGAAAAGTGTGAAGTAATACACATGACCACTAAAAGAAATCCGCTGAACTTCAATTACGCGATAAATTTTTCAAACCTTAAGGTCGTAAATTCTACCAAACACCGAGGAGTTACAATTACGAACAACTTAGAGTGGAGAGAACACATAGAAAGTATTGTGGGGAAGGCGAATCAAAGGTTACGTTTCATTGGCAGAACGCTTCGAAGATGCACCAGTTTCACCAAAGAGACTGCCTACATCACACTTGTGCGTCCTCTCCTGGAGTATTGTTGCCCATTGTGGGACCCTCACCAGGTGGGACTGACGGAAGATATTGAGAAGGTTCAGAGAAGGGCAGCTCGTTTTGTTTTATCACGTTACGGGGGGAAAGCATGACGGAAATGTTGCACTAATTGGGGTAGAAATCATTAAAAGAAAGACGTTATTCATTGCGGCGTGATCTGTTTGCGAAGTTTCAATCACCGACTTTTAGTTCTGAATGTGAAAATATTTTGCCAGCACCCACCTACTTAGGGAAACATCACCATCCCAATAAAATAAGAGAAATCAGATCGAAAACGGAACGATTTAGGTGTTCTTTCTTCTCACGCGCTATTAGAGAAAAGTTATGAAAGTGGTTAATGATACCTCTGCCAGGCACTTAAATGTGATTTGAGGAGTATCTATGTAGATGCAGATTTTATATCTCGAGTGAAGACCTTGTATACAATAATGAAGGTAATGAAATAAATCGCAATTTGCGATCAGTTATGTCTTCACTGTATTAGGTTTAGATGGAGTACCAAAGTGCGGCGACTGAAAATTTGTGCCCGGCCGGGATTCGAACCCGGGATCTCCTGCTTACTAGGCAGACGCGTTGACCATTCCGCCACCGAAGACACAGCGACCATCCCGACTGCAGAAGACTCTTCCCTGTACGTCTCCCGCCACACACAAATCTCCATTCGCCACGCTGTGTCTTTCCTATTACCACAGTCTATTTATTCTATGATACTCGCAGCCACAATACTGTATTCCCGCATCGGGGAGAAAAGACCGTGAGGAATCGAGACACAATTAATTGTCGTCAGGAGCCCAGCCTCGGCTTGTGTACAATTATATATTTTTGGCGACGTTACAATGTTCAATGAATGAAGTAAGCATGAGATCCCGGGTTCGAACCCCTGCCGGGCACAAATTTACATTCGCCGCAATTTGGTATTTCATCTAAATCTAGTGCAGTGAAGCCATAACTGATCCCAAATTGCCATCTGCAACAAAAGGTACTACGTAAGCAAGCTGCTGTTATTGTCATCCTGTATGTGTCTACCTCTGATTCGCCGGGCGTGTAGATTACACGCAACTCTCCTACGTTGGTTGGGTAGTCGGCTTTTCAGGGGCAATGGTTGGCCGGTAGAACAGTAGCAGATTATTAGAGGGCAGAGATAACGCCTGTAATTGTTATTCTACATTTTTCTAATTTGACTGTACTAATATGAATAAATTAAATGAAGTAGAACTGGAAAGTTACTATTATGCATTCAGACATGTTGGTACATTACTAACATGTTGTGACGAATGACGGGGAATGAGTGAATCACATTGTTGTGTTGTCTGGAAGGAGAATTAAAGTTCTGACGCTGCTTGTCGATGAAAGATATTCTGACGTGGATGTAAATCTCCAATTGTTCAAGGAGATCCAAGTGTCGCCCTTTGTCAGCAATGCGTAAAGAAAGATTGCCTTTGATATTGCTCAAAGGGCGCTCAAGATCATTAATGTGTGATGCAGAACGGGATTTGCTTACGGTTTTGAGTCTAAGGGATTGTACATGTTCCTTGTAGCTGTTTGAAAGAGATCTCCCTATTTGCCCCACATGCAAGAAAGGAGTACGTGTATTTATACGAGGCGCGTCCAGAAACTAAGTTCCGTTTGGTAATAAAATGAAATTGTACACAGATACAGAAGAAAGTTTTATTGCACAAAATTCTACAACTCTTAAACTACTTTTACACATAACTGCCGAAATTTTGCAGCCATTTGTCACAGTGTGGCACCAGGTTTTGTATGCCTTCTTCATAGAAATCTGCCGCCTGTGATTTCAAACAGTTGGAAACAGTTTCTTCCAGTTCGTCGTCATTGGTCAAGTGATGACCGCCAAGTGCACTAATTGTAAACCTACGGTTTTCCTGGATCTCGTCATCAATCACGTGAACCAGTTCTTCTGTAACCAAAGGTGGACGCCCACTTCGTTCTTCATCGTGCATATCACTACGCCCGCCACTGAACTGTCGGACCCATCTTCTCACCATCGAATCACTCATCGCATTTGGTCCGTAAACATCGCAAATTTGCCGATAAATTTCACTCGGTTTCTCTTTCCTCGCATTAAGAAACCGAATCACCGACCTGATTTCACAGGCGGCGGGATTTTCAATCAACGCCGACATTTCAGACGAGCACAACAAAGCGTACGTAACTGACAGCGATCTCCAAATGGCGCACGTTCTTCTCATTGATACACATCGTCTACAGCGCATGTGCGGAACTGTAGTCGCAGCGCTGCAGCGGAGATAAATTGAAACGGAACTTACTTTCTGGACGCGCCTCGTATACAGGATGACGCACTTAAGTGTTTCACTCCAGATATCTCTGGAAGTACAAGAGATATTCAAAAACGACTTTCACCGTCATGAACGTTCGGTAGGGGCTTATGAAACTAGGTACTACGAGACACTCTAAAACGTGAAGAAATATTGTTTTCAACAAGAACTTGTGTTTTTTTAATGGATATCCCATTTTATTTCTTAAGCAATCGATTGGACGAAAAATCACAACAGAATGGCGTTGGTTGCATCGCCATGCGTCAATTACAACCGGAGAAACTGCGAAGCGAAGTTGACGTTTGAAACACATGAGGCGCGCTGCTAGCTCGTGTTCGAGGCTCAAGCGAGACTCCACAGCATCGTCAGTAAACAGCCGCAAATTACAACTTACTCTGTCCATCAGATCATTTATATAGATAGAAAATAATAGCGGTCCTATCACACTCCCCTGGGGCACGCCTGACGATACACTCGTCTCTGATGAACACTCGCCGTCGAGAACAACGTACTGCGTTCTGTTACTTAGGAAGTCTTCCAGCCAGTCACAAATCTGTGAACCTATTCCATAAGCTCAAATCTTCGTTAGCAGTCTGCAGTGTGGCACCGCGTCAAACGCCTTTTCGAAGTCGAGAAAAACACAATCCGCCTGTTGCCCTTCGTCCATGACTCGCAAGATGTCATGTGAGAAAAGGGCAAGCTGAACCACGGGGGATCTTTCCCGCATCTCATTATTTTGCTGGGCTAACGCGCATTCATCTACATCTACATCTACATGGGGTACCCTGCAAATCACATTTAAGTGCCTAGTAGAGGGTTCATCGAAATACCATTATATTATTTATCTTCCATTCCATTCTCGAATAGCGCGCGGGAAGAAAGAACACCTGAATCTCTCCGTTCGAGCTCTTATTTCTCGTATTTTATTCTGATGATCATTTCTACCTATGTAAGTGGGTGTCAACAATATATTTTCGCATTCGGAGGAGAATGTTGGCGATTGTAGTTTCGCAAGTAGCCCACGCCGCAGCGATAAGCGCCGTTGTTGTAGTGATTCCCATCCCAGATCCTGTATCATTTCCGTAACGCTGTCTCCCCTGTATCGTGACAGTACGAAACGAGCTGCCCTTCTTTTGACTCTTTCGATGTCCTCCGTGAAACCCACCTGATAAGGATCCCACACTAGGCTGTAATACTCCAAAAATGGACGGACAAGCGTAGTGTATGCAGTTTCTTTAGTAGTTCTATTGCATCTTTTAAGGGTTCTGCCAATAAAACGCAGCCTCTGGTTCGCCTTTTCCACGACATTATCTACGTGTTATTTCCAATTTAACTCTTAAGTAATAGTAATTCCTAGATATTTGTGGAGTTTACGGCCTTCACTTTTGATTGATTTATCTTGTAAACAAATTTTAACGGATTTCTTTTCGTATTCATGTGGACGACTTCACACTTCTCATTATTAAGAGTCAATTGCCAATTTTTACACCATAGTGATATTGAGGTCGTTCTGCAGTTGGTTTTGATCTTCAGATGATTTTACTAGACGGTAAATGACGGCGTCATCTGCAAACAACCTAAGAGAACTACTTAGATTTTCCCCTAAATCGTTTATGTAAATAAGGAATAGCAGAGGACCAATAACACTACCCTGTGGAACGCCCGATATCACCTATGTTTTAGTCGATGCCTTACCATCGATTACTACGAACTGTGTCCTCTCTGACAGGAAATCCCATATCCTGTCGCAAATTTGGGGCGATATACCAAAATCACGCTATTTCATTAAATGCCGTTTGTGAGGTGCGATAGCACCCATCACTTCGTGTGAATAAAGAGCTAGTTGTGTTTTTCATGAACGATATTTTCTAAATACGTGTTGACCTTGCGTCAATGGATCGTTCTGTTCGAGATAATTCATAATATTTGAATACAGGATTTGTTGCGAAATCTCGCTGCAAATTGACGTCAATGAAATAGGCCTGTAGGTTAGTGGGTTTCTCCTACTGCCTTTCTTGAATATAGGTGTGACCTGTGCAACTTTCCAATCTTTTGGTACAGATCCTTCTATGAGGGAGCGGTTGTATATGGCTGTTAAGTAAGGAGCTATCGCTTCAGCATAATCAGATGGAAATCTAATGGGTATACAATGCGGTACAGAAATGGTTCTTGTTAAGTGATTTTAGTTGCTGCACTACTCCGATGATATCTACGCATTTTGCACGAAGCGGTGCCTGCTTCGTGCAAGATTTGTTTAATAATATTTACTTATTTCTTGAAATTATTAAGTTTCGAAGCCAAATACTTCAAGAATATTTTAATTGTATTCTTTTCTAAATGAAACATAATGAAGATATATCAGAATATAATTAAATATACTTGAAGTATTTGGCTTCATAACTTACTAATTTCAATAAATAAGTAAATATTATTAAACAAATCTTTGTGATTTATGAATAATACTATGAAATATTGAACACTATTCATAAAGAATGAAGGTTTGTTATTGTAATTGTTGCAATGATTTATTAACTTTAAACACCCTACCATTGACTGTGATTCGCAGCTGACCTCGCATTACGTCTTACATGTCTGAGCGCTGTGACCTGTGCGCTCTCCGCGCTCTATCTGAAAAAGGATGAATTGCACTAACAAAATGTTTGAAACAAAAATTGTAGAAAATTTCATGCTCTACAACATTTATCGGCGATGCAAATACCATTTAACGCATAGGAAGCGAGATATTTGCGAAAAACTGATTTTCGTGACCTTTGACCTGTAACATCTTAAGACGCGGACATGAGATTTTATGAGACTTTTGACACATCATTTAGAATGCCAAAACAAAGGTTCATGCAAATATTCAGCTTGTTACCTCTCATTCCGAGGTGAAACCCAAATTTGACTGGACCATATGGGCACAAGGCAGTACGCCACAGCTCCATGCAAGCAGGCACCATCGGAGTAGTGCAGCAACTAAAATCGCTTAACAAGAACAAGTATTCTGCACCGCATCGTATACCCATTAGATTTCCATCTGATTATGCTGAAGCGATAGCTCCTTACTTAACAGCCATATACAACCGCTCCCTCATAGAAGGATCTGTACCAAAAGATTGGAAAGTTGCACAGGTCACACCTATATTCAAGAAAGGCAGTAGGAGTAACCCACTACTCTACATGCCTATTTCATTGACGTCATTTGCAGCAGGGTTTTGGAACATATACTGTATTCAAATATTATGAATTACCTCGAACCGAACGATCTATCACCCAAGGTCAACACGGGTTTAGAAAATATCGTTGAAGCAAAACACAACTAACTCTTTATTCACACGAAGTGATGGGTGCTATCGACAAAGGTTCGCAAATCGATTCCGTATTTCTTGATTTCCAGAAAGCTTTTGACACCGTACCTAACAAATGGCTTTTAATCAAATTGCGTGGTTATGGTATATCGCCCCAAATTTGCGATTGGATAGGGGATTTCCTGTTAGAGAGGACACAGTTCGTAGTAATTGATGGTAAGACATCGACTAAAACAGAGGTGATATCGGGCGTTCCACAGGGTAGTGTTATTGGTCCTCTGCTATTCCTTATTTACATAAACGATTTAGGGGAAAATCTAAGTATCTCTCTTAGGTTGTTTGCAGATGACGCCGTCATTTACCGTCTAGTAAATTCAGCTGAAGATCAAAAGCAACTGTAGAACGATCTGAATAAAATATCAGTATGGTGTAAAAATTGTCAGTTGACTCTAAATAATGAGAAGTGTGAAGTCGTCCCCATTACTACGAAAAGAAAGCCATTAACTTGGTTTACAAGATAAATCAATCAAAAGTGAAGGCCGTAAACTACACAAAATATCTAGGAACTGCTATTACTTCAGACTTAACCTGAAAAGAACACGTAAATAATATCGTGGGAAAGGCGAACCAGAGGCTGCGTTTTATTGGCAGAACCCTTAAAACATGCAACAGAATTACTAAAGAAACTGCATACAATACGCTTGTCCGTCCATTTTTGGAGTATTGCTGCCCAGTGTGAGATCCTTATCAGGTGGGTTTGACGGAGTACATCGAAAGAAGGGCAGCTCGTTTCGTATTGTCACGATACAGGGGAGACAGCGTTACGGAAATGATACAGGATCTGGGATGGGAATCATTACAACAACGGCGCTTATCGCTGCGGTGTGGTCTACTTACGAAAGTACAATCGCCAACATTCTCCTCCGAATGCGAAAATATATTGTTGACGCCCACTTACATAGGTAGAAATGATCATCAGAATAAAATACGGGAAATAAGAGCTCGAACGGAGAGATTCGGGTGTTCTTTCTTCCCGCGCGCTATTCGAGAATGAAGTGGAAAATAAATAGTATAATGGTGGTTGACGCCTTTTTCGGCTTATTTGACTGGACTAATACTATTCCGTGCACGTCTCGTGTGTGCCACGGTAGAAGTGTCGGCCGGCGTGAAAGACGCATCGTTGACGCCGCGCCGTTCCCCAGTGTGAGTCCGCCGTATCTGCCATCACTCTGCTATGCTATTGAGTCCCCGCTCTCTGTAGCCACCGCGCCGACCTTTTCCGGATAAAGGATCCTTTCTTCTGCGCGGACTCAGCGGATCGGATAAGCGAGCGAGCCGGCAGCAGCTTTCAAAGAGAACCGCTGGCTGGCGTTCTCTCTATAGCAGCCGGTAGACAGGGCAGTGACCCCAACCCAGTAGCAGAGGCGTCACAGCCACAACTCCAGGAAGGTTGCTTCAGGGAGCACCGACAAAATCTCTATATATAAAAGGAAGTGTCCCGATTGACTGATTGATTGACTGACTGACTCATCATCATTAATTAAAACTTCCGGGCTAAGTTTCCCTTGTCCATCCATAAAACTTGTTACTCCCGACGTTTCGTTGCCTGCTTTGGGCAACATTTTTCAAGGGTGAGTCGACGACTACCTACTATGCGCTGGAGGTGCTGCTTATATAGATGGCGCCACCACTTGTCACGTGCTGCCGACGTCATGTCTCTCGATTATAGGTAATCGATTGTCATATCTTTGGGCAAAGTTGACCGCCAAATCTTATCTAATTTCAGACCTTCTTCTTTCCTGTTAAAATTTTTGTGGTGTTTTTGTTTTTCTATGGCTTCTCTGCACTTTTTTTTTTTTTTTTTTTTTTTTTTTTTTTTTTTTTTTTGCTTATTGGACTTAACTACGGGGTCATCAGTCCCTAAGCTTACAAACTACTTACGAACTAGCTAAGACTAAGGACGGCACAAATATCCATGCCCAAGGGGGGATTCGAACCCCCGACCGTAGTGGCCGTGCAGACCGTGACTGGAGCGCCTCAGTCCCCTCGGCCACAGCGGTCGGCTTCTCTGTACATCGGTGTGTAATAATGCGACGTCCTGGCTAGCACGCTCTTTTCACTAAATTTAGTGAAACTAGAGTGCTAGCCAGGACGTCGCATTATTACACACCGATGTACAGAGAAGCCATAGAAATACAGAAACACCACAATAATTTTAACAGGAAAGAACAAGGTTTGAAATTAGATAAGATTTGGCGGTCAACTTTGAACCAAAGATATGACAATCGATTACCTATAATCGAGAGACATGACGTCGGCAGCACGTGACAAGTGGTGGCACCATCTATGCCCTCTATAATAGCAGCACCTCCAGCGCCTAGTAGGCAGTCGTCGACTCACCCTCGAAGATGTTGCCCGCAGTAGGCAACGAAACGTCGGGAGTTAGAAGTTTTATGGATGGACCACGGCAACTTAGCCCGGAAGTTTTAATTAATGAAGACGCCGGCCGTGAAAGCCTACATTCTATGACTCATCATCGCCCAGCCCAAACCACTCAAGATAGAAACTTGAAATTTGTGGAGGGTGTTGATCTTACTCTGTAGGCGTCATTTAAGAAGCGATTTTTCGATATTCCGTCCGCAAGGGGGTGAAATAGGAGATGAAACGTTTTTTCAAATCAAATGTTTGTACAACTTATGGGACTTAACTACGGGGTCATCAGTCCCTAAGCTTACAAACTACTTATGAACTAGCTAAGACTAAAGACGGCACAAATATTCATGCACGAGGGGGCGATTCGAACCCCGGACCGTAGTGGCCGTGCTGACCGTGACTGAAGCGCCTCAGTCACCTCGGGCACCGAGGCCGACAAACGTTTTTTGAAAATACGTAGCTATTCAGGCAATTTTGAAGCTAGAACTACAAAACTTCGGATTTTAATTCAGGGTTCGAATTTAAAAGACACGTGTTTCGGCATTTTTTTTTTTTTTTTTTTTTTTTTTTTTTTGAAATTCGACAAATAAGGGGGTAAAATATGTGAAGCAAAAAATTGATTTTCAAAAATATGTTGCTATTAACTCAAATTTTAAGCTACAACTACGAAACTTCGGATATGAAACCTTGGTCAGGATTAAAAATCCATGATTTTTAGTATTTTTGGAAATTCAACAAGTAAGAGGGTTAAGTAGAGGATCAAATATTCTTTTTGAAAACACGTTGCTATTGATACAATTTTGAAGCTAGAGCTACAAAAATAATTATTTATGTAGTTGGTTAGACGTTAAAAATACGTATATCGGTATTTTTGGAAATTCAACCATCAATGGGGTTAAATTGGAGAGAGGGTGTTTTTCGGAAATACGTTGCTATTTAGGCAATTTTGAAGTTAGAACTACAAACTTTCGGATTTAGATTCAGGGTTTGAATTTAAAAGACACGTGTTTCGGCATTTTTTAAAATTCAACCAATAAGGGAGTAAAATAGAGGACGCAAAAAATTGATTTTCAAAAATATGTTGCTGTTAACTCAAATGCAGTCTAAGAAAATCAGGTGATTCTGAAGGAATTAGATTGGGAAACGAAGCAATAAAGGAGGTAGATGAGGTTTGTTACTTGGGCAGTAAAATAACAAATGATGGTCGCAGTACAGAGGATATAAAATGCAGAATGGCAATGGGTAGAAAAGCGTTCTTGAAAAAGAGAAATTTGTTAACATCGAATATTGATTTAAGCCTAAGGAAATCCTTTCTTAAGGTATTTGTATGGAGTGTTGCCTTGTATGGGAATGAGACATGGACGATAAACAGTGCGGACAGGAAGACGATTGAGGCTTTTGAAATATGGTGCTACAGAAGAATGCTGAAGATTAGGTGGGTGGATCGCGTAACTAATGAGGAGGTACTGAACAGAATAGGGGAGAAAAGAAATTTCTGGCATACCTTGACTAAAAGAAGGGATAGATTGGTAGGACACATTCTTAGACATCAAGGAATTGTGAATTTAGCGTTGGAGGGAAGTGTATGGGGTAAAAATCGCAGAGGAAGATCACGAGATGGATACAGTAAGCAGATTCAGACAGATGTAGGTTGCCGTTCTTATGTGGAGATGAAGAGGCTTGCTCAGGATAGGGTATTGTGGAGAGCTGCATCAAACCAGTCTCCGGACTGAAGACCACAACAACAAGACATCTCAAATTTCAAGCTATAACTACGAAACTTAGGATATGGATTCTTCATCAGGATTAAAAAGAATCAACTGGTGCAGACCAACCAGCCTACATATGCGAAGCAGCGGGGGTTCAGCTAGTATATATATAAAGAACAGTCTAGAGTGCAAAAAAAAAAATAAATAATAATAAAAAATATATATATATATATATATATATATATATATATATATATATATATATATATATATATATATATATTTGCGACTAGTTTCGGTCTTATTTTAGACCATCTTCAGGAAATTAAGCTCCATTGATATTGTGGAGTTGGCAGGAAACTTGGAGCCTGAATTAAAATTTGTGACACAGTGACGCACTAGAAGGCTCCAAGTTTCCTGCCAGCTCCACGACATCAATGGAGATTAATTTCCTGAAGATGGTCTAAAATAAGACCGAAACTAGAGGGATTTTTTTTGCGCTCTAGACTGTTCTTTATGTATAAATTTAAATAAGAGTGCTGTTCTCTATAAGTGAAACAAAACGGTTTACAAAAATAACCGACAAAACAGCCAAGCTCTACAAATACATAACACACAACAGTAACCTTGAAGATGAAGGTGAAGCAATGAATTAAATTTTGTGATGCGGCAGGGAATCGAACCCAGACTTCCTACCTCCCCTCATAGCCCCTCCTTTCGCTCTCCGATTGTCACCTTTTTCGGCGCATTTTTTTATATTTTTATTGATTCTCTCTTCTTCCTTTGGTAAATTAAATTGTCTTCAATTGTTGAATGAACTAAAAAAAATTTCCTCCTTAGTTTCTTTAAAGGTGAAGACAACAGCCCTTTAAGCGTTTTATAATTTAAGAATGCGACTGCAGAAAAAGAAAGAAAGGAAATAGTAATGACTTTTAATATTTCTCCTCTGACTTATGATTCCCTTTTACGATCTGAACCATAACTACTGACAACTTCTGAAATCCATATCTATAAATGTGAATGTCTGTTCGGTGTACGTTTATCACGTCTGAACCACAAGACATGAAAAGCTAAAAATTTGTACAGTTACTAATGTCATGGCGATCAGATAGCTATTTATCTATATATATTAATGTGAATGTCTGTTCGGTGTACGCTTATCAGGCCGAACGACAAGACGCAGAGACTAAAATATTTGTACAGTTACTAATTTATACTTGAGGAACGTTTTAGGCACGGTTTTATAGCGATCTGATAGATATTTCGTAATTTGAAGAATATAACACGAAATGCAGAACAATAATGATTCTTTGAAAATTATGTTAATATTTCTCTCTGCAGCGAAATCTACATAACGGAAACGAATGGTGTGTGTGTAATTGTTGTCCTAAGTCTCCCGTTGTACACCATAGTAGTTCCAGCTGTAAGGGGGTGGAAGATATGGTGGTTGAAAGTCGTCAAATTATAAAAAAATTCAGACCGAAGGCCATCGATGAAGTTCGCGACTCTATAGCAAGGAGGTTAGGTACAGCGAAACGTGATGTTACAGACCATATCTTTGGTCTACGCGTGCTACAATGTCTTCAGCTCTTTCTCTGTAAGGATAAGCAAACGAATAAGGAAATATAAGAATAAATAAATAAAGCAGTAAAAAAGAATTTTCTTTTAACACATCTCTTTTAAAAAAAATCGATTTGACGTTTCGCGCAATACATCAAGTGATCCATCTGTGATATTGTTACAATCATTATTGTTGAATTTCGTGATTGGATTCTTCGAAAAGAGTGCATTTTTACCTGTTATTTCTTATATATTCTCTGATAAATGTAACATGTTTCTCCAAAAAAAAGGAGATGGACAGAGAGAGAGAGTGGATAGGAAAATTACCAACTCAAGGTTCGAATAAATAAATAAATACCCGGGCAACGCCGGGTTTTCCGCTAGTTTACTATGTTACGAGGCGTGTTTTTTAAGTAAGTTCCGTTTTGTTGTAGACATTAGCAGTTCCCGCACATACTGCATTGAGCGCGTGCGTCGTGTGCCGGCATGCCTCGGGAACAGCTGTGCTCAGTTTCAGCTCTGTAGCTGACCTGTGCGGTTCTGTTCTGTGCTTTCAAAACATTTAAGACTATCAACTCGCCCGCCGCGTGTGACGTTCGGTAGGTGATTTGGTTTCTGTCACCAAGGAACCTGTCTGCTGCAGAAATTCACCGACAGATTTGCGAAGTGTACGATGATAATGTTATGAGTAACGTGATAACTGCCATAGTCAAGGGATCTTAATCGATTCCATATTTCTGGATTTCCGGAAGTCTTTTGACACTAGCCCACAAGCGGCTTCTAATGAAATTGCGTGCTTGTGGAATATCTCCCCAATTGTGCGATTGGATTCACGATTTCCTATCAGAAAGGGCACAATTCGTTGAAATTGACGATAACTCAGCGAGAAAAACAGCAGTGATATCAGGCGTTCCCCAGGGAAGCGTTATAGGTCCCCCTACTCTTCCTCGTGTTTATAAACGATTTAGGAGACAATCTGAATAGCTCCCTTAGACTGTTCGCGGATGATACTGTCGTTTATCGGTTAGTGAAGTTAACAGAGGATCAAAATCAACTACAAAGCGATACAGACAAAATTTCTACATGGTGCGAAAATTACCAACTGAAAACTGTGAAGTAATACACATGACTACTAAAAGAAATCCGCTGAACTTCAATTACGCGATAAATGAGTCAAAACTTAAGGTCGTAATTTCTACCAAGTACCTAGGAGTCACAATTACGAACAACTTTGAAAATATTGTGGAGAAGGCGAACCAAAGGTTACGTTTCATCGGCAGAACTCTTCGAAGATGCACCAGCTCCACCAAAGAGACTGCCTACATCACACTTGTGCGTCCTCTCCTGGAGTACTGTTGCCCATTGTGGGACCCTCACCAGGTGGGACTGACGGAAGACATTGAGAAGGTTCAGAGAAGGGCAGCTCGTTTTGTTTTATCACGTTACAGGGGGGGGGGGGGGGTGCCACGGAAATGTTGCACGAATTGGGGTGGAAATCATTAAAAGAAAGACGTTATTCATTGCGGCGTGATCTGTTTGCGAAGTTTCAATCACCGACTTGTACTTATGAATGTGAACATATTTTGCAAGCACCTACCTACTTAGGGAGACATGACATCGCAATAAAATGAGAGAAATCAGATCCAAAACGGAACGATTTAGGTGTTCTTTCTTCCCGCGCGCTATTAGAGAATGGAACGGTAGAGAAACGTTATGAAAGTGGTTAATGAACCCTCTGCCAGGCACTTAAATGTGATTTGCGGAGTATGTATGTAGGTGTAGATGTAGAAGTGGGTACGAGAATTCAAAGTTGACTGTGACATGATGACGTCCGCTCCGGTCGATTACAGACGATTAGGAGGTTTCAGATGAAGAGAGGAGCTTCACAATAACAGGTCTCTCAAAGGAATTTCCTGACGTGTCGAGATCAGTGCTTTATAAAACGGCAGTGAACTCTAAGTTATCGGAACAGGCGGAAGGATTGTGTGAAGAAGGTATTTTAAAATTGGTTAAGAGCCATGATAA
Source organism: Locusta migratoria (assembly GCA_026315105.1). Classification (NCBI taxonomy): domain Eukaryota; kingdom Metazoa; phylum Arthropoda; class Insecta; order Orthoptera; family Acrididae; genus Locusta; species Locusta migratoria. The sequence goes on along the minus strand of CM048753.1, from coordinate 59,017,114 downwards.
GTGTTTGAACAAACTTGACAACTATGTCGAAAAATAAAGAATGTACTTTCTGAAAATAAATTTTCTTTTTTGAAATAACATTCAGTTGTGTACTTTTGTTCAAACGGAACTTACTTAAAAACGCGCCTCGTAGAACTGAGAATAAGTTAAAGAATTCTGCAGTAAACTGATGTTAATGATATACGTCTGTAATTTCCTGTGTCCAAGCTTGAAAACCAAATAACAGACAACAGGACCTCTTTTGCCACCAACAACAATGTAAGTGAAAAACTCATTAATGACACCACACACAGATGAGGAGCCAATGGATTAATACTGCATTAGGCGAACATTGCAGCCCGCTGCAAAAAAATGAAAAGTTTTTGTGGTTGACACTGACTCGAAATAATGTTGTAGAGAGCTAGCTGTTGGTGTTCTCTGTACTTTCGACAAAGGCGGATATTGCCCAGCATTGATTAAACCGGAAACACTATTTGTAGTTTTGTCAGTGACGACGAGGATGCGGCTCTGTCCTGCAATGCCTGTCGATTGTGATGTCGATATTCTCGTGGGACGACTGGTTGAGACCTGCCCACCTCTTCCTGTCTTGTGGCCTTCCGTGAACCACTGTGTACACACCCGCTGCACTGCCCAAACGCGAGCAGCGGTTCCCTGATGGATGCACCACTCTCTCTTTCAAACTCCACCCTGCACGTCTGCCCAGGGCAAACTGATCCCTTTCTTTACCTTCGGTTTACAGCGGCAAGAAGAGCCGCAGGCAAACTCCAGCGGTAGCTGGTGTTCTACATCTACATCTACATGGGATACTATGAAAATCACATTTAAGTGCCTGGCAGAGGGTTCATCGACCCACCATTATACTACTCATCTCCCATTCCATTCTCGAATAGCGCGCGGGAAGAAAGAACACATGAATCTCTCGAGCCTCTTCGGCTTCTCTGTATCACAATTCATTCTACGTATTAACGAGCTAGAAACCCGGAGTTGTCTGCGTATTTATTTCATCTAGTATTCAGTTAGTCCATGTAGTGCTCCCTCGTCATTCTCCATCCTCTTGTGTCTGCTTGCCTCTCCTCTCCACCTCCCCTAACAACTTTCTTACCTCTTTGTTCTCGACGGCGAGTGTTCATCAGAGACGAGTGTATCGTCGTGCGTGCCCCAGGGGAGTGTGATAGGACCGCTATTATTTTCTATCTATATAAATGATCTGATGGACAGAGTAAGTTGTAATTTGCGGCTGTTTGCTGATGATGCTGTGGTGTATGGGAGGGTGTCGTCTGTAACTGACTGTAATTGCATACAGGATGACTTAGACAAAATTTCTAGTTGGTGCGAAGAATGGCAGCTAGCTCTCAATGTAGAAAATTGTAAGGTGATGCGCATGAGTAGGAAAAGCAATCCTATAATGTTCGAATACACCATTAGTAGTCAGCTTCTTGATGCCGTCGCGTCGTTCAAATATCTAGCCGTAACATTGCAGAGCGATATGAAATGGAACGAGCATGTAAGGACAGTTGTGAGTAAGGCGGACAGCCGACTTCAGTTTATTGGGAGAATTTTGGGAAGATGTACTTCACCTGTAAAGGAGACCGCGTATAAAACGCTTGTACGACCACGTCTTGAGTGTTGCTCAAGTGTTTGCGACCCGCATTAGTTCAGTTTAAAGGAAGACATAGAGGCGGTTCAGATGCGAGCAGCTAGATTTGTTACCGGTAGGTTCGACCATTGCGCGAGTGTCACGGAAATGCTCCGGCAACTCAATTGGGGATCGCTGGAAGAAAGACGACGTTCTTTTCGTGAATTTCTGTTGAGGAAATTTAGAGGGCCGGAATTTGAAGTTGAGTGTAGTACGATCTTGCTGCCGCCTACTTACATTTCGCGTAGTGATCAGAAATACAAGATAAGAGAAATTAGGGCTCTTACGGAGGCATACAGGCATTCTTTTTTTCCTCGTTCAATTTGGGAGTGGAATAGGAAAGGAAATGCCTAGTAGTGGTACAGTGTACCCTCCGCCACGCACCTTACGGTGAATTGCGGAGTATGTATGTAGATGTAGATGAACTATGTCACTGTCTGACATAATCTTTCTATTATATCTCACATTTCATCTCCTCTCTGTCACATATCTGCCAAATTTTACAGTGATCGATCAAACAGCGTTGACGTGTGGAGTAAGGTACCCTCCGTCACACACGTGTCGGAAGTTTGGCGGTAGATCATGCTGTGATACAGAACGCATCTCTTGCAGAGTCTGTCACTGGAGCTCCTTAAGAAAGCTGGAGTTGTTTAATAAAACTATAAAGTAGTGTTGCTGTTACCTGGATCTTGTCTAAGTCTTCGAATTACCCACCTCGTACGATTACACTCTTGAAATGCTATTCACTTCTTCAGGACATATTGATGGACATGTCCTCTGAATATGGACATAATTTCTCTAGCCTTTCCAGCTGTTCCATTTTCTAGGGACCTACGTGTAACAAAGTAAGTCCTCCCGCCCATTCTCCCTCGTGTGCCACAAACACTCGTCAAAACACGTCACTACCTTTCAACTTGCACTCTGAAAGTGACAATACTTACAATGAACTATCACCATTTACGCGGTATCACTACACGATTAACAAGAGCCAATATTTGCAATGTACAAAGATTTATCATCGTCATTTAAGACTGATTATACCTGTTAGCGATCAATTTGGAGCAACGTCCCCTTAATACAATTCCTCTATGATGCCGTATTCAATGCTAGCCTTGATGCTTCGTCAGATTATTGTTACTTCATACTTCATCCAGTCCAAGTACTCTTTCGTTGCTGTGCTTCTATACAGACAGAGATATAATTAATACCAATGAAACAGAAACGATTGTAACCATATAACATCGCTGGCTGAGCTGTCAAAATAGCTGTGAAAACACGGAAAATTAAACAAAAAAATTAAATTCGGAATTATAAGAGTGATACTACCTGCTTTCACTGTTAACAGCAATGAAAAGGTCAAATCATCGTGACAGCAAATAAGAGAGCGTCGTTGCAAGGAAGAAAACATCAATGTACGTAGACTTATCGTACCTATGTTGTTGGTTTATATTATCACGTTCAAAATTGTAATATTATTCCTATGTTATCTTCATTATCTTGATAGGCAATTGTGCTGAATCAGGCCTGTCGTAATGAATGAAACATTTTTCATATAACAGCGTCTTTGATACAGCAAAATTTCTTACAAACTCTGCAAAAGGTAGCTAGCTCATCCGTATTAGCGTTATAACCTAATGCATCCACTAAAGACAATTTTAAATTAAAATGAGTGTTACATAAAATATTTTTCGCGGTTGGAAGCGTAATTCCACGAGTTCAAACACAGTGTTGTTTTCAAGCACTCGTGCTAGTTGGGTAACACCGATACTTTAGAGACTAAAATATTACGGTGGGAATATCTGGGTGAAAGGTCACCTAGTTCCCTCCAAACGCTGTTTGGTAAATTTAGGGAACCGGTATACTAAGTAGGCTGTGCGTCGATTCACCTTTCTCAATGTATGCCAGGTCGGATGAGTAAGAGACTTTAGCCATTCCGCTTATAGCTGCGTTCAGCACTAAATAATCCTCAAAAATAACCTCTGCGCTTCTCGCTTGCCTTGATTCGCGTCGACCTACTGTCAGAGAACTCACCGAGACTACTTTCTAGGATTAAAAGGAGTTCTAAACATCTCTATGCTTACGCCATTACAACGAATCTCTTCAACAGCTGAAATCATACGTACAGTGACATGTTAATTACATGTTCGTGAATGATGGTGAGGCTCTGACATATGCAGCTGAGACAAAGTTACGCACCTAATTATACACAATTTGTTACTCGTAAATCTACGTAAGTCCAGTATGACTAATATCAAGCAGAAATTGGGAAGAAGCAGTACGCAAAGTTTTACTTATGTGGTAGAGCCTAACTTGTGGATGAAGACAGCTCATTTCAGATAGGTCTTGAATATCTTCCACATATATTTCAGTTCCAATGTTAAATGCATATACATTATGAATAGCGCTTTGAGTTTAGCAATAAAGACATGAAACTAAATATTTATTGCCGTTCTTCAAATACACTTCTTCCAGTTAACAACTGAATCTTCAAACTGGATCTTGTCTAAAATAGTACGTTCGTCACCCAGTGCAAAAGTAACGTAACAGTCAATTATGACTTGGGAGTATGTTGTTGTCTTTAGTCCGGAGACTGGTTTGATGCAGCTCTCCACCCTACTCTATCCTGAGCAAGCCTTTTCATCTCCTCATACGAACGGCAACCTACATCTGTCTGAATTTGCTTGCTGTATCCATCTCTTGGTCTTCCTCTGCGATTTTTTCCCCACACACTTCCCTCCAACGCTAAATACACAATTCCTTGATGTCTAAGAATGTGTCCTACCAATCTATCCCTTCTTTTAGTCAAGGTATGCCAGAAATTCCTTTTCTCCCCAATTCTATACAGTACCTCCTCATTAGTTACGCGATCCACCCACCTAATCTTCAACATTATTCTGTAGCACCACATTTCAAAAGCCTCTATCCTCTTCCTGTCCGCACTGTTTATCGTCCATCTTTCACTCCCATACAAAGCAAAACTTCACACAAATGCCTTCAGAAAGGACTTCCTTAGGCTTAAATCAATATTCGATGTTAACTAATTTCTCTTTTTCAAGAACGCTTTTCTACGCACTGGTATTCTGAGTTTTATATCCTCTGTACTGCGATCATCATTTGTTATTTTACTGCCCAAGTAACAAAACTCATCTACCATATTTATTGTTTCTTTACCCAATCTGATTCCTTCAGCATCATTAGATTTTCTTAGACTACACTCCATTAGCCGTGTTTTGCTCTTCTTAATGTTCTTCTTAAATGCATCTCTCAACACACTGTACATTCCGTTCAACTGCTCTTCCAGGTCATTTTCTGTCTCTGACAATGTCATCGGCAAAACACAATGTTTTATTTCTTCACCCTGAACTTTTATTCCGTCTCCAAATTTCTCCTTCAATTCTTTTATAGCTTTCTCAACGTACAAATTGAATAACATTGGAGAAAGACTACAACCCTGTCTTACTCCCTTTCCAACCACTGCATCCCTTTCATGCCCTTCAACTCTGACAACCGCTGTCTGGTTTTTGTACTAGTTGTAAATAACCTTTCGTTCCCAATATTTTACTGCTGCTGGTTTCAGAATTTGAAAGAGTGTATTCCAATCAACATGTCAAAAGCTTCTTCCAAATCTTCAAAAGCTAGAAATGTAGGTATGCCTTTTCTTAATCTATCTTCTAGGGTAAGCCGTAAAGTGAATATTGCCTCCTGTGTTCCTACATTTCTCCTGAACCCAAACTGATCATCCCTGAGGTCGGCTTCTACGAGCTTTTCCATCCTTCTGCATATAATTCGCGTTAATATTTTGCAACCATGACTTATTAAAGTGATGGTTCTGTAGTTTTCACACCTGTCTGCGCGTGCTCTCTTTGGAATGGGGATTATAACATTTTCACACCTATTTTGTAGTCTGCTGTCTTCACTATTTTACCTCTCAATGTTATCCATTCCTCTTCTACTGTTTGATTTCTCCCCGTTGCTGTCAGTTGTTGCCTAAAGCTCCCTCTGAAATTCTGAAGACCTTCAGGTTCCTTCCATTTATCCAGGTTCCATCTCTTTATTTGCCTACCTTTCTGCAGTTTTTTCAATTTTAGCCTACAGTTCCAATAAGATACCAATAAGATATGGCCAGAGTCTATAGTTGCCCCTGGGTGTGTCTTAATGTTTAAAACCTGGTTGCGAAATCTATGTTTTACCATTATGAAATATATCTGATACCTTCCTGTGTCTCCTGGTCTCTTCCACGTATACAACATTCTTCCGTGATTGTTAAACCAGTTGTTTATTATGATTAAATGGTCCTCCGTGCAAAATTCTACCAGGCGGCTTCCTCTTTCATTCCACCTATTTTCCCTTCCCTTCCTCTTTCTACTACCGAATTCGAGTCTGCCATCACAATTAAGTTTTCCTCTCCCTTAATTGTCTGAATAATTTCCTTTACCTCCTCATACGTTTCTTTGATCTTGTCATCCTCGGCAAAGCTAGTTGGCATATAAAACTGTACTATTGTGGTCGATTTTGGCTTTCTATCTATCTCGACTACGATAATGCGATCACTGCGCTGCTTGGAAGTATATATAAAAATATGTTTCACAAACGGAGGACGTAGTGATACGCATAGCTGGTGTAGAGACTGGAAAGAGGCACAGATTAACTCCCCTGTACAAGAAAGGCAATAGAACGGACACACGAAATTACAGACCTATATCATTAACATCGTGCGAAACCCAGCTTGTCTTTTCCTCTCACGACATCTTGTGAGCTTTGGATGAAGGGCAACAGGGAGAAATGCGTTTTTCTCGATTTTCGACACGGCACTGCACACTGGTACACCTACATCTACATCTACATCTACATCTACATAGATACTCTGCAAATCACATTTAAGTGCCTGGCAGAGGGTTCATTAACCACTTTTGCAACTTTTCTCTACCGTTCCATTCTCTAATAGCGCACGTGGGAAGAAAGAACACCTAAATCGTTCCGTTTTCGATCTGATTTCTCTTATTTTATTGGGATGGTCATGTCTCCCTAAGTAGGTGGGTGCTAGCAAAATATTTTCACATTCAGAAGTAAAAGTCGGTGATTGAAACTTCGCAAACAGATCACGCTGCAATGAATAACGTCTTTCTTTTAATGATTTCCACCCCAATTCGTGCAACATTTCCGTGACGCTTTCCCCCCCGTAACGTGATAAAACAAAACGAGCTGCCCTTCTCTGAACCTTCTCAATATCTTCCGTCCGTCCCACCTGGTGAGGGTCCCACAAGGGGCAACAGTACTCCAGGAGAGGACGCACAAGTGTGATGTAGGCAGTCTCTTTGGTGGAGCTGGTGCATCGTCTAAGCGTTCTGCCAATGAAACGTAACGTTTGGTTCGCATTCCCCACAATATTTTCTATGTGTTCTCTCCAGTCAAAGTTGTTCGTAATTGTAATTCCTAGGTATTTGGTAGAATTTACGACCTTAAGGTTTGACTGATTTATCGCGTAATTGAAGTTCAGCGGATTTCTTTTAGTGGTCATGTGTATTACTTCACACTTTTATTTATTTAGTGTCAATTACCAAATTTCGCACCAAGTAGAAATTTTGTCTAAATCGCTTTGCAGTTGCTTTTGATCCTCTGTTGACTTCACTAACCGATAAACGACAGCATCATCCGCGAACAGTCTAAGGGAGCTATTCAGATTATCTCCTAAATCGTTTATAAACACGAAGGTAGAACCTTTTGGAATAGGTACACAAATACGAGAGTGGCTGGAACATTACTTGAGTAATAGAAACCAGTACGTTGCCCTCGATGGCGAGTGTTCATCAGAGGCTAGGGTATCGCCAGAGGTGTCCCAGGGAATTGCGACAGGACCGCTATTATTTTCTGTGTATGTACCCAAGGGGAGTCGGAAAATAAGTTTCCCCTGTCGAGTGTGGTTAGAGTTGCGTATGAAAGGAAAAATATAAAATAAGACATTAATGATAAGACATATCTTTATTTGCTACATAATTTCAAGTGGTGCAGGAAAGCAAGGAACAATTTGGAATAGGGATAAAAGTTCAGGGTGAAGAAGTAAAAAATTTGCGTTTTGCTGATGACATTGTAATTCTGTCAGAAAAAGGACCTGGAAGAGCAGTTGAATGCAATGCACAGAGTGTTAAAGAGAGAGTATAAAATGAACATTAACAAGAGCAAAACAAAGATAATGGACGATAAACAGTGCGGACAGGAAGAGGATAGAGGCTTCTGAAATGTGGTGCTACAGAAGAATACTGAAGATTAGGTGGGTAGATCGCATAACTAATGAAGGGGTACTGAAGAGAATTGGTGAAAAAAGGAATTTCTGGCATATCTTGACTAAAGGAAGGGATCGCTTGGTAGGACATATTCGTAGACATCGAGGAATCGTAAATTTAGCATTGGAGGGAAGTGTGTGGGGTGAAAGTCGCAGACAGAGAGACCAAGAGACGCGTATGGTAAGCAGATTCAAGTGGATGTGGGTTGCCGTTCATATTAGTAGATGAAGAGGCTTGCTCAGTATAGAGTAGGGTGGAGAACTGCATGAAACCAGTCTCCGGACAGAAGACCGTAACAACAGCAAATTTCAAGAAAATGTTCAAATGTTTGTAAAGTCTATGGGACTTAACTACGGGGTCATCAGTCCCTAAACTTACAAACTACTTATGAACTACTTACGAACTAGGACGGCACAAATATCCATGCCCGAGGGGGGATTCGAACCCCCGACCGTAGTGGCCGTGCGGACCATGACTGAAGCGCCTTAGTCCCCTCGGCCACCGCGGCCGGCAAATTTCAAGTATTTTGAGACAGTTATCATACTGCGTTATAAGCTTCAAAAAGCCGTCCAGGAAAAAAAAAAATAAATCAGGGCCTCGTATACGGAAGAAGCCTTGAACGGTCTGTTTGATGTCGGCATTGCTTCCAAACCGCCTTCCGCCGAGAATCTTCTTCAAAGCTGGAAACAGGTGGAAGTCACACGATGCGTGATCAGGACTGTAGGCGTTTCCTACCAAGAGTTGAGACATGGTTTTGCGTTGCCACCGCCGAGTGAGGTCTCGCATTGTCATCCAACAGCAGAACGCGGCCGGCCGCGGTGGCCGAGGTGACTGAGGCGCTCCAGTCACGGTCAGCTAGGCCACTACGGTCGGGGGTTCGAATCCTCCCTCGGGCATGGATATTTGTGCCGTCCTAGTTCGTAAGTAGTTCATAAGTAGTTTGTAAGTTTAGGGACTGATGACCCCGTAGTTAAGTCCCATAAGCTTAACAAACATTTGAACATTGAATTTGGAATTTGGCAGAACGCGAGACCTGAGAAGGCGAGGTACGGCGGTACGACCTCTTCTTGCATGGGACTAAATACCAAATTTTTAATGTGCCGTGTCAGACTTCAGGACCCGAAAGTCGTCCGCTCGTCAAAAAGGGGGAAAAATCCAAATAATATAATCTTTCTGTATTGTGAAATTTCAACGACAGATCTTTGCGCAGAAAGAAGAAACATATGATTCTAGTTTTGCACTTCTTTAAAACTATCACTGTGAAATAAATGTTTCGAAGTTCCCTTAAAGATCGAACTGTCGAACAGAAGTTCGTAGTGCTGGTTGCTATAGACACAGATATTACAAGCCCTGTTCACTGATGATCGATTGATATATATATAAGATCGAATGACTAAAAAACTAAAAATCTATAAAAGTCTTCTTGCTTTATCTGTGAAACAAAATAACCTTCCCTAAATGTCTTTTTTAAACTTGTAAAACAGTTTGACACTAAATAATTCTTCAGCTCTTGTCAATGAATATATTTCTTGTAAAATTTCTGTAAATATCAAAATAATGATCGTTGACACTTAGTTAACTTTCGAGACTCAATGACAATTATTGCTCTCACAATACAGATCACGACTCAATGACAGTTAAACAAAGACTGATTTTATGGTCTTTTTGATTTTCCACGGAAGTTTCTATAATAGTGTCAATATCCGCGACGACAACCGCAGAGACCAGCATCTTCTCGCCTCGTGGCCGTCGACCCGCCACTTGAAGTGGCCAGACGTTTACTCCTTGAGCTCGGCGTCGAAGGTGTTGCACTTGTAGCTGGAATCGCCGTCACAGCACATGAAACACAAGAAACATACGAAAACTCTTTTAAAAATCACATAACATAAAACATTTACATAAAAATAATTTAAAAACATAAAATGTAAACATAATCTTCTGCGAAACTGAGTTGACATAAGGTAGCAGTGGAGACAATAATCCGTCCCACTACACAGGCCGCTTTTTCGGAACCACCTCTTTCAATTTCGACAGAGTGGCACAGTAGCCTACTGCGGAGCACTGATGGTTACACCCTCCACAAAGTCCAGCAACAAAACTCCTTGGGCGGCGAGAAGCCCTTTACCTGCACACGGAGTGCTTTTTAACTTCTTTCGGACAGGTGATGCCGAATGGTTCCACTCGATGCTTGCTGCCCTCGATTCAGGTGAGTAACGGTGGAGCCACGTTTCATCCCCCGTCACAATCATAAACAGAAAGAGGTTTCAGAAATTACAGCAACCAGTCGCCTTTTGTTTCTTCTTAATGAAGATTTATTTAAACCATTACCGGTTTCAAGCTGCCTAGCAGCTCATCTTCAGATGGTATAAAATATTACAAGTTACATTTGAATTTGTGGTTGGGCAGAAAACGAGAAAATGGTAAACACTAATTTTGGTAGGCTATACTTAAATTACAATAAAAGTTTGTCTTCAAGACATTACTTACAGTTATGCATTTTACATGTAGTTTCTCAATATTTGGTCCGCTTATTGATAGAATATCAGAACACTTCTTTTCCATCATCATGCCACAACAAATCCCACGAATTTTAGGTGGTAAAATTAATAAATATTTCACACACATTACGACTTTTTAGCCACTAGCATAACTTACAGCTTGTAAACAAACCAAAGAGTATGTTTATACACAAGAACTATGTGACACCAAAGACTAATAAAAGCTTATCTTATTATAGAATATACATATGATGCAAATTTAGATTACATAAGATTAAAAGTTGTATTCAAAGTTAACATATGTATTATATACATATGTTAACTTTGAATACAACTTTTAATCTTATGTAATCTAAATTGGCATCATATGTATATTCTATAATAAGATAAGCTTTTATTAGTCTTTGGTGTTAACTTTGAATACAACTTTTATTATGTATTATGTATTATATGTATTATATGTATATAATACATATGTTAACTTTGAATACAACTTTTAATCTTATGTAATCTAAATTGGCATCATATGTATATTCTATAATAAGATAAGCTTTTATTAGTCTTTGGTGTTAACTTTGAATACAACTTTTATTATGTATTATGTATTATATGTATTATATGTATATAATACATATGTTAACTTTGAATACAACTTTTAATCTTATGTAATCTAAATTGGCATCATATGTATATTCTATAATAAGATAAGCTTTTATTAGTCTTTGGTGTTAACTTTGAATACAACTTTTATTATGTATTATGTATTATATGTATTATATGTATATAATACATATGTTAACTTTGAATACAACTTTTAATCTTATGTAATCTAAATTGGCATCATATGTATATTCTATAATAAGATAAGCTTTTATTAGTCTTTGGTGTTAACTTTGAATACAACTTTTATTATGTATTATGTATTATATGTATTATATGTATATAATACATATGTTAACTTTGAATACAACTTTTAATCTTATGTAATCTAAATTGGCATCATATGTATATTCTATAATAAGATAAGCTTTTATTAGTCTTTGGTGTTAACTTTGAATACAACTTTTATTATGTATTATGTATTATATGTATTATATGTATATAATACATATGTTAACTTTGAATACAACTTTTAATCTTATGTAATCTAAATTGGCATCATATGTATATTCTATAATAAGATAAGCTTTTATTAGTCTTTGGTGTCACATAGTTCTTGTGTATAAACATACTCTTTGGTTTGTTTACAAGCTGTAAGTTATGCTAGTGACTAAAAAGTCGTAATGTGTGTGAAATATTTATTAATTTTACCACCTAAAATTCGTGGGATTTGTTGCGGCATGATGACGGAAAAGAAGTGTTCTTATATTCTATCAATAAGCGGACCAAATATGGACAAACTACATGTAAAGTGCATAACTGTAAGTAATGTCTTGAAGACAAACTTTTATTGTAATTTAAGTATAGCCTACCAAAATTAGTGTTTACCATTTTCTCGTTTTCTGCCCTACCACAGATTGAAATGTAACTTGTAATATTTTATACCATCTGAAGATGAGCTGCTAGGCAGCTTGAAACCGGTAATGGTTTAAATAAATCTTCATTAAGAAGAAACAAAAGGCGACTGGTTGCTGTAATTTCTGAAACCTATTTCAATAAACAGTCGCAGGTTCCTACACAATGGATAAAAGTTTCATAAACAGAAAGTCATTGCCATATTCGTGGTCGACCTCTACCCAGTATGCAACGCCCTGATTTTTTCTGGATGGCTGTTTTGAAGCTTATAAAGCGGTTCGACAAATGTTACAATGTACTTGGAAATTATGTAGAAAATTTAAGATATGTCTCGTATTTAATGTCTCATTCTATTTTTTCCCTTTCATACACAACTCTGCCCGCAGTTGACAGGGGAATCTTATTTTCCAACTTCCGCTCGCAAATCATCTTACGAGTGAATTGCAATCAGTGGCTGTTTGATGATGATGCTGTCGTGTACAGGAGGGTGTCGTCATTGAATGATGCAGAAAGACTTGGACCAATTTTCTAACTGGTGCGAGAAATGGCAGCTAGCTCTCAATGTAGAAAAATGTAAGGTGATTCAGATGAGTACGAGAAACAATCCCATAATGTTGGAATACAGCGTTAGTAGTCTGCTGCTTGACAGACTCTCGCTAATGTTATATCTAGGTGTAATGCTGCACAGCGATATGGATTGGAACGGGCATATTATAAGGACAGTCGCGGGGAAGACGAATGGCCGACTTCGGTTTAATGGGAAGGTATGAGTCGGCTGCAAAGGAGACGGCACGTAAAACGATTGTACAACCCCGTCTAGAGTAATGCTACACCCCCACCAAATCGGTTTAAAGGAGTACTTCGATGCAACAGAGGGACACTGCCGGTAGCTTCAGAAGTGAAGTTCTTCAGTATGATAGTGTTGGACTTTGATCCTGGCCCTTCCATTACACTCGAAGTATAACTGAAACTTCTCCGTTCAATTATAGAAAAAAGTCTTTAAATGTTTCTTTCTAGTTCCCTGTACAAGATAAGAGAAAATAAAACTGTTCGTAAAACAAAATACTTCAAAGTTCAAAATTTGGTATATAGTTCTTGCTGAAATTTTGTCATAAGTTTTCTAAACCACAGATATTGTTCGTTGAATCCGTTGACATAATATATCGCTTTGCAAAATACGAACTCACTATCTTTTAATCAATAAAATTATAGCTAAGTCCCTAAACGTCTCTAAAGTCCAAAAATACTGTAAATAACTTCGTAATATAGTTTCAGCACAATACATAAATGCTCGTTCTTCTAAACAGCTGAAATTACTGTTCTCTAAACGCTGAAACTCGAAGAAAAATTTAACGTTTTATTTCATGAAGTCACAAATTCATGTATAATATAACACAAAGTCTGATCTCTCTCCTAAGGACTCAACATAAAGTTTGAAACTGTTTTTCTGAACATACAATCATGAACAACTTATAACAATACATTTATTTTATTTATTTCATTGTGACGGTTGGCAACGGAGGTCTTCAAACAGGATCTTCTCTGGCTGAAGATTGGCGGCCGGCTATGTCATCTTTGGCTTCCGCAGAGAAGACGCTGTTCTCGTAGATTGTTGTCACCGCACATGAAACATAGGAAACAACACTCATTTCTTTTAAAAAATCATAACACAAAAATTATTATATTAAAAATTATTAACAACGTAAAAAAACATATTTTTACCTGCAAAACTGAGCTGATATAAGGCAGTAGCGAGAATAATATTTCCTCCTACTACACGGCGAGGTTTGTCACTGGTGGGTTCGATCAATGCACGAGTGTTACTGAAAAGCTTCGGGAACTCAAATGGGAGTCGCTGAATGGAGAGGATGTTCTTTCCGAGAAACACTGTTGAAGAAATTTAGAGGCAAGGAATTTGAGGCGGAATGCAGAACTATTCTTCTACCGCCAACCTACATTTCGCGTAAAGACTACAAGGATTGGATTAGAGAGATTACGGCTCGTACGGACGCAGAGAAACATTCGTTTTTCCCTCGTTCTACTTGGAAGTGGAAGAGGAAAGCAAGTAACTACTAGTGATACTGAGTACCCTCCGCTACTAACCTCTGCCTGGATAGCGGTGTAGATGTAGATGTAGATCACATGAGTCTTCGCCAGTAAGAAATAAGAGATGTGGCGAATCGATTGGTGCTTCGTGACCCAGTGCCAAGGACTACATATGATGTTTCCGAACCATATGCTTACAGTATGAATGACTGCACCACAGATAGTCATTTACGCCTAATACGCGTCGATACTGACACCTATCGAACACGTATAATAATAATGTTACACAGCTACTGAGAAACTGTGTGGCACTCTCGGTTCAAAAAAGAACACGCAAATGATGACAGGCAAAAGTTAGTAGAGATTCGCGCGTCTATAAAAAGACCGATGCGTGTAGCATAAAACAATTACCACAGCCATACCTTAGCAAAAGATCTTTTCGAGAACCCGAAAAAATTCTGGTCCTATGTTGATAAGCGGGTCAAAGCCCTCTGTCCATTCACTCGTTGATCATTCCGCGGCAGTAATAGAAGAAAGCAAACGGAAAGCTGAAGATCTAAATTAAACCAGTAAGAAATCTTTCACACGGGAGGACCGCACAAATGTACCATCATTTGTTTAATGTACTAACTCCCAAACGGTGGACATAGTAATAGGTATTTCCGGTGTAGAGAAGCAGCTGAGACAGCTAAATACGAAAAAGTCTGCTGGTCCGGATGGAATACCAGTTCGGTTTTACAAAGACTATTCTGCGGCTTTGGCCCCCTACTTAGCTTGCATTTATCGCGAATCTTTAATTCAGCGCAACTTTCCTAGCGATTGGAAAAAATTGCAGGTGACTCCCGTTTATAAGAAAGGAAAGAGAACTGACCCACACAATTACAGGCCAATATCGATGACATCAATTTCCTGTAGAATTTTGGAGCATATTCTCAGTTCGAATATAGTAAATTTCCTTGAGACGGAAAAGCTTCTTTCTATGAATCAGCACGGGTTTAGGAAACATCGTTCATGTGAAACTCAGCTTGCCCTCTTCTCACATGACTTCTTGCGAGCCATGGATGAAGGGCAACAGGCGGATTGTGTTATTCTCGACTTCAAAAAGGCGTTCGACGCGGTGCCACACTGCAGACTGCTAACGAAGATAGGAGCTTATGGAATAGGTTCACAGATTTGTGAAAGGCTGGAAGACTTCCTAAGTAATAGAACGCAGTACGTTGTTCTCGACGGCGAGTGTTTATCAGAGACTAGTGTATCGTCAGGCGTGCCCCAGGGGAGTGTGATAGGACCGCTATTATTTTCTATCTATATAAATGATCTGATGGACAGAGTAAGATGTAATTTGCGGCTGTTTGCTGATGATGCTGTGGTGTATGGGAGGGTGTCGTCTTTAACTGACTGTAATAGCATACAGGATTACTTAGACAAAATTTCTAGTTGGTGCGAAGAACGGCAGCTAGCTCTCAATGTAGAAAAATGTAAGGCGATGCGCATGAGTAGGAAAAACAATCCCATAATATTCGAATACAGTGTTAGTAGTGAGCTTCTTCATGCAGTCGCGTCGTACAAATATCTAGGCGTAACTTTGCAGAGCGATACGAAATGGAACGAGCATGTAAGGACAGTTGTGAGTAAGGCGGACGGCCGACTTTGGTTTATTGGAAGAATTTTGGGAAGATGTACTTCACCTGTAAAGGAGACCGCGTATAAAACGCTTGTACGACCACGTCTTGAATATTGCTCAAGTGTTTGGGACCCGCAGCAGATCAGTTTAAAGGAAGACATAGAGGCGGTTCAGAGGCGAGCAGCTAGGTTTGTTACTGGTAGGTTCGACCAATGCGCGAGTGTCACGGAAATGCTCCGGCAACTCAATTGGGGATCGCTGGAAGAAAGACGACGTTCTTTTCGTGAATTTCTGTTGAGTAAATTTAGAGGGCCGGAATTTGAAGCTGAGTGTAGTACGATCTTGCTACCGCCTACTTACATTTCGCGTAGTGATAAAAAAAGACAAGATTAAGAGAAATTAGGGCTCGTACGGAGGCATATGGGTATTCTTGTTTCCCTCGTTCTGTTTGAGAGTGGAATAGGAAAGAAAATGCCTAGTAGTGGTCCGTATACCCTCCGCCACGCACCTTACGGTGGATTTCGGAGTATGTATGTAGATGTAGATGTAGATCTTACCATGGCCCATGGCGGGCAGTGTGTCTACTAGGCAACAGCACACATGCTGAACCCAGCTGATTGAAATGCTAATCATTTAGCCAGAACATACTACTAAAGATTTTCTGCGAATTTAAGCATTTTACCTCTAGTGTTCCTAGGGCATTATAAATTTTCCGAGAAAATATTGACTGTTAAAAATACGGTTCAATTCTTTTGTTCTGAAGATGACAATAACGTGGAAATATACAGGGTGATTATAATTACAGTCCAAACTTAGAAAACGCTGTAAAAATAGCGCCACTGGTCAGAACAACGTGAAATTGCAAGGAAATATTATCGCAGAAGAGGGAAAAGTTACGATAGAAGGAAAATAAATAGTGTGAAAATTCAGCAATATATGGTGCTATAAGCACCATAATTGAATAGTTCTCGACTACAAATGAATCATACAGCAGTGCGAAAAACAAACTGCACTTCGCAGTGTGCATGACTGTACAGGTGTGATATTTTAGTTACGTAGGCCTAGCCACGACGGCAAGATCATATCAAAGCAGATGGGGAAAATTCGTTTTTGCCCTGAGACCAAAAATCGCACAAAAATTACCAGTCACGTCGGTTTTGATTTGTCCTGAGGCCAAAAACTGTTTAAAAACAGGCAATAAAAATCAAATCGGATTTTTAATTTCCGTGGGACTCGTGGGAAACATGTTCAGTATGCTGTCAACCGTTTTCTGCAGCAAGTTGAAATCGAGAAATAGCCAGTTCCACAACTGATGGAAGTGTTTCCCTGGTGACATTCAGAAAGGTTTGCGCAGTGCATAGCTTCAATGCAGCCAAATTCGCAATCGGAACGTGGAACGCAACATCTTTTAGAAAGCGCCACAGGTAGAAGTCACACAGATTAAGATGAAATCAGATCAAATGTTTGTAGAGCTTTTGAGACATAACTACGGAGTTATCAGTCCCTAAACTTACAAACTACATACGAGCTTACTAATACTAAGGACGACACAAATATCCATGCCCGAGGGGGGATTCGAACCTCCGACCGTAGTGGCCGTGCAGAACGTTACTGACGCGCCGCAGACCACTCTGCCACCGCGGCCGGCCAAACATCGCTCAAAAATCACCAAAGAAGTCGGTTTTGATTTGTCCTGAGGCCAAAAACTGCTTAAAAACCACCAATAAAAATGAAATCGGATTTTTAATTTACGTGGTATTCGCGGGAAACATCTTCAGTATGCTGCCAACCGTTTTCTGCAGCAAGTTGACATCGAGAAATAGCCAGTGCACAAATGATCGGTTTCCATGGCACATTCAGTGCAACTAAGTTCGCAATCGGAACACGGATGGCAACATCTTTCAGATAGCGCCACAGGCAGAAGTCGCTCAGATTAAGGTGATAGGGGCGGCCAGACCGTATGGAAAAACGGTGGCTGATAATCCCAGCATTTCCGAAATGGCGCTCCATCAGATGCGTAACTGGGTTTGCAATGTGAGGAAGTGCGCCATCTTGCATAAAAATGATCCCATCCACACGCCCATGCTGTTGGAGAACTGGAATGACGTGGTTTCGCGAAAGACATAGCGCTAACCATTTGATTTGCGTGTGGATTTTCAGTTAATCATACTCGACAGTTCCTGTGTATCAGCATTCCCTGTCAGATGGTAGTGGGTTTCGTCTGTGCACAAAATCTTGCACGGTCATTCATCGACCACGTCCATGCGAGCAAGAAATTCTAAAGCAGAAATCTCTCTTGCTGGCAAGTCAACTGGAAGCAACTCGTGCACACGCCTACTTTTGAATGGACAGCAAAGGAGGGTGTTTCGTAGGATTTTAAGCACCGTGCTCACACGTTTTTCCGATGTTTGGGCGCTTCTCCGTGCACTACACGTTTGCACTCCATAATTCCACCCCTCCTGCATTGCTGTGGCCACGTCTTACACTGACGTTGAATAAGTTCGTTTTCTCCCTATATCAGGTTGCGGTTTTTTCGAATTACCCAATCATTTTCTATAGAGCCACGGCTGTCGTCGAACCAACGCCTTTTCCGTAACTTCTGCAGAGCGACTACTGCACAGTCATCGTTATTGTATTACAGCTTTACAAGCGGAACGCGACCCTGCTTTAAGACAGCTATGGCGAACGTCTGATGCTTGTGAAATGAGGAAAAGCCGTGTAACTGGCGACTTCTGTGGGTACCGTACAAGTCAGGTGTTTTCATTAACATAAAAAAAGTTTGTAAATCTCTCTGACTCAACTTCGTGGTCTTGATTCCGTAGCTTTCAAACTTCTTAAACTAAACTAACCTAAGAACAAGACACACAGCAATGCCCAAAGGGGGACTCGAACCCCCGAAGGCGAACGGCCGCGCGCACCGCAACACGAAGCCCCAGTACGCACGGCTAATCCCCTGCGGTTATAAACATATTCTGACACACACAGCGCTACCACTGATCAATTTTCACTCTTTTTATTTTGCTTCTGCCATATGTTTTCTTCCATTTTTTCCGATAATTCTCGTCATTCTGAACGGTGGTATTATTTTTGCATCGTTTTGAAAGTTTAACTATAATGACCCTATACAAAATACCGAAAAGAAATAAATTGAAGTGGCAATAGAACACTTGAGCCAAATTCCAATATGTGGTCTGTTTTGGGTCACTACATAAAACCCATCTAGTGGGAAAAGTAAGTGAATGTATTACTTTCAAAAGCCGTAGGAAAGAATGACCACATATAAGCCATATGTGTAGAGGAAGAAGGTACTTCAGTCGTTAATTAAGCGGTAGACTCTTGACGTTAATGTCGATGAGTACAAACAAATATGGTGTCATCATTTAAGACCTCCGGTTATGATTGGTTTCGAAAGTGTTGGATACCGCAGCACGGACCTATTTGAATTTCTCATGAATATTCAGGCAGCAATTGCTATTTAAATGTAGCTGTTCTAATTCATGCAGTATTAATTGAAACACAGCCTTTTACCTGCGTTTTAATGGCGCTACCGAGGTTATTTTGACCGTGTGATGTCTGATGTAACACCATAACTGTAACACGTGGTGCAGTCAATAATTCAAATTCAGCTGGCAAGTGTAGTAAAGTAATGTACACAATGTCCCATACGTCGCTTAAGTACACTCGTATCTCACAGTATACTGATATTTATGTTTTTATAATGTCGTCTGATCACTGTCGTGGTAACAAGGATAAACCTGTTTACTGTGCCTAGAATGTAGAAATTTAACAACGTAGGCTAGGAAATTTTTTTTGTAATTGGTACTATGGTGCTAACGGGCTTATAATCGCATAACACTTGCTGAAATCAGTCCAGTCCTACGGCTCGTCTCAAAGATATTGTAAACAAAGGACAGCGGAACAGGTGTCTGACCGCCCAGTGGAACCGACCGACCGCCGCATCATCCTGCGTAGTGCGGAGTAGTCTTGTGTAGTTCGCGAACGAACTAGTTCGGAAGAGCGCTTCCACAGGCGAACTACGCGAACTAGTTCGCAGATCCTTCGCCTCTTACTTCGTCCGCTCCTTTTCCGAAGACTGGCGGGGAACAGCGAGAGGACGCGAGAGCGCACAGAATCGCGTGATTCCCTTCTGCCAGTTGCCGTCATTTCGAGCTGAGATGCAGCTCAGCTGTAGTTTTAGTAGCGGTAGCAAAAGCCAAAATGAGCGGACGAACTAAAAAGAGCGACCTACTTCGAGGCCGAGCTGCGAACTTAAAGGAGAGCTACCGGCCGCGAACTAAAATATGCGCGATAGGTCGCGAACAGAATTAAAAATCACGTGTTTGGCTTCTGCTGGTGAGAGCCATTTCGAGGTTAGCGTCTGCCTGCTAGATTTCATTGTTCAGTGCTACAAAATTTCTGCTTTGAAGTGTTCTGCACTCTGCAATATCTGACTAATAAATTCCATAATGCCAAGATATAGAGATAAAAGTTAAACGCGAGAAATTATCCACAAACTGTTTCTTTTGGTTTGCGTGATATCGTTAGCGGCTCACGCAGCAAGCGCATGAAGCAGCTAGGTGGGGGGAACTTCCCCCTCCACCTGCACGCGCAGACCACGCCGCTCAGCCGTCACTGGGAGCGGACGAACTAAAAGAACGAACTAGTTGGCGGCAGAGCCGCGAACTATTATGCGCAAGTCTAGTGTGGAGGTCATGGGGACGGCAAGTCGATCTACATCTGCATCTACATACGCACTCCGCAATCCAGCTACGTGGTCGAAGGCACCTAGTACCACTACTACGTACTTGCTTTCCTGTTCCACTACTATACAGAACGAAGGAAAAAGAGAGTATCTTCATGAATCTTCACGAGCCCTAATTTCTCTAACATTTTTTTCTGGTCGTTACGCGAAATGTATGTCGGCGACAGTAGAATCGTTCCGCAGACAGCCTTATGTTGGGTGCCTCCAAATTTCGAATTTTAGTTCCCGAAACATCTCTGTAACACTCGCCGACTGTATCAGCAACAAATCTAGTATCGCCGCGGTGGAGTAGCCGAGCGGTCTAAAGTGTCTCGCTGCGGAGCGCGCGGTTGCTCGCCGTGGAGGTTCGAGTCCTCCCTGGGGCATGGATGTGTGTGTTTGTCCGTAGGTTAGTTTACCTAGGTTTAAGTAGTTTGTAAGCTACGGACTGATGACCACGCAGTTTGGTCCGATAAATTTACAGACATTTCAACATTTTGAAATCTAGCATCGCGTCTCTGAATTGATTCTCTTTTAAAGTCATATGGTGGGGATATACTGATTTTAATTACAAAGAAAGCAAATGCAGGCAAATGTGAAAATTACAGAACTATCAGTTTAATAAGTCATGGTTGCAAAATAATAACACGAATGGAAAAACTTGTGGAATCCGACGTCGGGGAAGATTAGTTTGGATTTAAAAGAAATGTAGGAACACGGGAGGCAATACTCACTTTACGACTTATCTTAGAAGATAGGCTAAGGAAAGGGAAACCTACGTTTTTAGCGTTTGTCGATTTGGAGAAAGCTTTTGACAACGTCGACTGGAATACACTCTTCCAAATTCTGAAGGTATCAGGGGTAAAATATAGGGAGCTAAGAGTTGTATTCAACCTATACAAAAACCAGACAGCAGTTATTAGAGTCGAAGGGCAAGAAAGGGACGCTGAGGTTGGGAAGGGAGTAAGACATGGTTGTAGCCTTTCACCAATGTTCTTAAATCTGTACATTGAACAGGCAGTGAAGGAATGGAAGGAGAAATTTAGAGACGGCATTAAAGTGCAGGGAGAAGAAATAAAAACATTGCGGTTTGCCGATGACATAGTAATTCTGTCACAGACCGCAAAAGATCTGGAAGAGCAGTTGAATGGGATGGATAGTGTCTTGAAAGGAAGATATAAGATGAACATTAACAAGAGTAAAACGAGGGTAATGGAATGGAATGTCAGAAAATCAGGTGATGCTGAAGGAATTAGATTAGGTAATGAGACAATAAAAGTTTGGGTAGCAAAGTAACTTCTTATGGCCGAAGTAAAGAAGATATAAAATGCAGAACGGCTATGGGTAGAAAAGCGTTTCTAAAGAACCGAAATTTGTTAACATCCAATATTAGTTTACATGATAGGAAGTCATTTCTGAAAGCATTTATTTTGAATGTAGCATTGTATGGGGTAGAACGACAACGATAAGGAGTTCAGACAAAAAGATGATAGAAGGTTTTGAAATGTGGTGCTACAGACATATGATGAATTTAGATAGGTAGATCACGTAACTAATGAGGAGGTGCTCAACAGAATTGGGGGAGAAAAGGAAATTTCTGGCCTATCATAAGGGATAGGTACATGGAACACATTCTGACAATCAAGGAATTGTCAACTTAGCATTAGAAGGAAGAGTGTGGGGTAAAAATCGTAGAGGGAGACCGAGGGACGAATATAGTAAGCAGATTCAAAAGGATGAAGGTTGCCATTGTTATTCTCAGATGAAGAGACTTGCACAGGACAGGGTAGCGTGGAGAGCTGCATCAAACCAGTCTGCGGAATGAAGACCACAACAACAACATGGTGGGGATCCCAGGCAGGTGACCAATACTGATGTCATGGTGGCAAAAGAGTTTCATATGAGGTCACCTATCGATACGAGTCATCTTCCCAAAATTCTCGTAATAAACCGAACCATCAGCCTTCCCCACATGGTAGTTCATTTTGCTTAGCAACGTTGTCCGTAGATATGTAAGTTACTGCGTCAAGCAGCACGCATTAATGCTGTATTCGAACATCACAGGACTGTTTCTCCTATACATTTGCATCACCTTACACTTTACTACATTTACAGCTAGCTGCCATTCCACACAGAAACAAGAAATTTTATCCAATTCATCTTGCATCCTACATCAGACGCTTCCTGTACACTACAGCCTCATCAGGAAACCGCCGCGGATTGCAAGTCACTCTGTCCTTCAGATCATTTATGTAGACAGAAAATAATAGCGGTGCTGTCGCACTTTCCTTATGACGTTACACTATTCTATATCTACTAATCTGCAAGTCACATTTAAGTGCTTGGCAAAGGGTTCATTAACCACTTTCATAACTTTTCTCTACCGTTCCATTCTCTAATAGCGCGCGGGAAGAAAGAACACCTAAATCGTTCCGTTTTCGATCTGATTTCTCTTATTTTATTGGGATGGTCATGTCTCATTATCTAGTTGGGTGCTAGCAAAGTATTTTCACATGGAGAAGTAAAAGTCGGTGATTGAAATTTCGCAAATATATCTCACCGCAACGAATAACGTCCTTCTTTCAATGACTTCCACCTCAAATCGTGCAACATTTCCGTGACGCTTTCCCTCCTGTAACGTGATAAAACAAAACGAGCTGCCCTTCTCTGAAGCTTCTCAATATCTTCCGTCCGTCCCACCTGGTGAGGGTCCGACAAGGGGCAACAGTACTCCAGGAGAGGACGCACAAGTGTGATGTAGGCAGTCTCTTTGGTGGAGCTGGTGCATCTTCGAAGCGTTCTGCCGATGAAACGTAACCTTTGGTTCACTTTCCCCACAATATTTTCTATGTGTTCTCTCCAGTCTAAGTTGTTCGTAATTGAAACTCCTAGGTATTCGGTAGAATTTACGACTTTACAGTTTCATTGATTTATCGCGAAATTGAAGTTCAGCGGATTTCTTTTAGTGGTCATCTCTATTACTTCAAACGTTTCATTACTTAGCGTTAATTGACAATTTTCGCACCCATGTACAAAAATTTATCTAAATCGCTTTTCAGTTGCTTTTGATTGTTTACTTCACTAACCGAAAAACGACAGCATCATCCGCGAACAGTCTACGGGAGCTATTCAGATTGTCATCCAACGCCTTTCGAAAATCAATAAATATGCACTCTACCCGTTGTCCTTAATGCACGGATCGCAAGATACATCTACATGGGATACTCTGCCAATCACATTTAAGTGCCTGGCAGAGGGTTCATCGAACCA
The DNA here is from genome assembly GCA_026315105.1 of Locusta migratoria. Taxonomy (NCBI): domain Eukaryota; kingdom Metazoa; phylum Arthropoda; class Insecta; order Orthoptera; family Acrididae; genus Locusta; species Locusta migratoria. Next base: position 58,993,503 of record CM048753.1, on the reverse strand, counting down.
CCGTTATACTATTTTATCTCCCATTCCATTGCCGAATAGGGTGCGGGAAGAAAGAACATCTGAATCTCTCCATTCGAGCTCTGATATCTCGAATTTTATTCTGATGATCATTTCTACCTAAGTATGTGGGAGTCAACAATATATTTCTGCACTCAGAGGATAATGTAGGCGATTGGAGTTTCCTAAGTAGCCTAAGCTGCAGCGATAAGCGCCGTTCATTTCCGTAACGTTGTCTCCCCTGTATCGTGACAATACGAAACGAGCTGCCCTTCTTTGCACTCTTTAGATGTTCACCGTCAAACCCACCTGATAAGGATCCCACACTGGGCTGCAATACCCCAAAAAAGGACGGACAACCGTAGTGTATGCAGTTTCTTTAGTAGTTCTGTTGCATCTTTTAAGGGTTCTGCCAATAAAACGCAGTCTCTGGTTCGCCTTTCCCACGACATTACCTACGTGTTCTTTCCAGTTTAAGTCTAAAGTAATAGTAATTCCTAGGTATTTTGTGGAGTTTACGGCCTTCACGTTTGATTGGTTTATCTTGTAAACAAAGTTCTACGAATTTCTCTTCGTACTCGTATGGACGACTTCACACTTCCCATTATTTAGAGTAAGTTACCAATTGTTACACCGTAGTGATATCTTATTCACATCGTTCTGCAGTTGGTTTTGATTTTCAGATGATTTTACTAGACGGTAAATGACGGCGTCATCTGCAAACAACCTAAGGGAGCTACTTAGATTTTCCCCTAAATCGTTTATGTAAATAAGGAACAGCACAGGACCAATAACACTACCCTGTGCAACGCCAGATATCACCTCTGTTTTAGTCGATGCCTTACCATCGATTACTACGAACTGTGTCCTCTCTGACAGGAAATCCCCTATTCAGTCGCAAATTTGGGGCGAAATACCACACACGCTGGCAGATGACGTTCACCAGAAATACCCAAACCCTGCTATCGTATCGCCTCATTGTGTACCGTGTTTCGTCACTCCATACAATGTTTTTTCCACTGTTCAGTCCTCTAATGTTTAGGTTCCTTACACCAGGGGAGGCGTTGACCATTCTCACCTCCCGCCTGTATCCATATTATTCGTAGTGGATCCTGATGCAGTTTGGAATTCCCGTGTGATGTTCTGGGCAGATCCCGGCCTATTACGCTGTACGACCCTCTTCAACTGTTGACTATCTGTCAGTCAACAGTACGGTCGGAGGTTCGAATCCCCCCCTCGGGCATGGATATTTGTGCCGTCCTAGTTGGTAAGTAGTTCATAAGTAGTTTGTAAGTTTAGAGACTGATGACCCCGTAGTTAAGTCCCATAAGCTTAACAAACATTTGAACATTTGTCAGTCAACAGACGAGGTCGGCCTGTAAGCTTTCGTGTCACGTTTCCATTTCACTGTCACATCAAAATCAATGAACCTAGGGATGATTTGGAGTGTGGAAATCCCGCGTGCAGACCTGACATACTGGGTGATCAAAAAGTCAGTATAAATTTTAAAACTTAATAAATCACGGAATAATGTAGATAGGTAAAATTTCGCAGACATGCTTGGAATGACATGGGTTTTTATTAGAAGCAAATAAAGAAATAAATAATAAAAAATAAAAAAGATTAAAAAAATGTCCTACAGTTGGTGCTGGACAGCAAATGTCAATCACAGCGCACGAGAGTTTAGGCTACCGAAAATCCTAGAACTGTCGTGGAAACTCCATTGCACGTCGAGAAATTCACGGTATGGGTTGGATTTACCACATCTACCGTTATCGGGCCTTTTTTCTTCGAGGTACTGCGTGATTATGATTTTGTAACTGCTACCGTGACGGGTGAGAGGTACGCCGATATGTTACAGAATCGCATCATCCCCAGCCTGGCTGATAAACACCTGCTGGAACGTACGATTTTTATGCAGGATGGCGCTCCACCCCATATTGCTAGACGCGTCAAAGATCTGTTGCGCGCGTCGTTTTGTGATGATCGTGTGCTCAGCCGCCACTTTCGTCATGCTTGGCCTCCCAGGTCCCCAGACCTCAGTCCGTGCGATTATTGGCTTTGGGGTTACCTGAAGTCGCAAGTGTATCGTGATCGACCGACATCTCTAGGGATGCTGAAAGACAACATCCGACTCCAATGCCTCACCATAACTCCGGACATGCTTTGCAGTGCTGTTCACAACATTATTCCTCGACTACAGCTTAATGGTCGTGGAGGCCCGCACAACTAGTTTAGCAAGTTTATAATTGCATCTTCAGGTGCAATTAAATGTTTTGCATATAATTCCCAGGTTCAAAAACGGGGATTAATGGTCAGGTCCGCTCGCTAGCAACTTCCTCCCCAGTTCGTCAGAAATAAAATCAATTGACCATCCGGTTTGTGTCAATTCAAGTAAAATATTAAAGCTCGGCTTCTCAGTTAGGTATATATTCTTTGGCTGGTTTGTCATTTAAACGACGTGATGGGTGACTAGGTTGTCATCGATGTAGTGGTCTACACCATTTCCATCAGGGGGGTGAAAACGTTACATTTCCGTCCTGTGCGGTTGTTCGGAAACGAAGTAGCTGACAAACCGTCTTGCGTACCAGCCGCAAGACTGGCGCTTTTACTCACACACTTACAATTTTATTTCAACACATACATTTTAACTGTGTGAAAGTTCCTTAACTATGTATGAATACCGGGTGATCAAAAAGTCAGTGTAAATTTGCAGACTTAATAAATCGCGGAATAATGTAGATAGAGAGGTAAAAATTGACACACATGCTTGGAATGACATGGGGTTTTATATGAAAAAAAGAAGAAAAAAAGTACTGCTAGACGCGTGAAAGATCTCTCGCGCGCATCGTTTGGTGATGATCGTGTGCTCAGCCGCCACTTTCGTCATGCTTGGCCTCCCAGGTCCCCAGACCTCAGTCCGTGCGATTATTGGCTTTGGGGTTACCTGAAGTCGCAAGTGTACCGTGATCGACCGACATCTGTAGGGATGCCGAAAGACAACATCCGACGCCAATGCCTCACCGTAACTCTGGACATGCTTTGCAGTGCTGTTCACAACATTATTCCTCGACTAAAGCTATTGTTGAGGAATGATGGTGGACATAATGAGCATTTCCTGTAAAGACTATCATCTTTGCTTTGTCTTAATTTGTTATGCTAATTATTGCTTTTCTGATCAGATGAATCACCATATGTCGGACATTTTTCGAACTATTTTTCCTTTTTTTTTGTTGGTTCTAATAAAACCCCATGTCACTCGAAGTATTGTGTCAATTTGTTCTGTATCTACATTATCCCGTGATTTATTAAGTTTCCAAATTTATATAACTTCCAATCACCTGACCACCTTCGAAGTCCGTGAGTTTCATGAGCGCCCCATTCAGTTGTCTTCGATGTCTAACGACTACTGAGGTCGCAGATATGGAGTACCTCTCCGTAGGTGGCAGCAAAATGCACCTAGTATGAAGAACGCATCTGTTTGAGGACACTTTTGATCATGTAGCGTATGTGACTACTGTCTCGTGCGCTGCTACCCCTGTCGACTAGCCTTCCCTTTCGACGCAGCAGATGCAAGGCTCAGCATACCTCCCTACAAGGCTAGCAAAAGCTAGCCCGAGCTTCAGTGTTGTTGACATAGGACCCTGTAGCTGGCTGACCACTCTTCCAGCACCCGTCTCGTGCACCAACCAGACGCAACGATGACGTCACCTCTTTAGCTGTAGCGTGAGGACGTTCTAGCTGATTGTGCATATCCACTTTCGAAATGTTCAGTCTACATTCGAACCTAACGATTTCCAGCTTGAAAGGTATCATTACTCTCACTGCTCTAAAATTGAAAGTAGGACGTACAGAAGTAGCAGGCGCGCTAAGTGTTTCTTGCGACGCAATTTCATTTCAAAATATCCACGGGCGTACTGCCGGTCTATAGTGTCCAACGGGCACAATATTTCGGCGATCATACATGTCGACATCATCAGGTGAACTGACGGACTGAGCTCCTGGAAACGCGCCGGCACGGAGATCCGCACGCTACGGCGGCTCGAAGGGACCTGGGTTCTAGCCCGGTAGCGGGCCATTTAAATACCCTCAGCCCGCGGAGCGACCCCTCCGTGGTCCGCGCAGTGGAACCGATTGCGACGGCGTCTGAGAAGACGTCGGTGTGAGGGCTCTGTCCGCCGTGGTCGTCACTTCGTTACGTTTGCTAGATTTGCTCTTAATTAACCCAATCGCTGGTTCCCCAGCTTTGCTAAGATTATAGCCACAGTCACGGTTTATGAGGTCGTCACTTGTGCGAATTTCAATGGCCTCTCTAACGACGCAGTCCCAGTATCTTGACGTCTGTACCAGAATCCCAGTGCGTTCATACTCCATCGCATGATTCTCCGACAAACAATGTTCAGCGACCGCTGACTTGCTCGGATACATCAATCGTGTGTGCCTCTGGTGTTCAACGCATCGATCCTCGACGGTACGCATCGTCTGTCCAATATATGACTTTCCACACTGACACGGAATCTGGTACACGCCCGCCTTCCTCAAACCGAGATCATCTTTGGCGCTCCCCACCAGTGCACGAATTTTATTCGGCGGACAAAAGTCAGTTCCAACCTGGTGTTTTTTCAAAATGCGGGCGACCTTCCCCGAGAGTGCGCCGGTATATGGAATGAACGCAGTGCCCACATCCTCCCTCGTGTTTTCATCCGTTTCCACAGGTTGTGCTGTAGTGGTTGGGCGGAGAGCCCGCTGAATCTGCCACTCTGAGTACCCATTTTTCGAAATACGGTTCTCAGGTGTTCAAATTCGTGGGGTAGACTCTCTGCGTCGGAGATATTGCGCGCCCTATGTACTAGAGTTTCAAGTACCCCATTCCTCTGTGAAGGGTGGTGACAGCTGTCTGCGTGTAAATACAGATCAGTGTGCGTTGTCAAATTCAAATGTTCAAATGTTTGTACAGCTTATGGGACTTAACTACTGGGTCATCAGTCGCTAAACTTACAAACTACTTATGAACTAGCTAATCCTAAGGACGGCACAAATATCCATGCCCGAAGGGGGAATCGAACCCCCGACCGTAGTGGCCGTGCAGACCGTGACTGGAGTGCGTTGCCTTCCAATACACACCATCACCCAGGGTGCCATCAACCGAAATATGGTGCCCGTTGGACACTACAGACCGGCAGTATACCCGTGGATACTTTGATTATGACATACGCCGGGAGAGACTAAGAAATCAAGACTTAAATTTGTTCACATAACTTTTCTTCGTAGAATCACCTGTGCGACGAAAGTAGCATGGCGTCTCTTCAGCCGTGCAATGCAGTTTCCTGTGTTGCGGTCATATCACGTGCCTATTTTATGTTCATTCATTTATTTATTTTCTATTGAATTTTGATGCCTGTGTGGGTAGGCTGGTAGCAGTTTGCTACACTGTTTTTCAGCCGACACAATTATTACATACTGTAACGGAGATTGAATCTAGCGAATATACACTCCTGGCCATTAAAATTGCTACACCACGAAGATGATGTACGACAGACGCGAAATTTAACCGAAAGGAAGAAGATGCTGTGATATGTAAATGGTTAGCTTTTCAGAGCATTCACACGAGGTTGGCGCCGGTGGCGACACCTACAGCGTGCTGACACGAGGAAAGTTTCCAACCGATTTCTCATACACACACAGCAGTTGACCGGCGTTGCTTGGTGAAACGTTGTTGTGATGTAAATATCAACAATAATACATTTCCTTGAGACAATATTGTTTCTTTATACCAAAGGTATTAAACATAAGTTTTTTCCTGGCATTTTGATACGGAGTTCACAGGGGACATACGGTGTGGAAATCGGCCAATAGCGTCTTTTCTTCCTAACTAAATCGAATTATAACATTCAGTTTTTTAGCGTTCTAAGAGCAGCATATGAACAGAATTTATCGTCAGATACAGTTTTTTTGGCTCTTTCTCAGTATACTCTACGATGGTGAAACTTGTACAAACAATAATTTCGGAAGAGGTTCAGAAACCTTTACGTCTTTGAGTGTCTGCTATGTTCTCCAATATTTAGATATTTTATACCATCAAAAAATGAAACGGAGCTACCTGCAACAGCTAATGCTAAAAATCGACTGTGAAAATGAAATCGTATCAGATACGTAACTGCAAAATAGCGTCTTACCTTGTGATTACAGCAACCATCCACTACCAAATTCTTTTAAGAACACAAAGTATGCCATAACTTTTTATTATCTAAGTGCACATAACATTAGTATTAGGGCATCTAACACGAATAATAGCATTTGTGGCGTGAACTTCTCAAAAGTCACCAACTGTCATCACACGGTTCAGCTTCACAAAGTGCATCCATTGTGGCTATGTGTGATTCATATATGGAACTATACACAGTTCTGCAAACCCCTTCCAGTTGTTATACCTATATGTAAAGCAGAATTCTCCGTTACAAGTTGCTAATATTAATTTCATAAACAAAAATTTGAACTGCAGTGAGGCAACTAATTTCGTGACCCCAATAGTTATTGTACACAATCATAAAATGAAACTTTTTGAACTTCCTGTCCACTAGTACTGCCTAAAGTAGCTACTTTTTAAGAGCTACCATTAATGTTATTTATTTCATTCAAAATCCGATATTGTCTTGAGTGACAGCCTGTTAAGCAAGAGTAACTATCTCTGAACACAAGTAGTAGGGCTACTTGTATTCCCGAGAAATATAAGTGGAAAGACAGTATTCGTTCTTTTTGTTTCTTTCTTAAATTTATTTATGCATTTAAACGCTGAGAAGCTCTTCACCATCGTGTTTCATGTACACTGCGATAGTCAAACAAGACAGACGTGACTATGAATTAGATATGTATGCCGTAATAGCTATATAATACACTATTAATCTCGCAACAACGCTCCTATTTATGTGACGCTTGCCACTACCATGGCGGCTGGCCGAAGGTTCAAACTATCCCGCAACAGCAGCGCCGTTAGGGAGTCTCTATTTTGGCGCACTTTAGGTTACGGTAGTAACACTAAACGTGAGCCTTTGCGATCGTCTTTTGACAGCTCGAAATTCAAATGAAAATAACGGTTTAACTATTCATCTGGCACGAAAATTGAATAACCGAATTTGTAGAGGAGAAAATTATCTACAACTTTGCTGTCTTATGTTTTTTTCATGTCTCGTATCGTTTTAGAAATATTTGCAAAAATAATGGCGTTTTTGGGATGTCTGTCTGTCTGTCCGTAACGTGTTCCCTGTTTTTAAGACGAACCGTTCAACCGATGAGCACCAAATTTTACAGACATGATTGTAGGCCGACAGAGACAACACCCTACCTTTTTTTAATTTTTTCGGTCAAAAATATGGTGGTAATACCATAAAAGCCGTTTGTAATATAGTTGTAACTGCAAACGAACGGTTCATCTGACACGAAAATCGAATAACCTAACAGGTAGAGGAGAAACGTCTCTACAAAGCTCCCTTGTGTTTTTTTTTTCATATCTCGTATCGTTTGAAGGATATTTGCAAAAGTAACGGAAATTTGACACCCTCCATTGAATTAACGAAAACCAGCCGTTCGGAGATGTCACGTGACATTCATCGCCCAGAACTCTCTCTGGCTTACGCCATTTTGCGTTGCGTATTTGATGATTTTCTTATTGTAACTTACACGTTGTCATTTCAAAGCAATGGCGCACTGAAGAATTAAGAAAAAGACGCCGTTCTTCGTACGATAAATGATAATCTAGTTTCTACGAATGCCATATTACGAAGAATGTCCACAAAGTAAGTTCCGTTTGCTTATATAAAACAATCGTGTACAGATACAGAAAAAAATATTTATTTTACAAAATCTACTACTGTTAAACTACTTTTCTACATAGCTTCCGAAATTTTGTAGGCACTTGTCACAGCGTGGCACAGGTTTTTGTATGCCTCCTTCATAGGAGGTTGCCGCCTGTGTATTTAACTATGTGGTAACATTCAGCTTGTCATCATCGTTGAAGTGTTGACCACCAAGGACAGATTTTAGGTGTAAGAAGAGAATAGAGTTGCTAGGAGCGAGTTCCGAGCTTTATGAAGAATAATCAAACAGTTCCCATTGAAATTTCCGTAAGAGATTTTTGGTCGCATTCGGCGTGTGAGGTCAGGCATTATCGTGAAAAAAAAAAGAACATCTTTTGACAGTAATCCTCTTCTTACACCTAGAATCTGTCCTCGGTTGACAAAATTTCAATGATGATGACGAGCTGAAAGAAGATGATACCACATGGTTGAATACATAGGCGGCAATCTTCTATGAAGGAGGCATACAAAAACTTGTGCGACGCTATGACAAGTGCCTAGAAAATTTAGGAAGCTGTGTAGAAAAGTAGTTTAACAGTTGTTCAAAAATGTTGAAATGTTTGTTAAGCTTATGGGACTCAACTACGGGGTCATCACTCCCTAAACTTACAAACTACTTATCGTCTACCTTATACTAAGGACGGCACGAATATCCATGCCCGAGGGGGGATTCGGATCCCCGACCGTAGTGGCCGTGCAGACCGTGACTGGAGCGCCTCAGTCCCCTCGGCCACCGCGGCCGGCTTTACTAGTTGAAGATTTTTGTAAAATAAATATTTTTTTCTGTATTTGCACACGTTTGTTTTATATAAGCAAACAGAACTTACTTTCTGGACATGCGTCGTTAGTATCAGTTAAGAACGGCCATCAATAGTATGAGATTAAAGGAGTGGTTTTTGATTAGTAGCCGTAGCGTCGGCGCCAACGGCCATACCGCGTTGGGTAAACCGCTTCTCGTTCGATCACCGAAGTTAAGCAATGTTGGGCCTGCTCAGTACTTGGATGGGTGATCGACTTGAGGGGAAAAAAAAAAAAAAAAAAAAAAAAAAAAAAAAAAAAAAAAAAAAAAATTGTCTTTGCCAACGGCCATACCACGTTGAAAACACCGGTTCTCGTCCGATCACCGAAGTTAAGCAACGTCGGGCCTTGTCAGTACTTGGATGGGTGACCACCTGGGAAAACAGGGTGCTGTTGGCCGCAATTTCATTATACCGGGCGCCGTGGCTCAGCGCGCCCGGTCAGAGGGCTAAACGCCCTCTGTAATAAATAAGCTGAGCCAAAGAACACGTAGAACCAAAACGAACAATCACGAGCAACGTCCGCAAGGACAAGATCTAGTCATAGTGCCAAAAAAAAAAAAAAAAAAAATAGCGTAGTGGACAAGGCGCTGGGCTGAGATACTAAAGGTCGGTGGTTCGGAACCCACCACCACTTACTTTTTTTTCGCTAAAAAGTGTTTCAGACACTCTTATTAACTAATTAATTATTATTTAGATTATTATTTTGGTCCAAAATGTTTGCAAAAACTTATAAAACTACAAATATAATGTGGGCCGTAGAATACGTCAGTGCGATTTTTGTCCCACTTTAGGTTACGTTAGTAATACTAAAAGTGGGCCTTCGCGATCGTCTTTTGACAGCTCGAATTTTAAATGGAAATAACGGCTTAACCATTCACCTGACACGAAAATTGAATAACCTAATTTATAGGGGAGAAAATTCTCTTTAACTTTGCTCCCTTGTGTTTTTTTCATATATCGTGTCGTTTGAGAGATATTTGCAAAAATAACAGAGATTTGACACCCTCCATTGAATTAACGAAAACCAGCCGTTCTCAGATGTCAAGTAATATGCTTCACCGAGAACTGTCTCTGGCATACGCCACCTTGCGTTGCGTATTTGACGATTTCCTTATTGTAGCTTACACGTTGTCATTTCAGAGCAATGGCGCACTGAAAGAATTAACAAAAAGACGTCGTTCTTCGAACGATACATGATAATCTAGTGTCTAAAAATGTCATATTAACATCTATAGTATGAGATTATAGGACTGAACTTTTGATTGATAGCCGTAGCGTAGTGGGGAAGACGTTGGACCATGACGCTAAAGGTCGGTGGTTCGGAACACGCCACAACTTAATTTTTTTTTCCTAAAAGGGTTTCAGACACAATTATTAATTTTTTTTGTTATTTAGATAATTATTTTGGTTCAAAGTGTTTGAAAAAACTTTTAAACTACAAATTTAAAGTGGGTCGTACAACACGTCAGTGTTTTCTTTATTTTTATTTTTATTTTTTTATAGAATGTATTTTTGGGTGCTAGCGTGACTCACGCTGGGCGGCACCATATCCTCTACACGACGCGCCGGTCAGCCGTGAACAGCTGACTAGCGCGGGGGAGGGGGGGGGGGGGCGGCGCCTGTGGGCGGCTCGGGACAGCTCGGGTCGCTTCGTGCATCTCCGGCGGAACTAATCAGAGAGCAACAGCCAGCCACCTGTTGCGTCTGGGTCACCTCTGAAACAGACACGACGCCAGCCAAGCAACTGCCAACAGACCGACGCTAGCACCGCGGCACAGAATAGGGAGTATACAGAAAAGAAACTCCCGTGGCAGTCTGTCGTCCAAAATTTAGTGCGCATGCGCGGAATCGGCCATCTTGAAAAGCAGTAAACGCGTGATCACTCCCTACTCTGCGGCGTGGTAATACGCAGTCACTGTTTCTCCACAGAATAAGGAGTATACAGAAAGGAAACTCCCGCTGCAGTCTGTCGTCCAAAACTTAGTGCGCATGCGCGGAATCGGCCATCTTGAAAAGCAGTAAACGCGTGATCACTCCCTACTCTGCGGCGTGGTAATACGCAGTCACTGTTTGTCCACAGAATAAGGAGTATACAGAAAGGAAACTCCCACTGCAGTCTGTCGTCCAAAATTTAGTGCGCATGCGCGGAATCGGCCATCTTGAAAAGCAGTAAACGCGTGATCACTCCCTACTCTGCGGCGTGGTAATACGCAGTCTCAGTTTGTTCACAGAATAAGGAGTATACAGAAAGGAAACTCCCGCTGCAGTCTGTCGTCCAAAATTTAGTACGCATGCGCGGAATCGGCCATCTTGTAAAGCAGTAAATGCGTGATCACTCCCTACTCTGCGGTGTGGTAATACGCAGTCTCAGTTTGTTCACAGAATAAGGAGTATACAGAAAGGAAACTCCCGCTGCAGTCTGTCGTCCAAAATTTAGTGCGCATGCGCGGAATCGGCCATCTTGAAAAGCAGTAAACGCGTGATCACTCCCTACTCTGCGGCGTGGTAATACGCAGTCTCAGTTTGTTCACAGAATAAGGAGTATACAGAAAGGAAACTCCCGCTGCAGTCTGTCGTCCAAAATTTAGTGCGCATGCGCGGAATCGGCCATCTTGAAAAGCAGTAAACGCGTGATCACTCCCTACTCTGCGGCGTGGTAATACGCAGTCTCAGTTTGTTCACAGAATAAGGAGTATACAGAAAGGAAACTCCCGCTGCAGTCTGTCGTCCAAAATTTAGTGCGCATGCGCGGAATCGGCCATCTTGAAAAGCAGTAAACGCGTGATCACTCCCTACTCTGCGGCGTGGTAATACGCAGTCTCTGTTTGTCCACAGAATAAGGAGTATACAGAAAGGAAACTCCCGCTGCAGTCTGTCGTCCAAAATTTAGTGCGCATGCGCGGAATCGGCTATCTTGAAAAGCAGTAAACGCGTGATCACTCCCTACTCTGCGGCGTGGTAATACGCAGTCACTGTTTGTCCACAGAATAAGGAGTATACAGAAAGGAAACTCCCGCTGCAGTCTGTCGTCCAAAATTTAGTGCGCATTCGCGGAATCGGCCATCTTGAAAAGCAGTAAACGCGTGATCACTCCCTACTCTGTGGCGTGGTAATACGCAGTCTCAGTATGTTCACAGAATAAGGAGTATACAGAATGGAAACTCCCGCTGCAGTCTGTCGTCCAAAATTTAGTGCGCATGCGCAGAATCGGCCATCTTGAAAAGCAGTAAACGTGTGGTCACTCCCTACTCTGTGGCGTGGTAATACGCAGTCTCTGTTTGTCCACAGAATAAGGAGTATACAGAAAGGAAACTCCCGCTGCAGTCTGTCGTCCAAAATTTAGTGCGCATGCGCGGAATCGGCCATCTTGAAAAGCAGTAAACGCGTGATCACTCCCTACTCTGTGGCGTGCTAATACGCAGTCTCTGTTTGTCCACAGAATAAGGAGTATACAGAAAGGAAACTCCCGCTGCAGTCTGTCGTCCAAAACTTAGTGCGCATGCGCGGAATCGGCCATCTTGAAAAGCAGTAAACGCGTGATCACTCCCTACTCTGCGGCGTGGTAATACGCAGTCTCAGTTTGTTCACAGAATAAGGAGTATACAGAAAGGAAACTCCCGCTGCAGTCTGTCGTCCAAAATTTAGTGCGCATGCGCGGAATCGGCCATCTTGAAAAGCAGTAAACGCATGATAACCCCCTACTCTGCGGCGTGGTAATACGCAGTCTCTGTTTGTCCACAGAATAAGGAGTATACAGAAAGGAAACTCCCGCTGCAGTCTGTCGTCCAAAATTTAGTGCGCATGCGCGGAATCGGCCATCTTGAAAAGCAGTAAACGCGTGATCACTCCCTACTCTGCGGCGTGGTAATACGCAGTCACTGTTTGTCCACAGAATAAGGAGTATACAGAAAGGAAACTCCCGCTGCAGTCTGTCGTCCAAAATTTAGTGCGCATGCGCGGAATCGGCCATCTTGAAAAGCAGTAAACGCGTGATCACACACTACTCTGCGGCGTGGTAATACGCAGTCTCTGTTTGTCCACAGAATAAGGAGTATACAGAAAGGAAACTCCCGCTGCAGTCTGTCGTCCAAAATTTAGTGCGCATGCGCGGAATCGGCCATCTTGAAAAGCAGTAAACGCGTGATCACTCCCTACTCTGCGGCGTGGTAATACGCAGTCACTGTTTGTCCACAGAATAAGGAGTATACAGAAAGGAAACTCCCGCTGCAGTCTGTCGTCCAAAATTTAGTGCGCATGCGCGGAATCGGCCATCTTGAAAAGCAGTAAACGCGTGATCACTCCCTACTCTACGGCGTGGTAATACGCAGTCTCAGTTTGTTACAGAATAAAGAGTATACAGAAAGGAAACTCCCGCTGCAGTCTGTCGTCCAAAATTTAGTGCGCATGCGCGGAATCGGCCATCTTGAAAAGCAGAAAACGCGTGATCACTCCCTACTCTGTGGCGTGGTAATACGCAGTCTCAGTTTGTTCACAGAATAAGGAGTATACAGAATGGAAACTCCCGCTGCAGTCTGTCGTCCAAAATTTAGTGCGCATGCGCGGAATCGGCCATCTTGAAAAGCAGTAAACGCGTGATCACTCCCTACTCTGCGGCGTGGTAATACGGAGTCTCAGTTTGTTCACAGAATAAGGAGTATACAGAAAGGAAACTCCCGCTGCAGTCTGTCGTCCAAAATTTAGTGCGCATGCGCGGAATCGGCCATCTTGAAAAGCAGTAAACGCGTGATCACTCCCTACTCTGCGGCGTGGTAATACGCAGTCTCTGTTTGTTCACAGAATAAGGAGTATACAGAAAGGAAACTCCCGCTGCAGTCTGTCGTCCAAAATTTAGTGCGCATGCGCGGAATCGGCCATCTTGAAAAGCAGTAAACGCGTGATCACTCCCTACTCTGCGGCGTGGTAATACGCAGTCTCAGTTTGTTCACAGAATAAGGAGTATACAGAAAGGAAACTCCCGCTGCAGTCTGTCGTCCAAAATTTAGTGCGCATGCGCGGAATCGGCCATCTTGAAAAGCAGTAAACGCGTGATCACTCCCTACTCTGCGGCGTGGTAATACGCAGTCTCTGTTTGTCCACAGAATAAGGAGTATACAGAAAGGAAACTCCCGCTGCAGTCTGTCGTCCAAAATTTAGTGCGCATGCGCGGAATCGGCTATCTTGAAAAGCAGTAAACGCGTGATCACTCCCTACTCTGCGGCGTGGTAATACGCAGTCACTGTTTGTCCACAGAATAAGGAGTATACAGAAAGGAAACTCCCGCTGCAGTCTGTCGTCCAAAATTTAGTGCGCATGCGCGGAATCGGAAATCTTGAAAAGCAGTAAACGCGTGATCACTCCCTACTCTGCGGCGTGGTAATACGCAGTCTCAGTTTGTTCACAGAATAAGGAGTATACAGAAAGGAAACTCCCGCTGCAGTCTTTCGTCCAAAATTTAGTGCGCATGCGCGGAATCGGCCATCTTGAAAAGCAGTAAACGCGTGATCACTCCCTACTCTGCGGCGTGGTAATACGCAGTCTCTGTTTGTTACAGAATAAAGAGTATACAGAAAGGAAACTCCCGCTGCAGTCTGTCGTCCAAAATTTAGTGCGCATGCGCGGAATCGGCCATCTTGAAAAGCAGTAAACGCGTGATCACTCCCTACTCTGTGGCGTGCTAATACGCAGTCTCTGTTTGTCCACAGAATAAGGAGTATACAGAAAGGAAACTCCCGCTGCAGTCTGTCGTCCAAAACTTAGTGCGCATGCGCGGAATCGGCCATCTTGAAAAGCAGTAAACGCGTGATCACTCCCTACTCTGCGGCGTGGTAATACGCAGTCTCAGTTTGTTCACAGAATAAGGAGTATACAGAAAGGAAACTCCCGCTGCAGTCTGTCGTCCAAAATTTAGTGCGCATGCGCGGAATCGGCCATCTTGAAAAGCAGTAAACGCATGATAACCCCCTACTCTGCGGCGTGGTAATACGCAGTCTCTGTTTGTCCACAGAATAAGGAGTATACAGAAAGGAAACTCCCGCTGCAGTCTGTCGTCCAAAATTTAGTGCGCATGCACGGAATCGGCCATCTTGAAAAGCAGTAAACGCGTGATCACTCCCTACTCTGCGGCGTGGTAATACGCAGTCACTGTTTGTCCACAGAATAAGGAGTATACAGAAAGGAAACTCCCGCTGCAGTCTGTCGTCCAAAATTTAGTGCGCATGCGCGGAATCGGCCATCTTGAAAAGCAGTAAACGCGTGATCACACACTACTCTGCGGCGTGGTAATACGCAGTCTCTGTTTGTCCACAGAATAAGGAGTATACAGAAAGGAAACTCCCGCTGCAGTCTGTCGTCCAAAATATAGTGCGCATGCGCGGAATCGGCCATCTTGAAAAGCAGTAAACGCGTGATCACTCCCTACTCTGCGGCGTGGTAATACGCAGTCACTGTTTGTCCACAGAATAAGGAGTATACAGAAAGGAAACTCCCGCTGCAGTCTGTCGTCCAAAATTTAGTGCGCATGCGCGGAATCGGCCATCTTGAAAAGCAGTAAACGCGTGATCACTCCCTACTCTACGGCGTGGTAATACGCAGTCTCAGTTTGTTACAGAATAAAGAGTATACAGAAAGGAAACTCCCGCTGCAGTCTGTCGTCCAAAATTTAGTGCGCATGCGCGGAATCGGCCATCTTGAAAAGCAGAAAACGCGTGATCACTCCCTACTCTGTGGCGTGGTAATACGCAGTCTCAGTTTGTTCACAGAATAAGGAGTATACAGAATGGAAACTCCCGCTGCAGTCTGTCGTCCAAAATTTAGTGCGCATGCGCGGAATCGGCCATCTTGAAAAGCAGTAAACGCGTGATCACTCCCTACTCTGCGGCGTGGTAATACGGAGTCTCAGTTTGTTCACAGAATAAGGAGTATACAGAAAGGAAACTCCCGCTGCAGTCTGTCGTCCAAAATTTAGTGCGCATGCGCGGAATCGGCCATCTTGAAAAGCAGTAAACGCGTGATCACTCCCTACTCTGCGGCGTGGTAATACGCAGTCTCTGTTTGTTCACAGAATAAGGAGTATACAGAAAGGAAACTCCCGCTGCAGTCTGTCGTCCAAAATTTAGTGCGCATGCGCGGAATCGGCCATCTTGAAAAGCAGTAAACGCGTGATCACTCCCTACTCTGCGGCGTGGTAATACGCAGTCTCAGTTTGTTCACAGAATAAGGAGTATACAGAAAGGAAACTCCCGCTGCAGTCTGTCGTCCAAAATTTAGTGCGCATGCGCGGAATCGGCCATCTTGAAAAGCAGTAAACGCGTGATCACTCCCTACTCTGCGGCGTGGTAATACGCAGTCTCTGTTTGTCCACAGAATAAGGAGTATACAGAAAGGAAACTCCCGCTGCAGTCTGTCGTCCAAAATTTAGTGCGCATGCGCGGAATCGGCCATCTTGAAAAGCAGTAAACGCGTGATCACTCCCTACTCTGCGGCGTGGTAATACGCAGTCTCAGTTTGTTCACAGAATAAGGAGTATACAGAAAGGAAACTCCCGCTGCAGTCTTTCGTCCAAAATTTAGTGCGCATGCGCGGAATCGGCCATCTTGAAAAGCAGTAAACGCGTGATCACTCCCTACTCTGCGGCGTGGTAATACGCAGTCTCAGTTTGTTACAGAATAAAGAGTATACAGAAAGGAAACTCCCGCTGCAGTCTGTCGTCCAAAATTTAGTGCGCATGCGCGGAATCGGCCATCTTGAAAAGCAGTAAACGCGTGATCACTCCCTACTCTGTGGCGTGGTAATACACAGTCTCAGTTTGTTCACAGAATAAGGAGTATACAGAATGGAAACTCCCGCTGCAGTCTGTCGTCCAAAATTTAGTGCGCATGCGCAGAATCGGCCATCTTGAAAAGCAGTAAACGTGTGGTCACTCCCTACTCTGTGGCGTGGTAATACGCAGTCTCTGTTTGTCCACAGAATAAGGAGTATACAGAAAGGAAACTCCCGCTGCAGTCTGTCGTCCAAAATTTAGTGCGCATGCGCGGAATCGGCCATCTTGAAAAGCAGTAAACGCGTGATCACTCCCTACTCTGTGGCGTGCTAATACGCAGTCTCTGTTTGTTCACAGAATAAGGAGTATACAGAAAGGAAACTCCCGCTGCAGTCTGTCGTCCAAAATTTAGTGCGCATGCGCGGAATCGGCCATCTTGAAAAGCAGTAAACGCGTGATCACTCCCTACTCTGCGGCGTGGTAATACGCAGTCTCAGTTTGTTCACAGAATAAGGAGTATACAGAAAGGAAACTCCCGCTGCAGTCTGTCGTCCAAAATTTAGTGCGCATGCGCGGAATCGGCCATCTTGAAAAGCAGTAAACGCATGATAACTCCCTACTCTGCGGCGTGGTAATACGCAGTCTCTGTTTGTCCACAGAATAAGGAGTATACAGAAAGGAAACTCCCGCTGCAGTCTGTCGTCCAAAATTTAGTGCGCATGCGCAGAATCGGCCATCTTGAAAAGCAGTAAACGCGTGATCACTCCCTACTCTGCGGCGTGGTAATACGCAGTCACTGTTTGTCCACAGAATAAGGAGTATACAGAAAGGAAACTCCCGCTGCAGTCTGTCGTCCAAAATTTAGTGCGCATGCGCAGAATCGGCCATCTTGAAAAGCAGTAAACGCGTGATCACACCCTACTCTGCGGCGTGGTAATACGCAGTCTCTGTTTGTCCACAGAATAAGGAGTATACAGAAAGGAAACTCCCGCTGCAGTCTGTCGTCCAAAATTTAGTGCGCATGCGCGGAATCGGCCATCTTGAAAAGCAGTAAACGCGTGATCACTCCCTACTCTGCGGCGTGGTAATACGCAGTCACTGTTTGTCCACAGAATAAGGAGTATACAGAAAGGAAACTCCCGCTGCAGTCTGTCGTCCAAAATTTAGTGCGCATGCGCGGAATCGGCCATCTTGAAAAGCAGTAAACGCGTGATCACTCCCTACTCTGTGGCGTGGTAATACGAAGTCTCTGTTTGTCCACAGAATAAGGAGTATACAGAAAGGAAACTCCCGCTGCAGTCTGTCGTCCAAAATTTAGTGCGCATGCGCGGAATCGGCCATCTTGAAAAGCAGTAAACGCGTGATCACTCCCTACTCTGTGGCGTGGTAATACGCAGTCTCAGTTTGTTCACAGAATAAGGAGTATACAGAATGGAAACTCCCGCTGCAGTCTGTCGTCCAAAATTTAGTGCGCATGCGCAGAATCGGCCATCTTGAAAAGCAGTAAACGTGTGGTCACTCCCTACTCTGTGGTGTGGTAATACGCAGTCTCTGTTTGTCCACAGAATAAGGAGTATACAGAAAGGAAACTCCCGCTGCAGTCTGTCGTCCAAAATTTAGTGCGCATGCGCGGAATCGGCCATCTTGAAAAGCAGTAAACGCGTGATCACTCCCTACTCTGTGGCGTGCTAATATGCAGTCTCTGTTTGTCCACAGAATAAGGAGTATACAGAAAGGAAACTCCCGCTGCAGTCTGTCGTCCAAAATTTAGTGCGCATGCGCGGAATCGGCCATCTTGAAAAGCAGTAAACGCGTGATCACTCCCTACTCTGTGGCGTGGTAATACGCAGTCTCTGTTTGTCCACAGAATAAGGAGTATACAGAAAGGATACTCCCGCTGCAGTCTGTCGTCCAAAATTTAGTGCGCATGCGCGGAATCGGCCATCTTGAAAAGCAGTAAACGCGTGATCACTCCCTACTCTGCGGCGTGGTAATATGCAGTCTCAGTTTGTTCACAGAATAAGGAGAATACAGAAAGGAAACTCCCGCTGCAGTCTGTCGTCCAAAATTTAGTGCGCATGCGCGGAATCGGCCATCTTGAAAAGCAGTAAACGCGTGATCACTCCCTACTCTGCGGCGTGGTAATACGCAGTCTCAGTTTGTTCACAGAATAAGGAGTATACAGAAAGGAAACTCCCGCTGCAGTCTGTCGTCCAAAATTTAGTGCGCATGCGCGGAATCGGCCATCTTGAAAAGCAGTAAACGCGTGATCACTCCCTACTCTGCGGCGTGGTAATACGCAGTCTCAGTTTGTTCACAGAATAAGGAGTATACAGAATGGAAACACCCGCTGCAGTCTGTCGTCCAAAATTTAGTGCGCATGCGCAGAATCGGCCATCTTGAAAAGCAGTAAACGTGTGGTCACTCCCTACTCTGTGGCGTGGTAATACGCAGTCTCTGTTTGTCCACAGAATAAGGAGTATACAGAAAGGAAACTCCCGCTGCAGTCTGTCATCCAAAATTTAGTGCGCATGCGTGGAATCGGCCATCTTGAAAAGCAGTAATCGCGTGATCACTCCCTACTCTGTGGCGTGCTAATACGCAGTCTCTGTTTGTCCACAGAATAAGGAGTATACAGAAAGGAAACTCCCGCTGCAGTCTGTCGTCCAAAATTTAGTGCGCCTGCGCGGAATCGGCCATCTTGAAAAGCAGTAAACGCGTGATCACTCCCTACTCTGTGGCGTGGTAATACGAAGTCTCTGTTTGTCCACAGAATAAGGAGTATACAGAAAGGAAACTCCCGCTGCAGTCTGTCGTCCAAAATTTAGTGCGCATGCGCGGAATCGGCCATCTTGAAAAGCAGTAAACGCGTGATCACTCCCTACTCTGCTGCGTGGTAATACGCAGTCTCAGTTTGTCCACAGAATAAGGAGTATACAGAAAGGAAACTCCCGCTGCAGTCTGTCATCCAAAATTTAGTGCGCATGCGCGGAATCGGCCATCTTGAAAAGCAGTAAACGCGTGATCACTCCCTACTCTGCGGCGTGGTAATACGCAGTCTCTGTTTGTTCACAGAATAAGGAGTATACAGAAAGGAAACTCCCGCTGCAGTCTGTCGTCCAAAATTTAGTGCGCATGCGCGGAATCGGCCATCTTGAAAAGCAGTAAACGCGTGATCACTCCCTACTCTGCGGCGTGGTAATACGCAGTCTCAGTTTGTTCACAGAATAAGGAGTATACAGAAAGGATACTCCCGCTGCAGTCGGTCGTCCAAAATTTAGTGCGCATGCGCGGAATCGGCCATCTTGAAAAGCAGTAAACGCGTGATCACTCCCTACTCTGTGGCGTGGTAATACGCAGTCTCAGTTTGTTCACAGAATAAGGAGTATACAGAAAGGAAACTCCCGCTGCAGTCTGTCGTCCAAAATTTAGTGCGCATGCGCGGAATCGGCCATCTTGAAAAGCAGTAAACGCGTGATCACTCCCTACTCTGCGGCGTGGTAATACGCAGTCTCAGTTTGTTCACAGAATAAGGAGTATACAGAAAGGAAACTCCCGCTGCAGTCTGTCGTCCAAAATTTAGTGTGCATGCGCGGAATCGGCCATCTTGAAAAGCAGTAAACGTTTGGTCACTCCCTACCCTGTGGCGTGGTAATACGCAGTCTCAGTTTGTTCACAGAATAAGGAGTATACAGAAAGGAAACTCCCGCTGCAGTCTGTCGTCCAAAATTTAGTGCGCATGCGCGGAATCGGCCATCTTGAAATCAGCAAACGCGTGATCACTCCCTACTCTGCGGCGTGGTAATACGCAGTCTCAGTTTGTTCACAGAATAAGGAGTATACAGAAAGGAAACTCCCGCTGCAGTCTGTCGTCCAAAATTTAGTGCGCATGCGCAGAATCGGCCATCTTGAAAAGCAGTAAACGCGTGATCACTCCCTACTCTGTGGCGAGGTAATACGCAGTCTCAGTTTGTTCACAGAATAAGGAGTATACAGAATGGAAACTCCCGCTGCAGTCTGTCATCCAAAATTTAGTGCGCATGCGCGGAATCGGCCATCTTGAAAAGCAGTAAACGCGTGATCACTCCCTACTCTGCGGCGTGGTAATACGCAGTCTCAGTTTGTTCACAGAATAAGGAGTATACAGAAAGGAAACTCCCGCTGCAGTCTGTCGTCCAAAATTTAGTGCGCATGCGCGGAATCGGCCATCTTGAAAAGCAGTAAACGCGTGATCACTCCCTACTCTGCGGCGTGGTAATACGCAGTCTCAGTTTGTTCACAGAATAAGGAGTATACAGAAAGGAAACTCCCGCTGCAGTCTGTCGTCCAAAATTTAGTGCGCATGCGCGGAATCGGCCATCTTGAAAAGCAGTAAACGTGTGGTCACTCCCTACTCTGTGGCGTGGTAATACGCAGTCTCAGTTTGTTCACAGAATAAGGAGTATACAGAAAGGAAACTCCCGCTGCAGTCTGTCGTCCAAAATTTAGTGCGCATGCGCGGAATCGGCCATCTTGAAAAGCAGTAAACGCGTGATCACTCCCTACTCTGCGGCGTGGTAATACGCAGTCTTAGTTTGTTCACAGAATAAGGAGTATACAGAAAGGAAACTCCCGCTGCAGTCTGTCGTCCAAAATTTAGTGCGCATGCGCGGAATCGGCCATCTTGAAAAGCAGTAAACGCGTGATCACTCCCTACTCTGTGGCATGGTAATACGCAGTCTCAGTTTGTTCACAGAATAAGGAGTATACAGAAAGGAAACTCCCGCTGCAGTCTGACGTACAAAATTTAGTGCGCATGCGCGGAATCGGCCATCTTGAAAAGCAGTAAACACGTGATCACTCCCTACTCTGTGGCGTGGTAATACGCAGTCTCAGCTTGTTCACAGAATAAGGAGTATACAGAAAGGAAACTCCCGCTGCAGTCTGTCGTCCAAAATTTAGTGCGCATGCGCGGAATCGGCCATCTTGAAAAGCAGTAAACGCGTGATCACTCCCTACTCTGCGGCGTGGTAATACGCAGTCTCAGTTTGTTCACAGAATAAGGAGTATACAGAAAGGAAACCCCCACTGCAGTCTGTCGTCCATAATTTAGTGCGCATGCGCGGAATCGGCCATCTTGAAAAGCAGTAAAGGCGTGATCACTCCCTACTCTGTGGCGTGGTAATACGCAGTCTCTGTTTGTCCACAGAATAAGGAGTATACAGAAAAGAAACTCCCGCTGCAGTCTGTCGTCCAAAATTTAGTGCGCATGCGCGGAATCGGCCATCTTGAAAAGCAGTAAACGCGTGATCACTCCCTACTCTGCGGCGTGGTAATACGCAGTCTCAGTTTGTTCACAGAATAAGGAGTATACAGAAAGGAAACTCCCGCTGCAATCTGTCGTCCAAAATTTAGTGCGCATGCGCGGAATCGGCCATCTTGAAAAGCAGTAAACGCGTGATCACTCCCTACTCTGTGGCGTGGTAATACGCAGTCTCAGCTTGTTCACAGAATAAGGAGTATACAGAAAGGAAACTCCCGCTGCAGTCTGTCGTCCAAAATTTAGTGCGCATGCGCGGAATCGGCCATCTTGAAAAGCAGTAAACGCGTGATCACTCCCTACTCTGCGGCGTGGTAATACGCTGTCTCAGTTTGTTCACAGAATAAGGAGTATACAGAAAGGAAACTCCCACTGCAGTCTGTCGTCCAAAATTTAGTGCGCATGCGCGGAATCGGCCATCTTGAAAAGCAGTAAAGGCGTGATCACTCCCTACTCTGTGGCGTGGTAATACGCAGTCTCTGTTTGTCCACAGAATAAGGAGTATACAGAAAGGAAACTCCCGCTGCAGTCTGTCGTCCAAAATTTAGTGCGCATGCGCGGAATCGGCCATCTTGAAAAGCAGTAAACGCGTGATCACTCCCTACTCTGCGGCGTGGTAATACGCAGTCTCAGTTTGTTCACAGAATAAGGAGTATACAGAAAGAAAACTCCCGCTGCAGTCTGTCGTCCAAAATTTAGTGCGCATGCGCGGAATCGGCCATCTTGAAAAGCAGTAAACGCGTGATCACTCCCTACTCTGTGGCGTGGTAATACGCAGTCTCAGTTTGTCCACAGAATAAGGAGTATACAGAAAGGAAACTTCCGCTGCAGTCTGTCATCCAAAATTTAGTGCGCATGCGCGGAATCGGCCATCTTGAAAAGCAGTAAACGCGTGATCACTCCCTACTCTGCGGCGTGGTAATACGCAGTCTCAGTTTGTTCACAGAATAAGGAGTATACAGAAAGGAAACTCCCGCTGCAGTCTGTCGTCCAAAATTTAGTGCGCATGCGCGGAATCGGCCATCTTGAAAAGCAGTAAACGTGTGGTCACTCCCTACTCTGTGGCGTGGTAATACGCAGTCTCAGTTTGTTCGCAGAATAAGGAGTATACAGAAAGGAAACTCCCGCTGCAGTCTGTCGTCCAAAATTTAGTGCGCATGCGCGGAATCGGCCATCTTGAAAAGCAGTAAACGTGTGGTCACTCCCTACTCTGTGGCGTGGTAATACGCAGTCTCAGTTTGTTCACAGAATAAGGAGTATACAGAAAGGAAACTCCCGCTGCAGTCTGTCGTCCAAAATTTAGTGCGCATGCGCGGAATCGGCCATCTTGAAAAGCAGTAAACGTGTGATCACTCCCTACTCTGCGGCGTGGTAATACGCAGTCTCAGTTTGTTCACAGAATAAGGAGTATACAGAAAGGAAACTCCCGCTGCAGTCTGTCGTCCAAAATTTAGTGCGCATGCGCGGAATCGGCCATCTTGAAAAGCAGTAAACGCGTGATCACTCCCTACTCTGTGGCGTGGTAATACGCAGTCTCAGTTTGTTCACAGAATAAGGAGTATACAGAATGGAAACTCCCGCTGCAGTCTGTCGTCCAAAATTTAGTGCGCATGCGCGGAATCGGCCATCTTGAAAAGCAGTAAACGCGTGATCACTCCCTACTCTGTGGCGTGGTAATACGCAATCTCAGTTTGTTCACAGAATAAGGAGTATACAGAAAGGAAACTCCCGCTGCAGTCTGTCGTCCAAAATTTAGTGCGCATGCGCGGAATCGGCCATCTTGAAAAGCAGTAAACGCGTGATCACTCCCTACTCTGTGGCGTGGTAATACGCAGTCTCAGTTTGTTCACAGAATAAGGAGTATACAGAAAGGAAACTCCCGCTGCAGTCTGTCGTCCAAAATTTAGTGCGCATGCGCGGAATCGGCCATCTTGAAAAGCAGTAAACGCGTGATCACTCCCTACTCTGCTGCGTGGTAATACGCAGTCTCAGTTTGTTCACAGAATAAGGAGTATACAGAAAGGAAACTCCCGCTGCAGTCTGTCGTCCAAAATTTAGTGCGCATGCGCGGAATCGGCCATCTTGAAAAGCAGTAAACGCGTGATCACTCCCTACTCTGCGGCGTGGTAATACGCAGTCTCTGTTTGTCCACAGAATAAGGAGTATACAGAAAGGAAACTCCCGCTGCAGTCTGTCGTCCAAAATTTAGTGCGCATGCGCGGAATCGGCCATCTTGAAAAGCAGTAAACGCGTGATCACTCCCTACTCTGCGGCGTGGTAATACGCAGTCACTGTTTGTCCACAGAATAAGTAGTATACAGAAAGGAAACTCCCGCTGCAGTCTGTCGTCCAAAATTTAGTGTGCATGCGCGGAATCGGCCATCTTGAAAAGCAGTAAACGCGTGATCACTCCCTACTCTGTGGCGTGGTAATACGCAGTCTCAGTTTGTTACAGAATAAAGAGTATACAGAAAGGAAACTCCCGCTGCAGTCTGTCGTCCAAAATTTAGTGCGCATGCGCGGAATCGGCCATCTTGAAAAGCAGTAAATGCGTGATCACTCCCTACTCTGTGGCGTGGTAATACGCAGTCTCAGTTTGTTCACAGAATAAGGAGTATACAGAATGGAAACTCCCGCTGCAGTCTGTCGTCCAAAATTTAGTGCGCATGCGCAGAATCGGCCATCTTGAAAAGCAGTAAACGTGTGGTCACTCCCTACTCTGTGGTGTGGTAATACGCAGTCTCTGTTTGTCCACAGAATAAGGAGTATACAGAAAGGAAACTCCCGCTGCAGTCTGTCGTCCAAAATTTAGTGCGCATGCGCGGAATCGGCCATCTTGAAAAGCAGTAAACGCGTGATCACTCCCTACTCTGTGGCGTGCTAATACGCAGTCTCTGTTTGTCCACAGAATAAGGAGTATACAGAAAGGAAACTCCCGCTGCAGTCTGTCGTCCAAAATTTAGTGCGCATGCGCGGAATCGGCCATCTTGAAAAGCAGTAAACGCGTGATCACTCCCTACTCTGTGGCGTGGTAATACGCAGTCTCTGTTTGTCCACAGAATAAGGAGTATACAGAAAGGAAACTCCCGCTGCAGTCTGTCGTCCAAAATTTAGTGCGCACGCGCGGAATCGGCCATCTTGAAAAGCAGTAAACGCGTGATCACTCCCTACTCTGCGGCGTGGTAATACGCAGTCTCAGTTTGTTCACAGAATAAGGAGAATACAGAAAGGAAACTCCCGCTTTAGTCTGTCGTCCAAAATTTAGTGCGCATGCGCGGAATCGGCCATCTTGAAAAGCAGTAAACGCGTGATCACTCCCTACTCTGCGGCGTGGTAATACGCAGTCTCAGTTTGTTCACAGAATAAGGAGTATACAGAAAGGAAACTCCCGCTGCAGTCTGTCGTCCAAAATTTAGTGCGCATGCGCGGAATCGGCCATCTTGAAAAGCAGTAAACGCGTGATCACTCCCTACTCTGCGGCGTGGTAATACGCAGTCTCAGTTTGTTCACAGAATAAGGAGTATACAGAATGGAAACACCCGCTGCAGTCTGTCGTCCAAAATTTAGTGCGCATGCGCAGAATCGGCCATCTTGAAAAGCAGTAAACGTGTGGTCACTCCCTACTCTGTGGCGTGGTAATACGCAGTCTCTGTTTGTCCACAGAATAAGGAGTATACAGAAAGGAAACTCCCGCTGCAGTCTGTCGTCCAAAATTTAGTGCGCATGCGTGGAATCGGCCATCTTGAAAAGCAGTAAACGCGTGATCACTCCCTACTCTGTGGCGTGCTAATACGCAGTCTCTGTTTGTCCACAGAATAAGGAGTATACAGAAAGGAAACTCCCGCTGCAGTCTGTCGTCCAAAATTTAGTGCGCATGCGCGGAATCGGCCATCTTGAACAGCAGTAAACGCGTGATCACTCCCTACTCTGTGGCGTGGTAATACGAAGTCTCTGTTTGTCCACAGAATAAGGAGTATACAGAAAGGAAACTCCCGCTGCAGTCTGTCGTCCAAAATTTAGTGCGCATGCGCGGAATCGGCCATCTTGAAAAGCAGTAAACGCGTGATCACTCCCTACTCTGCGGCGTGGTAATACGGAGTCTCAGTTTGTTCACAGAATAAGGAGTATACAGAAAGGAAACTCCCGCTGCAGTCTGTCGTCCAAAATTTATTGCGCATGCGCTGAATCGGCCATCTTGAAAAGCAGTAAACGCGTGATCACTCCCTACTCTGCGGCGTGGTAATACGCAGTCTCTGTTTGTTCACAGAATAAGGAGTATACAGAAAGGAAACTCCCGCTGCAGTCTGACGTCCAAAATTTAGTGCGCATGTGCGGAATCGGCCATCTTGAAAAGCAGTAAACGCGTGATCACTCCCTACTCTGCGGCGTGGTAATACGCAGTCTCAGTTTGTTCACAGAATAAGGAGTATACAGAAAGGAAACTCCCGCTGCAGTCTGTCGTCCAAAATTTAGTGCGCATGCGCGGAATCGGCCATCTTGAAAAGCAGTAAACGCGTGATCACTCCCTACTCTGTGGCGTGGTAATACGCAGTCTCTCTTTGTCCACAGAATAAGGAGTATACAGAAAGGAAACTCCCGCTGCAGTCTGTCGTCCAAAATTTAGTGCGCATGCGCGGAATCGGCCATCTTGAAAAGCAGTAAACGCGTGATCACTCCCTACTCTGCGGCGTGGTAATACGCAGTCTCAGTTTGTTCACAGAATAAGGAGTATACAGAAAGGAAACTCCCGCTGCAGTCTGTCGTCCAAAATTTAGTGCGCATGCGCGGAATCGGCCATCTTGAAAAGCAGTAAACGCGTGATCACTCCCTACTCTGCGGCGTGGTAATACGCAGTCTCAGATTGTTCACAGAATAAGGAGTATACAGAAAGGAAACTCCCGCTGCAGTCTGTCGTCCAAAATTTAGTGCGCATGCGCGGAATCGGCCATCTTGAAAAGCAGTAAACGCGTGATCACTCCCTACTCTGTGGCGTGGTAATACGCAGTCTCAGTTTGTTCACAGAATAAGGAGTATACAGAATGGAAACTCCCGCTGCAGTCTGTCATCCAAAATTTAGTGCGCATGCGCGGAATCGGCCATCTTGAAAAGCAGTAAACGCGTGATCACTCCCTACTCTGCGGCGTGGTAATACGCAGTCTCAGTTTGTTCACAGAATAAGGAGTATACAGAAAGGAAACTCCCGCTGCAGTCTGTTGTCCAAAATTTAGTGCGCATGCGCGGAATCGGCCATCTTGAAAAGCAGTAAACGCGTGATCACTCCCTACTCTGTGGCGTGGTAATACGCAGTCTCAGTTTGTTCACAGAATAAGGAGTATACAGAATGGAAACTCCCGCTGCAGTCTGTCGTCCAAAATTTAGTGCGCATGCGCGGAATCGGCCATCTTGAAAAGCAGTAAACGTTTGGTCACTCCCTACTCTGTGGCGTGGTAATACGCAGTCTCAGTTTGTTCACAGAATAAGGAGTATACAGAAAGGAAACTCCCGCTGCAGTCTGTTGTCCAAAATTTAGTGCGCATGCGCGGAATCGGCCATCTTGAAAAGCAGTAAACGCGTGATCACTCCCTACTCTGCGGCGTGGTAATACGCAGTCTCAGTTTGTTCACAGAATAAGGAGTATACAGAAAGGAAACTCCCGCTGCAGTCTGTCGTCCAAAATTTAGTGCGCATGCGCGGAATCGGCCATCTTGAAAAGCAGTAAACGCGTGATCACTCCCTACTCTGCGGCGTGGTAATACGCAGTCTCAGTTTGTTCACAGAATAAGGAGTATACAGAAAGGAAACTCCCGCTGCAGTCTGTCGTCCAAAATTTAGTGCGCATGCGCGGAATCGGCCATCTTGAAAAGCAGTAAACGTGTGGTCACTCCCTACTCTGTGGCGTGGTAATACGCAGTCTCAGTTTGTTCACAGAATAAGGAGTATACAGAAAGGAAACTCCCGCTGCAGTCTGTCGTCCAAAATTTAGTGCGCATGCGCGGAATCGGCCATCTTGAAAAGCAGTAAACGCGTGATCACTCCCTACTCTGCGGCGTGGTAATACGCAGTCTCAGTTTGTTCACAGAATAAGGAGTATACAGAAAGGAAACTCCCGCTGCAGTCTGTCGTCCAAAATTTAGTGCGCATGCGCGGAATCGGCCATCTTGAAAAGCAGTAAACGCGTGATCACTCCCTACTCTGTGGCGTGGTAATACGCAGTCTCAGTTTGTTCACAGAATAAGGAGTATACAGAAAGGAAACTCCCGCTGCAGTCTGACGTCCAAAATTTAGTGCTCATGCGCGGAATCGGCCATCTTGAAAAGCAGTAAACACGTGATCACTCCCTACTCTGTGGCGTGGTAATACGCAGTCTCAGCTTGTTCACAGAATAAGGAGTATACAGAAAGGAAACTCCCGCTGCAGTCTGTCGTCCAAAATTTAGTGCGCATGCGCGGAATCGGCCATCTTGAAAAGCAGTAAACGCGTGATCACTCCCTACTCTGCGGCGTGGTAATACGCAGTCTCAGTTTGTTCACAGAATAAGGAGTATACAGAAAGGAAACTCCCACTGCAGTCTGTCGTCCAAAATTTAGTGCGCATGCGCGGAATCGGCCATCTTGAAAAGCAGTAAAGGCGTGATCACTCCCTACTCTGTGGCGTGGTAATACGCAGTCTTTGTTTGTCCACAGAATAAGGAGTATACAGAAAGGAAACTCCCGCTGCAGTCTGTCGTCCAAAATTTAGTGCGCATGCGCGGAATCCGCCATCTTGAAAAGCAGTAAACGCGTGATCACTCCCTACTCTGCGGCGTGGTAATACGCAGTCTCAGTTTGTTCACAGAATAAGGAGTATACAGAAAGGAAACTCCCGCTGCAGTCTGTCGTCCAAAATTTAGTGCGCATGCGTGGAATCGGCCATCTTGAAAAGCAGTAAACGCGTGATCACTCCCTACTCTGTGGCGTGGTAATACGCAGTCTCAGTTTGTCCACAGAATAAGGAGTATACAGAAAGGAAACTTCCGCTGCAGTCTGTCGTCCAAAATTTAGTGCGCATGCGCGGAATCGGCCATCTTGAAAAGCAGTAAACGCGTGATCACTCCCTACTCTGCGGCGTGGTAATACGCAGTCTCAGTTTGTTCACAGAATAAGGAGTATACAGAAAGGAAACTCCCGCTGCAGTCTGTCGTCCAAAATTTAGTGCGCATGCGCGGAATCGGCCATCTTGAAAAGCAGTAAACGTGTGGTCACTCCCTACTCTGTGGCGTGGTAATACGCAGTCTCAGTTTGTTCACAGAATAAGGAGTATACAGAAAGGAAACTCCCGCTGCAGTCTGTCGTCCAAAATTTAGTGCGCATGCGCGGAATCGGCCATCTTGAAAAGCAGTAAACGCGTGATAACTCCCTACTCTGCAGCGTGGTAATACGCAGTCTCAGTTTGTCCACAGAATAAGGAGTATACAGAAAGGAAACCCCCGTCAGTCTGTCGTCCAAAATTTAGTGCGCATGCGCGGAATCGGCCATCTTGAAAAGCAGTAAACGCGTGATCACTCCCTACTCTGCGGCGTGGTAATACGCAGTCTCAGTTTGTTCACAGAATAAGGAGTATACAGAAAGGAAACTCCCGCTGCAGTCTGTCGTCCAAAATTTAGTGCGCATGCGCGGAATCGGCCATCTTGAAAAGCAGTAAACGTGTGGTCACTCCCTACTCTGTGGCGTGGTAATACGCAGTCTCAGTTTGTTCACAGAATAAGGAGTATACAGAAAAGGAAACTCCCGCTGCAGTCTGTCGTCCAAAATTTAGTGCGCATGCGCGGAATCGGCCATCTTGAAAAGCAGTAAACGTGTGATCACTCCCTACTCTGCGGCGTGGTAATACGCAGTCTCAGTTTGTTCACAGAATAAGGAGTATACAGAAAGGAAACTCCCGGTGCAGTCTGTCGTCCAAAATTTAGTGCGCATGCGCGGAATCGGCCATCTTGAAAAGCAGTAAACGCGTGATCACTCCCTACTCTGTGGCGTGGTAATACGCAGTCTCAGTTTGTTCACAGAATAAGGAGTATACAGAATGGAAACTCCCGCTGCAGTCTGTCATCCAAAATTTAGTGCGCATGCGCGGAATCGGCCATCTTGAAAAGCAGTAAACGCGTGATCACTCCCTACTCTGTGGCGTGGTAATACGCAGTCTCAGTTTGTTCACAGAATAAGGAGTATACAGAAAGGAAACTCCCGCTGCAGTCTGACGTCCAAAATTTAGTGCGCATGCGCGGAATCGGCCATCTTGAAAAGCAGTAAACGCGTGATCACTCCCTACTGTGTGGCGTGGTAATACGCAGTCTCAGTTTGTTCACAGAATAAGGAGTATACAGAAAGGAAACTCCCGCTGCAGTCTGTCGTCCAAAATTTAGTGCGCATGCGCGGAATCGGCCATCTTGAAAAGCAGTAAACGCGTGATCACTCCCTACTCTGCTGCGTGGTAATACGCAGTCTCAGTTTGTTCACAGAATAAGGAGTATACAGAAAGGAAACTCCCGCTGCAGTCTGTCGTCCAAAATTTAGTGCGCATGCGCGGAATCGGCCATCTTGAAAAGCAGTAAACGCGTGATCACTCACTACTCTGTGGCGTGGTAATACGCAGTCTCTGTTTGTCCACAGAATAAGGAGTATACAGAAAGGAAACTCCCGCTGCAGTCTGTCGTCCAAAATTTAGTGCGCATGCGCGGAATCGGCCATCTTGAAAAGCAGTAAACGCGTGATCACTCCCTACTCTGCGGCGTGGTAATACGCAGTTTCAGTTTGTTCACAGAATAAGGAGTATACAGAAAGGAAACTCCCGCTGCAGTCTGTCGTCCAAAATTTAGTGCGCATGCGCGGAATCGGCCATCTTGAAAAGCAGTAAACGCGTGATCACTCCCTACTCTGTGGGTTGGTAATGCGCCGTCTTTGTTTGTTAATTCTGTACTTTAACTGCCTGAATTGCATAAAAGTAAACGAGTATTTGGTACGGTACAGGGCAGTGAAAAGAAAGAACTGTGTGTCAGTAGTTGGAGCTGTTTCGTTTTTATTATGAGCTTCAATAAAAGGAAAGGCGGCCGATGGTGTTCAGCATCTAATTCCGCAATAATTCGAATGCAAATAAACATATAAGTTTCTTCACCTTCCCAAAAGTTGCTGAGCAGTAAGTGAACGTCGCTATATGGGCAGTCAAAGTTAAATGTTATCAGTTTCGAATGAGAGTAATGTGTGCTTAATTATTGAATGTAGCCTCGCTTCTTCTCTTGACGATAACTCTCACTGTTTCTGTTGCTGTAGCAGTTCAACAGCATCGAAACGTTGAAGTACATTTATATTTTATAAGTTTAACGTTGCAGGAAATAATATAAAATGAATGACAAAGAATAGTGCGTAAGTAGGCAGGTAAAATTTTACTTACGGCATTGGAGGCGTAGTGTGCTAATGTTTGCAATGAATGCTCTTCGGATACTCAAACAAATAAAGGGGAATAATTATTTTATGCTGTTCCTGTTCTGTGTTTGACAGATTCCTCTATATGCCCTTCTCTGATCAGTAAATTAATGATACTCCTAAAGCAAATACAACTTTTATATATGCCCAGACGTCATTACTTCTGTGTAATCACGTTGTACTGCTAAGTCTGACTCAATATTCGTGTCAAATAAAACCTGGCAGTTGTAAAGTCACTTTCTTGTTTATAACTAATTTCCCACACATAACTCCGCGTTATTTGGAATTTTTCTAGAGATAAGCACCAAATAAAACGATCGTCGAATCCACTGTACATTTTCGTAGTTGTATTAAGATTTAGGCCTTTTCTTTTCGTTGGATTACAATTAGGGGCGAGAAGATGGCGCAGAATAGATGAAAGCCGTTTCCTTTCGTAAAAGTCGGCGACATTAGATGCAGTTGGTAAAAAGTCCATTTCCAGCCAAAGTACTAAGTGGCTATAGTCCCGCGTTTACTGCTTTTCAATATGGCGTCGAGCGCAGCGCTTGGTAACACACAGATCAAAGGCGCCGCCCCAGCTTTCCCTTCTGTATGCTCCCTATTCTGTGGTCACGGTCTACCGTATATACAGTCGCGACACTCGCGCTGAATTCTGTTATGCAGTGCGACGGCAGCGCTCCAAGCGGCCGGCAAGCTACATTACTGAATACGATACTGGACGAGTGCGGTCAATATCGTTTACATTGATTTTAACATACTTTTTACATTAGGGAACGTAGGGGAAGGTCGGGTAGCCACGGACACAAAAATGAATTGCTAATAAAACAACAATAAACAGTTGTTCTGTGTTAACTTTCATCGTAAAATGAAACCAGTAACTTCTTTGTTCAAATGTTCAAATAGTCTATGGGACTTAACTACAGGGTCATCAGTCCCTAAACTTACAAAATGCTTATGAACTAACTAAGACTAAGGACGGTACAAATATCCATGCCCTAGGAGGGATTCGAACCCCCGACCGTAGTGGTCGTGCAGAACGTGACTGGAACGCCTCAGTCCCCTCGGCCACCGCGGCCGGCTTTATACCAGTCCTTGCAGTTATAGCACTGAATACAGTCTTCTTCGAAGATTTCTCCACATGTGATGCATTCTGTCTCTTTTTCCTTGAGACACTGAATATTTGCCATTCCCATGAACGTTTCTTTAGTGCATTTCCTTTTTTTGTTTTTTCGGCTTGTCCTTTTTATTGCATTTCCTTTACTGTCTCTCTTCTAAACCTTTTCTTATATGGAGATGACCCTTCTCCTTATTAAATCTATGAGGGATTTTCAGAGCTTCTGCAACATCAAATGCTAATTTCAAAAACTGGCCAACGAAGTTAAACAGAAACGACGAAAAATGTTTGCGCGAACAAAATTCACCGTTGCGAGTAGCTCGCTCGGTACCTATGCAACAACTGAGTTGCATGTGTTTTTACTCCACAGGTCGCACATTTCAAATACCGTCTTGCCAGTTCAACGTGCTTGCTTTCTTAGAAATTGAAACGTCCGTGGTTACCCGACCTTCCCCTATGTAGTGCCATGATATTCCCTCAGAGCTACTGAACTCTCTGGCAGAACCAGCCATGTCAAAATTGTTTCACCTGGAGTATAAGACAGGTGAAGTACCCTCAGTCTTTAAGGAAAAGGTTATAATCCCCATACCAAAAAAAGCAGGTGCAGACAAGTAGGAAAACTACAGAACCATCAGTTGAATAAGTCATGGTTGCAAAATATTAACACGAATTATTTACAGAAGGATGGAAAAGCTGGTAGAAGCCGACCTCGGGGAAGATCAGTTTGGGTTCAGGAGAAATGTAGGAACTCGGAAGGCAATACTCACTTTTCTAGCTTTTGTAGATTTGGAGAAGGCTTTTGACAATGTTGATTGGAATAAACTCTTTCAAGTTATGAATCAAGCAGGAGTAAAATATAGGGAGCGTAAGGTAATTTACAACTTGTACAAAAACCAGACAGCGGTTGTCAGAGTTGAAGGGCATGAAAGGGATGCAGTGGTTGGAAAGGGAGTAAGACAGGGTTGTAGCCTTGCACCAATGTTGTTCAATTTGTGCATTGAGCAAGCTATAAAGGAAAGCAAGGAGAAATTTGGAGAAGGAATTGAATTTCAGGGGGAAGAATTAAAAACATTGCGTTTTGCCGACGACGTAGTAATTCTGTCAGATACAGCAAAGGACCTGGAAGAGCAGTTGAACGGAATGGACAGTGTGCTGAAAGGTGCATTATAGATAAACATTAAAAAGAGCAAAACTAAGGTAATGGAGTGCAGTCTAAGAAAATCAGCTGATGCTGAAGGAATTAGATTGGGTAACGAAACAATAAAGAAGGTTACTTATGCAGTAAAATAACAAATTATGGTCGCAGTACAGAGGATATAAAATGCAGAATGGCAATGGGTAGAAAAGCGTTCTTGAAAAAGAGAAATTTGTTAACATCGAATATTGATTTAAGCCTAAAGAAGTCCTTTCTGAAGGCATTTGTGTGGAGTGTTGCCTTGTATGCGAGTGAAACATGGACGATGAACAGTGCGGACAGGAGGAGGATTGAGGCTTTTGAAATGCGGTGCTACAGAAGAATGCTGAAGATTAGATTGGTGGATCACATAACTAATGAGAACGTACTGAAGAGAATTGGAGAGAAAAGGAATTTCTATCATACCTTCACTAAAAGAAGCGATCGGTAACACACATTCTCAGACATCAATGAATTGTGAATTTAGCGTTGGAGGGAATCGTGTTGGGTAAAAACTGCAGCGGAAGACTAAGAGACGGATATAGTAAGCAGATTCAGAGAGATGTAGGTTGCCGTTCTTGTGTGGAGTTGAAGAGGCTTGCTCAGGATAGGGTAGCCGCGGTGGAGTAGCCGAGCGGTCTAAAGCGCGCGGTTGCTCGCCTTGGAGGTTCGAGTCCTCCCTGGGGCATGGGTGGGTGTGTTGTCCTTAGGTTAGTTTACCTAGGTTTAAGTAGTTTGTAAGCTACGGACTGATGACCACGTAGTTTGGTCCGATAGATTTTGTACATTTGATTTTTTTTTTTTTTTTTTTTTTTTTTTTTTTTTTTTTTTTTTTTTAGGATAGGGTATTGTGGACAACTGCATCAAACCAGTCTCCGGACTGAAGACCACAACAACAACAACAACAGCATTACATTAAGGAGGGTATCTAGTGCCATAAAAACAGGTTTAAAAAAACTCCATATTTGTCTTTCTTAGGTTTCCTAATAGCCATGACAAGGTACGAAATGGTACATTACAGCATAGTTCGTTAACAATTATCTTGTAATCTGAAGCTTTTACGAAATAATTTCAGTTTCTATAAATAAATAAATAAAAAAAAAAACAGAAGACCTGGTCTTTGGCATAAAGATATCGCTTTTCTAATCAGAAGCGTTAAGGTTTCTTCACTTACAATTCCAGTAAAATCGGTGAAGGTGCAACGTAGCAAACATATAGAATGCAATAACTACACTATTTATTATGTTTGATTGTGTGACCATCTTCCGCAGCAGCTGTTAAAATTCATTATAAGAGATAATCCGTCTTATGCTGACTGCAATAAAGAGATTTATTTTACACCAGACGCGTTTCGCTTTTTATTTTAAAAGCATCTTCTGTGGTCTGCAAATGACACAAGATGTTTGTACAGTTTGTTTTCGATACATAGATTAAAAACAGTTATTAAAAACTTTGTGCACGTTAGGCCTATGTGTTTTCAACTTGATATTTGGTCTACTCTCTTCTTTACATCTCACTGCTGTTTCTCCGTCTTGTTGGCTTGTTGAGTTGTTTTGTTTATGGTGTGTTTTTCGGCTGTGTACAGCACTCTTCGTTTGTTTTTGTGTCGTTTCTTCCGTTTCATCACAGCACATCACACACACTTCACTTATTTCGACTGCATCCAGGTTGCATGTTACTTTGTTTTAAATGGAATGCCTTTCGATTTGTTTATACTTGACTACTTTATACTAAGGACGGCACAAATATCCATGCCCGAGGGGGGATTCGAACCTCCTACCGTAGAGGCCGTGCAGACCGTGACTGGAGCGCCTCAATCCCCTCGGCCACCGCGGCCGGCTCACTACAGTGTGGCAATGTTGTTTTTGTCTGTTCATTTTTTTTTCGTGCGGTCTCTGAGTGTTGCCAACATTATATATTTGTAATTACATACATAAATACAATTTAATTCCACTGTGTCTGAGAGTGTGTGTGTGAGAGAGAGAGAGATAGAGAGAGATAGAGAGAGAGAGAGAGAGAGAGAGAGAGAGAGAGAGAGAGAGAGAGAGAGAGAGTGAGATTTATAAAATTTCGTCGATCAGGAGGTTCAGATGGTTTTCAGATGAGTAAATGCAGGTTCCCTTGCGTTTGGGGGGGGGGGGAGAGGCGATAGTATTGCCATTTGCGTTTTTTATGGAAAGGGAAGAGGTTCACTGTCAGAGTGTTATTTTTATGTTAGGTGGTCAATAAGCTTGAAATGTGTATCGTTTTCTAGATTGGTTTGGTCATTTATGACATATTTATTTTCTGTTACCCTTTTTTTTTTTTTTTTTTTTTTTTTTTTTTTTTTTTTTTTTTTTTTTTTTTTTTGAATATGGTAGTAGTTTTCTTGAAGGATGAGGAGGTGGTTTTGTTCTTCTCTATTGTACAGTATTTAACGTACCAAATCAGCCATCACAGCTGTAGCTGAAGGAAAAACGTGGCAATAAAACTATAAAAGGAATCATACTGATTTCCAACAAAGAACTAATTCCAAAATTGTTGTTACAGGTATAGCACGAACGGTAAGAATCTTCAAATATTGTTTTGTGAGCCAAAATAATTACGCTCAAAGCAATATGCCCGTATAAGAAAGACGAGTGAGACTATAAAAACATGCGAATCAGTAGACTCCACCCTAAAATGATACGCGTCAAAAAGTGCCGGTCAGCGTAAGAACAGACTACAATTGAAATTAATGTTTCTCTTACGTTTATATTCTACTCACTTTCATCGGAATAAGCTGCAAATATACACGTATTCGTAAGAATTTTTTTCACGACGAAGTTGTTCTTTATACGACGAAAGCAATAATATTCGGCTCTTTTCACATTAATTTCCGCATTACGTAGTCTCTTGACATATTACTAGTACTTGTAACGGAAAAATTGTAATATTTCGAGAATTACTTAATAAAATAATGATAAAGAATCGTCACTTCTTCAGTGCCTTATGTGGTGTCGCACAAGTCCAAAGTGCGCGCCACCTACTTTCGCCGCGCGCCGCCATGCACGCACGGCGCGGCGTTCTTACGACGTCAGCCACGAGCGCCCTCTGCTGCAACTCCGCTCGTGGCCACCACTGAACGACATCGTTCACTTGGGACTGAGATAGGAACCAGCTAACACTTGGGAATCAAATAGGCACCAGTGAAGACTTGGCTATCGGATAGGCACTAGGCAGGCCTCTAGCTAAACTACGTATCAGCATTCTGCAGTACTGAGCTATGTAAAAGTTAAGTATTACTAAGTCTCTAGAAATATGTACCTCGTTCTAATTTACTCTAGTGTTTCTAGTTTCTGCTGTCCCACTGCCTGCTCACCTTCGTACCTGCGCAAGCGTGCATCCTTTACTCCTGTGTCGGTACTTTTCTACTCGGCCACCGACAACTACGACGGAAACGAGACACAAAAGCGGCGGCGACGCTGGGACACAAAAGCTTGCCCACCACTAGGAGCGGTAGTGTCGTGACAACCGGTCAGCTGGTAACTATTTTGACAGCAGTTGAGTGTCGAGACTGTATATGTTATATAGACTGTGGCAATAGTCTCTCTCTCTCAGAAGTGAAAATAACAGATTTCGATGCGTGTCAGATATACTCTTTGTACGATGCTATCCTCTTGTTTAGCGAGGGGCACTGGATTTTGAGAAAATTGTTGTTCACTACGCGCTGCAAGGCGCGTATCGTTAAGACATGCTCCAAGTGCCCGTGGCGCAGCGGCTAATATCCAGTGCTGCGACGCCGGAAGTACGGTGTTCCGGTCTATGCGGTCTTTATGCTCTTTTTTTTCTTTTTTTAATAGTGTTTATTATTAGTGTAACTATATGCAAAACACTGCAGTGTGGCTCCACAAGCGATGGCCAACTCCTCACTGTGAGATTACCGCCCAATAGAAATACTGGTAATTAATAGCATTTGATAATTAAACAGTATGAAGTTCACTGCAAACATTGACCATGCCAATGCACCAAATGTTACACAATTTTAATATTATTAATTATTAATCTTATTAATTATGGTAGCAATGTATGTACGCAGTTAGGTGACAACATTTATAGTTAGGCCATAGGTAGAAATTCTCCACGTTGAGATTTGCTGTGTGCTTGTAGCTGACGGGAGGCCAGCGAGCAGGCCGACGTTGGTGGCTTGTTCCAGCTTAGGATTTTCCAGTTCTCGTCTCCGGTGAGGGGAAAGAGGGACAATGGCGAGTGCCAGGCACAGTGCAATGCACAGCGTGAAATAAAATATTCTAATACTACTTGCATTTGAAGTAATACGATGCAGTCAGGAACCTTTAAGGCCCTCATTACAAAATAGCCTGTTGACAAATAAACAATACATTAGCTGATATAGTCACATCTGGCATAATATGTTTAATTGAGAATGAAAAGTAATAAATTACCTATGAATACAAGACAGTTACACAACTAGCATGGCAATGTTTGTTTATAAAAGTAATATATTAACTATTTATCATTTTACTTTCAATTAATCTTGTGTATTTTATCTTGAAATATTCAGTTAAATCACTTATATGTGATATAAGAAATTGCACGATTGTAATAAACAGTGCAAAGGATGTTTATACCAGTATAAAAACATAATAAGAAATTTGTTTAATGTTTAGTGTAATTATTTTGATTTTAAGTAAAGTTTTAGAAATGTATTGGCTGAGCGCTGTACGTTGGCAAGTCGATTAGAACAGCTCACATGGGGAAGTTGATGACGTAGGGAAAAAACCCGGCAGTTGGTCTTTTGGCTCACACGAGGGCAGGAAGTGACGATCCGGGAGCAAGTGGGGTAGCTGGCCGGGCGGCGTCCCTCTGCATCAGTCGGCATGTGGATCTCCAGGTGGAGACTTTAGATTTTTGGTGTGGCAATTGCCAAGTGTGGTTGCTCGTCGTAGACTGCACCAAGTTGAATCGAGTGCTACTGTGTGTTGTGAATATTTAGCTGGTGGAACAAGGTGTGCATCGCACTAAATTGAAGTGACTGTGTTTTGTTAATGTAACACGTGTCGTCGCATAGGCATGAACATAAACGGTGTTTGAGACAGGCACATGGTGTGAAAACAATTTGCGAGAAATATTCACTTTGTCTGGGGGCTCACGAGCTATAACTTTATTTGATAAATGTGTCGACGTACAGACGTATCAGCCACAGGGTTTTAATATGGTGTAATAAACAACATAAAGTGAACTTTCACGCGTTTTCAGAAATAGTAGTTAGTACACCCTTTTTCTCTCATGAACTTGAATTTATTATGAATTTGTTTTGTTAATCATATGCAGGGAAGGAAAGCTGTGAATGTGTGATATCATCCCCTAGAAATCGAGTCAAACAGTCGCAATCACAGTTCCAGTGTTTTTGCATGTTTAGGAATTTGGTGCGCAGTTGGTGGTTGTGAGTTTAAAAAAAAATAAACTTTCCCTATCGTAAACTCTCACCCCAACCTTCACCCTCGCATCACCAAGGACATGACCTGCTGATCAAAACCGGTCGCCATAATGAGAGACTTTAGTACTGCCACGTTGCTTTGCAACAATAAAAGGTAACGCAACCTTTTTTTTATTAGATTATTCGTAGGTTATCGATCTAATAACTTGTGGCGAATGAGAAATATTCTGTTACTAGGTTGTGTGAGGCCTGTAGCAGGGGAGAAAACACGTGTTCAGAGCTAACGGTGACCGTTGGCGAGCACGAGGGTGGCCCTGTTATTCGGAGGGTCAGCGGTACCCAGAAGACGCTTTACGGCCGAAGGCCACAGCAGGTAGGACTGAGGCGTCAGCCTTCCAAGTATCTGGCTGGCGCCACCGACGCTGGCGTCGTCTAGGCGGGAGCGTCTGGGGCAATACTACTGATGATGCTCTGGTGTATGGGAGGGTATCGTCTTAGCATAGCAAACAGAATGACTTGGACAAATTTTCTAGTTCGTGCGAAGAATGGCAGCTAGCTCTCAACGTAGAAAAATGTAAGGTGATGCGGATGAGTAGGAAAAACAATCCCATAATGTTCGAATACAGCATTAGTAGCTTCTTGCTGCTGTCGCGTCGTTCAAATATCTAGGCGTAACATTGGAGAGCGATACGAAAAGGAACGAACATGTAAGGACAATTGTGAGTAACGCGGACAGCCGACTTCGGTTTATTGGAAGAATTTTGGGAAGATGTACTTCACCTGTAAAGGAGACCGCGTATAAAACGCTTGTACGACCACGTCTTAAGTATTGCTCAAGTGTTTGGGACCCGCAGCAGATCAGTTTAAAGGAAGACATAGAGGCAGTTCAGAGGCGAGCAGCTAGATTTGTTACCGGTAGGTTCCACCAATGCGCGAGTGTCACGGAAATGCTCCGGCAACTCAATTGGGGATCGCTGGAAGAAAGACGACGTTCTCTTCGTGAATTTCTGTTAAGTAAATTTAGAGGGCCGGAATTTGAAGCTGAGCGTAGTACGATCTTGCTGCCGCCTACCTACATTTCGCGTAAAGATCACAAAGACAAGATAAGAGAAATTAGGTCTCGTACGGAGACATATAGGCATTCTTTTTTTCCTCGTTCAATTTGGGAGTGGAATAGGAAAGGAAATGCCTGGTAGTGGTACAGTGTACCCTCCGCCACGCACCTTACGGTAAATTGCGGAGTATGTATATAGATGTACATCCTATACAAAAACCAGATAGCGGTTATTAGAGTCGAAGGACAAGAAAGGAAAGCAGAGGTTGGGAAGGGAGTAAGAAAGGGTTGTAGCCTTTTCCCAATGTTGTTCAATCTGTACACTGAGCAGGCAGTGAAGGAATTCAAGGAGAAATTTGGAGAGAGCATTAAAGTGCAGGGAGAAGAAATAAATAGTTTGCGGTGGGCGCTTGATATAGTAATTTTGTCAGAGACTGCAAAGGATCTGGAAGAGCCATTGAACGGGATGGAAAGTGTCTTGAAATGAAGATATAAGATGAACGTTAACAAGAGTAAAACGAAGGTAATGGAATGCAGTGTCAGAAAATCAGGCGATGCTGAAGAATTAGATTAGGTAATGAGACAGTAAAAGTAGTAGATGAATTTTGTTATTTGGGTAGCAAGATAACTTCTGATGGCCGAAGTAAAGCAGTTATAAAATGCAAAATGCCTATGGGGAGAAAAGCGTTTCTAAAGAAGCGAAACTTGTTAACATCCAGTATCAATTTAAATGTTAGGAAGTCCTTTCTGAAAGCATTTGTCTGGAGTGTAGCAGTGTTTGGGAGTGAAACGTGGACGATAAGGATTTCAGATGAAAAGATGGTAGAAGCTTTCGAAATGTGGTGCTACAGACGAATGATGAAAATTAGATGGGTAGATCACGTAACTAATGAGGAGGTGCTTAACCGAATCGGGGAGAAAAGGAGTTTCTGGCATTACCTGAATAAGAGAAGGGATAGATTGGGCCCTTTCTGAAACATCAAGGAATCGTCAACTTAGCATTAGAAGGAAGCGTGTGGGGTAAACATCGTAGAGGGAGACCGAGGGATGAATACGGTAAGCAGAGTCAAAAGGATGTAGGTTGCCGAACGTATTCTCAGATGAAGAGACTTGCACAGGACAGGGTAGCGTGGAGAGCTGCATCAAACCAGTCTGCGGACTGAAGACCACAACACACAAACTATGACTGCTTATTTTGAGAAATGCAGGTATTTTTATCCATCTCTTGCATATGTATCATATCTCCTTCCTTTTTATTGAAAATTTTTAAATATTTACTTTAAAATATTGAATATCATCACATAAACAAAACATATATTTAGATTGAGAATTAATGATTTATTGAATTTCATTTGTTCTCCAGCATTATAAATTTCATTCACTTGCATTGTACCAATGCCGGTATTGCCAATATGGGGCAGAAAGGGTGGAGGAAATACACCAGCATCTCTGCAACAGACACCACAACTTACCACCACTCATAGTGCTGCGGCATTATGAACCCAACGAGGTATGTACTGATTTGTATTAGGTTTTCTCTATCAGACCTTTACTAATTTTCGTTTGCATATCATTAGAATGAAATAATAAGAATTATTTTTGTGTCTCTATGGGGCTAGACAGACTGTTGTATAAGATACTAGCTGAATCCCCGCTGCTTCGCATGCGTAGGCTGCTTGGTCTGCGCCAGTTGTTTCTTTTTAATCCGGATCAAGAGTCCATATCTTAAGTTTCGTAGTTATAGCTCGAAATTTCAGTTAACAGCACCATATTTTTTACAATCAATTTTTGCATCTCGTATTTCACCCCCTTATTGGTCGAATTTCCAAAAATATCGAAACACGTGCCTTTTAAATTTGAACCCCGAATCCAAATCCGAAAACTTGTAATTCTAACTTCAAAATTGCCTAAATAGCAACAGATTTTCGAAAAACATCCCTCTCCAATTTTAACCCCTTGATGGTTGAATTTCCAAAAATACCGAAACAAGTATTTTTTAATTCATAGCGAACAATACAAATACCAGTTTTTGTACCTATAGCTTCAAAATTGTCTTCACAACAATGTGTTTTCGAAAAGAATTTTTGATCCCCTCTTTTAGCCCCTTAGTTGTTGAATTTCCAAAAATACCAAAACTCGTGTCTTTTTAATCCTGATCAAGAGTCCATATCCTAATTTTCGTTGTTATAGCTTGAAATTTGAGTTAACAGCAACATATTTTTGAAAATCAATTTTTTGGGTCCTCTATTTTACCCCCTTATTGGTTGAATTTAAAAAAATGCCGAAACACGTGTCTTTTAAATTCGAACCCCGAATCTAAATCTGAAAATTTGTAGTTCTAACTTCAAAATTGCATTATTAGCTACGTGTATTCAAAAAAACGTTTGATCCCCTATTTCACCCCCTTATGGACGGAATATCGAAAAATCGCTTCTTAAATGACGCCTACAGAGTAAGAGCAACACCCTCCACAAATTTCAAGTTTCTATCTTCAGTGGTTTGGGCTGGGCGATGATGAGTCAGTCAGTAATTCAATCAGTCAGTCAGTCAATCGGGGCACTTCCTTTTATATATAGAGAATTGTAATTAATTTAAGGTTGCTTTTTAAATTCAATAGGAGGCAAAGTAATGCAAGCTTATTGGAATATATTTCAACATGCTTCGTTACAAGTTATCCTTTGGGTGGATTGCGGAGTATGTATGTAGATGAAGGCATGGTAAAATGTTCAAATGTTTGTTGCCCTGCGGCGGGCGCGTGGCGGCATACAGTGCCACCAATTTTGTTTTCTCTCAATAATTACGTCAGCGTGCCGTGCACGCAACAATGGTGCTAGATATGCTTGGATTGTTTAGTCACGCGCCAAACTACTTTACTGCGCCACCAATATACTCACCATAACAGCTGTGACTGACCTGTGGAGTGGACGACTGCACCGAGATGGCACTGCGTACCGCACGCGCCCGGTAATGTAAGTACATGCAGCCGTACCACTGTCCAGTGTTTTGATGACGAGAAGCTTTGTTTTAGAACATTTGAAAGAAAGGGCTCAGCTCTCTACTCTACCAAGAGATATTCAAGAATTTCTGTCACCTCATCGATCAATTCTCGCCAATAACGACGAGACTGTAAGAAGGTGAGGGAGGTGCCATCTTTGTGGTGGTAAAAAGAATTATAAAACTACTGTCACTTGCAATAGCTGCAAAAGATTCGTTTGCGAGCAACATTCCCTCAATGTTGTCACATGTAATGATTGCAGAGCTTCTCCGGACGAAGAAAGTGTGTGGTTGTTGATAAGTAGTTACTGACTGCCTTATTCTTTATTATTACTACAAAGATTTTATACATATTACACTTTTTTTTGTAAAACTTGCTTTAAAAAAAAAAAAAAATATGTAAAGCAGTCAACAATCCGAAGATTGGTTTGAACACCACAGTGCATTACTAGGCATGGTCTTGTTTGGAGGTGGTATGCCGTTGCCTTCCTCCGACCTTCGAACTGACTTACCCAGCCAGTTATAGGGGGACCTACAGTTTAACGTGGGTACCGAACTGCGGTGCTACTCGGTATTTTTCACATGAGCAATACTGCCAGAGGTGAAAGAAGTGGAAAGTGACAGATAAAAATCATAGGACCTGGCGGGGATCGAACCCGCGACCTTTGGATTTGTAGTCTAGTACTCTACCACTGTGCAACCGAGGCGCAAAATATATCCTCTGGCACGAATGAATAAAGCGAACCAAAGAAAATAAAACATTCAATATAATTTTTGTAGCTACTTACAACTGTAACCTCGCTCTCCACACACGCCGCTGAATACACTTGTTTAATTTCTCGCGCCACTTTCGTCGCTATGTAAAGTGTTTCACGTGTGATTCTAATGATTTTTGGGAAGAAAGTGTTTCGTCAGTGAATTAACGGTTTTATTCTTTTATACAATTCATTAGTTCGTCTCATATTTCTTCAGAGTATAAGGTAAAGCAGTCAACAATCCGAAGATTGGTTTGAACACCACAGTGCTTTACTAGGCATGGTCCTGTTTGGAGGTGGTATGCCGTTGCCTTCCTCCGACCTTCGAACTGACTTACCCAGCCAGTTATAGGTGGACCTACAGTTTAACATGAGTTCAGAACCACGGTGCTACTCGGTATTTTTCACATGAGCAATACTGCCAGAGGTGAAAGAAGTGGAATGTGAGAGACAAAAATCCTAGGACCTGTCGGGGATCGAACCCGCGATCTTTGGATTTGTAGTCTGGCACTCTACCACCGTGCAACCGAGGCGCACAAAACTTGCTTTAACAGTGGTAAATAATGGAATCATATCTGTGGTTATAATTTATTAAGAATCTGTTATTAAAGTTGCGCTTACGAAATATCCTGGAAACTTATGTCAGATATACTGTAACAATTTTAATTTTCCCGTGCAACGTCTATATATGTTTACAGATCATATTAAACGTTGCTGTTAAGAATGATGTTATACACAATAAATAATTAATTCCACCCAAAAATTAAAAAAATAGCTTTTCTGTGTATTTAAATGTAGGCGGCACTGAATGCCGCCCGCGCCCGCTAACGCAACAATCTTAAGCGCGCCTGCCGCAGGGTTACGCTTATGGGCCTTAACTGCGGGGTCATCAGTCCCTAAACTTACAAACTACTTACCAACTAGCTAATACTAAAGACGGCACAAACATCCACGCCCGAGGGGGGATTCGAACCCCCGACCGTAGTGGCCGTGCACACCGTGACTGAAGCGCCTCAGTCTCCTCGGCCACCGTGG
The DNA here is from genome assembly GCA_026315105.1 of Locusta migratoria. Classification (NCBI taxonomy): domain Eukaryota; kingdom Metazoa; phylum Arthropoda; class Insecta; order Orthoptera; family Acrididae; genus Locusta; species Locusta migratoria. The sequence continues at coordinate 58,948,798 of CM048753.1, read as the reverse complement.
CCGGCTAGGCATGGTAATTCTTTTCCTACACCGACCTGGATATAGTAACACGTTCTTCTTGTTTCCAAATGTTTGTGCACGTGCGACTGTGGGAGCTATGTCAGCAAGTAGTCGAGCATCACGGCATGTGGAAAGGCTGTACAGATGGTAGCGCGGGGTCAATGATGTGTTTGTCTGACATTCGGCCGAGTGCACCAACCTCGGTCAAAAGTTAATCGCGATCAAGTCGGCATTTAACCGTGGTCAACTCAACTTTCTGGTGCACCGACACCGATCAAAGTTAAACGAGGGAGTTGATCGCGGCTAAATTTGATCGCGGCTGACGCCCGGTTTTGTCGAGATGATGAGGGTTATAGGAGTGTGCAGTATCAAGGTGTCGGCGCGTTTTGCTGTTTTAGACGGAATTGACAAAGATTTATTTTACCTCAGTCATTTAAATCGGGATCAAAATCGGAACGTCGTGATTGTGGAAAGGGGGATTCTTTTGAAGATTACAGTGACAAAAAGTTTGAAGAAAGATTTTGTTTGTCCAAAGAAAGTGTGGTGGTTGTTACACCAAATCAGTGACAGGTTAGAATTTCCTACCGATAGAAATAACCCTATTTCGCCTATGAACAGACTATTGATTACGTTAAGAGCATATGCAACTGGTGCATTTAACATACTTATTGGTGACAACAGTAACATATATCGCGACGACAAATTGCCAGGAAGAGCAGTTCGCCGCGCCATAATTAATGAATATTTCCAGTAAGTTAACTATCAAATTCAGAAAAAGTTTTGAATAAAAAATTACGATATGTTCCGTAACTATAATCGTAAAGCTTTCGTGTTACTAAAACATGTTATCTGTATATTTCTGTTACGAGGTGAACATGCGGTGCATGGGAAAGTACGCTGTGAACAACAATGACATTTGTGTTGATTTGTTCGAAACAATAAATCATAATTTAAGTAATTATATAAATCTGTCTTAGGGTGTTTTTTAATAATCATTTCTCTTTGCAATATGACTGGATTCGGTAAAATTTTACGACGCTTCTCGCTGGGCTCCAGTGCTTATGTTGGCAACAGATGAACAATGAAGTGTAGAATTGCGTTAATATTTTTCACAAGCTACAGAGTAAATGTTATTGGTGCTCGTTTCACTTGCAGCACAATTAATACTGTACTTGCTCTATGGTTGAAAGGTTCTTGTACGTACCCTTGTCCGTTCAGAAGAAAATGATTTTCGTTTTAATTGAAGTAGTCACGAAAAATATTTATTGGTCATCTTAGTTGCCGTCATTACCATTGATGCCAACATAACCACTGCAGCCCGGCGAGAAGCGTCGTACAATTTTACCGTATTTACAATCTTGTATATACGAATCACGTGGTACTGTCGTCATTCAACAAAGATAGTCAAGAATACACATGTAGGTAAGCTCAACTACCACCTTTGTATCACTCGGGTGTCTTCCATTGCGCTACACGGACTTGATCGCGATCAGATGTACGATTGGCTGACGACGGTTTGCTGACCGGTGATTAACATTGGTGCACCGCAGAGACGTTTCAAGCGCGGTTAACTTTTGACCGTGTTCTTGGAACCCTTGATTATCGTGATTTTTGACCGAGGTTGGTGCACTCGGCCAATTGTCTGGGTCTCGAGTGTTTTCTACTGGAGCCCAGCGCCGAGTAGCCACGCCGCTAGCAGATGGCTGTAGTCCGCGGCACTTGCAGCTAGCGGCTTCCTGCTTGTCGCTGGGTGTCTGTCGGCGGGGAAATTGCTCAGAGAGGGCGCGGCCATGTAATTGCGGGCAATCCATTCCCCTGACAGATGGATGTCTCTTTACGAGTCCCGCCCTGCTCGCGGGAGGCTTTTGTCGCCCAGACGTCTCGCGGTAATTCCCGAACAATGGGGGACCGTCCGGCCGACAGGCATTAGCATACAATGGGCGGCGTCGCGTGTCTGGGGAGCCAGTTCTGTAGACTGCGTCTGCTGTCTGATCTAGCGGGCGGAGGAAACAGACAGGCACTAGCCTGAATGACGGGGAAAGTGCTCTCCGCCACACCTACTGATAGTACTGTGCGAGTGTTGCGGAAGAGCCTCGAACCAGCTAATTCTTCAACTTTTTAGCGTTCAAAAAACTTATGCGTATGCTGCCAGGTACCAAAATCGACGAAGGCCGATATTTCGGCAGGAGACCACCCTGCCATTTTCAAGGCGAAACTGCAGTAAGGAAGCAGAGTGCAACGATCTTTAAAACTTTATCTGTTCGTTCATAAAACCCTCCATTTTTGTAGACAGCGACCATGCGTTGGGATGCATTTTTTTTAAATGTTTTGGTTGCACTATTTTTATTTTATCATTAGGTGTTTCGATACATCATCATCTGATCCGTGGCAAAATGTAATTTATTTTTTGCCACAGATCTGATGATGACGTATCGAAATGCGTAATTATATATATATAAAAAAAAAAAAACAGTGAGACCAAGACATTATATATATTACTTACCAGACTAAGGAGCAGAGGTAGTGGAGCAGAGGTAGTGATAGTAGCACAAATAAATAAATAAATTCACACACACACAAACGCTAGCTTTCTCAGCCTAGCTGATTCTTCAGGCAGAAGGGAAGGACAGGGGAAAGGGAGTTTTAAGGGAGTGGGTAAGGAGCCATTCCAATGCCGGGAGAGGAAAGACTTACCTTGGGGGAAAAAGAGAAGGGTAAACAAATGCACACACACACACACACACACACACACACACACACACACACACACACATATATATATATATATATATATATATATATATATATATATATATATATATATATACAGAAATGCAAGCACACCTAGACAGACATACAGACATACTGTAGAAAGTATATACTGTAGAAAGTATGTATGCAATGCGGTCTCCTGCCGAAATATCGGCCGTCGTCGATTTTGGTACCTGGCAGCATAACCGTAAGTTTTTCGAAGTTGTTATTCGCCAGGAGACATTGTTTAGCGTTATTCTCTTCTAGTACGAGTGGAATGCTGCCACCCTGCTGCACTAAACTACTTCCATTTCGTAAGGTGTAACTATTCCTCATGAGAAGAAAAGTTTGACACGAGTGGAAGGGGGATAAGGATTGGTCCTTCTCTACAATAAGCCTACTTTAAGCGCTTGAAGGACAACGAAATGTGGGCGGCTCGGCGGGTTTACCAAAGACAGTCCATCACTTGGTAGAGATTTGAAATTTATTTTCCAGAGACAATGAAATGTTCAAATGTTTGTAGAACTTATGGGACTTAACTACGCGGTCATCAGTCCCTAAGCTTACAAACTACTTACGAACTAGCTAACACTAAGGTCGGCACAAATATCCATGCTCGAGGGGGGATTCGAACCCCCGACCGTAGTGGCCGTACAGCGAGACACAGACAATAGGCAATGCCAGCTCCTGGAAGTCAAAAAACAAGCCTACTCAGCAAGGCAAACACGATGGAAACTCCATAACAGAGCACACGAGGGACCGGAACCAAACATGTTTAGTTAAGGAGGAGCGACCTTGTAACGGCAACACACAGCTCTTACCGCAGCAGGTCCTGATACGCAGAGACGCCATCGTAAGGGCAGCGGAGTCACCACAAGAACAGCACTGATTTAACAGAACCACTTCATATGTGCCGATGGCTAAAGCAGCTCCACTTTGTGATGGTGTGAGTTGCGGTGAACACAACACGTGGATCGGCTCTCATGAAACACAGCAGCCACGGAAGTCGGAATTTTATTCCATGGACGACCAATTTCAACGGGGAACTGAAGTCCGATGGGTGTATTCGAGGTCACAGCCCACTGTCACGACTGAAGGTCAGCAGAACCCATCCCACAGCAAGCCATCACAACAACAACAACAACAACAACAACACGCGAGCAGTGCGGCTCGCCACCGGGGCGCCTACTTCCCCGATCGTGGGCGTACTCGGCAGTTCCTCGGTCGGAACAGAAGGCTCTCATATTCCGCACTCGCAGCTAGACATTTTCACAAATTGCGCCAAATAGCTCCACACACCAGACTCGTGTTCTCTCGATAATCCATTTTTAGTCCGGGGCAAGTCACGGAGATAAATTAAATTGGTCCAAATCCCCCGGTTCCAACCAAGGTTTTCGGGAGGTTTTCCTCGGTTGTCAGGCGTATGCCGGAACTGGAAAGCCCCTCCCACTAATTCCCAATTGGGATCCCCTTTGCCCCACTATCAGCTTGTCTGATAATTGGCTGAATAGAATCGCGACTCTTTATGGGCCGGATCTCAAACAGCCCGCTCCACTCCTCGGAGTGGAGAAAATGTTCAAATGTTTGTTAAGCTTAAGGGACTTAACTACAGGGTCATCAGTCCCTAAACTTACAAACTACTTATGAACTACCTACAACTAAGGACGGCACAAATATCCATGCCCGAGGGGGGATTCGAACCCCCGACCGTAGTGGCCGTGCAGACCGTGACTGAAGCGCCTCAGTCCCCTCGGCCACCGCGGCCAGCTCGGAGTGGAGAATGAAAAGTTTTTCTTTTTCTTTTTTTAGACAAGTGACGAGAATAGAGCTAGCCGCGCCACTAGCGGTGAACCACCGAAAATACATCGATAACGATATTGCGAACAGCTGTCAACTGGCACCAGTGCACAGTAACAGGAAAAACGACGGAAATCGAGACCTGCAACCGAATTATAAGTGCCTACATCAAAAGTCAGCGAATGAAAACTCGACTCTATCCTTTGTTTTCAGAGTCATAACGGATGGCGCTTGAGAATTTCTTTTCGATTTACCTCCAAGCGCTGTGTACGATCTTCGTCGGTCTCATTGACTACGATCACGTAGTAACATTGCGTTGCACGTACGCCGACCAATATTACACTGACGAAATGGAGGCATTGTTCTAAATAATAAACCACGATCTGTACTACATTTGTTTGTAACACTCAAAAATACCACGAAATAACATCAATTCTATGGTCCAAAGATATGATCACCACAGATAACATCATGGAGGTAAGAATAATACGGAGGGGCTGGTAAAGAAACAACGTTTCATGTTAAACCTGTCTGACAGTTTTAACCTCGTGTGCATAACGCCATCTCCCTTTATTCTAACCTTTTTCGAGTAGTTGTTCGTTCCGTTACAACGTATTTCGTCGCTAGGCGAGTAGCGAATGAATAATCTGTTTGTTGTAGAATCGAGAAAATGACTCCAGCTGCAAGCGTACTTTCAATTTTTCCCAAATTCTGATATAATGCGCAGTCAAACGGGACAAAAAGTATCCTATATCCGTCTCTTGCTTCTAAGCTACTTTTGTGTCCCAGCCTCGTCGCCGCTTTTGTGTCTCGTTTCCGTCGTAGGTGTCGGTGACCGAGTGGAATGAGACCGACACAGGAATAAAGATAGCACGCTGGTGCAGGTACGGAGGGGAGCAGCAAGAAACTAGAAACACTAGAGTAAATTAGAACGAGATATATATTGCACAGAATTTATACAATACTTAACTTTTACATAGTGCTGCAGAATGTTGATACATAGTTGAGCTAGAGTCCTGCCTAGTGCCTAACTGATAGCCAAGTCTTCACTGGTGCCTATCGGATTTCGAAGTCTTTACTGGTTCCTAACTCAGTCCGAAGTGAACGATGTCGTTCACTGGTGGCCACGAGCGGAGTTGCCGCAGAGGGCGCTCGTGGCTGTCGTCGTAAGAACGCCGCGCCGTGCGTGCATGGCGGCGCGCGGCGAAAGTAGGTGGCGCGCACTTTGGACTTGTGCGACACCACACCCCTCCCCCCCCCCCCCCCCAAACCGCCGCGCCGTCATGGCGTAGGGCTGAGGGCCACGGCGACGGCACTGGGAGGAGGGCCTGGGCGGGGGCGTTACTGGTGGGACGGGCGTCGTAGCAGAGGCTGGGATCGAGACGCCGTCCGCGCCCCGGCATCCGCCTTGCGATCCTCCAGGAAACCCGGCGAAACCTGAGGAGGGGCGCACACCCCCGCCCAGAGGGAGCAGGTCATCTTCTTCTGAGGTGCGTGGCCCAAGCTGGGGGGGCCCGCATGTCCCGGTGTCCCTCTCGGTGACGCTGTCATCTGCGGCGGCGACGGAGGCGGAGGGGCCGACTGCGTAGGAGGCGCGTCGACATCCATCGGGAGCTCGTAGCCCGGGGAAGCTGGGCCCGGCGGCGAGAGATGTGGCTGTGCTCCCTGGCGGTGAACTGGGTCTGGAATCAAGAAACCGGAGACAGGATCTCGCGGCCTGTGCAAGCGCAATTGGTTTGCGTGGCGCCGCAGCTCCGACCCTGTGGAAGAACGTACAACATACATATTGCGACCGAGCACGCGCTGAATGGTGCCTGGCAACCATGTCTTCTTCATACCAGCAAACACCCTGTACAGCACCGGCGTAGAAACCTGAAAACGCGTAGCGCCATACGAACCGACTCGGTGCGTGGGAGGCTGCAACAGGTGAAGGAGAGTGCGGTGACGGCGGCCGTGTAGCAGCTCGGCAGGAGACGGGCCTTCACGTGGCATGCACCGATACGTAGACAGGAAAATTTGAAGAGCTTGCTGCCTGGAGTGCTGACCTTTCATCTTCTCCATGTGAGACTTGAATGTTCGAACGAAACGTTCTGCTTCACCATTGGACTGAGGGTGAAAAGGTGCAGTGGTAATATGCTGAATGCCATTCACACGACAAAACTGTTGAAATTCCGCACTAACAAACTGAGGTCCATTGTCACTGACGATAGTTTCAGGCAAGCCTTCGATGAAAAACACTGATGTTAAGGCACTGATTGTACTAGAAGCTGTCGTTGAGTTCATAGCAATCACAAACGGAAATTTGCTGATAGCGTCTACAACAATTAACCAGCGCGTATTCCCAGAAAGGTCCGGCAAAGTCAATATGTAAACGTTGCCATGGTCCCTTGGGACGTGGCCAGTCTGAGGAACGCTGTGGAGGAGCCGCCTGATGCTCCGCACAAACTGTACACTGTGATGTCATGCTCTCTATCTGAGCGTCCATACCAACCCAGGTACAATGACGTCTGGCCAGTTGCTTTGTCCTAACAATGCCCCAATGTCCTTGATGCAGGAGGCGTAACACTTCTCGTTGCAGGGAACGAGGAACAATCACTCTTGCTTGGTCGTTGTCGGTATGCAACAACAGTACACCCTGACTTAAAGATAATGCATGACGTTGTGCAAAATAACGTCGAACCAGAGGCCGATCAATGTCTTTGGCTCTGGCAGGCCACCCTGAGCGAACAAAACGTGCTACCACACTTAGGTCTGAATCCGCAGCTGTTTCCTGTGCAACCCGACGAGAGTTAAAAGGGAAATCTGCGACAGCGGAAGCATCTCTGGAGTCTATCTGACAACATGCCATTTCCGAAGAATCAAATGACACATCCTGGCCAACCGGAAGTCGGGAAAGTGTGTCCGCGTTGACATGTTTAGTGGTAGGTCGGTACAGAATCTCATACTGATAATTAGACAATATCAAGGACCATCTCTGAAGCTTTTGTGCCGTTCGTGGCGGAATTGGCTTTGTGGGTGAAAACAACGACGTGAGAGGCTTGTGGTCTGTCAACAAATAGAATTTTCTGCCATAGAGATAATGATGAAACTTTGTGACGCCGTAAATTATTGTTAAGGCCTCCTTTTCTATCTGACTGTAATTCTGTTGCGTTGGCGTCAGTAGCTTGGATGCAAAGGCAATAGGACGATCGTGAGAACCAATACGATGCGACAAAACTGCACCCACACCGTACGACGAGGCATCAATTGCTAACACTACAGGCTTCTGTGGGTCAAAGGGAATCAAACATGCATCACTGAGTAGTGCAGACTTTAATTTGTCAAATGCAACCTGGCAATCTTTGGACCATACAAAAGGAACATTCTTCCTACGTAAGCGATGCAGTGGAGCTGCAATCTGAGAGGCATTGGGAATAAACCTGAAATAATAGTTCAGCTTTCCCATTACTGCTTGCAATTCGTGCACATTCTTAGGAGGAGGCAAGTCTTTGATTGCTCGAAGATGTGACTGTAAGGGATGTATTCCTTGGGCATTAATCACATTGCCTAGGTACTCTATTTCAGCTTGAAAAAAAAAAAAAACGAACACTTTGCTTTATTGCAATGTAGACCTGCCGCAGTCAAAACTTTGAAAAGGCACTCCAGGTATGCTAAATGTTCTTCAACTGTACGTCCGGATACCACAATATCATCTAAATAGTTCGAACAACACGGTACAGAAACTGTCAGCTGTTCCAAAAAGCGCTGAAAAATAGCGGGAGCGGAAGAACTGCCAAAGGGTAGGCGTTGAAATTGAAAAAGGCCCATGTGAGTATTAATGACGAAAAACGTTTTGGACCCGTCATCAAGTGGAATCTGTAAGTATGCCTCTGCTAAATCAATCTTAGAAAAGAAGCGAGACTGTCCTAATTTGTCCATAAGTTCCTCAGGTCTGGGTAGGGGATAAGTGTCTACAATTGTTTGACTGTTTACTGTAGATTTGAAGTCCGCACAGAGACGAAGTTTTCCCGACGGCTTGGGTATAATTACTAAAGGCGAGGCCCACTGACTCGCAGAAACAGCAAAAATCACCCCACTATCTTGCCAACGTTTAAGTTCTTCGGCAACTGTATCACGCAAGGCGATAGGCACTGGTCTAGCTTTACGAAATTTTGGAGTTACATGTGCCACGAAGTCTTTTGCACAACCTAGTTCCGGCGAAAACAAGTCACTATATTTGTCACACAATGCATTGATTTTATCCTGAGGCACTATTGACGAAATTTGAAGCACATCTCTTTGAATTGATAAACCAAACAAGTCAAAAGCATCTAGTCCAAAAATGTTCTGTGTCGATTTGGCCTGAAGAACTACAAAAGCAACTGTTTTTGTTACACCTTGAAAAGAGGCGGGCAGGCTACACGTTCCTAGCACGGGAATATTTTGACCTGTATAAGCTGTTAACACTTGCTGTGACGGCGACAATTTTGGCGAACCCAGAAGTTCATAAGTATCTTTATTTATTAATGTGACAGCGGAACCAGTATCAAGCTGAAATTGCACCGTCTTATTTTCTATGAAGAGAGTCACAAACAGTTTTTGCTTGCGGCGCTCGACAGGTGCGCGAATGTGGGCAACGTCTGCTACGGTTTGTTTATTGCGCTTGCGCGGGCCGCGTAGTGAAGTAAGCGGCGCAGACTCGGCACGCAGCGGATTAACAACACTGTCACTAGATGGCACTACCGCCGGATCGGCGTCCGCGCAATGCGAGGCTACTACAGATTCACTAACTACTGCACTAAACTTTTGAGTAGCTACTCCAAGTCTACTGTCACTATCTACACAGTACTGAGAACTATTACAATGAGCAGTTGCAGAAGCCACTAGTTTCACTACAGGATTGCACTGTACATAATTATTTTGCTTGTCCCGAACCCTTTTCCGTTGCACTGTTTTACGCGCTCGTTGTCTCTTGCTACGTGGTGCACTATATAGTTTTGCCATAGGCGCAGAACTACTTTTTTTGAAATTGAGATCCAAGGAAAGCACTGTTCAATTCCACAGCCCGTATAACATTTACAGAATGAACTGTTCTCGCACTCTGCGAAGCACGGTTTCTAACGGTACCGTTCTTTGAGTTTTTAATTTGCATACACACAGACTGTACATGTCCTGATTTGCCACATTGATAACAGGTTGCGTTGCGACTAGGGCAATGAGCACGCTTGTGGCGAGACACACACTGGGGGCAAGATTTACGTACATTTTTCTGAAATGAGCGTTGGCGCCCGTTATTCAAATTACTTTTGCTAACACAACGAGACGTCGCACTTTTACACTCGCTACTGTGCACTGTCTGTTCAGCACGGCCTGTACTATTGTAAGAATCACTAGTGCTACACTGAGAACTACGGCTAGGAAAGCGTCCGTTGCGGAGCACTGAATTTACACTATGGCTTTGCATTTCTACATCAGCTAAGTCAAAAGTATCATGCGCTTCTATAAGCTGCAGTACACTGTCTAATGAGGGGTCAGACTGTTTCAGAATTGCTGCTCTAATTCTGGGGTCCTGAATATTCTGCGTAATCGCATCCCTCAACATCACGTCCCTATACGAAAGTCCACAAGAGCAAGTAAATTTACATTTGCGGGTTAAGCCCTTCAATTTCGTAATCCACACTTGGTGTGACTGCTGCGGTAATTTTTTAAGTCTGAAAAATCGGTACTGTGCCGCAGCTACGAGAACTTTTCTCTCATAATGAGCATTTAGTGCCTCTACTATTTGTTCAAAGTCTACATCACGAGGAGATACGTCGGGGAAAAGTTTTTTCAGTAACACGAAGGTGTTGGTGCCCACCACAGATAATAGCAGATGCTTCACTTTCTGACCTGTAATTTGATGAGCCGCGACGAGTTCTTGAAACTGTGCGAAGTAGTCGCTCCATTCTTCCTCACGTTCGTTGTACTGGCGAAACGTAGGAAGCGTTGCGGCGGCAGGGGTGGGCTGCTGAAGTGGCGGCTATTGTTGTTGGTTAGCTGCTTGCGCTGTGAGCTGGGCCACAGCCTGGAGAAGTTGTGTTATTTGCGCCGTCTGTAACTGAATAATTTCCATTAAGTTTGGGTTCGGGGTAGTGGCCATGCTGACCGATTAGGCGCCGCGCATACAAGTAAATTATAACAAAACACAAATGCAATATGAAAGAGGACGCGCTGCAACAAAAAAGTCCACAAAACACGTAACTGAAAATATTCCCCCAAAAATCTTAGAATAAGGGTGGGTGGGCGGGAGCAATTTCTGCATACTCCGACTGCTGCTGTCTGGCTGCTGCAAGCAGGCTGGTCCACGGTTCTTCTATCACTCCTCGTCACGACTTTTGTGTCCCAGCCTCGTCGCCGCTTTTGTGTCTCGTTTCCGTCGTAGGTGTCGGTGGCCGAGTGGAATGAGACCGACACAGGAATAAAGATAGCACGCTGGTGCAGGTACGGAGGGGAGCAGCCAGAAACTAGAAACACTAGAGTAAATTAGAACGAGATATATATTGCACAGAATTTATACAATACTTAACTTTTACATAGTACTGCAGAATGTTGATACATAGTTGAGCTAGAGTCCTGCCTAGTGCCTAACTGATAGCCAAGTCTTCACTGGTGCCTATCGGATTTCGAAGTCTTTACTGGTTCCTAACTCAGTCGAAAGTGAACGATGTCGTTCACTGGTGGCCACGAGCGGAGTTGCCGCAGAGGGCGCTCGTGGCTGTCGTCGTAAGAACGCCGCGCCGTGCGTGCATGGCGGCGCGCGGCGAAAGTAGGTGGCGCGCACTTTGGACTTGTGCTACACCACAGCTACCTCCCAACCAATATATACAGCGTGTTTCAATAAGCGTGTTTGCCTCTGTTACTTATAAAATAATAGGCGACAGGAAATTTTAATGTGGTAGGTCAACACAAGAAATGTTACACTTTCTGCGGAGCTATGAACATAGTTTATTGTATCATTTTCCAAAGAGTTACACCACAAAGATATAATTTTTAAATGGAACAATAGTTTTTTCTGTCGTGCATTGTATTCGTTTAAACCAGCTGCGTCCAAATCAATTTAAACTACATTCCTATCACTGTTCGTTTGGGAGCTACAACCCTTCAAAGTTTAGGGGGCGGAGGCTGCGACAGCGTAGCTCACTGGCTGGTGGTCATCAGACAGTGCGCCGTGCCCCAGGGGTAGCCACTCGTCGTAAGAACGCCGCGCCGTGCGTGAAAGTAGGTGGCGCGCACTTCAGACTTGTGCGACACCACAATGATGTATATGTAGAAGTCTTGTGAATATGAGTTTCCTACCTCTAGTCTTTCATTGTCCTTTTCTTATGACCAATTACTGAAACGAACGAGCTGTAGTTGTTCGGCAGCCTATTTCCATAATTTTTACTTGACACCATTTCGATGAGTTGCACGTCGATAACGATAAAAAATTGACGAGGGCAACACGACAGCCAGTCTCCGCGCGGAGAAAGTATCATACCGGTTCGGAATCGAACCCAGGACGCCACGGCCCTGATGGAGTACCGCTAATAGTATACCACAAGCTACGGACATATAAATCTCATTGTACAGTAGTCCTATTGTTTTGGTCCATCTCCTTCCTATATGTGAATGCCGTAAATCGCAATTTATTATTTTTGATGGTCGTTAGCTACTACGGAGGACCTTACGGATATAAAACTGATAGGCTTATGTTCTCTATATATAAAAGGAAGTGTCCCGATTGACTGACTGACTGATTGACTGACTGACTGACTCATCATCGCCCAGCCCATACCACTGAAGATAGAAACTTGAAATTTGTGGAGGGTGTTGATCTTACTCTGTAGGCGTCATTTAAAAAGCGATTTTTCGATATTCCGTCCGTAAGGGGATGAAATAGGGAATGAAACGTTTTTTGAAAATACGTAGCTATTTAGCCAATTTTGAAGCGAGAACTACAAAATTTCTGATTTTAATTCAGGGTTCGAATTTAAAAGACGCGTGTTTCGGCATTTTCTGAAATTCGACTAATAAGGGAGTAAAATAGGTGACGCAAAAATTGATTTTTTTCAAAAATATGTTGCTGTTAACTCAGATTTTAAGCTACAACTACGAAACTTCGGATATGGAATCTTGGTCAGGATTAAAAATCCATGATTTTTAGTGTTTTTGGAAATTCAACAAGTAAGAGGGTTAAATAGAAGATCAAAAATTCTTTTTGAAAACACGTTGCTATGATACAATTTTGAAGCTAGAGCTGCAAAAATTGATATTTGTATAGTTGGTAAGACGTTAAAAAATACGTGTTTCGGTATTTTTGGAAATTCAACCATCAGCGAGGTTAAATTTGAGAGGGGGTGTTTTTGAAAATATGTTGCTATTTAGGCAATTTTGAAGTTAGAACTACAAATTTTCTGATTTGGATTCGGGGTTCGGATTTAAAAGACAGGTGTTTCGGCATTTTTTTCAAAATTCAACAAATAAGGGGGTAAAATAGAGGACGCAAAAAATTGATTTTCAAAAATATGTTGCTGTTCACTCAAATTTCAAGCTATAACTACGAAACTTAGGATTAAAAAGACACGAGTTTCGGTATTTTTGTAAATTCAAAAACTAAGGGTCTTAAAAGAGGGAATCAAAAATTCTTTTCGAAAACACTTTATTGTCAAGACAATTTTGTAGCTATAGCTTCAAAAATTGGTATTTGTATTATTCGTTACGATTTGAAAAAATACGCGTTTCGGTATTTTTGGAAATCGGACTAATAAGGGTGTGGAATACGGGATGCAGAATTTCATTTTCAAAGATATGTTGCTGTTAAGTCAAATTGCAAGCTATAACTACGTAACTTAGGATATGGACTCTTGATCCGCATTAAAAAGAAACAACTGGTGCAGACCAAGCAGCCTACGCATACGAAGCAGCGGGGATTCAGCTAGTTGCCATATATTTGTTTCAGCACACCGAGAGGTCCCATTAAGCTCCAAGCGTAGATTTTTAGCGCAGCTCTGATGATACACATGAAAGTAATTATTACTTCAGTTTCTCATACGTTGCTGGGAGTGAGATATGGGCGTGAGTGAGAATAGCTTTCTCCGTGGGCGGATCAATAATTAATATTCGGGGAGCGCTTTCAGGTCGTTCGTGCTCAGTATAACGGAACTGGAGGGAAGTTCATTAGCCGTTGCATGTTTATGACTCAGGGCGTGCACTGAGCCACAGACTAGTTGTGTGCAGACTCCAAGTTCCTCTGCGCCTGGAGTGAAAGAATAGGCACTTAGGCCGCGGTGGCCGAGGAGACTGAGGCGCTCCAGTCACGGTCTGCACGGCCACTACGGTCGGGGGTTCGAATCCCCCCTCGGGCATGGTTATTTGTGCCGTCCTTACTGTTAGCTAGTTCGTAAGTAGTTTGTAAGTTTAGGGACTGATGACCCTGTAGTTAAGTCCCATAAGCTATACATACATTTGAACATTTGAATGGGCGCTTACTACTGAGATGCACTGCTAGAAATAAAAGCAACTACTAAAGAAACTGCATACACTACGCTTGTACGTCCTTTTTTTGAGTATTGCTGCCCAGTGTGGCATCCTTATCAGGTGGGTTTGACGTTGACATCGAAAAAGTCCAAAGAAAGGCAGCTCGTTTTGTACTGCCACAATACAGGGGAGACAGCGTTACGGAAATGATACAGGATCTGGGATGGGAATCATTACAACAACGGCGCTAATCGCTGCGGCGTGGGCTACTTACGAAACTCCGATCGCCAACATTCTCCTCCGAATGCGAAAATATATTGTTGACTGCCACTTACAGAGGTAGAAATGACCGTCAGAATAAAATACGAGAAATCAGAGCTCGCACGGAGAGATTCAGGTGTTCTTTCTTCCCGCGCGCTTTTCGAGAATGGAATGGGAGATAAAATAGTATGACGGTGGTTCGATGAACCCTCTGCCAGGCACTTAAATGTGATTAGCAGAGTATCCCCCGTAGATGTAGATTCAGAAGTCTTGTGAATATGAGTTCCCTACCTCTAGTCTTTCATTGTCCTTTTTTATGACCATGAATGCAGTTACTGAAACGAACGAGCTGTAGTTGTTCGGCAGCCTATTTCCATAATTTTTACTTGACACCATTTCGACGAGTTGCACGTCGATGACGATAAAATAATGACGAGGGCAACACGACAGCCAATCTCCGTGCGGAGAGACTATCATACCGGTTCGGAATCGAACCCAGGACGCCACGGCCCTGATGGAGTACCGCTATTATTATACCACAAGCTACGGACATATGAATCTCATTGTATAGTAGTCCTACTGTTGTGATGGTTCATCACTTTCTGATACGTGACCGCCGCAAACCACAATTTATTATTTTTGATGGTCGTTAGCTACTACGAACTACCTTACGGATATAAAACTGATAGGCTTATCTACTATATATATATAAAAGGAAGTGTCCCGATTGACTGACTGACTGACTAACTGACTCATCATCGCCCAGCCCAAACCACTGAAGATAGAAACTTGAAATTTGTGGAGGGTGTTCATCTTACTCTGTAGGCGTCATTTAAGAAGCGATTTTTCGATATTCCGTCCGTAAGGGGGTGAAATAGGGGATGAAACGTTTTTTGAAAATACGTAGCTATTCAGGCAATTTTCAAGCTAGAACTACAAAATTTCGGATTTTAATTGAGGGTTCGACTTTAAAAGACACGAGTTTCGGCATTTTTTTAAATTCGACTAATAAGGGAGTAAAATAGGTGACGCAAAAAATTGATTTTTAAAAAATATGCTGCTGTTAACTCAAATTTTAAGCCACAACCACGAAACTTCGGATATGGAATCTTAGTCAGACTAAAAATCCAAGCTTTTTAGTACTTTTGGAAATTCAACAAGTAAGAGTATGAAATGGAGGATCAAAAATTCTTTTTGAAAACACGTTGCTATTGATACAATTTTGAAGCTAGAGCTGCAAAAGTTGATATTTGTATAGTTGGTTAGACGTTAAAAAATACGTGTTTCGGTATTTTTGAAAATTCAGCCATGAAGGGGGTTAAATTGGAGAGGGGATGTTTTTCAAAAATCTATTGCTAATAAGGCAATTTTGAAGCTACAACCACAAAAATTGGTATATGTTTTCTTGGTCAGAATTAAAAAGACACGTGTTTCGGTATTTTCAGATAATTAATCAATTAGGGGGTGAAATAGGGGATGAAACATCTTTTTGAAAATACGTTGCTACTAAGCCATTTTTGGTGCTGCTAACTCAAATTTCAAGCTATAACTACGAAACTTATGATATGGATTCGTCATCAGGACTAAAAAGAAACAACTGGTGCAGACCAAACAGCCTACGCATGCGAAGCAGCAGGGGTTCAGCTAGTACGGATATAAAACTGACAGGCTTATAGTCATATATTTGTTTCAGCGCACCGAGAACTCCCATTAAGCTCCAAGCGTAGATTTTTAGCGCAGCTCTGATGATACACATGAAAGTAATTATTACTTCAGTTTCTCATACGTTGCTGGGAGTGAGATATGGGCGTGAGTGAGAATAGCTTTCTCCGTGGGCGGATCAATAATTAATATTCGGGGAGCGCTTTCAGGTCGTTCGTGCTCAGTATAACGGAACTGGAGGGAAGTTCATTAGCCGTTGCATGTTTATGACTCAGGGCGTGCACTGAGCCACAGACTAGTTGAGTGCAGACTCCAAGTTGCTCTGTGCCTGGTGTGGGAGAATACGCGGTTACCACTGAGATGCTCTGCTAGCAAATGGTATGAGATTTCTGTTCGTAGACTACCAATGGTTGCTGTAGCAACATTTTAGTTTTCTTACATTGAACTATACTACGTTCATCGAAACGAGAGTCCGCCTCCGTAGCTCAGCGGTCGCAGGAGGCCCGGGTTCGATTCCCGGCAGGCGACTGGGCGTTGTGTGTTGTCCTAATCATCATCAACTCATCATCATTGGCACGTAAGTCGCCCACGCGGCGTCAAATAAAAAGACTTACCCTACGGAGGCCGAACAATCCCACAAGGGTTCTCCCGGCCAAGAAAGCCATACGCTCATTTACCGAAACGAAAATGTTCAAATGTTTGTGGAATTTATGGGACTTAACTACGGGGTCATCAGTCCCTAAGCTTACAAACTACTTATGAACTAGCTAATCCCAAGGACGGTGCAAATATCCATGCCCGAGGGGGGATTCGAACCCCCGACCGTAGTGGCCGTGCAGACCGTGACTGGAGCGCCGCAGTCCCCTCGGCCACCGCGACCGGCTACCGAAACGAGAGACGTACTGTAAACACATTGAGGCGCGTCACCAGGGGTAGACAAAACAGGGTCGCTCGCTCAATTTCGCTGCATCCGTTTCAGGAGTAAAGTTGTTCTGTGTTTTGTTATGTAGCAGTGCTATTAGAAGCCAAACATTTATAATTCATTTCTTTTAATAGTTTATAAAAATTGATTTTCTCCGAATATTTCCCAAATCTACATCGTTACTTACCACAGCAAGCACTAGGTCAAGTGTTGGAAATTTCTTATGAAAAAAAATTTCTTCTTATCGCATTTCAGTCAAAGCCATCAAGACGATCTGAAAGCTTCTGTCGTGTTTTCCTTTTTTTCCCTCCTTAGAAGCTTCAAAGTGTATGTGGCCGGCCGCGGTGGCCGAGGGGTATGAGGCGCTCCAGTCACGGTCTGCACGGCCACTACGGTCGGGGGTTCGAATCCCCCCTCGGGCATGGATATTTGTGCCGTCCTTAGTCTTAGTTAGTTCATAAATAGTTTGTCGGTTTAGGGACTGATAACCCCGTAGTTAAGTCCCATAAAGCTATACAAACATTTGAACATTTTTCAAAGAGTATGTGGCTTTCTATTGACTGTTTTTATAACAATATCAGTAACTGACTGTTCTGGACGAAACAGCTGCGTTTTATACACACCAGGAACCATGTGTTTCTCAAAAGAACTTTATTACTTCTTCTTTGAACGCTTCTTGGGTGGACTCATAGTGAAGGATGACATAATGAGGTTATTCTCATGTGATAACAATGAGATAGAAAAAGGGACGCACAGGATATGAATGCTGAAAGTTACTGTAAACACTAATACTTAGTGTTACTGTTCAGCAACTGGTCCTTTAAGATGAAGTTCACAGTCAACACCTATTATCACTGCTATATAACAACACACACAACGACCTCACACCTTAAACGGATGAAGCGACCGACCCAGTTTTGTGCACCCCTGGTCACGCGCCTCAGTGTGTTTATAGTACGTCTCTCGTCTCGGTGAACGGAGTATAGTTTCAGTTATGGAGATGAATTACGACGACTTGAGGCGTGTAGGACCTGTACTCAAAATCCAGGGCTAATAAAATTGATCATTCGTTTACAAGGTCGTATTTTTTTTTTCTTTATTGAATTTTGAATCCCCGTGGGGCAATCTGTCGGCGGCTGTTGAGTCGTTTTGCAGCTAAGAGGTTTCGACGATATGCAAGGCGATAAGACATATAGCAAGGTGATAAAATGGCGAATTAAAAAGTTGACAGGGAGTAAAGTGGAGAATTAGTGAAAAACCGTAGGGAGCTAAAAATATGCGACACATTCAGATTAAAACGATGCCATGGTGGTTAAAATACGCTGATGAGAGTCTTTAAATACTTGGCGGCGACATTAGCGGAGACACTGTTTAAAATACATGGACGCTTCTTCTGCCCAATCGACGGACATAGAACACGAGCCATAGCTCACGATTAAAACTGCGAGATGTGGGAAGAAGAGGAGAAGCAAGAGGAGCCGGCCGCGGTGGCCGAGGGGACTGAGGTACTCCAGTCACGGTCTGCACGGCCACTACGGTCGGGGGTTCGAATCCCCCCTCGGGCATGGATATTTGTGCCGTCCTTAGTATTAGCTAGTTCGTAAGTAGTTTGTAAGTTTAGGAACTGATGACCCCGTAGTTAAGTCCCATAAGCTATACAAACATTTGAACATTTGATTAGGCGCTTATTACTCAGATGCACTGCTAGAAATAAAAGCAACTACAAAAGAAACTGCATACACTACGTTTGTCCATCCTTTTTTTGGAGTATTGCTGCCCAGTGTGGATGCTTATCAGGTGGGTTTGACGGAGGACATCGAAAGAGTCCAAAGAAGGGCAGCACGTTTTGTATTGTCACGATACAGGGGAGAAAGCGTTACGGAAATGATACAGGACGTGGGATGGGAATCATTACAACAACGGCGCTTATCGCTGCGGCGTGGGCTACTTGCGAAATTGAGAATGCTTTGGTGAGGCGAGTGTCAACAGCCGTAATATATTTCAAAAAATGCACTTTTTAAAAACATCAGCTGTTTATTAAAAACATTATACATCTACCAGTTTCGGTCATAGACCATCTTAGTGGATAAAAAGGTGTTAAAACAGAATGGTAAAATGCATCAAATAAAATACATCCAACTGAGGTAAACAGGAGTTAGTATAACTAAAAGTGAAAAAATTACTGTGGTCATCTTAGATAAAATCTATCAGCCAAACATGACATGAAAGGTGAGAACAGCCTATAAATCTATATGAGTTTCATAGACTCTTCTCACCTTTCATGTCATGTTTGATTGATAGATTTTATCTAAGATGACCACAGTAATTTTTTCACTTTTAGTTATACTGACTCCTGTTTCCCTCAGTTGGATGTATTTTATTTGATGCATTTTACCATTCTGTTTTAACACCTTTTTATCCATGAAGATGGTCTATGACCGAAACTGGTAGATGTATAAGGTTTTTAATAAACAGCTGATGTTTTTAAAAAAATGCATTTTATGAAATTACGAAATTAAGTTGTTTATGTTCTAGGAAGCGATCCAATTATGATATTGTAGAAAGACATAAAAAAGTCGAGATCGCTGATCATCATTTTTTTTTTAAATTTAAGACGACCGGACGACCGGAAGATTGTAATGACATAGTGCACCTATGCACTGTAAATTATGTTATATAACATGTGATTGACATTACAAGATCATGGCCTTGTAAAATGATTTTATTGGACCAGATGATGCTGGCATAGTTCAGCGAAACCGGTCGTCTTAAATAAAAATTGATGATCAGCGATCTCGGCTTTTTTATATCTTTCTACTACTTACGAAATTCCAATCGCCAACATTCCCCTCCGAATGCGAAAATACGAGGTATGTCCACAAAGTAAGTTCCGTCGTGTTATATAAAACAAAAGTGTACAGATACTGAAGAAATATTTATTGTACAAAATGTACAACTATTAAACTACTTTTCTACATAGCTTCCGAAATTATTTATTCATTTGTCATAGCGTGCCTTCTTCGTAGTAGGTTGCCGCCTGTGTATACAACCATGTTGTAACATGTTCTTTCAGCTCGTCACCATCGCTGAAGTGTTGACCACCATGGACAGGTTTTCTGTGTAAGAAGAAAGTTGCTAGGAGCGAGACTGTACGGAGGATGAACAAACACGTCCCAGTGAAATTCCCGTAAGAGCTGTTTGGTCACATTCGCCTTGTAAGGTCGGGCATTAACGTGAAGGAAAAAAAAAAATCCCTCCTTTCATCTCTTCTTACATCTAAAATCTGTCCTTGGCGGTCAACACTTCATCGATGATGAACTGAAAGAACATGTTACCACATAGTTGAATACACAGGCGGCAACCTTCTATGAAGAAGGCACACAAAAACTTGTGCTACGCTATGACAAGTGCCTACAAAATTTCGGAAGTTATGTAGAAAAGTAATTGAACAGTTGTAGATTTTTATACAATACATAATTTTTCTGTATCTGTACACGTTTGGTTTATATAACCAAACGGATCTTACTTTGTGGACATGCCTATTATACTGTTGACTCCCACTTACATAGGTATAAATGACCATCAGAATAAAATACGAGAAATGAGAACTCGAACGGAGAGATTCAAGTGTTCTTTCTTCCCGCCTGCTATTGGAGAATGGAATGGGAGATAAATAGTATAATGGTGGTTCGATGAACCCTCAGCCAGGCACTTAAATGTGATGTGCAGAGTATCCCAAGTAGATGTATATGTAGAAATGGTATGAGATTTCTGTTGGTAGACTGCCAATGGCTGGTGCATCAACATTTTAGTTTTCTTTCATTCAACTAGTATCAATTATGCAGATGAATTACGTCGACTTGGGCCGTGTAGGACCTGTACTCAAAATGCAGGGCTTAGAAAATTGTTCATTCGTTTACAAAGTCGTAATTTTTTTCTTTCTTTATTGAATTCTGAAGGCCTGTGGGGCATCCTGTCAGCGGCTGATCCGTCGCTTTGCAGCCGAGAGCTTTCCATCATATGTAAGGCGATAAGAAAGACATGTAGCAAGGTGATGAAACGGCGAGTTAGAAAGTTGACAGGGAGTAAAGTGGAGAAATAGTGAATACAGCAGACAGTTGTAAGCTACTTTCACTCCTCTAGATGGCCTGACTCCAGTTACTGGAAAAACTACATATTTTTCATAATTTATTCATGTGATATTTTCAGTTTTTGCTCAATTTCTTGCAATACTCTTACGTTTGATAATGATGACAAAGATAATCAAAACTAGTTACGTTATATGAATATAAGGTTCATTTTTTGTGTGACTTTGGCTTAACCACTATATACGTGATATACTATAAAAGGACGTAAGTTTCTATTACGGCCGAAACTGGAAGTACAGCCGGATATTCGGTTACGCTTTCGGTTTCGGGCGCACAACATGATTGTTTTCTTCTTTTTTTTCCCCCATTTTCCTTTCTCTTTTTTCTTTTTAATTTTTCTTTCTTTTCTTTTTTCTTTCTTTTTTTCTTTTTAATTTTTCTTTTTTCTTTTTTTCTCTTTTTTCTTTTTAATTTCTCGTATTTCTTTTTAACTTTCTTTTTTTCCCCATTTTGTTTTTTTTTTTGTTTTATTTTTATTTTTTTTTCTTTCTTTTTTCTTTCTTTTCTTTTCTTTTTTCTTTTTTTAAATTTTTCTTTTTTCCTTTTTTCTTTTATCTTTATTCTCTTTTTTCTTTTTCTTTTTAATTTTTAGTTTTCTTTTTATTTTCTTTTTTCCCCTTTTTGTCTTTTTCTTGTTTTCTTATTAATTATTCTTCTTTCTTTTTATTCTTTTCTTTTCCTTTTTTCCTTTTTTATTTTTTGCTTTTCCTTTTTTATTTTTCGCTTTTCCTTTTTTATTTTTTATTTTATTTTTTTCTTTTTCTTTTTTTCTTTCCTTTCCTTTCCTTTCCTTTCATTTTCATTTCTTTTCTTTTTTTCTTTATCTTTTTTCATTTTAATTTTTTTGTCTTTTTTCTTTTGAATATTTCGTTTTCTTTTTTTCTTTTTTATTTTTAATTTTCGTTTTCTTTTTTCCCTTTTTTTCTTTGGTCTTTTTAATTTTTCTTCTTCTTCTTTCTCTTTTTTTCTTTTTCTTTTTCTTTTTTTCTTTTCTTTTTCTTCTGTTCTTTTTAATTTTTCTTTTTTTTCTTTTTGCCTCTATTTTCTTTTTTCTTTTTCCTTATCCTTATTCTTTTCTTTTTTTTTTCCTTTTTGCCTTTTTCTTTTTCCTTTTAATTTTCTTTTTTCATTTTATTTTCTTTTCTCCCCTTTTTTCTTTTTCCTTTTTCTTTTTTTTTCTTCTTTTTGTGTTTTTGTTATCTTTCTTTCGGTCGGGCTGTATCGGTAGCAGTGCTACCGCTGCAGACAGCGCGGCCGCATGGCCTGGTACGCGGCCGGAATGGCGTCCGCACAGCCGTGTCTGGGGACGCGTGGTGGGGCCCAGACATACGGCCTTCGCTCGCCGCCGCTGTCGATTTACGCCCGGGCAGACGCGTTCGGACGGGCTGGCGCCACCTCCAGCTCCACCTCCACACAGCGCCAGCGCCCAGCTTGTCTGCCTGCTGTTGTTCTGCCCGGGGCGGTCACGCGGCAGTTAGCAGCCACGCGTTCATCATCCCGCCAGAGCAGCAGACACCGCAATTAGCCGCTGTCCCCGTCACACCGACCGACACTTCCTGCTGCTGCCTAACTGACGACTGCTCTGCTGCAAGTCCACATCTGCACTGACGTCATGCCCACTCGCGACGCAAAACCATCCATTTTTCGGGACAAGCGACTATCAACATCTACATACATATATACATGTGGCGTCTGTTCCGAAAGAATAGACGTCACTTCTGATCCTGCAGCTGTTATTATTTAATATTCATAGAATATATGACATCAACTGCGATTGGGCAAAGCTGAAAATGTGTACCCAGCCGGGATTCAAACCCGGATCTCCTGCTTTCTAGGCAGTTGCGAAAATGTTTGTTAAGCATATGGGACTTAACTACGGGGTCATCAGTCCCTAAACTTACAAACTACTTATGAACTACTTACGACCTAGGACGGCACAAATATCCATGCCCGAGGGGAGAATCGAACCCCCGACCGTAGTGGCCGTGCTGACCGTGACTGGAGCGCCTCAGTCATCTCGGCCACCGCGGCCGGCAGGCAGTTGCGCTGACCCCTACACCACTGGGGACACAGTGATCATCGCACATGCAAGGACTACTTAGGCACGTCTCCCGTCAAATACAAATTCCCAGCTTCGTCCTGCCCACTGTATATATATATATATATATATATATATATAATATGCCGGTGACGGGCAATGATCCTATCGTTAGTGGAGAGGGGTGGGCATGTTTGAAGCCCTTACTCTTACGGGAATTAGTTAAACTACGAGTTTGAGTACTGAGGGCAGGGCGAAGCTGGGAATTTGTATCTGACGGGAGGCGTGCTTAGGTAGTCCTTGCAGGCGCGGTGATCACTGTGTCCCTACATAGTCGCGAGTTTTCCGCCTAGCGGGAGAGACGTGTGGCGGCCCCGGACGAACGCCTCGCTGTCAACAAGGCTGTTTACGTGCGCTCCAGGTTAGTCGCTGCTGCCAGCGCGCTAACACTATACTATTTGCTTTGTGATTTGAAAGACAACATGAGTACTCAAACTTACCAAAGAAAAGACACAGTGAAATTCATATTTGACCGAAGTTTCATTCGTCCTAAAGCTATGGAGGTTAGAACCTGGCTTTCTGAAAAAGTGATGATAAATCCAGATGATATTGTAGGTGTACATTTGTCGATTGTGAGTCCTGCTGCTTATGTAAAGCTCTCGAGCTGTGATATATGTGCGTCAATTGTCGAAAAATGTGGAGGAACATTGAAGTTTCATCATTCTAACGGCGCAATTAGTGACGTTGTCGTATCATTTGCTGGAATAGGAATACGGACCGTTCGTGTATTCGAACTTCCTTTCGAGATACCGGCTGCTGAAATAAACAGAGTCCTTCAGGCGTATGGTAGAATAATATCAAATGTTGAGGAAAAGTGTTCTTAACCACACATGTTTCCGGTTTTGAATGGTGTCCGCCAGATTAAAATAGAGCTGCAGAGACACATTCCATCTTTCGTAAACATTTGTGGGTATAGGGCCCTCGTTATCTATGACGGTCAGCCGAGGACATGCGCGCTGTGTAACTCCACTGAGCACATTCGTGCTGAATGCAGTAGGCGGAGAGTCCCGCAACTATCAAATGCCGAGGGTACCACTACAGGGCCTGTAGTACAGATGAAGCAAACATACGCTGCTGCCGCTTCGCAAAGAAGACCGATGGCTCAGGAACTAGTAGAACAGGGAGACTCATCTGTGGTCCAGGACAGTAGCTCCAGCAACATGGATGTGTGCGATGCTGTGCAGAATCAAACAGTTCCCCCACAGGTCGCAAATAAAGTAACTGTAGAACATCATAACGAAAACGAAACTGTTTTCGAAACAGGTCTATCCACACTCCCGGTAAATGAACCGAATGTTTCCCCTGTTTCTTCTACACAGGTGAAACCTGCAAGCGATAATTTTGGAACATCTGCCCCTCAGTCCACAGTAATTTACATTCATGAAAAAGAAGGATTAGGAAATGGGGGACACTCAGAAGTTCCAGAGTGTCATTTGAATGACGAAGAACATGATGACAGTAATGCGAACAGCAGCACCATTGACAACCAAATAGCGGACGACAGATGTGACACCCCATCACGTGCTCAAGAGATTAGTACACAAATGGCACAGTGTGCCACAACCGAATTCAGTGATTATACCGAATTAAAGGAAAATCCTCTGGCAGTGGTTTCATCACCGGATTCTTCCGAAAAGTCGCCAGATACATCTCCAGAGCGGTCCAGGTCGCCCAGGAAATCTCGGAAACGCAACAAAAAGCGGAGACTGGCTCATCAAAATGCAGAAACCTTGGCTCCTCCGTTAAGGGAGAGGCTACGTACCATCAGAGCAAACGCAAGGGCGGGTGAGGGAGATTCACTGGAGAGAATCGACGACAGACTGAACGTGGATGCCAGAGTACTCGAAGACGCCGACGCGACCAGACAAGGACCAACAGGAACGGACAATTCATCCTTTACTATAGATACTCGTTCTCCCGCATGTCTCTCTTGGGCAGACGACAGGGAACAAGATGATTTCCTTGCGGAAGCAATAAATGAAAAGACCAATTAAAATATACAAAGATGGAAGTATGTGACAATTTCAGAGACAAGAGAAACCGGAATAGCAGTACTCCTAGAATATAGCCAGATTGTCACAACCGCTACTTAAAATGCAGTAAACTTATCACATTACGACCTTAAATGTGAACCGGATCCGAAGTAATACCAAAATCGCTGCCCTTAAAGACTTCCTTTACCAATCGGATACAGATGTTGCGTTATTACAGGAAGTACTTTTTACCCGCTTAGACATCGCGGGATACAAAGAAATTTTAAATGTAGCCCCAGAAAGATCATGTGGCACTGCCGTACTAGTCAAGGATGGAATCGAGGTCACCGATACGTGCTTTTTAGACTCCGGGAGAGGCATAAGGTGCAAGATTTTAAATATTACTGTCATCAATGTATACTTACCATCCGGAACCAATGCTCGCCAGGATAGGATCAATTTCTTAAAAAATGATATCGTATTTTTACTGAAAGACAATCCTGCCGAAGTTATCATTGGCGGAGATTGGAACTGTGTCATAAACAGAAAGGATCAACAACCGAATTTCAATGTCTCCAAAGAACTAATGAGCCTCGTGGAGAATTTGCAGTGGAAGGACGTATGGGAATTTAAACACCCAACGTCTGTCAAATTTACGTACTTCAGCAACAAAGCGCAAAGCAGGATTGATCGGATATATGTTTCATCAAATTTTGGGACTAGTATCAGTGCAGTCGAAGTAATACCCACCACATTTTCCAATCATCTAGCGGTGAGGTGTAGCATCGGACTCACGAAGCAGAAGACATACTGGGGCCGGCCTTTATGGAAACTAAACATTGACATGCTTCCCGAAACTGCTTTAGCTGAGCAAATAGACGAAGCTTGGCAGACGTCTTTAAGACAAATTCGCAAATATCGGTCCACTATAGATTGGTGGACGCTTTGTGCAAAACGGAAACTAAGATCAACTCTAATGTCATACGGACGCGAAAGAGCGAGGTGGTTTAGAGACACTGTAGAATTTCATTACTCTTGTTTGAGGGATCTCTATGAAATGCCAATGTCAGAGGCAGTCAGAATCAACATCAATAAAGTAAAGGCTACCCTGATCAGTCTCAAAAGGAAACAAATGGAAGGACTTCGAATAAAATCGTGTGTGCGAACTACGGTGGAAGAAGAAACTGCATCGCTTTACCACCTAATTCAACACGAAAAGAATAGAAGGAGAACTTTTATGAGAAACTACGCACTGAAGACCATGCGATTTTAGAGCAACAAAAAGATATTTTAAACGAGGCTCACCGATTTTACAACTTGTTATACAGTGAAGACCACTACACACCGTCCGACGCAACGGAATTATTCAGAGACAGTGGCATCGAGAATAGCGTAACTGAGGAACAAAATAGATGTCTCAAAAGTGAAATAACGTGCGACGAGGTTCTAGACATACTCAAAACTGCACCTGTCAAAAAATCGCCAGGCCCAGATGGTTTACCCTTAGAGTTTTATCTGACTTATTGGCACATCATAGGCAATAAATTCACAGATTTCATTAATGAAGCATTAAATGGAGCGCATGTTCCTGACGAAATGAAAGAGAGCGTTACTGTACTATTGCCTAAAGGAAGGAACAGAGAAGTAAAAGAACTCACACAAATGAGGCCAATTTGTTTAATGAACTCTGATTACAAAATCATAGCTAGGGTAATGAAAGAAAGACTTCGACCTGTCCTGGATAAAATAATTGGACAACATCAAACATGTCTTCCTGGTAGGAGTATTTTTAAGACTGTGTCCGAGTACAGGGACATCATCGGGATTTTTTCTACAACCTTGGCCAGAGCAGGCATAGCTTTTATAGATTTTTCGAAAGCCTTCGACAGGGTGAACCACGAATATTTATTCCAAACAATGAAATACATGGGTTTTCAAGAAAATTATTTGGTTGTTTTACGAAATATTTTGAAAGGAATAAAAACAAAAATTTTAATTAATGGCCATTATAGCAGACCAATAGAGATAAAAAATGGCGTCCCTCAAGGCAGTCCGTTGTCAATGCTATTATACATTATTGCCCTGGAACCCTTATTACGACGGCTTAACAATGAGCTAGAGGGTATAACTATATTAGGCGAAAGTCGTGCAACTAATGCCTACGCTGATGATGTTGGCGTACTTGTAAGAAGTTCAGAGGATGTAGAAATACTGACGGAACTCGTTCGGCTCTACTGCAGTGCTACAGGAGCCAAAATAAATGAGACAAAGAGCTCGTTCTTAAATCTTAACGGATTTACAAATGTTAGACTAGAGTGGGCGCCATCAGTGGACCATCACACAACCTTAGGTATCACATTTTACAGAGATCCTTTAAAGACCATAACTATAAATTGGAAGAAGACATCAGCAAATATTCGAGGTGCACTAATACTAAACCGAATTAGACATTTAAACCTGATTCAGAAAATTAAAATCATAAACTGTGCTGTTCTCTCGAAGGTAATATACGTGGGACAAATATTCCCCATAACTATAGACATTTCGAAAAATATCATGACTACACTTTGCCGATATATTTGGCAAGGTGAGATCTTTAGGGTGGCCGTCACTACGATAACACTGAAGCCTGAAGATGGAGGCCTAGGACTCACTGACATCCGTCGTAAGGCTACAGCACTTTTCATTAAACGAACTCTTCAGATTATAGAAGCTTATCCAAACAGTGTCACATCCGGCCTATTTAATGCCGTAAAACCCGAAAGCTTGCAACCACCTGTCAATATAAATAGGATACATTATAAGTTGAAGCACATTCGGTGCTTCTACCAAGAGACAAGTTACCTGCATAGTATCAGGGAAGATAAACGTAAACGAACCTGCAAGTACATAATGGACCATCTTAAAACGAAAGAAAATCGAAATAAAATGGAACAAATGAATCCAAATCAAAATTGGAAGTCCATTTGGAAAAACATTCATAATAAAATATTGCCTTCAGATGTGCAGACAGCATGGTATAAGGTCGTAAACAATATCATCTGTACAAATGACAGACTGTGTAATATTGGGAAAACCAATACCAACGTCTGTCAGAAATGTCCAGCAGCAGACACCATAAAACACCGTTTTGTCTGTGGAGGAAACAAAAATATTTGGGATGATGTAAAGAAACAGATTGCCTTTATAAAAAGCACCGATGGTAGAGAAATCACAATAAATGATATACTTATACCACAAAATGTCTCTTCTCCCGAACAGAAGAATAATGCTATTGTATGGCTGACTGGCCATTACATAAATTATGTCATTCACAACAGAGGCGACGATAATATTCTGGAATATGAACAGTATTTACATACAGAATATTACAAAGAACGTAAGAGGAAAAGCCATCAAAACGCTTTGGAAATAGATTAAAAGCATTGTTTGAGAGACAGGGTGTGGGATAAGGTAAAATAATGAATGCATGCTAAAGTAGGGGACAGCTGCTGAGGGTGAAGTACGGTGGGGACGTCATGGGTCCCGCGGCCGCTACGGTAGCCGTGAAGGCCTCAGCAGAACCCTGAAACGGCAATGCTGCTACCGAAAAACGTGACATAAACACATGACGAGCAACTCAAATTGTCGACAAAATGTCGGATCAAGTATCAGGCTCAGGAAAATACATTAAGATTGAAAGATAAAATATTTGGAAATTAGATATCGGTAGAAATTACTACATTGACATTTGAGGAACTTCTTTTTTTTATGAATCAACAGTTGAGAAATTTTGTTTTGTTCCGTTAGCCATTGAAGAGGCATTTCTTTATTTAACATACATATTTGGTAACAAATCATAGCAAAGAAGCTAGCCGAAGAAGGCAAAAAAGGTGAGAGCATGGATGGGCTGTAAGGGGAGAAGGGAGGAACAAAATGAAAAAAAAATAAATAAATAAAATAAAAAATAAAAAAAATAAAAAAAAAGGAAGGAAATAAAAGTGGTGTAAGGGTCAGCGCAACTGCCTAGAAAGCAGGAGACCCGGGTTCGAATCCCGGCTGGGTACACATTTTCAGCTTTGCCCAATCGCAGTTGATGTTATATATTCTATGAATATCTACATACATACTCTACAAATCACATTCAAGTGCCTGGCAGAGGGTTCATTAACCACTTTCATAATTTTGCTCTGCCGTTCAATTCTCTAATAGCGCGCGGGAAGAAAGAACACCTAAATCGTTCCGTTTTCGATCTGATTTCTCTTATTTTATTGGGATGGTCATGTCTCCATAAGTAGGCGGGTGCTAGCAAAATATTTTCACATTCAGAAGTAAAAGTCGGTAATTGAAACTTCGCAAACGGATCACGCTGCAATGAATAACGTCGTTCTTTTAATGATTTTCACCTCAAATCGTGCAACATTTCCGTGTCGCTTTCCCCCATTTAACGTGATAAAACAAAACGAGCTGCCCTTCTCTGAACCTTCTCAATATCTTCCGTCAGTCCCACCTGGTGAGGGTCACACAAGGGGCAACAGTACTCCAGGAGAGGACGCACAAGTGTGATGTAGGCAGTCTCTTTGGTGGAGCTGGTGCATCTTCGAAGCGTTCTGCCGATGAATCGTAACCTTTGATTCGCAAGCTATCAAAGTTTGCGACCTTCGTATCGGTTCTCACCAATAAGACTTGGGCAATACACAACTCAGGGTAGTAAATGTTCATGGGTCGCTGTCTCTGTTCATAGGGGTGAGTTATGTGTGCCCTAAACAACTACCCAATCTGTTTAAACAAGATCAATAGTTAATCTGTAGTTTAGCCAGTATATCAATCTGCATATGATGCCGTGAAAATATATTTAAAAAAAACATAAATTAAACCTCTGAATGACCAACAAAATGGATTCTAAGATGAAGAAGTGATTCACTCACGAAATAATTCTTTATAAATGGTGTTTATTACTCTTATTAGAGATGAAACGCGGAGGTGGTCCTACTTTATTCATCGGTAAATAAGTGAATATTTCTCCAACTATTGTTCATGAGAGGCACAATAAGTATCACACGCACTCGAGAGTAAAAGTTCCAAATTGTCACTCGTAAATTAGTGAACTCCATCGAACATTGTAGTTACTAATTAATCTGCTATAACAGTATTTGCTATAAAACATAATTTGTTATCACACGAGTACACGATTACTGAATTATCACAGTTCCACAGCCCTACTACCGTGCATAGTTTACCACTTTTCAAGCAGTCACAGTCCCGTAAATTTCCCAAGTCCACACATGCCTGTCTCTTCAAATCACAAGACCGTAACGCGGCTTCAGACCGCCCAGCGTCACAACCTTTCACCGCCACGTCCAAGTTACGAGTCCCTTCCCAAGCGTTCGAAAGCGTGCTCTACCTTCTCCCAAAATTGTATCCTTCCGCGCATTCTAACGCCTCATCTTTAAAATGCAATTTTTCTTCCAAAATATTATACATTTGAATATGACAGAATTAAATGCTTTGACCACCTCCCTACAAATATTGTTTCCATTTAACAAACAACTATATATTTAACAATACTAAAAAATGTTTGAGATCGAAGCTCTTTGCTCAGACAGCCATTAAGCAAGGCATCTCACTATTCAAATATACTGCCGCCGTTCAAATATAGTTACACAATTAATATTTAATTTATCATGGCTTTTTATACAAATATATTCAGTTATTGTCCACAAATACTTATAATTGTTTATATATAAATTATCTGCTGCATATCTACTATTCTTAGTCGGCATGAAATATTTAACTGGCAGTTTACAACATAAGGAACGTTACTAAGAATAATATTAAATATAATAAAATACATATATAAATGTAATGCGCTTTGATGGGTTCATGTTTTGTGTTTCTGTGGTGGAATCTATGTTCTGATACAAGAATATTATTACCTCAACGAAAAGCAGAACAAGAGAGTAAAACAGAAAGCATACGGAAATAACGTGGTTCGTCTTTTAAGATAGGTAGCGTGGTGCAATGCTGTCCATTTGCTTCTTAATCTGTTACTGATAAACACTACGTGTCAATAATTGTAAATATACGTCTTATATTATTGTTATTATAGTACTGAAATTTGTCGGCTTTTTATCTGTAAGGGATATTGAAATTGTAATTACGGCGTTTGATTCTTCCAAGTCTCCTGAATCCATTCATATTATTATATTTGCTGTATGAGCATTCCCTGATTTTATATGGATGTTTAGAATAATGTTTGTGTCTATATTGTATTTCGTTGCAATCTGGGTTAGCCGACCTCGCTCAGCCAAGAGTGTTGCTTCCTGTTTGCGAGCACACTAGGAAACCCTGACTACCTGCTGTATGCCATTCACTAGGTACAAACTGGTAGCCGACCGGCTGGGGAACCCAACAGCCTGGCTAAACCCGCCTTTCACATGGAAACAATCAGCTTCCCCCTGTATCTGTAATGTCAGAATTTCAAAACGGGTTTAAAAGAAATAGTGAAATCCTACCTGTGAAATGTTTATTTAGCAATCTGTGAATTTCATTATCGATTGGGTTATTGAGGATTTTGATACGTGACTTTAAAATTAAAATTACGTGTTTTTTCTTTCTCTCGCTGATACAAGGAACTTTTTTTTCAATAAAATTGACTTAGAGGTCATTAAAATTTTATATTAGACGGTGGAACATAGACATCGGAAAGAAGTTGAACGACACCGTTCATGTAATGTGTTCAGTTTCTAGGTGATATTCAGATTATAAATATTTACTTAGCAACTGACTATAAAAGTTTCCTAATTGTTGGGCCTGCAGCATCATATATGTCGTAAAAAGACATTGTAATAAAGTTCCGGATTGCTGCTTATGTTGTATTTAATATTGCTACAGCTGTTTCGACAGTTTGTCATTCTCAAGCGCGTCTACGAAGTTTGGACGTTAATTAATGTTGACATCTGGCGTAACCGTTGCTTAAACTGTCAGGTGTTATGCAGCTTTTTACATTAAAACTTAGCTGTTGCTAATTACGAAAAAATATAAAAGTTTCTTTAATTTAAAGTTTTAATGTAAAAAGCTGCATAACACCTGACAGTTAAAGCAACAGTTACGCCAGATGTCAACATTAATTAACGTCCAAACATCGTAGACGCGCTTGAGAATGACAAACTGTCAAACAGCTGTAGCAATATTAAATAAAACATAAGCAGCAACCTGGAACTTTATTACAATGACTATAAAAGCTCTATTAACAAGCTGTTTTGTTGAAACTGAGCTATATTTATGACGATTTCTTTGTGTTAGGAGATGATGTAGACAATTTAACGTCCTTCGCCACTTTTTACCACTGTCCGACCGCACTGGTTACGGAAAATGAAGAGGTACTTCAAATGCCAGCTTATTGATCACACACACAGTGGTGAAGCAGCAGTTGAACACCTGCACTGGTCTGGAAAACCGCAGTTGACCGCCCCAGGTCAGCAAATGTCACCGCAGTGCATCAGCACTGACTGCAGGTTTTTACCACCTCCTGGTATTACGTCACAGGGAGGCTGCTACCGCACTTGGAGCTCCGGTGTAGTAATGAGAGAGGCGCAAAAACTGGTGAAAGGGGAGGAGCGAGGACTCAGGAGAGTGGATGGGATGTCGGGGCAGCCGCAACACACGCTACTGTGGCCGTCTCGTGTGGCTGGACTGCCACAGGTCCAATTACACTGGAGAGGCGAAGTAATCGGTACTCCTCAAGTGTTATTAGTTCCCCACTGGACGAGGCCGATAGTTCAGTATACGCCTCTTTCCTATTGACACCATTTATTTCCTCTCAAAGATATACGATTTGAACCATTCTGAAGCGCTGTGAGTGCCCACAGAGCAATCAGTTTAGAGGCCCCTGTCAAGTTCTGTGAGATACCTCACGAACTAGGCCCTATCCGCTGGCTTTTCCTTAGATTAGATTAGATTAATACTTGTTCCGTAGATCATGAATACGACACTTCGTAATGATTTCGAACGTGTGAGTTAAATGAAATGCGTCTGTACATAATATTACATGACACTCTATATTTGAATATTTTTTTTTATTTTTTTTTAAATATTTTTTATTTTCTATTATTTTTTCAATTTCTTTTTGTTTTTTAATTTTTTTTAATTTTTTAATTTTTATTTTATTTCCTAAAGTACTAACTTTTATCTAGAAATTCATCTAATGTGTAGAAGGAATTAGCATTCAAAAATTCTCTTAATATATTTTTAAATGCTAGTTGGCTATCTGTCAGAATTTTGATACTACTTGGTAAGTGACCAAAGACTTTTGTGGCAGAATAATTAAACGCTTTCTGTGACAGAGCTAGATTTAACCTTGAATAGTGTATGTCACCCTTTCTCCTAGTGTTGTAGCTATGCACACTGCTATTACATTCGAATTCAGTTGGACTGTTAATAACAAACTTCATAAGTGAATATATATATTGTGAAGCTACTGTGAAGATTCCTAGATCCTTAAATAAATGTCTGCAGGGTGATATCGGGTGGGCTCCAGCAATTATTCTGATGACCCGCTTTTGGGCAATGAATACTTTCTTACTAAATGATGAATTACCCCAGAATATGATGCCGTAAGAAAGCAGAGAATGAAAATAGGCATAGTATGCTAGTTTACTGAGTTGTACATCACCAAAGTTTGCAATCACCCTAATAGCATAAGTAGCTGAGCTCAGACGTTTCAGCAGATCTTCAATATGTTTCTTCCAATTCAATCCCTCAGCAATGCATAAACCTAAAATTTTTGAATATTCTACCTTAGCTATAGATTTATGGTTTAAAGTCAATATTAATTAGTGGTGTCATGCCATTTATTGTGTGAAACTGAATATACTGTGTTTTTTCAAAATTTAAAGAGAATCCATTTACAGAGAACCACCTAATAATTCTCTGAAATACTTCATTGACAATTTCATCTGTTAATTCCTGTCATTCGGGTGTGATAGCGATACTTGTATCATCAGCAAAGAGAACTAGCTTGGCATCTTTATGAATATAGAAAGGCAAATCATTAACATATATTAAGAAGAGCAAAGGTCCCAGTACCGAACCATGTGGGACCCCATGCTTGATAGTTTCCCAGTTTGAGGACTGGGCTGCTTTTTGTATATTATGTGAATTACTTATATCAGTAACCTGCCTGAGGAGACAAACAACGGCAGAGCTCTATGAGATCATGAGTGACATTGGCAGGAGAAATAGAATGGGAGCCAAGTATTCAGAGATCCAGTGGTCCCACGTATGGAAAAATATCAATAATAAGACTCTTGATACAGACATCAGATTGACATGGTACAAAGTCTTCAGTGAAACATCGCCACGAAAGAGAAAGGACACAGAATAAACATGTCAGACATTCCCAAATGCAAGGATTGCGACCTCGTAGAGTGTTTACGAAAAAAATTCAAATGTTTGTAAATCTATCGCACCAAACTGCGTGGTCATCAGTCCGTAGCTTACAAACTACTTAAACTAAGGTAAACTAAGGACAACACACACACACACACACACACACACACACACACACACACACACATACACACACATGCCCCAGGGAGGACTCGAACCTCCGACGGCGAGCAACCGCGCGCTCTGCAGCGAGACGCCTTAGACCGCTCGGCTACTGCACTGTGGCGACTGTTTACGCCATCAGTGAATACGTAGTGCAAATACAGAGTTGTGGGAGTACCGCTCTAGGAAACTTGCTTTGATATTATGAATCATCTGAAGATCAAAACCAACTGCAGAACGATCTGAATAAGATGTCACTATGGTGTAAAAATTGGCAATTGACTTTGTTTACAAGATAAGTCAATCAATAGTGAAAGCCGTAAACTCCACAAAATATCTAGGAATTACTATTACCTCAGACTTAAATTGGAAACAACACGTAGATAATGTCGTGTGAAAATCGAACCAGAGACTGCTTTTTATTGGCAGAACCCTTAAAAGATGCAACAGAACTACTAAAGAGATTGCATACACTACGCTTTTCCGTTCTTTTTTGGAGTATTGCTGCCCAGTGTGGGATCCTTATCAGGTGGGTTTGACGGAGGAGATCGAAAGAGTTCAAAGAAGGGCAGCTCGTTTTGTAATGTCACGATACAGGGGAGACAGCGTTACGGAAAAGATACAGGATCTGGGATGGGAATCATTACAACAACGGCGCTTATCTCTGCGGCGTGGGCTACTTACGAAACTCCAATCGCCAACATTTTCCTCCGAATGCGAAAATATGTTGTTGACTCCCACTTACATAGGTAGAAATGATCATCAGAATAAAATACGAGAAATCCGAGCTAAAACGGAGAGATTCAGGTGTTCTTTCTGCCCGCGCGCTATTCGAGAATGGAATGGGAGATAAATAGTATAACGGTGGTTCGATGAACCTCTGCCAGGCACTTAAATGTGATTTGCAGAGTATCCTATGTAGTTGTAGATGTAGATGTGGAACCACTAACGAAATGACACTTGCGACCATGCAACAGCCTCTTCCCGCGGATAAAACAAAGCATGTGGACATGGCTAGTCGGACACACGATACACTGCATGATCACCAAACATACGGAGGATTCAATGAGTTTACGATATATAGTGTAAGTCAAACGAGGAACCTTTTACAAAACCCACGACACAGAACACTATTCGCTAATTCTATAGCGGCGCTGAAAATGACTCAGATATAATGAAGGAGGACAAACGACAAAGAAGAAGGAACTAATGGAAAAAAAGGTACAAACACGGAAGACAATGAGAAGTTAACGATATGTGGGGGGAAAGTCGCAGTTAAGAGCAGATGAATCGTGAAACGATTCCGGTTCACTCAGATGAAGGGAAGATACGAAGGAATATTGATAAGACTCGGCCGGCCGCGGTGGCCGAGGGGACTGAGGCGCTCCAGTAACGGTCTGCACGGCCACTACGGTCGGGGGTTCGAATCCCCCCTCGGGCATGGATATTTGTGCCGTCCTTAGTCTTAGCTAGTTCATAAGTAGTTTGTAAGCTTAGGGGCTGATGACCCCGAAGTTAAGTCCCATAAGTTCTACAAACATTGGAATTTTTGATAAGACACGGAAATCAACAAAACATTTTCGAGAAGACGAATGGCTGTAAAGGTGCTGAAAATTAAGTACGTGCAAACAGCTGTGAAATTTCATTTATTCTGTTACTAGCTGTAAACTCGGCGTCGCCTGGGCGTTTATTTATCCTACACTCTCGTAGTCCACCTCCCCTTCCCCCCCTCTATCTTCATTCGTCTCTTTCTTTCCCATGCCTCTGTTCGTTTCCACCTTTCCCTTTCTCGGCAATGTTTTTTGCAAGGCACCCTCTGTCATGTACCATACGAACATGTACGTATCTTGTGACCTTCCTCTTAGTATAAATGTCGTGAGTGCAATAATTCATCATGATCTGAAAAAAAAACCTATTCATTTTGTCAAAGTTCGTATGCACCGAACAAAATTTCATACAGACAGTGACATTCCTCTTGTCTTTATGGTGAAGTGTGCAAAATTTCATAAATATCAGAACAAAACTATAGATTTATCTGCAATAGAAACACAGAGTACATTGAAAAACGCACTTTGTTGTTCTCAAATTTTCCAGTTTTATTTCATACAACCTGTGTTCTGAGAATAACGAAATAGATACTTTCCCCCATGCACTGTATGAAACTTTAGGTAGACGGTGACCTTCCGTTTGAAGGTCAAGCGTGCCAAGCGTCGCAACTCAAGATTTCGTCAGTCTTTAGGAAAAGTATCCTCCGCCATGCACCTTCATTCCGTCTTTACGTAAATACTTTCTTAGCAAAAATCTTCTACGTGTAAACTACATACCGACAAATTTTCAGCTTCATAGGTGCAGTTGTTGTAGAGACTTCGTGTTTCGTCAGTGAGTGAGTGAGTGACCTTTAGCTGTTACATATATAGAGAGAGATATCTCCTGAATTATGGGTCCTACAAGAACATTGTTTACCAGGTTCATAGAGAGGAATATTATGAAACTGCCTGCGAAACGTGTTGTACATTGATTTGGTAGTAAAGACGTAGTAAATTACAACCACATGCTTTTTAGGGCGAAGCTTCATGTATTTCAATGTCTTTTACGTCATAGCACCTGAACTATATGTCGTAATACGATATTATTCCGAGGATACATCCAGTGGTGCATGTGTAAAACGTTTGCAAATTACGTCGCGAATAGAATAAGTAGGAAAGACGTAACAAATCAAAACGTCATGCGTGATGTCACGGTTTTCATTAACGTAATTGTTTATTACTCCATATGTCATGAACTGTGTGTTGTAGTATGATACAATTTCAGTGGTATGTGTGTATACTGTCTGTAACATTTCTCGCGAATACAGTTAATAGTTTACGAGTAATAAATTGTAACGTGATGCCAAATGTCATAATTTGGCTTCTTGAACGCCGAAAAAGTAGTAAGTGACAAACTTTTTTCCTATCATCATTTTGCTGGGGTTGTCAGCGAGAAAAAGTTTCCTAAAGGTTTGAAATTATGTTTGAAGTTTGTTGCAAGTCGTTAAGTGCTCTCCTTCTCAAATAGTGGACTGATAAAATCACACTATCACGTGCCGCAATACGGTAAAGTTTTCATTGTTTATGACGTAATATCTCCTGAACTCTCGGCCCTATCGCAAAATCCTTTCTTAACTGACGTCTTCTACCGATGAACTAAATTCCTGCCAAATGTCAACTTTATAGAGGAAGTAGTTTTCGAGATTTCGTGTTTAGTCAGTGAGTGAGTGTGTGTCTGAATGAGTGTCCTTTCGCTTTTGTATAGATAGAGATTTTTACGCCATTCTTTAAGATAGAATATCGTTAGTTTTATTTTGTTATTTATTGAAGAAGATTACGTTTTTTCTTTGTGGAAGAGATATATTTATTTTAACTGCAGAAGAAGAGAAATTTATTTTACAAAAGGCCGATGATGGCGAATTTGGTGAGCGGAAGGACGAGTTGAAGGGGAAGGTAGGAGACCACCCCACTCCCCCACCCCCCCGCCACCCGAAAAAAAAAAAATTGGGAGAGAGCTTGCCCCCGAAAGGAAAAATTCCGAGATTCGAGTCCAGGTTCCGGCACACAATTTTCTTCTAGGAAGTTTCATATCAGCGTACACTCCGCTGCAGAATGATAGTTTCATTGTGGATAGCTTTACCTGTTATCTTCCATGGCGACCAGTCAAACAACTTCAATGTTTGTTGTACCGTTCCAAAAAATGTTCAAATTTTTGTAGAACTTATGGGACTTAACTACGGGGTCATCAGTCCCTAAGCTTACAAACTACTTATCAACTACCTTATACTAAGGACGGCACAAATATCCATGCCCGAGGAGGGATTCGAACCCCCGACAGTAGTGCCCGTGCAGACCGTGACTGGAGCGCCTCAGTCCCCTCGGCCACCGCGGCCGGCGTAACGTTCCCTCCGACATGCAGTTAGGGAGGCTTACGAAAGTTAGCCCTTGTAATTAATTCGTGGTATAAGCTAACTACATCCCAAATTTCAATCAAATTCGTCCGGCTGTATCAGCGTGAAGAGAAACAATCGTATTAAGCACTTCTAACTACCCTCCGCCACGCACAGTATGTTAGCTTACGAAAGGTATCCCATGTGTTATTACAGAGTATAACCAATCTCCACTCCACATTTCATTAAAATCTGCCCATCAGTTTCAGCACGAAGGAATACCAAACATATTAACCCATTGTAAGGTACCCTCCACCACGCACTGAACTGTTGCTTACGCAAGGTAGCCCATGTATTAATCAGGGTATAAGCTACCTCTCTTCCAAATTTCATTCATATCCGTTCCATACGTGGGACCACAGTATCTGTGAACAAGATCTGAATATATTTGCATAAAAAGCCGTGATAAATTTAATATTAATTGTGTAACTATATTTCGCGGTGGAAGTGTATTTGAACAGTGACACGCCACACTTAATGGCTATCTGAGCAAAGAGATTCACTCTCACCGTTTTATAGTATTGTTAATTTTGTGTCTCAGCCTCGTCGCCGCTTTTGTGTCTCGTTTCCGTCGTAGGTGTCGGTGGCCGAGTGGAATGAGACCGACACAGGAATAAAGATAGCACGCTGGTGCAGGTACGGAGTGGAGCAGCCAGAACTAGAAACACTAGAGTAAATTAGAACGATATATATATATATATATATATATATATATATGCTCTCCACAATACCCTATCCTGAGCAAGCCTCTTCATCTCCACATAAGAACGGCAACCTACATCTGTCTGAATCTGCTTACTGTATCCATCTCTTGGTCTTCCTCTGCGGTTTTTACCCCACACACTTCCCTCCAACGCTAAATTCACAATTCCTTGATGTCTAAGAATGTGTCCTACCAATCGATCCCTTCTTTTAGTCAACGTATGCCAGAAATTTCTTTTCTCCCCAATTCTGTTCAGTACCTCCTCATTAGTTACGCGGTCCACCCACCTAATCTTCAGCATTCTTCTGTAGCACCATATTTCAAAAGCCTCAATCCTCTTCCTGTCCGCACTGTTTATCGTCCATGTCTCACTCCCATACAAGGCAACACTCCATACAAAGGCCTTCAGAAAGGACTTCCTTAGGCTTAAATCAATATTCAATGTTAACAATTTTCTCTTTTTCAAGAACGCTTTTCTACCCATTGCCATTCTGCACCTAATCTTCAGCATTCTTCTGTAGCACCATATTTCAAAAGCCTCAATCCTCTTCCTGTCCGCACTGTTTATCGTCCATGTCTCACTCCCATACAAGGCAACACTCCATACAAAGGCCTTCAGAAAGGACTTCCTTAGGCTTAAATCAATATTCAATGTTAACAATTTTCTTTTTTTCAAGAACGCTTTTCTACCCATTGCCATTCTGCATTTTATATCCTCTGTACTGCGACCATCATTTGTTATTTTACTGCCCAAGTAACAAAAGTCATCTACCTCCGTTATTGCTTCGTTACCCAATCTAATTCCTTCAGCATCACCTGATTTTCTTACACTGCACTCCATTACCCTAGTTTTGCTCTTGTTAATCTTCCTTATATGCACCTTTCAGCACACTGTCCATTCCGTTTAACTGCTCTTCGAGGTCCTTTGCTGTCTCTGACAGAATTACTATGTCGTCGGCAAAACGCAATGTTTTTAATTCTTCACCCTGAACTTTAATTCCTTCTCCAAATTTCTCCTTGCTTTCCTTTATTGCTTGCTCAATGTACAAATTGAATAACATTGGAGAAAGGCTACAACCCTGTCTTACTCCCTTTCCAACCACTGCATCCCTTTCATGCCCTTCAACTCTGACAACCGCTGTCTGGTTTTTGTACAAGTTGTAAATAACCTTACGCTCCCTATAGTTTACTCCTGCTTGCTACAGAACTTGAAAGAGTTTATTCCAATCAACATTGTCAAAAGCCTTCTCCAAATCTACAAACGCTAGAAATGTAGGTTTGCCTTTTCTTAATCTATCTTCTAGGATAAGCCGTAAAGTGAGTATTGCCTCCCGTGTTCCTACATTTCTCCTGAACCCAAACTGATCTTCCCCGAGGTCGGCTTCCACAAGCTTTTCCATCCTTCTGTATATAATTCGTGTTAATATTTTGCAACCATGACTTATTAAACTGATGGTTCTGTAGATTTCACACCTGTCTGCACCTGCTTTCTTTGGAATGGGGATTATAACATTTTTCTTAAAGTCTGAGGGTACTTCACCTGTCTCATACATCTTACACACCAGGTGAAACAATTTTGTCATGGCTGGTTCTCCCAGAGACTTCAGTAGTTCTGAGGGAATATCGTCTACTTCAGGGGCCTTGTTTCGACTTAGGTCTTTCAGGGCTCTGTCAAATTCTTCTCTCAGTACAGTATCTCCTATTTCATCTTCATCTACATCCTCTTCCCCTCCTACTATATTGTCTCGAAGTTCATTTCCTTTGTAGAGCTCCTCTATATACTCTTTCCACCTTTCAGCTTTCCCTTCTTTGCTGAGAACTGGTTTTCCATCAGTGTCCCTGATATTCATAGAGCTGTTTTTCTTATCTCCAAATGTTACTTTTATTTTCCTGTAGGCTGTATCTATTTTCCCCCTATTTATACATTCTTCTACATCCTTGCATTTGCCTTCTAACCACTCCTGCTTAGCAATTTTGCACTTCCTGTCAATCTCATTTCTTAGTCGTCTGTACTCCATTTTGCCTGTTTCATTGACTGCATTTTTATATTTTCTCCTTTCATCGATTAAATTTAGTATCTCCTGTGATATCCAAGGATTTTTTACAGGTCTTGCCTTTCTACCTATTTTGTCCTCTGCTGCCTTCACTATTTCATCTCTCAATTTTACCCATTCCTCCTCTACTGTTTTAGTTTTCCCTGTTTCTGTCAATTGTTGCCTAAAGCTCCCTCTGAAATTTTTAAGAACTTCAGGTTCCTTCAATTTATCCAGGTCCCATCTCCTTATTTTCCTACCTTTTTTTAGTTTCTTCAGTTTCAGCCTACAGTTCATAACCAACAAGTTATGGTCAGAGTCTATATCTGCCCCTGGGTATGTCTTACACTGTAAAACCTGGTTCCGAAATCTATGTCTTACCATTATAAAATCTATCTGGTATCTCCTGGTGTCTCCTGGTCTCTTCCATGTATACAACCTTCTTTTGTGATTCTTAAACCATGTGTTTGTAATAACTAAATTATATTCTGTGCAAAATTCTACCAGGCGGCTTCCTCTTTCATTCCTTTTGCCACCATATTCACCTACTATCTTACCTTCCCTTCCTTGTCCTACTACCAAATTCCAGTCGCCCATCACAATTAAGTTTTCTTCTCCCTTAATTGTCTGAATAATTCCCTTTAGCTCCTCATATATTTCTTCAATTTCCTCATCATCAGCAGAGCTAGTTGGCATATAAACCTGTACTACTGTTGTCGGTGTTGGCTTTGTATCTATCTTGACAATGATAATGCGATCACTGTGCTGCTCATAGTAGTTTACCCGCATTCCTATTTTCTTATTCATTATCAATCCTACTCCTGTGATACCCCCAATTGATTTTGTATTTATAATCCTATACTCACCTGACCAGGAATCCTGTTCATCCTGCCACCGAACTTCACTAATCCCCACTATATCTAACTTCAACCTATCCATTTCCCTTTTTAAATTTTCTAATTTTCCTACTCGATTAAGGGATCTAACATTCCACGCTCCGACCCGTAGAATGCCAGTACTGTCTTTCCTGATGATCACATCCTCCTGAGTAGTCCCCGCCCGGAGATCCGAATGGGGACTATTTTACCTCCGGAATATTTTACCCAAGTGGATGCCATCATCATATGTTCATACAGTAGAGCTGCATGTCTTCGGGAAAGGTAATGGCTGTAGTTTCCCCTTGCTTTCAGCCATTCGCAGTAACTGTGTGGCAAAGCCACATTAGCTGATGTTACAAGGCCAGCTCAGTCAATCATCCAGACTGTTGCCCCTGTAACTACTGAAAAGGCTGCTGCCCCTCTTCAGGAACCACACGTTTGTCTGGCCTCTCCACAGATACCCCTCCGCTGTGGTCGCATCTACGGTACGGCTATCTGTATCGTTGAGGCACGCAAGCCACCCCACCTCGGCAATGTCTGTGGTTCATGGGAGTGGACACAGAATTTATACAATACTTAACTTTTACATAGCTCAGTACTGCAGAAGGCTGATACATACTTGAGCTAGAGGCCTGCCTAGTGCCTATCCGATAGCCAAGTCTTCACTGGTGCCTATCTGATTCTGAAGTGTTGACTGGTTCCTATCTCAGTCCCAAGAAAACGATGTCGTTCAGTGGTGGCCACGAGCGGAGTTGCAGCAGAGGGCGCTCGTGGCTGACGTCGTAAGAACGCCGCGCCGTGCGTGCATGGCGGCGCGCGGCGAAAGTACGTGGCGCGCACTTCATACTTGTGCGACACCACAGTTAAATATTTATTTGTTTGTTAAATGTAAACAATATCTGTAGCGAGATGGTCAAAGCATTTAATGCTGTGATATCCAAATGTAAAATATTTTGGAAGGGAAATTGTGTTTTAAAGATGAGGCGATAGGATGCGCGGTTGGACGTGGTGGTGAAAGGCTGTGACGCTGGGCGATCTGAAGCCGCGTTACGAACATGTGATTTGAAGAGACGGGCATGTGTGGACTTTACGGGACTGTGACTGCAGAACTTAGTCTCTGGTTGAAAAGTGAAAAACCAATGCACGGTAGTAGGGCTGTGGAACTGTGATAATTCAGCAATCGTGCACTCGTGTGATAACAAACTGTGTTTTATTACAAATACTTTTATCGCGGATTAACTTGGAACTGCAAAGTACGATGGACTATTCTAACTTACGAGTGATAATTTGGAACTTTTACTCTCGAGTGCGTGATATACTTATTGTGCCTCTCATGAACATCAGTTGGGGAAATATTTAGTTATTTAGCGATGTATAAAGTAGCATCATCTCCGCGTTTCATGTCTAATAAGAGTAATAAACTTCATTTATAAATAATTACTTCGTGAGTGAATCATTTAATTATTGACCTTGTTTAAACAGATTGGGTAGCTGTTTAGGGCACAGAAACTGACATACATAACTCACCCTTATGTACAGAGATTATTGATCTTGTTTAAACACATTGGGAAGCCGTTTAGGGCATAGAAATTGACATACATAACTCTCCCCTATGTACAGCGACAACGAGCCATAAACTTTCTTTTACTACCCGAGTTATGTATTGCTAAAGTCTTGTTGGTGAGAACCGATAGGAAGTTAGCAAACTGTACTGGGTCACACCTAATTACATTCCTCAATTAGGAGTGAATGAGGTAATCATCTGAATCGAAAATGTCGTGGAACGGAAACGATACGTTTCCGGACATGGGTTACTATTCAAAATGTTATGTACTCAATACTCTGTACGAGTGCTAGGAGTTTGTAACGGGAATTTTCCGACAACTCTGTATGTCTGAAAGGGTGCGAGTTACTTGCAGTTATATTTCGAGCTGTCGAAGAGCAATCACACCCCCACAGGAGGCTCACGGTTCTTTGCTGAGTACAGTACCTGCGTGGCGAGCACTGGGCCCCGAGCTAATGCAGTCTTCCTTCCTTCTTCACTTCCCGGACTGCGTTTCCTTTCCCCCTTCCCCTCCTTTCCTATCCTCTCCTCTTCCCCTCCCCATCGGGAGACTGATAACCTTAGCATTTGATTGCACCGACCCCAAACAAAGAAACAACCAACCCAAGACCATC
Organism: Locusta migratoria; assembly: GCA_026315105.1. Lineage (NCBI taxonomy): Eukaryota > Metazoa > Arthropoda > Insecta > Orthoptera > Acrididae > Locusta > Locusta migratoria. The sequence goes on along the minus strand of CM048753.1, from coordinate 58,904,413 downwards.
ACAAACGGAGTGTTACTAACCTATTTTCTGGTCGAAACATTTGCAAAATTGAGGTTCTGGTCGCTGGCGATCAGCAATTACACCTGTAAAGTTTGGAGCCGTTCGGTTGAACGGCGCGAACTAAAATGTGGGAACACGTTACGGACACACGTACAGCGTCAGATCGCCATTATTTTTGCAAATCTCTCTGAAACGGCTTGAGACAAAAATATAAGACAGCAAAGTTGTAGAGAATTTTGTACTTTACAAATTCGTATATAGAATTTTCATCTCAGACAACCGGTTAAACCGTTATTTTTATTTATATTTCAAGATCTAAAAGGACTATCGCAAAGGCCCACATTTAATGTTACTACCGTAATGTAAAGTGGGTCAAAAGGTCTAATGGTCTTGTGTTCGGAAATGCATGGCTCCCTTGGTAGAGTCCAGACACTGCATTCTAAAACTCGCTTTACCACGGAGTCACAACTATACTATGTGCTGAAAACTGTGGTAAAATATCAGCCACTTTGTCTCACTTTCTCTCATTTTGTCGCTTTATTACCCTTACTTGCTGTCTCTCTCTCTCTCTCTCTCTCTCTCTCTCTCTCTATCTATCTATCTCTCTCTATCACGGACACACACACACACACACACACACACACACACACACACACACACACACTAAATAACTAACTGCTGCTAATAAAGTTAACGAAGCGCAGAGCGTAGCGAAGCGTGCAGACTGGTGATGATAAACTAACAGCGTCTTCCAGAGAAAGAGGAGCCATTACTCTAGCAGGTGACTGCCTGCTGCTTATAGAGTCCATTGCAACTGCACGAGAAGCCAGCGCTACTCTCACCTCATCGAGCAAGAATTTTCCCGAGTACAAGCCGCACCTTAAGGGGTCTCGTTTTCTTCGCAAATCTGTCAACGATAACAAGTTACACAAAATCCACGTGCCTGCATAACTTTCTGGGAAATAAAGTATACTCTTTTTGGCCCACTTTAGGTTACGGTAGTAACACTAAAAGTGGACCTTTGCAATCGTCTTTTAGACAGCTCGAAATTTAAATGGACATAACGGCTTAACCATGCATCTGACACGAAAGTTGAATACCCGAATTTGTGAAGGAGAAAATTCTCTACAGCTTTGCTCTCTTACGTTTTTTTTCATATCTCGTATCGTTTAAGAGATATTTGCAAAACTAACGGCAATTTTGGGATGTATGTATGCCTGTCTGTCTGTCTGTCCGTAACGTTTTCCCTGTTTGTAAGACGAAGCACCAAATTTTACAGACATGATTGTAGGCCGCCAGAGACCAGAACCTCTCTTTTTCAAATTTTTAGGAAAAAAAATACGGTAGTAAGACCAAAAAAAGCCGTTTGTAATATAATTGTAATTGCAAACGAACCGTTCATATGACACGAAAATTGTATAGCATAATTGGTAGAGGGGAAAATTCTCTACAACTTCGCTCTATTCCGGTTGTTTCATATCTTGCATCGTTGCAGAAATATTTGCAAAAATAACGGCTATTTGATGATGTCTGTCTGGCTGTAACGTGTTCCCACTCTTTAGGCCGAACCGTTCAACCGATCGGCACCAAATTTTACAGACATAATTGTTGGCTACCAGAGACCAGAAAATGGCTTTTTGAAATATTTAGGACAAGAAATACGTTAGTAATACCAAAAAAGCAGTTTGTCATGTAATTTTAATTGCAAGTAAACCGTTCATTTGACGCGAAAATTGAATAAATGAATGTGTAGACGAGAAAATTCTCTACAACTTTGTTCCCTTATGGTTTTTTTTCTTTTTTTTTTTCTTTTTTTTCCCATATCTCGTATCGTTTGAGAGATATTTGCAAAAATGACGGAGATTTGACACCCTCCATTGAATTAACGAAAACCAGCCGTTTGGAGATGTCACGTGACATTCATCGCCCAGAACTCTCTCTGGCATACGCCATCTTGCGTTGCGTATTTGATGATTACAACTTACACTTTGTCATTTCATGCAAATAGCGCACTGAAAAATAAACAAAAACACATCGTTCTTCGTACGATAAATGATAATCTAGTGTCTACAAATGCCATATTAGCATCAGTTAACAACGGCCATTTACAAGATTAATGAACAGATCTCCTGACTGTTACCCATTGTGTAGTGGGCAATGTGTTGGACTGTAACGCTGAAGGTCAGCGGTTCGGAACCCGCCCCTACCTGAATTTTTTTTTTTTTTTTTTTTTTTTTAAGGGTTTCAGACACTCCTATTAATAATTTTTTATTATTTAGATTATTATTTTGGGTCAAAATGTTTGCAAAAACTTATAAAACTACAAATCAAAGTGGGTCGTAAAACACGTCAGTGCGATTTTTTTTTTGCCGCCGCCATGTTGTTTCCTTCATGGATAAGCTTACGTATTGATTTATGAGTGGGACACTGCACATATGGTTTAAATCAAACTTAACTGGAAGAGTGCAGAAAGTTGAAATAAGCAGTTCACATGATAAAGATGAAACAATTAATTCCTCTAACTGGGGAGTTATCAAAAATGGGTCCCACAAGGTTCGGTCCTGGGTCCATTGCTGTTCTTAATATATATTAATGACTTGCCATTCTACATTCACGAAGATGCTAAGCTAGTACTTTTTGCTGATGATACAAGTATAGTTATCACGCCTGACAAACAGGAATTAACCGATGAAATTGTAAATGATATCTCTCAGAAAATTATTAAGTGGTTCTCTACAAGTGGACTCTAATTGAACTTTGATAAAACCCAGTATGTATAGTATCTTACAGTAAGTGGCATGATACCATTAATAAATTTAGTCTTTGAAGATAAATCTGTGGCTAAGGTAGAATATTCAAAATTTTTAGGTGTTTACATTGACGAGGGAATGAATTGGAATAAACATATAAAAGATCTCCTGAAACGTTTGAGTTCAGCTACTTACGCTATCAGAGTCATTGCAAAAATTTGGTGATATACATCTCAGTAAATTTGTTTACTACGCCATGTTTTCATTCACTGCTTTTATATGAACCACAGACATGCCGAGGTGGGGTGGCTTGCGTGCCTCAACGATACAGATAGCCGTACCGTAGGTGCAACCACAGCGGAGGGGTATCTGTGGAGAGGCCAGACAAACGTGTGGTTCCTGAAGAGGGGCAGCAGCCTTTTCAGTAGTTACAGGGGCAACAGTCTGGATGATTGACTGAGCTGGCCTTGTAACATCAGCTAATGTGGCTTTGCCACACAGCTACTGCGAACGGCTGAAAGCAAGGGGAAACTACAGCCGTCATTTTTCCCGAGGACATGCAGCTCTACTGTATGGAAATATGATGATGGCATCCTCTCGGGTAAAATATTCCGGAGGTAAAATAGTCCCCCATTCGGATCTCCGGGCGGGGACTACTCAGGAGGATGTTGTCATCAGGAAGGACAATACTGGCATTCTACGGATCGGAGCGTGGAATGTTAGATACCTTAATCGGGTAGGAAAATTAGAAAATTTAAAAAGGGAAATGGATCGGTTGAAGTTAGATATAGTGGGGATTAGTGAAGTTCGGTGGCAGGATGAACAGGATTTCTGGTCAGGTGAGTACAGGATTATAAATACAAAATCAGTTGGGGGTATCACAGGAGTAGGACTGATAATGAATAAGAAAATAGGAATGCGGGTAAACTACTATGAGCAGCACAGTGATCGCATTATCATTGTCAAGATAGATACGAAGCCAACACTGACAACAGTAGTACAGGTTTATATGCCAACTAGCTCTGCCGATGATGAGGAGATCGAAGAAATATATGAGGAGCTAAAGGAAATTATTCAGACAATTAAGGGAGAGGAAAACTTAATTGTGATGGGAGACTGGAATTCGGTAGTAGGAAAAGTAAGAGAAGGAAAAATAGTAGGTGAATATGGACTGGGCAGGAGGAATGAAAGAGGAAGTCGCCTGGTAGAATTTTTCACGGAACATGATTTAATCGTAACAAACACGTGGTTTAAGAATCACAAAAGAAGGTTGTATACATGGAAGAGACCAGGAGACACCGGAAGGTATCAGATAGATTTTATAATGGTAAGACATAGGTACCGGAACCAGGTTATAAACTGCAGGACATACCGAGGGGCAGATATAGACTCTGACCATAACTTGTTAGTCATGAACTGTAGGCTGAAGCTGAAAGGTAGGAAAATAAGGAGATGGGACTTAGATAGATTGAAGGAAACTGAAGTTCTGGAGAATTTCAGACGGATATTTAGGCAACAATTGACAGAAACAGGGGGAAATAGAACAGTAGAAGAGGAATGGGTAGCATTGAGAGATGAAATAGTGAAGGCAGCGGAGGACAAAATAGGTAGAAAGGCAAGACCTACAAAAAATCCATGGATATCACAGGAAATACTACAGTTAATTGATGAAAGGAGAAAATATAAAAATGCAGTAAATGAAACAGGCAAAATGGAGTACAGACGACTAAAAAATGAGATTGACAGGAAGTGCAAACTGGCTAAGCAGGAGTGGCTAGAAGCCAAATGCAAATCTGTAGAAGAATGTATAGCAAGGGGAAAAGTAGATACCGCCTACAGGAAAATAAAAGAGATATTTGGGGACAAGAAAAGCAACTCTACGAATATCAAGAACTCAGATGGGAAACCAGTTCTCAGCAAAGAAGGGAAAGCTGAAAGGTGGAAAGAGTACATAGAGCAGCTCTACAAAGGAAATGAACTTAGAAACGATGTTGTAGGAAGGGAAGAGGAAGTAGATCAAGATGAAATAGGAGATAGTATACTGAGAGATGAATTTGACAGAGCCCTGAAAGACCTAGGTAGGAACAAGGCCCCAGGAATAGATGAGATACCCTCAGAGCTACTAAAGTCTCTGGGAGAGCCAGCCATGACAAGATTATTTGAACTGGTGTGTAGGATGTATGAGACAGGCGAAATGCCCTCAGACTTTAAGAAAAATGTAATAATCCCCATTCCAAAGAAATCAGGCGCAGACAGGTGTGAAAATTACAGAACCATCAGTTTGATAAGTCATGGTTGCAAAATTTTAACACGAATTATCTACAGGAGAATGGAAAAGCTGGTAGAAGCTGACCTCGGGGAAGATCAGTTTGGATTCAGGAGGAAAGTAAGAACCCGGGAGGCAATACTCACTTTACGTCTTATCTTAGAAGATAGATTAAGGAAAGGCAAACCAACATTTTTAGCTTTTGTAGATTTGGAGAAAGCGTTTGACAATGTTGACTGGAATACACTCTTTCAAATTCTGAAGTCAGCAGGGGTAAAATACAGGGAAAGGAGAGTTATCTACAACTTGTACAAAAGCCAGACAGCAGTTATTAGACTCGAAGGGCATGAAAGGGAAGCATCAGTTGGGAAGGGAGTAAGACAGGGTTGTAGCCTTTCTCCGATGCTATTCAATTTGTACATCGAGCAGGCGGTGAAGGAAAGCAAGGAAAAATTTGGAATAGGGATTAAAGTTCAGGGGGAAGAAATAAAAACATTGCGTTTTGCCGATGACATTGTAATTCTGTCAGAGACAGCAAAGGACCTGGAAGAGCAGTTGAATGGAATGGACAGCGTGTTGAAGAGTGCATATAAAATGAACATTAACAAGAGCAAAACAAAAATAATGGAATGCGGTCTTAGAAAATCAGGCGATGCTGAAGGAATTAGATTAGGTGACGAAACATTGAAGGTGGTAGATGAGTTTTGTTACTTGGGTAGTAAAATAACATGCGATGGTCGCAGTACAGAGGATATAAAATGCAGAATGGCAATGGGCAGAAAAGCATTTTTGAAAAAGAGAAATTTGCTAACATCGAATATTAACTTAAGGGTAAGGAAGTCTTTTCTGAAGGCATTTGTGTGGAGTGTTGCCTTGTACGGGAGTGAAACATGGACGATAAGCAGTGCGGACAGGAAGAGAATAGAGGCTTTTGAAATGTGGTGTTACAGAAGAATGCTGAAGATTAGGTGGGTAGATCGCATAACTAATGAAGAGGTACTGAACAGAATTGGTGAGAAAAGGAATTTTTGGCATACCTTGACTAAAAGAAGGGATCGCTTGGTAGGACACTTTCTTAGACATCGGGGAATCGTAAATTTAGCATTGGAGGGAAGTGTGTGGGGTAAAAATCGCAGAGGGAGACCAAGAGATGCGTATAGTAAGCAGATTCAAGTGGATGTGGGTTGCCGTTCTTATAAGGAGATGAAAAGGCTTGCTCAGGATAGAGTAGGGTGGAGAGCTGCATCAAACCAGTCTCCGGACTGAAGACCATAACAACAACAACATTCTGGGGCAGTTCAACATTGAGTAAAAAAGTATTCATTGCACAAAAGCGTGTAATCTGAATAATTGCTGGAGCCCACCCAAGAGCATCCTGCAAATATTTAATTAGGGATCTAGGGATCTTCATTGTAGCTTCACAATATATATATTGGGTGACGCAGCCAGTAGTTGATCACTACCCAGTAGTTGATCAGTATCACTTTAATCTTTAAATTTTAAGAGTTGGTAGCACTGAAACTTTTAAAAATGTAGCAGAATGTAAAGAACAATTGTTGTTAAACCTACTTAACCCATTTTACAACATTTGGAGGGAACTGATAGCTGTGAGAAAACCTTTCCTTTTGTGCTGTGCTCAGAAGTGGAGAATCAGAGCATCCAGATTAGTTGTAAAGTAGGTTGCAGTGATACAAATATTTATTGACACAAGTACAAAATACTGAAATATTATGAACTATTTTAATAGATAACTCATTGTGAGTGATTAATGATATTATTTATCATAAAGGAAGTATAAATTATTGGTTCATTGATTTAGAAGGGGGGATATCAATTACTGGAATGCATAAAAGCACGTTTTCCAGTGGTTGATCATAATGATCAATTACTGGTACTTTGTGAATACATTCCAGAAATAGCTGCTTTTAAGCATGGACTGAGTAGGGATTTCTTTCTTTTGACCTATACTGACGGAAATGTGAAATTTACATGGCTCCCAGTAGTTGATCGGTGGTGATCATCTGCTAGTTTTCATCTCCCCGTAGTCTACATTTTGCTAATCATATTACCTGGCTTACTGAATCCCCATAAAAGGTGGAAGGAAAAGAGAGTACATTCCATATGCAACAACTTCCGAACATTGGGTAGACTGGAACAAATCAAAAGACCCAAAAGCCAATGCAGAAACAGCCAAATGAGCTAGAATAGAAAAACATAAAATGGCTAACAATAGGACTAAGAAAAAAAAGTAATGGAACTGCTTCCAGAGGCTGAGAAGGAGAAACCACCAAAAAGAAAGACAATTCCGAGTCAGAATACAGCAGTGATGAATGATGTCCTATTAAAGACACATCAGAACACGACTGACACTAATGAAAACTTCGCTATGACTGAGAAGATACTTGATGGAAGGGCTACATTTAATGAAGAAGATTTTGCTTTGGTCTTGTTTCCAGGTCAGAATAATAATAGTAATTATAAATTTGCATGTATTGTTCAGAGAGTAGCGTAACTACAAAATATGACATTGAGCTAATGGGTTTGAAAAGCCTTGACGAAAGACACTGTTTAAAACTGATGAAGATGATGTAAGCACTGCTCAGTCTTCACAAATTTCAACAATACTTCCAGAACCCTCAATTATCTCTACGGCAGACAGGCTGCTGTACAAGTTTCAACATCCTGTTGATATTGGAAAAGTGAAATGAAACGAGCAGACCGTGTGAAGTTCATTGTTATGTTTACATTGTTTTATTTCATTGAAAAAAATTGTTTAATATGTTAATGATTTATGTAAGTGCTTTAAAATTAACTTTCCAGATGTAATTACCAATTTAATTTCATATTATTTTATTTATTACTTAATGATCAACTACTGGACTCCGGGTGATCATTTAGTGGAACTGTATGATCAACTACTGGTAATTTTTGTCCACTGTAATTGAAATTCAGAAAATGTAGGGAATAATCATTTTAATGTTAATTGTAGGTATGTCAAACTTCACAGAAAACTTTTCTCTGTGATATGTGTAATTATCAACTTAGTCTCTCAAGTAGATGTTCTATAAATAATATAAACATAAATTCAAATTCTTAATTGATCAACTACTGGCTGTGTCACCCTATATATATATATATATATATATATATATATATATATATATATAGGGTTAAATCTAACTTCAGCTCAGAAAGGGGAAATTATTCTGCCACAAAAGTCTTTGGTCACTTACCAAGTAGAAACAAAAGTCTGACAGATAGTCAACTAGTATTTAAAAAGAAATTAAAGGAATTTCTGAAAGGTAACTCCTTCTAGAATGTTGATGAATTTTTAGATAAAACTTTAAAAAAATAATAATAAAATAAAATAAAAAACAACAAAAAATGTAATATAAAACCCTTAAAATATTGATTGTGAAGTGTAGACAACATTTACTAGCCTGATACGTTCCATATCATTACGAAATGTCGTATATATGATCTATGGGTCAAGTATTAACCTAATCTAATCTACGATTCGTTTGACGTACACACTACCATCTTCAGTTCTCCGCAACTGCTCCATCATACGTCATAATAGTAACACAGAAACACGGAAACTAAACTGCCGGTTGTCAATGTTAATTGTACAAGGTAGACGATGAAGCATAATTGGAAAATCAATTTATGATAGATGTACATAAAAGAAAAACCATGTGTATGTGGAGTCATACGGTGGTGAAAGGAAATAAAAGGGGCCGTATGAATAAAACGGAGTATCTACTTTATACTCTGGATTCCAGAGAACATACACAGGTTCGCATGAATAAAGGGAGTCGGAGAATATACTTCAGCCGAGTATGTTCTCGGCGTGAGTAACGGGGTGGGGGAAGTTGCTCACGGCAGAGAACATTCTCCAATTTCATATGAATAAAACTACAGAAGTTTCTCACAACCGGAGAACATTCTCAGATTTCTGGAGTGAGCTCTATGGCATACTCCGTGCTGAGTAGCTTGTATTCAACTTCCTGGCAGATTAAAATTGTTTGCCGGAACCGGGACTCGAACCTAGGACCTTTGCCTTTCGCGGGCAAGCGCACTACCGACTGTGCTATCCCGACACGACTCACGATGCCGTTTCACAACTTTACTTCCGCCAGTACCTCGCCTCCTACTTTCCAAACTTCACAGAAGTTCTCCTGCGAACCATGCAAGACTAGCACTCCTGGAAGGAAGGATATGGTGGAGACATGGCTTAGCCACAGCCTAAGGGATGTTTCCAGAATGAAACTTTCACTCTGCAGCAGAGTGTGCGCTGATATGAAACTTCCTGGCAGATTAAAATTGTGTGCCGGAACCGGGACTCGAACCTGGGACCTTTGCCTTTCGTCGGCAAGCGCACTACCGACTGTGCTATCCCGACACGACTCACGATGCCGCCTCACAACTTTACTTCCGCCATTACCTCGCCTCCTACTTCCGCTTGCCCGCGATTGGCAAGGGTCCCAGGTCCGAGTCCCGGTTCCGGCACACAATTTTAATCTGCCAGGAAGTTTCATATCAGCGCACACTCCGCTTCAGAGTGAAAGTTTCATTCCGGAACTTGTATTTAGTTTACGTTTTACTGAGGTTTATAATAAAAATGACAACATCTTTGTTACTTAGAAGGCAAACACAAGTTCTTTTATACGTAGTCTTTAAGAAATACGAGGGGATCTAAGAAGTTAATGCAAATAAAAACGTTTTGTTGGTGAGTAGCTTCCGTCAGAAAAATCGTGTGTGTGACTTCAAGCATTTTAAATAGTGACGAGAGTGATGTAAGAGAAATGTTTTCATTACCGACACAGAAATGAAACACAATTGGATTCAGCTGCGTGTTTACTTATTTGTTTGGCGTGTATATTTACAGTTGTAAACAGTCACATAGCAAAATAATATTGTTTTTAAATAGGTTCTATTAGTAAGGCCTTATGATGTTAGTTCCAAATAAAGTGTATCCCAAGACTTCACAGTTTCTATCACAAAATAAATATTGCTGTAATACCAAGTAGGCCTACTGAAGTATTGTTTGTATCCAGACTGGTTGGCCTAATTAAGATGCTTTTTCTGACTTCGTAATCGTAACTTCTGTCATGTTAGAAGTAAGTAAACATGACAGGAAAATTAATAACTCATTAATTACATACCTAGCAGTCTGTTTCTTGTAACAAAATCGCATGGCCTAACGCTTATGAGCAAACCATTGGATTTCATATTTAACAAGGCCTATCTCATGTTAGAAAAGTCCGACAGCATTCCACGTTATAACAGATGAGTATATGATGCATTCTTAAAATCGCAATTTGTGCTAACCACCTTCATTAACAAAAACGTTTCTCGCGTGACGAAAATTTTGTATCGTCAGGAGAATGTATTTTAGTAAAAAGTGCACATTTAGTCTCAAAAATATGCTCCTTCACAACAAACGAATATCTAAACATAGTACAGTTCTTCCAGAACACTACACCATATTTGTACACTGAATAATTTGTCTGATTGGGCAGGTTTAAAGATAATACACTACAAAACATATGTTCTGTGCTGGGCATGAGACGCGGAGAAGTTACTCAAGAAGGAGGGGAGGTAGTGAGAATGAACTACCTGCTCAGAGCATATGCTTCCAAGTTTTTATTCATACGAAATTGAGAACTTACTCAGAGAACGTGTTTCTGCTCTGAGAATCTTCTCTGGAGCATGTGCTCTTTTTTATTCATACGACTCAAGGTATTCAGGGTACGATCGCATAGACACAAGAACTTCGCAGAATTTTTCTTTGTTCACGATAATACTCGTGTGCACACAGCCAACATCGCCTGAGAGTTGCTAGCCGAAAAAGGGGCGGTACAACCTGAACACCCACCATGGTAGCCAGATCTCAATCCTCCAGACTTCCATTCCATCGACTCAAACTCACTTTTAAAAGAAAGAGGTCACAAGATTTTCCTATGACACGTCACGAGGCTTTTGAACACCATACCAAAGAACATGAAAAGTTTCCACGACATATAACGCAGGGCTTAGCGGTGCTTAGTTATGGGCTGTGGCTATTACCTAGGGTTATAAAATAACTGCAGTTCACAGTTCCTCAACGTAAAATTAACCGTACTTTATTGCCAGAGCTTGTAGTTTCAAACGAACTGGTTGTGTATACAGGGTGAGTCACCTAACATTACCGCTGGATATATTTCGTAAACCACATCAAATACTGAGGAACCGAATCCACAGACCGAACGTGAGGAGAGGGGCTAGTGTAATTGCTTAATACAAACCATAAAAAAATGGATGCTCTCTGTCCGGGTACCGTTCTGCATACACCATGCAGGCTTCAGCTGCATTTTGTCGACATCTCCGCCTTTTCAGAGTTCGAATACACCATGGTCACACTTCCTACAACACAACACTATCACAGACGTCTGGTAACACAGTGTACTACAGTTAGTCTGCGTGCAAAGACGAATGCAGAATAACGATAGCGGCAAGCGCTACATGCGGACACTGCGACAGCTAGACCAAACCACAACAGTGCACTACAGCCACACTCGTAAACACGGTCGCCATCGTAAACATTGAAACGTGTCCATAAACATATTTTTGTAAGAAAATGTCTAATATTGTACCTCCTGTTTTGTGTCGAGTAACTTGCTTGCAAGAAAATGTATAATATCGCTTCTACTGTGTGTATCGATATATCTAATTAACTCTGTGAAGTTTCATCTTTGGCAAAGATCATGTATGGCATAGCTTTGTAGCTCGCGTAGAGAGAGAGAGAGTGGGACTTGTGGTTCAGCTCGCTTACAGAGCGGTTGAGTTGTGTGTATGGCTCGATGTAGAGCAGAGGCTGCTCTGCCAGCAAGTTGATTTGATTGTATTTGGAATTGTATTTTTATTACTATCACCGCTGGAATGAAGGTAATTGTATTTGATGTCATTAGGAAAAAGTTTTATTATGTAGGTAATGTAATGTTGATTATTAATAATAAGTAACAAAGTTGACCTTTCTTTCCTGTTTCATTTACGTAGTTAGAAGATTAACCTACTTCCTTCATTTGATAATTAGTTATTAGTGGATTTAAAGTGCAGTATTTATTTTGTAATCTTGTTGAACAGATTTCGTATTGGTGCCACAGTAAATGATTGTCATGCAACACTACAGTTAATTGATCATGATACTAAATTTCAATAATCAGGTTTTGATCTGCATAAAATTCTCACAGTCAAACATTAAGAAAGTGGTTTGTGGTTTTTTAATATCTATCTCGCAGTCAAATTTTTTGAGTATAGTCAGTGTCTGTTTCAAATGGTGACTTGCCACAGCTGTTTTGTTAAAAGATCCGTTGCGCACATAATCAGTTTAATGCACTGTTTCTTATTTAACAGTATTTACATCAATATCAGGGCCATAATTTAACTAAATTGCTGTGTTAATGAACAATTTGTTGTCTGATTTAACGATAGGTTCAACATCATACAACACGCACACAGCTTTTAACATGTCCCTGCAGATGCTGCTCGCCGACCGTGGCCCGTGTTTGTTACAACACGCAACTGGACGTCGGAGGTTTCAAGCGTCGACTCCGGATGTAATTAACATTTTACAATGCAACAAACGGCACTGATTACGTATTTGTTCATATGCTCAGATGTGCTTGGTAGTACAACATCACACTTACTTGAAAGTAGGATTTTGTGTATCTTCTACACGTTTATCTCCACTTAGTTGCCCGGTTTTCAGACCCGGTATTCAGACTTTAAACTACGTCGAAAATCGGTTATTTAGATAAAAGTCAACACGTTGTTCTAACAAGAACCTACGAAAGAACTAACGGGGTTACATTAAAAAAAAACATAGGTTTGTGTTAAAAAACATACTTCCTTGCATTTTTATGGTTTGTATTAACCAATTACACTAGCCCCTCTCCTCATGTTTGGTCTGTGGAATCGGTTCGTCAGTATTTGATGTGGTTTACGAAATATATCCAGCGGTAATGTTAGGTGACTCACCCTGTACACGGTCGGCAGTATCTTCCTGAAGAAGGGCTTAAGCCCTTTCTACACGGGAAGTGAGAGATTACGAGATTACCCATGATGCACCGGTCACGCCGTCCGCGTACAGTGTAGACGCGTCCACTTGCACAAGGTGCACGCATGCGATCGCTAGCAGGCGGAATAGGGTGGGTCCTATTCTCACAAGTATGGAAGTGCTTCGCGCATGCGCAGACGACCGAATGGGGAACCCAGCTGACAAACGAAGCCAACTCGCGAAGTTGTTTGACAATGTGTACTTGTCTCTTGCTCAAATGAACGTAGGTTTTTCGACTTAGTCGTAAGTATTTCAGGAGGTGATACTATAGAGGAATTGCATTAAAAATTTAATATAACCTGTGTACAATTTTTATTGAATACAGAAATATAGCTGTTCATATGAAATCCAAACAAACGTAGAGCAAATGTAAATCAATAAATTTTCACTCAATTCAATTCAATTCATTTATTTGTCGGTAGACAAAAGTCAGTTGCATAAGACATCGTCATGCATTACATACATATGTTTGATTTTAACAGTACAACAATTTACAAATTATGCAATATACAAGAATAAACAATATATTTTATACAAAAATATACGTATTTATAAAAAAATTGCATAGAATCTGATTTTAACACTACTACAATTTACAAATTACATAATACACAAGAATATACAGTACATTTTAAAGAAAGACAGATGTAAATATTTATGTAAAAAATACACAGAATCATAATTTAAATTTGTACTGTGAGGTCATGCATTTCACTGCGAAGAAACTCATCTGTTGAATAGAAGGCTTTTTGCTTAAGCCAAGACTCCATAGTCATTTGAAACTTACTGGCACCCAGTTCTCTTATACATAGGGGTAACTTGTTGTAATACACTTTACCAATATGTAGGAAATTGTATTTTGTTTTTGATAACCTAACCAACGGTATGTTCAGTGAATTTGAACTTCTTGCGTCATAGTTGTGGACATCTGCTCTGATTTCATACCTATGTGCATTTTCCTTAGCATGAACCAGTGTTTTTAGGATGTAAAGACTGGGAACCGTTAGAATTTTATGTTCAATAAAGTAAGACTTGCATGAAGCTAGACGATTTAACCCTAAAATACATCTGGTTGCTTTCTTTTGCCATAGAAAGACATCATTTGCTCCAGCAGAATTTCCCCAAACCAATATGCCAGAGTACAGATGCGTGCGAAAAAATACATAATATGCCATTTTTAGGATATCCTCACTTACACAACTTTTCAGTTCCCTTAATAAATATATTACCCTGGCTAGTTTTGTGCAAAGTTTTTCTGTATGAGCATTCCAAGATTTATCCGTCGGTTCTTGGTAGTTCAGCATCACACTTACTTAAAAGTAGAATTTCTTGTATCTTCTCCACGTTCATTTCCACTTAGTTACCCGGTTTTCAGACCGGGTATTCAGACTTTAAACTACGTCGAAAACCGGTTATTTAAATAAAAGTCAATATGATGGTCTACCAAGAACCGACGAAAGAATCAGTGAATATTTCCAAATCAGGTTGTTGTACATATCAAGAGCCGTATCTCTGTACCCAATATAAATTGGACACACGTTATATGACATTTTAACTGCAAATCGTCTTTATTACCATCTTCTAAAGTATTTGTTATTTTTCCTGAAGCATGCTGTAGTTAACTGGTGAAATATTTGTTTTTGGTGAGCATTACTTGAAGCTTTATCAAAGTGAAAGGTCTATGGATAGACACCTGAGCTTGTTCATCATATACATAGGCGCCTCAAACCGCAGGGACTGGAAGTATGTAGTCGCATTTTATAATGAGGACGTTAACAGATGTGAGCGACGAAGTTATGCATGAACTGCACGAAAACAATTAAATACAGTTTCACAGTGGAAGTCTGAAACACAAATAAATGTTTCAATCATCACACAGTTTCGAAAAGTGATGTTAACGCGCCGGTCGCGGTGGCCGAGGGGTCTGCGGCGCGTTAGTCACGGTCTGCACGGCCAATACGATCGGGGGTTCGAATCCCCCCTCGGTCATGGATATTTATGCCGTCCTTAGTCTTAGTTAGTTCATAAGTAGTTTGTAAGTTCAGGGACTGATGACCCCATAGTTAAGTCCCATAAGCTATACAAACATTTGAACATTTGATTTTGATGTTAACGCGGCGATTCATTTGCTGTAAATTTGACAACAAACGAAGTAGACGCGTGAAGCAGACGGCTCATGTGGCTGGTCAGCGACATGGTTTTTCTTTTGGTGACTGGGTCGACAGTTGTGTTGACTTCGTTTTATATTAGGGCTTTAACATTGCGACTTTTAAGCTGTAGATTACGTCTTAATTTCCACCGTTGTACAGGATGTATAGTTTCAAAATTATATTTGTCCCCTCAGTATGAAAATTCAGTTGGTAGCCCTGGTACTTCTTCGCAGTTAATAAAATTTATGTCTTTGTTGAATTTTTCACTGTAAATGTTGGTTCCGGATTTCATAATATGTAAAGACCTATTTTAATGTTTGAGCATGAAAATCTGTTTCTCAGGGGCTGATATTTAATAAAACAAAGAATAAAAATTTGAATCATTGAGTCCCGGTAGTTCAGATAATTTGACGCCCATCACAAAGATAATGTTTTTGCTTGATCCTTTTCATTCTTTAGAAAATTTCACTATACAATTTCACCATACGTTTCTCCTGACCACTACTGTTAGATATATTCCTTCACTTTTAGAATATGCTGGGACAATATTAGGGAACTAAATACTCGAATAACTTTTTTAAGGTTCATAAATTCTCTATTCTGAAATCAATAGTTACATTCATAACACCTTCACAGTATACACTTTATAAGTTCACAATTCGTGATTATTTTCGTCAAAGGTTTTTGTATTAATCTCTCTCAAGAATGTTCATCAGTTATTACGGGAGGCAGAAGTTTCTAATTCTCCCTTCCTATCCTACCCCGATCAGAGTTCAAAGATAATATACGCTTTCGCGTTTGATCACGATATAAGAGTTTATATTAAATTTTAAATATTTTCTGGGGTTTTTTCCTATCTTGGAATGAAACCGCGCATCACTGAGAGCTCGTTACATAGAGGGGCTGAGCGCACAGAGAAAGCTAAGCACATCGATAGCTAAACACATAGAGACAGAGTAACTCAACTGCGGGTACTATTTATGATAGCAATCTGACAAATGATCTCCGATATACGAGATGTTTTGACCTAAGTATTCCCTGGATACTATTACTCCGACTTACGCTGATATAATTCGAATTTACTACAAATTTTGAAAAATGAGAAAATTCTGCTTCTCAACAAAATATTAAAATTACGTAACGATCAAAAATGTCGGAATGCCGTGATTCTAATGCTATGTTCGCGATGTGGTGTTACACTCAGCAAATGCGTACCGTTTGAAGGCTTCTTTGTAGTTCGACGGTCTGTCGCAAAGGGCGCTGCAGCTGACAACGACTTCCTTGTGCGTGTTGCACGTCTCGTATAGAAGGGCTCAACGTGTCGGGAACCGGTTGTAATGAAACCAGTCCTGTTGCCACCGGGTGCTGCTACTTTAAAATACATATGTGTAGCAGTTGCTGATACGGGCAAACCGCTTCAAGCGTATCGCGTACGTACAGTGCCACAACTGATACGCGTATGACGCCTTGGGTAGTGGAAATCTTAATGGCGTAGTTACGCAGAATGGAAATTAAGTTGTTAATTGGCCGTCGTTTTCACGTAATTACCTGTAAGAGTACCCTTGTGGTTGTTTGGCTGCGTTACAATAGAATTTGAACCAAGTGCGTAATTTTTAATGGTGGAAAGGGGACATGGGCAAAGAAAGGGTGTAGTTGGTTAGAAAGATGAGGAGATGGAAGACTGGCAGAAGGAAGGCAGCAATCCCAGATTCCCGTCGACGTTGTGGTCATTAGAGACACAGCTAACGCTCGGATAGTTGGGGACGGATGGCGTAAGGGTACAGACATATTTTTAGAATTTTTTTTTTTTTGTCTTTCAAAAAAATGGAACCTTACATTTAAACCACTAAACAAACACGTACGAGTCAAATAGGTGTTAGGTGGGAGGAAATGTTAATATATTTTTGTATCGTTTTAATATATATATATATATATATATATATATTCCTTCTCCGAGGTGTTCCTTTGGCTTCGCCCGACCTCGTGGTTATGTGACGTCACACAGAGTGGCAAGGAGACTGCAATGCCGTACGGAGTTTTGGGATTCGAAGAGAAAGAATAAATAAGGGGAAAAGGAAAAAAAAAATGTTCAAATGTTTGTAAATCTTATGGGACTTAACTACGGGGTCATAAGTCCCTAAACTTACAAACTACTTACGAACTAGGACGACACAAATATCCATGCTCGAGGGGGGATTCGAACCCCCGACCGTAGTGGCCGTGCAGACCGTCAGACCGTCAGTCCCCTCAGCCACCGCGGCCGGCAGGGGAAAAGGAACAGAGAAGGAACGGGATTTTGTTTTAGTTGATAGGAGGTCACAGAAACCGATAACATATAGCCTACATATATATAACAGATTGTAAAATAAATTATAATAAATACAGTTTTGAAGATTTAAATTGGCATTTAAAATCAGTATTCCTATTTAGATGGAATTTGGAAAAAGTTGTTAAATTTCCATTTGTTGCGAGGCAGTGCGACTGGCACGGGGCCTACAAGAACAAGCTTATAAAATATTGGTCGTGCGAACGCCTCGCAATGGCGGAGGAAATCGACCGTGCCCTTTGAAAGGAATAGCTTTTGTTTCTTTTGGACATTTAGACTCTGCATGGTACCCAAAAGTAAAGATGAAATACTTCATATGGCACTAATATAGTATTCGTCTGCTGTAAGTCATTTAATAGAGGTTGATATTTCGTCTAGGGATGAATAAACAGATGTAAAATAACATTTCTTACAGAAAAAATTATAAAAGAAATAATGAATCACACTAAAGACATGGTTGTAGCCTTTTCTCCAATGCTGTTCAATTTGTACATTGAGCAAGCTATAAAGGAAAGCAAGGAGAAATTTGGAGAAGGAATTAAAGTTCAGGGTGAAGAATTAAAAATATTGCGTTAAGCCGACGACATAGTAATTCTATCAGAGACAGCAAAGGACCTGGAAGAGCAGTTGAACGGAATGGACAGTGTGCTGAAAGGTGCATATAAGATGAACATTGACAAGAGCAAAACTAGGGTAATGGAGTGCAGTCTAAGAAAATCAGGTGATGCTGAAGGAGTTAGATTAGGTAAAGAAGCAATAAAGGAGGTAGATGAGTTTTGTTACTTGGGCAGTAAAATAACAAATGATGGTCGCAGTACAGAGGATATAAAATGCAGAATGGCAATGGGTAGAAAAGCGTTCTTGAAAAAGAGAAATTTGTTAACAGCGAATACTGATATAAGCCTAAGGAAGTCCTTTCTGAAGGCAAATTGTGTGGAGTGTTGCCTTGTATGGGAATGAAACATGAACTATAAACAGTGCGGACAGGAAGAGGATAGAGGCTTTTGAAATGTGGTGCTACCGCAGAATGCTGAAGATTAGGTGGGTGTATCGCGTAACTAATGAGGAGGTACTGAACAGAATTGGGGAGAAAAGGAATTTCTGGCCGACCTTGAATAAAGGAAGGGATCGATTCTCAGGCATCAAGGAATTGTGAATTTAGCGTTGGAGGGAAGTGTGTGGGGTAAAAATCGCAGAGGAAGACCAAGAGATGGATACAGTAACCAGATTCAGACAGATGTAGGTTGCCGTTCTTATGTGGAGATGAAGAGGCTTGCTCAGGATAGGGTATTGTGGAGAGCTGCATCAAACCAGTCTCCGGACTGAAGACCACAACAACAAAAACATAATACTCATGACTATTATGATTGGTTTCATTATTTAAGAACGCGGATCCGCCAGAGATATAAATAAGTTATATAAAATTAGATGTACAAAAGTATTATATGTACTAGTTACATTGTACTTGTTTAACTTTGTGTTATTCTGTTAAATATTATATTATCATGTTCTTATATGTAATACTGCAACTGCACTGTAACGTGTTTGGGTAGCAAGGAGAATTACAGTGTTTAAGGCAAGCAGATGCAATTAAAAACGAAAGAAAGAAAATAGAATGTCAACTAATTGAAAGCATTTAAAGTAGAGGAAGGAGATTCTTAAACGCCTTATTGTACCATAGGCTCTGTAAACGGCAGTGAAACAAAATAACCTTGTGGTCACGGAATGGATGGTTTTTCCGAGAAGAATTGTCGATACCATCACAGCAAACAGCGACCGTACATGGCGTCAAATCATTGAACCACAGAACACGCGAAGAAGGTAAGTGACGCGTTTCGAAAAAGGAACTTTTTTATGGTTATTTTATACGACTGAGCCCAGGAAGGATAACAAAAATGGTATTAAACTACTTTGTAGCTAAGGAAAACAAAGGGGCGTGCTTCTTATGACTCGAAAAATATCTTATTCTGAAGATACCCAGGAACGTAATTCATTGAAGGGAAAATTACGAATGCTCAAAGAATCCCAGGAAAATCCGAAGTTGACAGCGAAAACGTGGGCGCAAGTTTTTTTTTTTTAAAAAAAAAAAAAAAAAAAAAAAAAACACCTGGAAAACAGGACCACTTAAAGCAGTTACAGTTACGAAAATATCTAAATTGAATTTACGTGATGGCAAGCCAGCCCGAAGGAAGAGACTATTACTAGTTTTCACTCGAAAATTGTGTTACTGGTGAAAGACGACCGTCTGTCGCGTCCATATATTTTTTTGTAAAATTGTAATTTATTTGATGTCGCTAGTTTAGCATTTTGTTAAATTAGAACCCCACTCTTTTCAAGGCATGAGGTTGCATGCCGTAGTTTTTATTTTTCGAAAACTGAATTTATAAATTTTTATTGGTTTTCGGAACCACGTGGATTTGAACTCCGACTTCGGGGGTTTGCAGCTAGTCACCTGAATTCACGCCACTTCTCATAAAACCAGTGCCTAGATAGTTTACTCTCAGATTGCAACTTAAGAGTCCGCCGTGATTTAGTGAAATGAATCCGATTTTTAATCACTTTACCTTCAGTGGAGTGCGATCATGTAACATAGCCGTGTGTCGCCGTTAGCGTGTTTGCTCGCGGTCTAATCTAAATGCAACTTAAGTTTGCTATACTCACGCACCATCTCAAATCAGGCACGACAGACCAGAGCCATCTTCGCAGTTTTATTGTGTATTGTGTTGTGTGGTACCTCCGGGTTTGCTGAATTTCGCCTACGATAGCGGCACCTGCTTCCGCCTCGTCTCAGCACGCTGATTTTGTTGAGTTTCGCTGTTGCATTGCGTGTGTGCGGTCGAGTGAGTATTGTTTGTAAATCCTCCCCCTGTAGCGTTAAGTTCTGTGTAATGTATGTTAATTTCAATGCTGGGCATCGTCAGTGTTAGTTACTGTAAATGGAATGCTTTTTCATTGTATTAACAAAATTGGTTCTCCATTTTGCTTGCGTTCGATCTGAATAAACAAGTTCAGTATAATTTTGACTTGCCTATAAATTTTAGTTTTCGAGCACCTTCCCCTTTTTTATTTAATATTGTTTTTCACCAGTGCTGAGAAAAAGCTCAAATGCAATATTTTATGTTTAAGTTCCGTTGCGCCATAAATGTTTTCTTAGCCGCCTTTATGAAATAACTTTGATTGTGGTGGCTCGTGTATTAATGTCTGTGTGTAATTTCGTGTGAGCTGCTACGTATGTTGGCCACTGTGTCGTTAACTTCCTGTTACTAGAATAATTTGAACCAAGTCAGTTCTCAATTTGGGCCAGGAAACAAGGTTTTGCAGCAGGGAGTAGACGATAGCTCAAACGGATCTTTTACTAATTTTATTGAAGTATTTTATCCATTTCAGCAACTGTTCAGATTATAAATGAATGAAATGCAGCAACCAGTTGCTTGTGGTTATTTATTTTTATTTTTAACTTTAACGACCGGTTTCGGGCGCTTGAGTGCCCTTCTTCTGGTCTCTATACAGACAAACAAGTGGATTGGCAGACAATAAAGGCTATAGAACATATAAAAGTCGATTACAGAAATTTGAAGCAGTTTCGAACCAAATAGATTGTAATAAAGATAAGTCCATATAATGGGATAAAATTAAAACTTACATTTTTGTACTGTTGCTTAATAAATATACATGCTAGTAGCGGAATCAACGCTAAGTGCAAAGATTATGGAATGAATAACAGTCAGCTGGTAACAAAGTATCTATGGATGAGGATTATAGTAAAAGAGTAACGATAAATAAGGGAAAAAAGGCTATGGGAAAACAGTAATACTCAAAGTAGTTGAAGAAAAGCATAAAGAGAGGAGCAGGTGACTGACAAATCAGTCGCTTAGCAGATTAAATTTCAGTAGTCTAGAAGTACAATGATAAGTGGCGGAATATTTCAGAAGTACCAGCTGACACAGTAGTCAGTAGACACTAACCACAAGCAACTGGTTGCTGCATTTCATTAATTTACTAATTTTATTGGTAAAATTAATCTTTCTTATAACAGTAAATATTTATCTGGGTGCCTCCTACCAGAATTAAGCTTTTATTTCGTACAGTGTCCTACTTTTACTGGTTACATTTTCTTGACTGACATTATGAGCAATGTAAGTTTACACGGCCCACTTGGAAAACACTTTAACAGGTAAAAGTCAGATGCAGCTAGAGGGAGAAAAGTTGTCTGTGCCGTAGTGTCGGTACGCAGTTATAGGGTAAATTGCTTGCGATTACGTGCAGGAATTAACTAGGAGGATGCGAGAGCGTGGCCTAGGACGGTGCGTGCTAGAGGAAGCTAATACAGACGTTGCCTCTCCTTTCTCTGCGATGAATTATAGATGGCACGGATTTATGAATAGCAGCATGCACGCCGAACGGACGGTGAAAGTCAAACTGAAAAGGCAATCGACTTTTTCCCAGAGTCACGCCGTCGTTTATAATGGAGCGTAGTATTATCTGATAGAAGCGTAGCGGAGATTTAGAGTGACAATGCACGAATAGCAGGAAGACGCGGCAGTGTTCACAAATTAACCAGAGTGAGGAACAATTGATACGACTGCACTCTGAGAGAAAGCACAGTTCGCAGGTATTTACGATGAGGCAGGGCAGTCTGTGGTAGGCATTAAGAGGTGTCCGAACTAGGTGGGGGAACCAGCGAAGCGTGAAACGAAGCGATAGCCGCCGCTAGACTTATTGTCTACACTGTTGTTGGCATTGTATACGGCACGGTCGTCCTCGTATACTTCTACCGAAAAAAGCTTCGCAACACGAAGGAGCATCGTGTGTCACGGTGTCGAAACTGAAGTGGCGGAAAACATCTGTGTGACTGACAGGAAAAAAAGTTTCGTTCATATTTGTCTACATCATCATCTCTACATCTACATGGGATACTCTGCAAATCACATTTAAGTGACTGGCACAGGGTTCATCGAACCACCTTTATACTATTTATCTCCCATTCCATTCTCGAATAGCGCGCGGGAAGAAAGAACATCTGAATCTCTCCGTTTGGGCTCTGATTTCTCGTATTTTAATCTGATGATGATTTATACCTGTGTAATTGGGAGTCAACAATATATTTTCGCATTCGGAGGAGAATGTTGGCGATTGTAGTTTCGTAAGTAGCCCACGCCGAAGCGATAAGCGCCGTTGTTGTAATGATTCCCATCCCAGATCCTGCATCATTTCCGTAAAGCTGTCTCCCCTATATCGTGACAATACGAAACGAGCTGCCCTTCTTTGGACTCATTCGATGTCCTCCGTCAAAACTACCTGATAAGGATCCCACACTGGGCTGCAATACTGCAAAAAAGTACGGACAAGCGTAGTCTATGCAGTTTCTTTAGTAGTACTGTTGCATATTTCAAGGGTTATGCCAATAAAACGCAGTCTCTGGTTCGCCTTTCCCATGACATTATCTACGCGTTCTTTCCAGTTTAAGTCTGAAGTAATAGTAATTCCTAGGTATTTTGTGGAGTTTACGGCCTTCACATTGATTTATCATGTAAACAAAGTTTAACCGTTTTCTTTTCGTACTCATGTGGACGACTTCACACTTCTTATTATTTAGAGTCAACTGCCAATTTTTACACCATACAGATATCTTATTCAGATCGTTCTGCAGTTGATTTTGATCTTCAGGTGATTTTACTAGACGGTAAATGACGGCGTCATCTCCAAACAACCTAAGAGAGCTACTTAGCTTTTTCCCTAAATCGTTTGTGTAAATAAGGAACAGGAGAGGACCAATAACACTACCCTGTGGAACCCTGTGTCCTCTCTCACAGGAAATCCGCTATCCAGTCGCAAATTTGGGGCGATATACCGTAACCGCGCAATTTGATTAAAAGCCGTTTTTGAGGTACGGGGTCAAAAGCCTTCTGGAAATCAAGGAATACGGAATCAATTTGCAAACCCTTGTCGATAGCACACATTAATTCTTGTGAGTAAAGAGCTAGTTGTGTTTTGCATGAACGATATTTCTAAATCCATGTTGACCTTAGGCCAATAGATCGTTCTGTTCGAGATAATTCATAATAGTTGAATACAGTATATGTTCCAAAATCCTGCTGCAAATTGACGTCAATGAAATAGGCCTGTAGTTTGGTGGGTTACTCCTACTGCCTTTCTTGAATATAGGTGTGACCTGTGCAACTTTCCAATGTTTTGGTACAGATCCTTGTTTGAGAGAGCGGTTGTATATGACTGTTAAGTAAGGAGCTATCGCTTCAGCATAATCAGATAGAAAAGATTATTGTTCGACTTTAGATTAATTTAGAGGTTTCTCGAGGGTTGTAAAAGTAATTACAAAGGTTTTCCCGGCGTAATAACTGATTATATTCTTCTCGTGTTTATATCCGGGTACTAAAGTCAACTTGACATGATATATCAGCGACGCGATGTATAAGAGAGCCGCGTATCGCACTGGGAACTCACTTTCGGCGATATTGTGTACCAGCACGTTCACCTGAGGATGGCGGGCAGTTTCCTCGCTGAAATATCGTGTCTAGTTGACTTCAGTATCCGGCTGCGAACCCGAGAAGATTGTAATCAGCTAGTAAACCTAGAACGTAGCGCGTAACATACCTACATTCATATTACCCGCCACTCAATAATAACCAAGGTAATATTTTACTACGCACCTGAACATAGTAGCATTGACAGGGATGGCCAGAGGTGCCTCACACACAGATTATCCCAGAGACTCTAGATTATCCCTGAGACTCTAGAACAACAAGAATAATCGCTTCTCGGCTGTTGGCAAGATGAATGCGTAGTACTTTTTATAGATAAGGAAATAAGGAAAGGAAAAAATCAGTATTAAGAAGTTATATCATCACGAATCTTTAACTTATTCTCAAACGGTCCAATTTCCATCCGAACATCAACACTTTCGTTTGAATTAGCTTTTCGACGATTCCTGCTCCTCTAACAAGCAAATAACGCATTAATCGCTCATCATAGACGATTTCGCGTTGCCTGTGTGTCTGTAGCAGTTTATCACTTTTTAAGTCACACACCACATTTTACAGACGTCTGCTGGTCACCAGGCAGTAGAACTTACGGACACCGCTAGAGGAAGGCACTACGCCCTATCTCAGCTATCAGCGTCGCATTGGGGAAAAAAATTCAAGTAAAAATTTTCAGGATTATATATCGAGTACGTAGTTTTGGAAACGTTTTTGTTTCACTTCTTGAGCAACAGCACTCTTATTTAAATTTATGTATAAATTATTTTTCAGAAGAGATAGATTGGCTGGCCAGTACTTACCTTTGTGCTGTACCGCCCATAGTTACACAAGTGAAAAAGGAAAGGAAAAAAAGGACGAAAAAGGACAATCTTTCGGAACACAGTTCCTTCCTCAGGTGGGAGAGAAGGGAAGAAAAACCTCGTGACCTAGGCCGTGAATTACCTTTCCGTTTCGTTACCATCCTTTTTTCTTCCCTTCTCTCCCATCTGAGGAAGGAACTGTGTTCTGAAAGCTTGTCCTTTTCCGTCCCTTTTCTTCCTTTTTCTTCATTTGCGTCACTATAGGCGGTACAGCACAAAGGTAAGTACTGGCCAGCCAATCTATCTCTTTCGAAAAATAATTTACCATCTCTGAGGAGAATTTCCATCATTAATAGAATTTATATATAAAGGTCTAGAGTGCAAAAATTTATCTTTTTGGACTAGTTTCGGTCTTCTTTTAGACCATCTTCAGGAAATTTAGCTCCATGGATGTTGTGGAGCTAAATTTCCTGAAGATGATCTAAAAGAGGACCGAAAGTAGTCGAATTTTTTTTTTTTTTTTTTTTTTTTTTTTTTTTTTTTTTTTTTTTTGCACTCTAGACTGTTATATATCTGCGGAGCTATGAACATAGTTTATTGTATCATTTTTCAAAGAGTTACAGCACAAATATATAATATTTTAAATGGAACAATAGTTTTTTTCTATCGTGCATTGGATTCGTTGAAACCAGCTGCGTCCAAATCAATTTAAACTACATTCCTATCACTGTTAGTTTGGGAGCTACAGCCCTTCAACGTTTCAGGGGCAGATACCACAAACGCTGCGCATAATGCAATGCGCCTTCTAAATGTGGTGCGGCCGAGTTGTAACGTCGCCGGTGTCACGCAGCGAGAAGCTTCCTCGATGCCCTGTTAGACTGCCGACTGTCGCCGCACTCGGCCGTATACCCGACAGTTGGAGCCACATAAAAACCGGGGCTCAATATACCGCAGTTACTGACATCGAATGACGATGGCATACGCGAACAACGAGTACGTTGACATGTTGCTGATGCTCGGCGAGTGCCGACACGATGCCACTGAAGCAGCCACGGCTTATGCCGTGAGATATCCTAGGCGAAGAGCCCCGGCAGCCATTACGTTCTTACTTGCCGAACAACGACTTCGGGAAACAGGCAGCTCGGTAATGGACCGCAGTAACAGACGAAGACCTGCAAGAAGTGAGGAGACGGAGGTGTTTGTTCTAGCTGCACTACACCACGATCCTCATGTCAGCTTACGAGCCGTTGCTGCAGTCGCTGGTGTCAGTCTCACATCTGTGTGGCGTATAGTACACGGCCACAGGTTTCACCCGTACCGCCTGTCACTGACCCAGGAGCTGCATGGGAACGATTTCCGTGCAAGAGTGACATTCTGTGAGTGGGCCATGCATAATTTCACACTGGAGTCTTTACAAAGTGTTATGTTGTCTGATGAGTCCACGTTCACAAATTATGGTGCAGTGAATCGCCATAACATGCACTACTGGGCCGCAGACAATCCTCGGTGGGTACGACCTGTCGACCGTCAACGTAGGTGGTCTATTAACGTGTGGTGTGGAATCCTTGGGGATGAAATCATCGGTCCACACTACTTCCCAGGTACACTAACAGCTGAGTTATATAGCCGACATTTTGGGTGGTGTCCTTGAACACGTGTGTCTACACACGAGAGTTTATATGTGGATGCAGCACTATGGTCACCCAGCGCATTCTGCGCGTGCTGTTGTGGAAGAACTAAACAACAGGTTTGCAGGAAGATGGTTGGGGCGCCATGGTCCTCATTTCGTGGCCCGCAAGGTCGCCCGATTTAACACCAGTAGATTTCTTTTTGTGGGGATATCTAAAGGATCGTGTTTATGTCACTGAGCCCACATCCCCCGATGATCTAAAACGGCGCATCGAGGACGCATGTCGCTCCGTCACACCAGCGATGTTACATCTCGTCCGCAGATCCTTTCGACGGCGCATTGCATTATGCATTGAGGAACATGGACACACATTTGAACATCTCATGTAAATCAACTTCCCACCGCCATAACATCCATCACCCACACACAGCCATGTATTATATACAGCGTGTGGTATCTGTCTCTGAAACTTTGAAGGGTTGTAGCTCCCATACTAACTGTGGTGTCCCACAAATCCAAAGTGCGCGCCACCTACTTTCGCCGCGCGCCGCCATGCACGCACGGCGCGGCGTTCTTACGACGTCAGCCACGAGCGCCCTCTGCTGCAACTCCGCTCGTGGCCACCACTGGACGACATCGATCACTTGGGACTGAGATAGGAACCAGTTAACACTTCGGAATCAGATAGGCACCAGTGAAGACTTGGCTATCGGACAGGCACTAGGCAGGACTCTAGCTCAACTATGTATCAGCATTCTGCAGTACTGATCTATGTAAAAGTCAAGTATTGTATAAATTCTGTTCAATATATATCTCGTTTTAGTTTACTCTAGTGTTTCTAGTTTCTGTTGTCCCACTGGCTGGTCACCTCCTACCTGCTTAAGCGTGCTTCCTTTATTCCTGTGTCGGTTAAATACTACTCGGCCACCGACACCTACGACGGAAACGAGACACAAAAGCGGCGACGACGCTGGGACACAAAAGCTATAAGCTTTTTTGTGGATATTCGATGAATGGTTTAAGGTTTATATTCCATATACTGAATAATTCATCGCGTCAATCCCTCACGTGGCGTCTGTTACTTCAGCTGGCTTCGCTCTCTACCCTGGACATCGCTGGTGGCTGCCCCGCTCCTGTGACGCCGCCGTCGCCTCTGCTACGTACTAGGGTGAGCGTCTCCCCAGACGTCTCCTCCATTGCCGCCACAGATCTCCGCCGCAGTCGTCAACCTTCCTTTTTTACGTTTTACTCCCATCACGGATTTACCGCCCACTACCTCCACGGCTATATTTTACATCTCCTTTCATCTCGAACAGAACGATCTATTAACCCAAGGTCAACACGAATTTAGAAAATATCGTTCATGCGAAACACAACTAGCTCTTTATTCACACGAAGTGATGGGTGCTATCGACATCCGTATTTCTTGATTTCCAGAAAGCTTTTGACACCCTACCTCACAAACGGCTTTTAATCAAATTGCGTGGTTATGGTATATGGCCCCAAATTTGCGATTGGATAGGGGATTTCTTGTCAGAGAGGACACAGTTCGTAGTAATCGATGGTAAGGCATCGGCTAAAACAGAGGTGATATCGGGCGTTCCACAGGGTAGTGTTATTGGTCCTCTGCTGTTCCTTATTTACATAAACGATTTAGGGGAAAATCTAAGTAGCTCTCTTAGGTTGTTTGCAGATGACGCCGTCATTTACCGTCTAGTAAAATCATCTGAAGATCAAAACCAACGATCTAAATAAGATATCAATATGGTGTAAAAATTGGCAATTGACTCTAAATAATAAGAAGTGTGAAGTCGTCCACATGAGTACGAAAAGAAATCCGTTAAACTTTGTTTACAACATAAATCAATCAAATGTGAAGGCCCGTAAACTCCACAAAATACCTAGGAATTACTATTACTTCAGACTTAAACTGGAAAGAACACGTAGATAATATCGTGGGAAAGGCGAACCAGAGACCGTTTTATTGGCAGCACCCTTAAAAGATACAACAGAACTACTACAGAAACTGCATACACTGCGCTTGTCCGCTCATTTTTGGAGTATTGCAGCCCAGTGTGGGATCCTTATCAGGTGGGTTTGACGGAGGACATTGAAAGAGTCCAAAGAAGGGCAGCTGGTTTCGTATTGTCACGATACAGGGGAGACAGCGTTACGGAAATGATACAGGACCTGGGATGGGAATCATTACAACAACGGCGCTTATCGCTGCGGCGTGGGCTACTTGCGAAACTCCAATCGCCTACATTCTCCTCCGAAAGCGAAAATATATTGTTGACTCCCACTTACGTAGGTAGAAATGATCATCAGAATAAAATACGAGAAATCAGAGCTCGAACAGAGAGATTCAGGTGTTCTTTCTTCCCGCGCGCTATTCGAGAATGGAATGGGAGATAAATAGTATAACGATGGTTCGATGAACCCTCTGCCAGGCACTTAAATGTGATTTGCAGAGTATCCCATGTAGATGTAGATGTAGATGTAGGCCCCCACCATGCTGAGTGCCTCCAACATCCGCCTTGCCCAGATCTCCCTCTCCGTATTTCACCCGCAGCCCACTCATCCCCTCTACTGTCCCAGTCGCCCACTCCAACCCTATGTCTTCCGCACCCTCCCTCCCTCCTCCTCCCCCAGCAACTTGTACCCCTCTCACAACTCCCCATAAATTCCTCCCTCTCTCCCGAGCTGATATAAACATCTGTCAAGCCTCAAGACCCGGATCACCCTAGCCCAGAGCCTCAGCTGGCTGCCCCAATCCCCAACACATCCCAATCCTATTCCTCGACCTCTGCCTGGTCCCATCAACACCAAAAAATCCACTGCCGAGACCACTCTGCTCTCCCCGCCAAAGCCGCTCCTGCACAACCCCTTCTCCAGCCTGTTGGACTCACTCCCATGCAGACCACCCCTCTTCTGACTTCCACCTCCTCCATCCCAAATTTGGACATAGGGCCTCTTCTGCCCTGACCTAGATGATCGAACCCTCTCTCTGGAAGTACGAAAGTACTTCACATCCATTCCCAACTAATCTCCCGTAAGGACTCCACCCTTAGTAAATTCACTTCACCACCTTCAGTCCTCCCCATGTCAATTTTCGATTCCACACTAGTTCATAATGTTCAAATGTTTGTAGAACTTATGGGACTTAACTACGGGGTTATCAGTTCCTAAGCTTACAAACTACTTATGAACTAGCTAAGAATAAGGACGGCACAAATATCCATGCCCGAGGGGGGATTCGAACCCCCGGCCGCAGTGGCCGTGCAGACCGTGACTGGAGCGCCTCAGTCCCCTCGGCCACCGCGGCCGGCACCACACTAGTCTTGTGTAGTTCGCGAACGAACTAGCTCAGAAGAGCGCTGCCACAGGCGAACTACGCGAACTAGTTCGCAGACCCCTCGCCTCTTAGTTCGTCCGTTCCTTATCCGAAGACTGACGGGGAACAGCGAGAGGACGCGAGAGCGCGCAGAATCGCGTGATTCCCTTCTGCCAGTCACCGTCATTTCGAGCTGAGATGCAGCTCAGCTGTAGTTTCACAGTTCACTGCCACAAATTTTTTTTCTAAGGTATTCAGCACTGTCTAAATATAACCCTCATTCCATAGTATAAAGGGCCGGCCGCGGTGGCCGAGGGGACTGAGGCGCTTCAGTCACGGTCTGCTCGGTCACTACGGTCGGGGGTTCGAATCCCCCCTCGGGCATGGATATTTGTGCCGTCCTTAGTTGTAGGTAGTTCATAAGTAGTTTGTAAGTTTAGGGACTGACGACCCCGTAGTTAAGTCCCTTAAGCTTAACAAATATTTGAACATTTGATAGTATAAAGAAGTAAAAATAACTCAAAACTTAACATTGTTTGCATTTATATGCGAGAAATTTTCTCTCGCCTGCATGATACTGTTGACGGCTCGCTGGTTAGAATGTTGAGGATAACATCGTATAAGCGACACTAACACTGTAAAGTAACGAACCCGTATACAATTAATTAGCCACAAAACTGTAGTGTACTATGTAAATGTTCCTTCAATGACCTATTAAATAAATAAAGAAATCCATTTTAAAAATAAAATACTACGAGTATTCTGTATGCAAAGTAGTTGAATACCACTGTATCACCCATTTGCGTAAATAACTGGTTTATTTGCTTAAGTATTTGATGTCTAATTGCCCAAAAATACGGGTAGTAACACACGATTGGGCAACACTGATCATTATATAAAAAAGCTGTCATAACAAAAGAAACAGCCCTTTTAGTAGCGGTAGCAAAAGCCAAAAGAGCGGACGAACTAAAAAGAGCGACCTACTTCGCGGCCGAGTTGCGAACTAAAAGGAGAGCTACCGGTCGCGAATTGAAATATGTGGGATCGGTCGCGAACTAAAATACGCCCGATCGGTCGGGAACTACAAGCGCGATCGGTCGCGAACTAAAATATGTGGAATCGGTCGCGAACTGAAACATGCGTTACTATTATGCCAAACGTATCTCGCTTCTTAGTTCGTTGGATTCTTTTCCGAAGACCGACGGGCAATAGCGAGAGGGCGCTTAACAGAATTAAAAATCACGTGTTTGTCTTCTGCTGATGAGAGCCATTTCGAGGTGAGCGTCTGCCTGCTAGATTACATAGTTAAGCGCTACAAAATTTCTGTTTTGAAGTATTCTGCACTCTGCAGTATCTGACTAACAAATACAATAATGCAAAAATATAAACTCTAAACTTAAACGCGAGAAATTATCCACAAACTGTTTCTGTTGGTTTGCGTGATATCGTTAGCGGCTCAAGCAGCAAGCGCATGAAGCAGCTAGGTGGGGGAACTTCTCCCTCCACCTGCACGCGCAGACCACGCTGCTCAGCCGTCACTGGGAGCGGACGAACTAACAGAACGAACTAGATCGCGGCAGAGCCGCGAACTAAAGTGAGCGCTCCAGATCGCGAACTATTATGCGCAAGTCTACCCACACCAGCTTCACCTTGTCGTCACCAACCTCCGCCTCCTTACCGCCCATCCAACCTTTCCGCCATAATCACGAAATTAAGCCCAGTGTTCACGGAGGATGAGATGCTCTGACAACTCCCGCCCCGACATAGAGATCCGCTCCGCCAAGCGCATCCAGAATGCCACTGTTCCCACCTTCTTGATACGGATTTTTATGCTATTCACATTCTGCATCGACCACCTCCTCATTGAGGGGGTGGAATCATATATGTATGCTCGCCATTACAAGGTGGATCCTGCATGACACCCCTCAGCTCTATGGCTTGTCTATGATGACCACCTGACGCAGAATTGCCACAACATGTTCCCACTGTAAGTCGACACATATACAAAGACTGAAACTCGCCTCCCTTCCCACCTGCTACACCTGAGGGACCCTCACCCAACCTATACCTATGTCAGGCTCATCCTGCTCCCGTTACCAAATGTTCAAATGTTTGTAAAGCCTATGGTACTCGACTACGGGGTCATCAGTCCCTAAACTTACAAACTGCTTATGAACTACTTACGAACTAGGACGTCACAAATATCCATGCCCGAGGGGGCATTCGAACCCCCGACCGTAGTGGCCGTGCAGACCGTGACTAAAGCGCCTCAGTCCCCTCGGCCACCGCGGCCGGCCTCCCGTTACCCCCACAAGATAATAGTCCCTGTGTGCTCCATTAATCCCCCATTCACACCACCTACTCCCTATCCTCCCCCTCCTACCATGAAGGACGTCATCCGTTTTGTGTCCCAGCCTCGTCGCCGCTTTTGTGTCTCGTTTCCGTCGTAGGTGTCGGTGGCCGAGTGGAATGAGACCGACACAGGAATAAAGATAGCACGCTGGTGCAGGTACGGAGGGGAGCAGCCAGAAACTAGAAACACTAGAGTAAATTAGAACGAGATATATATTGCACAGAATTTATACAATACTTAACTTTTACGTAGATCAGTACTGCAGATACATAGTTGAGCTAGAGGCCTGCCTAGTGCCTAACTGATAGCCAAGTTTTCACTGGTGCCTATCTGATTCCGAAGTGTTAACTGGTTTCTATCTCAGTCCCAAGTGAACGCTGCCGTTCAGTGGTGGCCACGAGCGGAGTTCCAGCAGAGGGAGCTCGTGGCTGTCGTCGTAAGAACGCCGCGCCGTGCGTGCATGGCGGCGCGCGGCGAAAGTAGGTGGCGCGCACTTTGGACTTGTGCGACACCACAATCTGCTTTGTCACCATGGTCCCCCAGAATATCCATCTATTTCAATGTCCCCATACCCTCCAAAAGATTGACCTCGCCGCCCACTCCAAACTTGGAAACTTCGCCACTTTCTCCCATAACCACTCCCATTTCACCTTTTCCCGCAACATTACTCTCGTATAAAGCACATTCATAACCCTTTTTCCATCGCTCCTATCCCCCACTCCACCCTGAAGTCCCCTATGGCACGCCCATCTTACATCCTTCTTTACCGTAACATTCACACCCTCCCCACCAACAAACCCCTATCAGACATCGACCCTGACTGTTTCCATACAATCGAACAGTAATGGAAATAACAAAAAGAAGAAAAAAAAAAGAATTAGTTTTGTGGGCTCGAATAAACAGATCCTTCTCCAAAATAAAATGTAAAATGTTTAAGAAAACTAATACTTCAAAACTTGATAAGCATTTCCATAAAATTAAATCAAAATTTTGTTGTTGAAAATCTTTCACTTGTTTTCATAAATGTACATGTATGTTCCATGAAACAGTCATGAAAATATCGATTCATATAACTTGACAATACTTTCTTCACATAAAAAAAAATTATCTATCAGTTCTAAGAAACACTGTATTAAGTCTAGAATAGGATCTGTAAAAAACTTCAGAAATTAAGGACAGCAATTAAATATTGGTATCTCTTAATGGCTGAAATACCGGATGATCAAAAAGTCAGTATAAAATCTGAAAACTTAATAAATCACGTAATAATGTAAATAGAGCAGTACAAATTGGCACACATGCTTGGAAGACATGGGGTTTTATTAGAACCAAAAAAAGAAAAAAAGTTCAAAAAATGTCCGACAGATGGCACTTCATCTGCTCAGAAGAGCAATAATTAGCATAACAAATTAAGACGAAGCAAAGATGATGTTCTTTACAGGAAATGCTTAATATGTTGGCCATCATTCCTCAACAATAGCTGTAGTGGAGGAATAATGTTGTGAACAGCACTGTAAAGGATGTCCGGAGTTATAGTGAGGCATTGGCGTCGGATGTTGTCTTTCAGCATCCCTAGAGATTTGGGTCGATCACGATACACTTGCGACTTCAGGTAACCCCAAAGGTAATAATCGCACGGACTGAGGTCTGGGGACCTGGGAGGCCAAGCATGACGAAAGTGGCGGCTGAGCACACGATCATCACCAAACGACGCGCGCAACAGATCTTTCACGCGTCTAGCAATATGGGGTGGAGCGCCATCCTGCATAAATATCGTACGTTCCAGCAGGTGTTTATCAGCCAGGCTGGGGATGATGCGATTCTGTAACATATCGGTGTACCTCTCACCCGTCACGGTAGCAGTTACAAAACCAGGTTCACGAAGTGCCTCGAAGAAAAAAAGGCCCGATAATCGTAGATGTGGTTCTAATAAAGCCCCATGTCATTCCAAGCATGTTTGTCAATTTTTACTTCTCTATGTACACTATTCCGTGATATATTAAGTTTACAAATTTATACTGACTTTTTGGTCATCCGGTAACTCTCTTCAACACACTGATACTTGAAGTAAAATTTCGAGTTTTATTTCATTTTACACAAATCAATATAGTAGATATATACACATGCAAATGATCATTACAGCATTCTCATAGTAACTGATCATAGTAACTGAAACTGTTTGTGACGTACGTAATTAGCAAAACTGACATGAAAGTACTAAGAAATTTACGGCCACCTCTTTTAAATGTACTGGTATTGACAACTGCACACCGGGTGCCTGCAGATGTGATTAGAACACCGAAATCGGTCGCATAATTGAATAAATAATCTTTGCTGCTGGTACTTTCTTCAATCTTTAAATATTTCAGCTGTAGTCCCAACCCATTGTGGAGAGAATTAGTTCTTCTTTCGGTTCGTGTCTGTCGCCGCGCGACGTTTGATGGCCAGCTATGTAGAAGACGCTGTTCTACTGGGTTGCGCAGTTGTGACCGCACGAAACATAACAAAATATATTTTTTGAGAATGGTATAATAAAATCATTAGCATCAAAAATTATTAGCAAAGGCACAAAAACATGTGCAAAACTGGGCTGATGTAAGGCAGTAGCAGCGATAAGCTTTCGTCCCACTACAAACCGTTTATACTGAGGCTCAATTGTCATCCCCTACACCACGCGTCAATGCGCTTTAGACCCTCCTGCATTTCGCTAACCTATTCCAGTGTTGCAACTCTCGATAAACTACAGCATCATCCGCAAACAGCCTCATTGAACTTGCAATGTCATCTAGAGGTCATTTATATATACTCGGTTTGGCAACAATTTCAATGTTTGGTAAGGTGTGGGTTAACAGTCGTCATATATTTGATAAAATGTATCTTTAACCATCACTTGTTTAATAAATCCTCAAAAACCGACTAGATTCGGTCCTGGACCATCATCACAGATAATACCTTTTACCTTTCTATCTGTGATGATGGTCCAGGATCGAAACTAGTCGATTTTTAAGGATTAATTAAACAGTTGATGGTTAAAGATGCATTTTATAATATATGTTTGTCTGTATGTCCTCAGTGTGTTCATAAACCATTCATTCGATTGCAATGAAACTTTGGTGACCTGTTCGCCGTACGAAGGTTGCTGACCCAAAAACAAAAGAGCAATACACATAGCTCAGGAGATATGACGTCATAAATAATGAGAGGCCACCGCGTGACAATACACAGATTTGTGCGTCAATTATTGGAAAATGGAAGTAGTTATGGACCTGCAACAAAGTTTGCGTGCAATTTAGGACGTTTATCAGGCGTTTTGTTACTCAACCCTCCCCCCACACACATACAAACACACATACACACACGCACAGACACACATATACACACACGCACACACACACACATTCAAATTGATGAAACGAAAAGAAGTCTACCGCACACAACAGTTTCGCTGTAGATGCCGTAAAACTATCACATCGCATCGCATTAAAAAAAAGTTAGCAATAGAGATTTGCATGGTAGTATTTACTTTTGTCTGCCTTAATTCTCTTGCATCCGAAATTAAACAATCTGTTTCCTTAATCTGTACCTATATAAAAGTGAAAAGACACTCACTCAATCACTGACCTAACACGAAATCTCGAAAACTACTTCACCTGTCAAACTAAAATTTGGCAAGAATGAAGTTTATAGGTAGAAAACGTCAGCTAAGAAAGTATTTTGTGATAAGTGCTTGGCGGAGCATACTTCTGTTACAGGCTCACGAAATCTACAGTTTCATTCCGATCTTCACGAAATTTCTGATACTTCACATTCAAAACAAAAGGAAGGTCACCATCCACCTTAAGTTTCATATGGTGCATGGGGGAGGTTACTTTGCAACATAAAAATGGATCTAAATACCTTGGTCGCGTCATAATTAGAGAACGCCTAGACCGATTTCACAGATCCTTCTATTTTTTTTTTGTTTTTGTTTTTTGTTTTTTTTTTTTTTTTTTTTGTTTTTTTGTTATTCTGAGAACAAGGGTTAAATGAAATAAAACTGGAGTAATCGAGATCAACAATGTGCGTTTTTCAATGGAACCCTGCGTTTCTGTTCCATAGAAATCTATAATTTTGTTCAGATATTGATTAAATTTCGTTCGGTGCGTGGTGGAGGGTACTTAACTGACGGAATTTTATAAAATGCATAGTTTTGCTTCAACCTTTATGAATTTTTGCACACATGACCTTTAAACCAAGAAGAAAA
This sequence comes from Locusta migratoria, assembly GCA_026315105.1. Taxonomy (NCBI): domain Eukaryota; kingdom Metazoa; phylum Arthropoda; class Insecta; order Orthoptera; family Acrididae; genus Locusta; species Locusta migratoria. Next base: position 58,867,966 of record CM048753.1, on the reverse strand, counting down.
TCACTGGGTACATAAATGTTTTTGGTACATGACAGAGGGTACCTTGCAGAAAACTATGCCGCAAGAAGTAAAGGTGGAAACGAACAGAGAGATGGGAGAGAAAGAGGTGGATGCAGAGAGAGGGGTGAAGAGGATAAATAAACACCCGGGCAACGCCGGGTTTACACTATATATATATATATATATATATATATATATATATATATATATATATATATATATATAACCCCTTTTTTGGGTCTGGTGATTTTTCTCGGTTGAGAACGAGATGCACTATTTTGTTATCTGTAAACTCTTCCATCTAGTGACTCAGTTGGTCTGGAATTCCATATGCTCGCATGTTGTTAATCGGGAGACAGTATGCAACCTGACCCCATGCCGTGCGCATCTGTCTGGCTGCCGTATCTGCTGCCCTCTGTGTCACGTGGATCAATAGCGCCAGCTGTGTCTCACAAGGTCGTAGCTTCCGGAAGCCATTTTGATTCCCAATAAGGAGATTTGCGGCCTTCAGAATTGTTATAATACTCCAACGTAAAGTGTGTTTAAAAAATTCTGCAACTCACCGACGTCAGAGATACAGTTATAAATAATTAAGAAACTTTTACACAATTAAAAATTAGGTGTTAAAATTGTAAAAGTTTGGATGAAAGTCCTTGGACCACTTGAGCTGTTATTTTATTGGAGTCGAGTAGACCCCACTACCGGTTTCACAACTTACAGTTGCATCTTCAGGTGCTTTTTTTACTGTACAGGATGATAATTGCTTTATAAAATGAATGTTGAGATTGAAAATTACTTATTAAAAAAACGAAAACTCCGAACTAGCTATGTATGAGGAAGTTGCATGCAAAAAAAATTTTATGTAGAAGCCAGTAGGCTACTAATTGCAATAAATATTTTTTATGTTACTTACAAAGTTTTCCATATAAGTCATTTGTGATGGATAACGGGTTTAATTGCGAGGTTGTACCGCAAGCACCTTCGCTCTTTTCGTCAAGAACATAAAGAGAAGTGTACCATGCGGTTCTTGCCATTTTTGGTAATGTTCAAATGTTCGTAATTCTATCGGACCAAACTGCGTGGTCATCAGTCCGTAGCTTACAAACTACTTAAACCTAGGTAAACTAACCTACGGACAAACACACACACACCCATGCCCCAGGGAGGACTCGAACCTCCACGGCGAGCAACCGCGCGCTCCGCAGCGAGACGCTTTATGCCGCTCGGCTACTCCACCGCGGCGTTTTTGGTAAAAGTATAGAAAATCGGCAATCAAGTTAGTAAAAATTGTTTGACCTGGAACATAAGGCGACGTGATGGTTAGCCCTACAATAAACAACCATTATAATGAATAGTGAGAACCACGGATGTTGTTGGTAAATCAGATTTTCGCGTAGAATACATAATTTTTAAAATTACAGATTTTGGACTCCGATAAAATAACAGCTCAAGTGGACCAAGGACTTTGATTCAGACTTTTACAATTTTATCACCTAATTTTTAAGTGTGTGAAATTTTCTTACGTATGTATAAATATTTTAGCTGTGGTTGCCCGTCACACACAATTCTCAGAGATAGAGGCCTACTCTTTCGCGCCGTTGCCTTCTCTGGCAGTACGTGCAGTTTCCTTTCTCCCTCGTTGAGTCCCTTTCAGTGCTGTATATGTTGCGCCCACTTCAGAGGCGATCTGTGTGGAGAGTGGCAGACTTTCAAATTTCAGACGATAATCTATGCCCCGCTTTGCATTTAATGGCAGCCGTGACCTCAGAATTGAAGTTAACGAGCAGTGTTCGCTATGAGATACAGCGCCGCGGCCGATGCGATATTCCTTTCTGGACTTCTGCCGTGGAGACCCTTATCTCCCCTTCACCAGTCGCTCTGCTCTTACCAGACAGACCCCAGAACAACGTCTGGTGGCCCTGTCACCCTTTACTCTCCTCCAAATAAGCAAACAGGGGCAGCTGCCATATTCCACTACTAGGCGATCGCTACCTCACCACTACCGGGAATGTTAACGACCAACCTTTCCGCTTTTGTTATACTCCACTTTTAGGTTACGGTAGTAATACTAAAAGTGCACTTTCGCTATCGCCTTTTAGGGATGGGAAAAACCGACTGGTTAAAACCTGATACCGGTATTTTAGTTTTGAATAACCACTTTTTTTCGGTATTTATTTGGTGTCAGTTGTAACCGGTTTTTTTAGTTATTGCCAAGAACCGGGTAAAAAAACCGGTACGACTACTTCCTGTAGTAGAGTTTCAAAATGTGTTTTTTGTAAATAATTTAAAAAAAAATGAAACTAGTAGACCCTAATATTTAGGGCTAATCCTAAAATTTCCACTGCTGTGAAATATTAGGTCATCGCAGTAACTAAGAAAATCGATCAGTGATAATTTAATAACAATCCCGGCAGTGAGAAACGCGCAACAAACGCGTGGCATAAGAACTTAAGAACTGGTGCAGCTACTGAGGCATCGATGCACCTGTTGCCGTGTGGCGTGGCCTATTAGACGACGCGCGTGCACCGGCAGTGTACGAGACTTGCCTCCGTCTGGTCACGCGGCAGTTCCTTGCTGTCGTCGCCAGACATCGGTTGTGTCTTAAATGGCACCATCCCGAATATGGAAGTACTTCACGAAGTACGGAAACAGTGAGATACAATGCTCCATTTGCTTTAAAAAGCTGAAAACGGGTGGAGGTACTACAAACATGCTATGTCATTTAAGGAGAAAGCATTCAAAATGTTCCATGGAAGAGAAGGTAAATTCGATTCATATACCTATTACGTAAGTAATGTACTCTAAGCTTGGAATACTAACTATTAATGTATTATCATATTGTTAAGCTAACAGGTTTTATTAATGTGATTCCTTGAAAGCGAGGGGCTTTTTTTAATAACCAATATGGGTTTAGGTAACATTGATCATGTGGTGCCTCGCGAGGTAGCCGTGCGGTCTGAGGCTCCATCTCACGGTCTCCGCGGCTGCTCCAGTCGGAGGTTCGAATCCTCCCTCCTCCCTCGGCCATGGATGTATATGTTCTCCATAGCGTAAGTTAGTTTAAGTTAGATGAAGTAGTTTGTAAGTCTAGGGACCGATGACATAAGCATTTAGGTCTCATAAGAACTCACATCCATTTGAACATTCTTTGATCATGTGGTACAGAGCTTTCCTAGTTCAATTTGCGTAAATTTACACTGACAACAATCATACTGTTAGTCGGAACTGTGACTTTATTTTTCGAAATACTTCTGCAGCACTGATTAAAGTTTACTTACTGACTGTAACTTATATATGTTGTGTGTATAACGAGATATTCGTATGCGCTGGCTCACAAGTCGAACTTACGGAGTGGGTGGCTCAATATTCGCAACTGCCGGATGGAAATAATAGGCCAGTAAATCTGTATGCCTCGTATATCGTCTTCTACGGACTCCTGGCCAGGCTTACACACACTCAAGAAGGAGTAGTATTGGGAGGAGATCTTGCAAAATATAGAAAGACTAGTGATTTGACGTATAACGTAAATTTACCTAAATATTAACTAAATTTAATAAGTTCCGGTTTCGGCCAAAACTAGAAGAACCGACGATTACGGTTTCTGTTTCGGCCGCAAAATATGTTTCGGTCGAACTCTACTGGAAACAATATCAATAAAAAACGGAAAACCGGTTATTTAAAAAACCGGTTATCTTGAGCAATTTTTGCGGTGCGGTTAAACTGGAGATGAAAAGAACCGGTATAACCGAAAACCGGTTGTTTCAGCGATAACCGCCATCCCTATTGCCTTTTGACAGCTCTAAATTTAAATGAGAATAACGGCTTTAGCAGTTCATCTCTTAGGTTGCTTGCAGATGACGCCGTCATTTACCGTCTAGTAAAATCATCTGAAGATCACAACCATCTGCAGAACGAACTGAATAACATATCAGTATGGTGTAAAAATTGGCAATTGACTCTAAATAATGAGAAGTGTGATGTCGTCCACATGAGTACGAAAAGAAAACCGTTAAACTTTGTTTACAAGATAAATCAATCAGACGTGAAGGCCGTAAACTCATCAAAGTACTTAGGAATTACTATTACTTCACACTTAAACTGGAAATAACACGTAGATAATGTCGTGGGAAAGCCTAATCAGAGACTGCGTTTTATTGGCAGAACCCTTAAAACATGCAACAGAACTACAAAAGAGACTGCTTACATTACGCTTGTCCGCCTTTTTCTGGAGTATTGCTGCCCAGTGTGGGATCCTTATCAGGTGGGTTTGACGGAGGACATAGAAGGAGTTCAGAGAAGGGCAAGCTCGTTTCGTATTGTCACGATACAGGGGAGACAGCGTTATGGAAATGATACAGGATCTGGAATGGGAATCATTACAACAACGGCGCTTATCGCTGCGGCGTGGGCTACTTACGAAACTCCAATCGCCAACATTCTCCTCCGAATGCGAAAATATATTCTTGACTCTCACTTACATAGGTACAAATGATCATCAGAATAAAATACGAGAAGTCAAAGCTCGAACGGGGAGATTCAGATATTCTTTCTTCCCGTGCGCTGAGATAAATAGTGTAAAGGTGGTTCGATGAACCCTCTGCCAGGCACTTAAATGTGATTTGTAAAGTATCCCATGTAGATGAAAATAGAATAAACGATTTTGTAGAGGAGAATATTCTTTACAATTTTGCTCTCTTATGGTGCTTTCATCTCTCTCATCAGCTCATTTTTGTAGGTAAAACGTGTATATTTTTGCTGAAGATATCGTAAAATTAACCAATTAAAATATTTAATGCAAGGACAGAAGGATATCGCACACGAATAAAAATAAAGGATGAAGAGACTTAAGTTAATTCTGATACTTGATGACGTATCTGGGAATGAATACCTTTCGTTTAAAGCAAAAATGAAGGAAATCGGGCCGGCAGCAGTTGCAGAGCGGTCTGCGGCGCGTCAACCACAGTTTGCACGGCCGCTAGGGTCGGGGGCTCGAATCCCCCCCACCCCCGGGCATGGATGTTTCTGTCGTCTTCAGTATAAGGTAGTTCATAAGTAGTTTGTAAGTTTAGGGACTGATGAGCCCGCAGTTAAGTCCCTTAAGCTTATAATTTGTTAATGACAGGGAGCGATCTTATAAATGTATTCGTGGATAATGAAATGCGAAGATCGCCGTCACTTGTTGTCACTGACAAATGTACAATATAGTGGTTCTTTATGTACATATGACTACACGAGTTTTATATCTGACAACCGAACGGCATATTTTAATGTGTGACCACCCACCAGTACAATCCAACTGGCTACAATGTGCATTTATGTAATAGTGTTGTAATTTAGTGCAGACCCCGAAAGATGATGTCTGTGTACATCGAAACCGGTCGTCTGTTATAAATAAAGGCTGAAGGCGGGGAAATACGACAAGGTCCACGAACCTGTTGGACAAGAGATAACAGAACGGAGGCAACTAATTAAATGGAGAATGGACACATGGCAAAGGGAATGGGAAAACTGCAAGAAAGGAAGACGTGTCTATGACTTTTGCCCGAATATAAGGGAACGTCTTCGAATGGGTCATATCAATCCCAGCCGGGGTATGACACACTTCCTAACGGGACACGGCCCCTAGCCCACACACCTCACACGTGTGGGTAACAGTGATAATCCATGCTGTACGTGTGGAGAAATTGGGACCCCAGAACACACTGTCATACACTGTCAGCTCTACAAAACACACACTCACACTATGTTTGACACGACTAAAGACCTAAACGAACTAATACGAGATACGAACGGATGGGACATAATGAACAGGCTGACGGATGAAGTCTCACTACGAAAAAAAGACGAGTACCCACAGAACGTAAGACGTAATGCAACACGAAACGCCCACAACAGAAGACAAAATATTTATGATGAATCTGACACTGAAAGCGCAAACAGTGCAAATTACAACACAGATGACAGCCCCGATGCAGAGGACGATATAAACACATGCGAAATGTAACCTACAGATATAGCCAATCATAAGAGTCTCCAAATGAGAAAACTCCAGAATGGCAGGACTCGAAGTAAATTCCGAGGCCTCCCTTCCTGGACTTTCCTCTCGTATTCTTCAGACTGTCACTCAAACCAATCTTTCCTATCTTCTATTATTCTCTTCTTAAAATATTTGATGTTTTTAAGTTGCCTTTCCATTTTCCTTATGATAAGTTTTTACGCTTTTCTTTGTATTTTTTATCTAATTACTGTAAATGTATAAAGAAAATAATGTATCATAGTCGCATAAATGTATCACATAGTTTTTGTAATCACGACCAGCTATATACCCAAAGGCAGCTGATCCGCAACAAGGGTAAATAAATAAATAAATAAAATAATAAATAAATGTAAATAAAGACGAAATACCGCGATATTGGCATTTCATTATTCGCAAATCGCTTAAGCTTAACTAACATTTGAATATTTTTGAAGCTGCATCACCTTACATTATTCTATACTTAGAGCTAGCTGCCATTCCTCACACCGCCTAGAAATTCGGCCCAAGTCATCCTAGATCCTACTGCAGACATTCAGTGACAACACCCAGCTACCCTGGCCAGCTGGGTCCCTGGATCAGTCCATCGTTGGGCATGTTTGGGACCGGCTCAAATCTCACCTAGGGCGGTCTCCACGACCGGCAGAAATTTCGCTCCACCAGGCAAACCATTCGGCAAGGTAGCACCGTCACTTCTATAATAGTCTCCATTGGAGAATTGAAGCTGATATTGCTGCAAAAGGAGGCTACACACGGTACTAGCGTCGAAGTTCAGCAAGCTGTGGTGGCTGTACTCACGTCCCTATACCTGTGTGACCGTGTGTTGTATACGTCCTCAAGAAAGTCTCAATAAAATTCTCTGCTGGATAGTAGGGATGGCGGTTATCGCTGAAACAACCGGTTTTCGGTTACACCGGTTCTTTTCATCTCCAGTTTAACCGCACTGTAAAAATTGCTCAAGATAACCGGTTTTTTATTGATATTATTTCTAGTACAGTTCGATCGAAACATGTTTTGCAGCCGAAACAGAAACCGTAATCGTCGGTTCTTTTGGTTTCGGCCGAAACCGGAACTTACGAAATTTAGTTAAAATTTAGGTTTATTTACGTTATACGACAAATCGATAGTCTTTCCATATTTTGCAAGATCCTCTCCCAATACTACGCTTTCTTGAGTGTGTGTAAGCCTAGCCAGGAGTCTGTAGAAGACGATATACGAAACATACAGATTTACTGGCCTAGTATTTTCATCCGGCAGTTGCTAATATTGAGCCAACCACTCCGTAAGTTGGACTTGTGAGTCAGCGCATACGAATATCTCGTTATATACATTGTGTATATAAATTAGAGTCAGTAAATAAACTTCAATCAGTGTTGCAGAAGTATTTGGGAAAATAAAGTCACAGTTCCGACTAACAGGATGATTGTTGTCAGTGTAAATTTACGCAAATTGAACTAGGAATGCTCTGTACCACATTATCAAAGAATGTTCAAATTGATGTGAGTTCTTATGACACCTAAATGCTTAGGTCATCGGTCCCTAGACTTACAAACTACGTAATATAACCTACACTAACGACAACATATACATCCATGACCGAGGGAGGACTTGAGCATCCGACTGGAGCCTCAGACCGCACGGCTACCTCGCAAGGCACCACATGATCAATGTTACCTAAACCCATATTGGTTATTAAAAAAGCCCCTCGCTTTCAAGGAATCACATTAATAAAACTTGTTAGCATAACAATATGGTAAATCAGTAAAATTTAATATTCAAAGCTTGGAGTACATCACTTACATAATAGGTATATGAATCGAATTTACCTTCTCTTCCAAGGAAGATTTTGGATGCTTTCTGCTTAAATGACTTAGCATGTTTGCAGTACCTCCACCCATTTCCAGCTTTTTAAAGCAAATGGAGCATTGTATCTCTATGCCACCGTACTTCGTGAAGTACTTCCACACTCGGGATGGTGCCATTTAAGACACAACCGATGTCTGGCGACGACAGCAAGGAACTGCCGCATGACCAGACGGAGGCAAGTCTCGTACATGCCGGTGCACGCGCGTCGTCTAATAGGCCACGCCACACGGCAACAGGTGCATCGATGCCTCAGTAGCTGCACCAGTCCTTAAGTTCTTATGCCACGCGTTTGTTGCGCGTTTCTCACTGCCGGGATTGTTCTTAAACTATCACTGATCGCTTTTCTTAGTTACTGCGATGATCTAATATTTCACAGCAGTGGAAATTTTACGAATAGCCCTAAATATTAGGGTTTACTCGTTTTAATTTTTTTTAAAGCACCTTTTGAACCACTTCTACAGAAAGTAGTCGTACAGGTTTTTTCACCCGGTTATTGACAATAACTAAAAAAAAAACCGGTTGCAACCGACACCAAATAAATACCGAAAAACCGGTTATTAAAAACTAAAATACCGGTATCGGTTTTAACCGGTCGGTTTTTCCCATCCCTACTGGATAGACGAATTCGGGGTGCTCTTTTCTCATTTTCCAGGAGTGTAGAAAGAATACAGCATTAAACACATAGTAGGCGACCTGGATACGAAGAACAGCGCACTGTGGGAGAAAAAATGTTCAAATGTTTGTAAAGCTTATGGGACTTAACTACGGGGTCATCAGTCCGTAAACTTACAAACTACTTATGAACTACTTACGAACTAGGACGGCACAAATATCCATGCCCGAGGGGGGATTCGAACCCCCGACCGTAGAGGCCGTGCAGACCGTGACTGAAGCGCCTCAGTCTCCTCGGCCACCGCGGCCAGCGACGTGGTAGAGAGAAAGTAGGGAAAACGTAGGTATATTTTCGCGAGACTGTTGGTATTTTATCACTCTGACATCTGGCAACACTGGTGATGCTCCTTGGTCGGTGAAAATTAATAAACCGTCCTAAATTAATTGTTAAATTTTGCTACTTTTTAATTAAGGTCCCGACTGGTCTGTTATTGGTATCGGGGAGTTTGTAATTTTACTGGAACCTCGAATCCGTGGTCTGAATAACGTATTTAATTTTATTTTGCTCTGATATTTTGTTATGGCACAGCCGTTGTGGCCGTGCATTGTATGCCCTCAAAAAAGTCTGTGCGTTACAAATTGCAGCTGGTATCGCTGCAGAAGGAAAGCATACGCGGTATTGGCTTTGACGTTGAGCACGCTCTGGCGACTGTATTCAGGTGCGCATGGCTCTGTCTGTTTGATCGTGTGCTGTATACACCCTCTAGAATGTCTCAATAAAATTCTCTGCTGGATCGACGAATTCGGGGTGCTCTTTTCTCATTTTCAGGAGTGTAGAATGAATACAGCATCAAACACATAGTAGGCGACCTGGATACGAAGTACAGCGCTCTGTGGGAGAGGACGCAGTGTGTGTTGGCCGTTATACAAGAGGTCAGTGGGTGTGGATGCAGCTGCTAAATGTTAGACAGGCCAGCGGCCAGTAGCCCGACATTTAAGAGGCGGTGTTAGGGCAGGTAGGGGCACCCATCCCATCCCACAGCACAGCAGCCGTCCGGCCTTGTGCTACAAACTGCTTTCACATCAGCCGACACAGAAACCACTCAACAACAACTTTTTTACTTTCATATTTTTAGAGACTTTTAGTATTGAACCGAACAGTATGTTAAGGCATCAGTATTTTGAGACGAAGGCAAAACTTTTCTTCATCCAAACAACTACGTCTACATCTACATGTGATACTCTGCAAATCACATTAAAGTGCCTGGCGGAGGGTTCATCGAACCACCATTATACTATTTATCTCCCATCCCATTCTCGAATAGCGCGCGGGAAGAAAGAACACCTGAATCTCTCAGTTCGAGCTCTGATTTCTCGTATTTCATACTGATGGTCATTTCTACCTATGTAAGTGGGACTCAACAACATATTTTCGCATTCGGAGGAGAATGTTGGCGACTGGAGTTTCGTAAGTAGCCCACGCCGCAGCGATAAGCGCCGTTGTAGTAATGATTCCCATCCCAGATCCTGTATCATTTCCGTAACGCTGTCTCCCGTGTATCGTGACAATACGAAACGAGCTGTCCTTCTCTGGACTCTTTCGATGTCCTCCGTCAAACCCACCTGATGAGGATCCTAAACTAGGCAGCAATATTCCGAAAATGGACGGACAAGCGCAGTGTATGCAGTTTCTTTTGTAGTTTTGTTGCATCTTTTAAGGGTTCTGCCAATAAAACGCAGTCTCTGGTTCGCCTTTCACACGATATTATCTACGTGTTCTTTCCAGTTTAAGTCTGAAGTAATAGTAATTCCTAGGTATTTAGTGGAGATTACGGCCTTCGCTTTAGATTGATTTATCTTGTAAACAAAGTTTAACGGATTTCTTTCCGTATTCATGTGGACATCACACTTCTCATTATTTAGAGTCAATTGCCATTTTTTTCACCATAGTCCTGCAGTTGGTTTTGATCTTCAAATGACTTTACTAAACGTGAAATGCCGTCGTCATCTGCAAACAACCTAAGAGAGCTACTTAGATCTTCCCGTAAATCGTTTATGTAAACAAGGAACAGCAGAGGACCAATAATACGACCCTGTGGAACGCCCGACATCACCCATGTTTTAGTCGATGGCTTACCATCGATTACTACGAACTGTGTCCTCTCTGACAGGAAATCCCCTATCCGATCGCAAATTTGGGGTGATATACCGTAACCACGCAGTTTGATGAAAAGCCGTTTGTGAGGTACGGTGTCAAAAGCCTTCTGGAAATCAAGAAATACGGAATCAATTTGCGAACCCTTGTCAGTAGCACCCATCACTTCGTGTGAATAAAGGGCTAGTTGTGTTTCGCATGGACGATATTTTCTAAATCGGTGTTGAGAAAAACTGTTCCATTTTGATACTGACACAGTTGAAAAATCCATCTTACTTCTGAGCGACAAATGTCTCGTTGAACTATGTTTATGAGAAGAAAATAGTATACCTGAAAGGGAGACGAGGTTGTATCAGCAGGGTGGTTTCATGAGGAAGTAAAATACATTAAAAACGCATATTGCCAACCATCAGATGTTTATTACATTTATAACTTTACCGGTTATGAATCTTCATCAGATTTAAAGCTGTGATGGAAATGGCTTAATTTGTATTCTGTCATTGAGTCCCTGCAAAGAGGTAAACGTACAAAGTACGTAACGGCTATTTGAAGTAGAATAACTCAAAAATGTTCAAATGTTTGTATAGTCTATGGGACTTAACTACGGGGTTATCAGTCGCTAAACTTACAAACTACTTGTGGACTACTTACGATCGAGGACGGCACAAATATCCATGCCCGAGGGGGGATTCGAACCCCCGACCGTAGTGGCCGTGCAGACCGTGACTGGAGCGCCTTAGTCTCCTCGGCCACCGCGGCCGGCGTAGAATAACTAGGGACTAAAGGAGTACAGTACGGAAATTAATGGAATGCTTTTTATGTGATGAAACTCACCATAGCAGCAGAGGAGTTCCACCGCAGCTTTAAATAATTCTGTGGCTCCATCTCCACCCAACGAAGTTCTGACTTTTCTGAATTTACTCACTTTAGCCATATCAGATTCGCTGCCCGCCAGGTACACGGACTGTAATAAAACAAATGGATTTGTTTATAAATAACAATACTGCTACCAGTCACGATTTTTTATTTGTTTAGCACGACGCATATCGAGAAATAATCCCCATCTTCAAGTGCATTTTTGTGCTGTTTCATATTATTTATGATGTTTTGAGTGTGTGAGTGCCTGCTTCATTCTGCTGTAGTCGCTGTAATATATAAATACGCCCGATTTTACTTTATGGTTATCTTTATATGGAGTTAATGGCAGATTCTTTTTTTTTTTTTTTTTTTTTTTTTTTTTTTTTTTTTTTTTTTTATTGCTGTTTACTTACAGTTCTCGTCTGGTCCATCTGTGGCAGCTCTCACACATGTCAAACATCACATATAATATTTTTACACAAAAGTACATCAGTTAACACTAACTTACATATAAATAAACAGTTACAGAGATGTTCTAAGCTTAAGTTTACCAAAAATACATTTTTACAGAGTATGCTACAAAGGAATCCTCAGCTGGATTTTCTCAAAACAATATTCCCATAGAGTATGCTGCGTTTTCATAGAGGACATGTTACGTTTGTTCATTGTCCTTATTTATGCATACTTACAATGGTGCTACATTTACACTTATTAACATTTTTGAGTATGCTATTGAAACATCGGAAAAAATTTACAGATTCACTTTCCACTTTTTCATTTAATATTTTGTCTTCACATTTTCTATAATAAGAATACACTTCCAGTTCTTCATATTGGTCCATTTTATGTCTTCTGTCTAGTCGGTGGAGTACTTTGACATTTTGTTCAATTTATTTAAATGCAATAAAACATTTGTCTGTTTCCAGTCTGATGATGGGCTAACAGTGCGAAACGCGTTATTGGATATAATGAAGAATATTGCAACAGAGGCTGCGAATTATTTAATTATTCACCACCGTTGCTGCACCAGCCGCCACTACCATCATGGAATGGAGACAGACAGACAATAAAATATTTCTTACAAATTTAGAGAGAAATAATTCTATAAACACTCAAATGTTCGCCCTATGTAATTTTGCCTCCACTGAAATTCGTCCGCTCCTAGAAACTACGCCCCCTAGATGTTGCTTACTCAGCCAGTTGGGTAACGTGGCACTGCCGAAACAAATATGGCTGCCGTTGTTATCCAGACATGAAGAGGCTTTGGCAGGATAGGGTCTAGGCCTACACCACACCAGGTTCCCGAATGAAGACCACAACAAGACCTAATGAAGTCAAGCAACTGCTATCTCTGTAGTCGCCTAGGCTAACAGAGCAGCTACAAGTGATGCTACGTCAGACTGAGCTAGCTGCTAGTCTTGTGTAGTTCGCGAACGAACTGGTTCGGAAGAGCGCTCCCACAGGCGAACTAGTTGGCAGATCCCTCGCCTCTTAGTTCGTCTGCTCCTTTTCCGAAGACTGACGGGGAACAGCGAGAGGACGCGAGAGCGCGCAGAATGTCGTCATTTCGAGCTGAGATGCAGCTCAGCTGTAGTTTTAGTAGTGGTAGCAAAAGACAAAACGAGCGGACGAACTAAAAAGAGCGACCTACTTCGCGGCCGAGCTGCGAACTAAAAGGAGAGATACCGGTCGCGAACTAAAATATGCGCGATCGGTTGCGAACTAAAATATGCGCGATAGGTCGTGACCAGAATTAAAAATCAGGTGTTTGCCTTCTGCTGATGAGAGACATTTCGAGGTTAGCGTCTGCCTGCTAGATTACATAGTTCAGTGCTACAAAATTTCTGCTTTGAAGTATTCTGCACTCTGCAATATCTGACTAGTAAATTCCATAATACCAATATATAGAGATAACAAATCTGTTTCACCTGGTGTGTAAGATGGATGAGACAGGTGAAGTACCCTTAGATTTTAAGAAAAATGTTATAATCCCCGTTGTAAAGAAAGCAGGTGCAGACAGGTGTGAAAACTACAGAACCATCAGTTTAATAAGTCATGGTTGCAAAATATTAACACGAATTATATACAGAAGGATGGAAAAGCTGGTATAAGCCGACCTCGGGGAAGTTCAGTTCGGGTTCAGGAGAAATGTAGGAACACGGAAGGCAATACTCACTTTACTGCTTATCCTAGAAGATAGATTAAGAAAAGGCAAACCTGCATTTCTAGCTTTTGTAGATTTGGAGAAGGTTTTTGACAATGTTGATTGGAATAAACTCTTTCAAGTTCTGAAGCAAGCAGGAGTAAAATATAGGGAGCGTAAGGTTATTTACAACTTGTAAAAAAACCAGACAGCGGTTGTCAGAGTTGAAGGGCATGAAAGGGATGCAGTGGTTGGAAAGGGAGTAAGACAGGGTTGTATTCTTTCTCCATTGTTATTCAATTTGTACATTGAGCAAGCTATAAAGGAAAGCAAGGAGAAATTTGGAGAAGGAATTATATAGTTCAGGGTGAAGGATTTAAAAAATTGCGTTTTGCCGATGACATAGTAATACTGTCAGATACAGCAAAGCACCTGGAAGAGCAGTTGAACGGAATGGACAGTGTGCTGAAAGGTGCATATAAGATGAACATTAACAAGAGCAAAACTAGGGTAATGGAGTGCAGTGTAAGAAAATCAGGTGATGCTGAAGGAATTAGGTTGGGAAACGAAGCAATAAAGGACGTCGATAAGTTTTGTTACTTGGGAAGTATAATAGCAAATGATGGTCGCAGTACAGAGGATATAAAATGCAGAATGGCAATGGGTAGAAAAGCGTTCTTGGAAAAGAGAAATTTGTTAACATCGAATATTGATTTAAGCCTAAGGAAGTCCTTTCTGAAGTCATTTGTATGGAGTGTTGCCTTGTATGTGAGTGAGACATGGACGATAAACAGTGCGGACAAGAAGAGGATAGAGGTTTTTGAAATATGGTGCTACAGAAGAATGCTGAAGATTAGGTGGGTGGATCGCGTAACTAATGAGGAGGTACTGAACAGAATTGGGGAGAAAAGAAATTTCTGGCATACCTTGACTAAAAGAAGGGATAGATTGGAAGGACACATTCGTAGACATCAAGGAATTGTGAATTTAGTGTTCGAGGGAAGTGTGTGGGGTAAAAATCGCATAGGAAGTCCAAGAGATGGATGCAGTAAGCAGATTCAGACAGATGTAGGTTGCCGTTCTTATGGGGAGATGAAGAGGCTTGCTCAGGATAGGGTATTGTGGAGAGCTGCATCAAACCAGTCTCCGGACTGAAGACCACAACAACACAGAGATAACTATAAACTTAAACGCGAGAAATTGTCCACAAACGGTTTCTTTTGCTTTGCGTGTTATCGTTAGCGGCTCAAGTAGCAAGCGCATGTGAACGCTCCCGACCGCGAACTATTATACGAAAGTCTACTAGCTTCACCAGATGCATGTTGGAAAAATCAATTTGTAAACAGCTGAATTTATGAAATGCCCATTCAAGACCTGCTACTTGCTGTAAAACCGCGATCCGAAATGTGGTCATCGATGGCAAAACAGTTTACTATGCTTGCTTTTAGCACAAGGACTTTGGGCAGCTTTCACATTATGAGCCGGATAATGTCGAAGATACAATGAGTGCACTTTTGAACTTTAGTGTCCAGTGGATGCTCGGGCCTCTTTCATTGCCTTCTCACTGTACAGACAGCAGGAAGAAGCTCGCAGTGAGAAATTTATAACGTGTCCTTTTTTAGTGTTTACGACAGAGGGGCACTAAAATGTAAGGGTGACAACGCACTGGCCTGAGTTATGGCCCCAGTAAGGCATTTCACTTGTTGTGAAATGGCCGCTCCAGCCATAAACATTACGACCACCAGCATGGCATCGATTCAGCTAACGCTCATGTTAGCTAAACACGCCGGTGGTACTCCGAAATAAACGAGAAATCATATTCACTGACTTTTCCGTCGCTTCTTGACAGAATATTTGATACATTATGAATGAAATTCACAAGATAACTGTGAGATATTCTGCAAATTTATTGGCTGCTTACCGGGTATAAAGTGTGGCTCCGTAGCACAGTGGTAGAGTGCCAGACTACAAATCTGAAGGTCCCGGGTTCGATTCCCGCCAGGTCCTAGGATTTTCATCTGTTCACATTCCACTTCTTTCACCTCGGGCACTGTGGCTGATGTGAAAAATACCGAGTAGCACCGTGGTTCGGAACCCACGTTAAACTGTAGGTCCCCCTATAACTGGCTGGGTAAGTCAGTTCGAAGGTCGGAGGAAGGCAACGGCATACCACCTCCGAACAGGACCATGCCTAGTAAAGCACTGTGGTGTTCAAACCAATCTACGGATTGTTGACTGCTTTACCTTTTTACATTACCAGATATAAATAATAAACTCTTTAAAGTTCTGAAGCAAGCAGGAGTAAAATATAGGGAGCGTAAGGTTGTTTACAACTTGTACAAAAACCAGACAGCGGTTGTCAGAGTTGAAGGGCATGAAAGGGATACAATGGTTGGAAAAGGGAGTAAGACAGGGTTGTAGCCTTTCTTCAATGTTATTCAATTTGTACGTTGAGCAAGCTATAAAGGAAAGCAAGGATAAATTTGGAGAAGGGATTAAAGTTCAGGGTGAAGAATTAAAAACATTGCGTTTTGCCGACGACATAGTAATTCCGTCAGAGACAGCAAAGGACCTGGAAGAGCAGCTGAACGAAATGGACAGTGTGCTGAAAGGTGCATATAAGATGAACATTAACAAGAGCAAAACTAGGGTAATGGAGGGCAGTCTAAAAAAATCAGGTGATGCTGAAATAATTAGTTTAGGTAACGAAACAATAAAGGGGTAGATGAGTTTTGTTACTTGGGCAGTAAAATAACAAATGATGGTCGCAGTACAGATGATATAAAATGCAGAATGGCATTGGGTAGAAAAGCGTTTCTGAAAAAGAGAAATTTCTTAACCTCGAAAGTTGATTTAAGCCTAAGGAATGGGAGTGAAACATGGACGATAAGCAGCGCGGACAAGAAGAGGATAGAGGCTTTTGAAATGTGGTGCTACCGAAGAATGGTGAAGATTAGTTGGGTGGATCGCATAACTAATGAGGAGGTACTGAACAGAATTGGGGAGGTAAGGAAATTCTGCCATATCTTGAGTAAAAGAAGGGATCGATTGGTAGCACACATTCGTAGACATCAAGGAATCGTGAATTTAGCATTGGAGGGTAGTGTGTGGATTAAAAACCGCAGATGAAGACCAAGAGATGGATACAGTAAGCAGATTCAGACAGATGTAGGTTGCCGTTCTTATGTGGAGATGAAGAGGCTTGCTCAGGATAGGGTATTGTGGAGAGCTGCATCAAACCAGTCTCCGGAC